>CM057450.1:820680526-821305526 GCA_016271365.2 Neoceratodus forsteri | reverse complement strand
CTGCTTACTAGGAGATTCTAGTGAACTCCTGATGTAGGTAAGGTGCACCGTTTTCAGGGAAGTAAGTCGTAATCAGCTATTTTAATGAGCAGAGGTGCGGAGCTGTGGGAAGTTGCTGCTGCCCTTCACCCTGTCATCACGTGACCCCGCTTAATGGCTTTTAATTGTTGTCATTAAAATGCCATTAATTTGGAAAGTATTGCTTCTTTTCTGCATTAAATGTTTAGGATATAGTCGGCCATCATCTCCCATTCCAAATGTACAAAGAGGTACCACTGTTGTGAAGCCTGACCTTTTTGTTTTTGGCCTTGCAAATCCCATTATGCATATTTAGTGCTACAAATGTGTTTCTCCACCACTGTTTTGGCTCACTTACTTTCCCTTTGTCATTCCGTATGGAGCATATACACTATGGCCATGCTCAGCACTCTTTGTGCTAAGTAGGGTCTTGGAAGTATGCACCATACCTCACATTTTGTCACTGAATTGAGGGACATGGAAACTCAAAATTAGGGACAATGAAGGTCACTAACCCTCACGATAATAAGGACACATCCTGAAACATGGAGACACAGTACCACAGAACACAATGGAAACCATTGTATTTACTTGTACTGATAATAGCTCCTGAGAATGAATCTCTACAATAAAGCAGGGGTGCCATTTAGATAGGGCAGAGGGGGACAATTCCCCCCCCGCATTTGTGGCTAGGTTGTTTTTATGGTGTGGCAATAAGAGCATTACATTTGGAATTAATCTTTTGCACAATAAGTGCCTCTTTGGCCTTTGTGCGCTCACGCTGCAGATACACTTCTGACTGGACTGTGTCTGTATTGTGTTGTCCATGCTCTCCACCTATTAGTGTTGGCATCATCATGTGTGATGTGGAGGAGTCCAGCCAAGCAAGACCACATGAGTCATGCAAGTGCAACACTGTCTTTCCCACCATAGAGTAGGAAGGCTGCACACTACAGTTTGGAGGAGTCAGTGAGCACTAAACTCTCAATAGCAGTCTTGTGTTGGCATATTTTGTTGGTCTACTCTTAGTGAGTCTCTCCCCGGTGGCTAAAGAGGCAGTGGGTGAGATAGAAATGAACACAAGGCTAGGAAACCTACTTACTCTACTATGCTCGCCTTGCAAAAAAATGCACATACCCCCCCACAGCAGCAAGCTATGACTAACAGCAGTGGTGACAGCAGTGTGGGCAGCCTTCATAGGCCTTGATCAGTGTAGTGCAGCAGTAGCTGTGACAGCAGCCAAGCAAGAAGCAAGCAACACAGGTTAGGTAGGTTTGGTTGGTGAGGTGACTTGGTTGAGGACCACATGGGGACCTGGGATCATTGGTTCTAGCATCCAGCTTCTGGTAGAAGGATGGAGGATGGGCTGACTGAAAACTGGTCTGGTGGCATACTGGTCCAGGCTGCAGTTTCTTGCCAGATGGCTGGGTAAGTAAAAGTAAATCATTTTTTACAGGGGGATGGGGGAAGGAGGAAGGACTGAGAAATTGATATGTTTCTTACAATTCTGCACATTTGGATGGCTTCATGACCCATATTGGATGAGTATTGAATGGAATGGAGTCAAGGAGAGAAGTCAGAACAACTTTCTTTTTGGTGGGAGGGGGTCAGAACTTCAGCCAGCAAAAAAAAAAAAAAGGTTAGTTACTGTGTGGGTTTAGGTCCAAATCTGATGCACTGCTCCAGGATATAGACAGATGAATCTTACACGTTTGAATTTCTCCTGATTTGTATATCAATTTTCAGTCACAACAAATATGTTTTACCTTTTAGAGACGTTCCACACATTCTAGAGCTTGGCAACAAGAGACTAACTAGCACCTGGCATCCACTGGTCATTGGCTCCTCCCTGCTGAAATCTGAAATGGCACCCCTGCTATAAAGTCTAAATTTACAGGACATCCTCTGTTTGAGCAGCATGTTTTCCAAGAGGTATGGATGAGGATCAGAGCAGTTTTCATAGGTAAAATGAAGCTGTGTGTTATGTTACGTGCAGCCTATTGGAGCCCCTCTACAGTCAGGCTTATGTCCCCCCAGTGAAGCTGGCCGCTACATCCACACACTCAGGCACATTATGACATAGGGCAAGGGAGACTGCAGGGGCGTGCACCACTGAAATGAGTGGGGGTGTTTTTTATTACTATTTTTATACATTACTGATGGAGAGTGGAAGATTTATGAAGGCCACTTCTTGATTAACAAGAGCCTTGTTAGTAGAACAGCAGCCTTCATTATTCTCCAATTCACCACCATAATGTATAAAATAGTAACAAAAAATAACTCCATTCATTTAAAGGGGATGTGCCCCAGCACTCTGACCCATGGACATCATCTCTTAAAGACCCCTGCATCTGGCTGCCTAGTACTCAGGTAAGAGATTCTAGACTTCTATCTATTCTTGGTTGGTTGTCTGTATAAAGCATGGCCACACCCACTACAGTGTGTGTGCATGGGGTAGGGACTGGCCATGTGGATGGGTGTTGAGTTATTGCTACTTTTGTGTTGGCCCCTTAAAGTCTGTTTGTGTGGGAGTATTAAAAACTATGGAGAGAAAGCAGTAGGAGTCTAAGCCAGACAAAAGTAATTAAGTAGTTTTGTGGGTAAGTGTGTGTATTGAGGGTGGGAAGAACCACATGTGCTTCCATTGGTATGTTTGCTGCAGTGCAGCTGTTTTTTTTTGTTGTTTTGTTTTATTTTACCAGGAGAGACACACTAAGCTGAAAGCTTCTTTATAGGTGTGACCTGGGAGCACAAGGAAGTTAAGTGACTTGTTCAGGGTTACACAGTATACAAGTGGGGCTGTGGGATTCAATCCCAGGTCTCCCAGATTTGCAGCTCAGAGCTTCAAACTACTGTGCTAGTCTGCCTCCCTGTAGCTGAGATGAAAGGGGACAAGGAAACTGAAACATGTAACAGTGGCTATAGTATGCAGCATGCGTGCAGATATATGCAGATTTGTACTGAAATACACACAAGCCATATGTGTGCAGGCAGTATAGCTTAGTGGTTAAAGGCATTGAACTGCACACCAAGAGATTTGAAGACCTGGGTTTGAGTCACCTCAGTCCCCACTTGTACATGATGTGATCCTGAGCAAGTCACTTAACTTTTATGTGTGTAGTTGTCAGCGACCACTTGCTTTTCACCCGCATGCCACATGCATGCAGTTTGTTCCAAATTAACATAAAAATCATGCTTTCCACACTTGCTTCCTGCACGCATGCCACATGCAAGCAGTTGGTTCCAATTTAATATTTAAATCATGCTTGCAGCACACATATCGCATGGGTAGTTTTCTGTGCATAGCATGAAAGCATTTTATACAATTATTTCTGTAAGGGTTCAGAATAGTGTGGTTGGACTTGAATGAGATTAGTACCAACTCCTTCCACAGTGGGGCTGCATCATATGCTAGATCAGAAGGGCTTACAGGCACTGAGATTCAGTCCATTGGCCACTGGAGGTAAAAGGATTTTGAAAGATATGTGAGACCGCAGTTGTCATGACTCTTGTTTTGTTTGTTTATATGTGACAATAGCTGGGTCATGCAAGTGTGGATCTATGGGTACTCATACATTCATCAGGTGACCTTCAAAGCAAGGCAGTTCCAGGGAGGCAAGAACCTGCTCTTGGACCTCAGGCAAGCTCAACTACATTGGTTGGGGCCATGGAGGATGAGATGGAGTGCTCTGTTGTCTTGGATCTTGGCTGGAGCTCGGTGGTGGGGCCCACCCAGCATCCTGGTTGTACACTTGGGTGGCAATGATCTGGGAGCAGTAAGGTCACTGGACCTGTTGTGAATAATGAAAGAGGACTTGTCCTTATTTAAATGTACTTGGCCATGGGTTCACATTGTATGGTCTCATATTATTCAAAAAGGTTGTGCCTGAGAAAAATGAAAGAAAATGCATGAGACCCCAGAGCATTTGAAAAAAACATTCAAATTGATTAAAATAATTATAGGGCTGTTTAAAGACACTGTTGGGGAGTCAGTACTAAGGCATTATGGTATTACTATAAAGTACCTCAGCTATATGCTCAGATGGTGTTCCCCTGTCTAGCCTAGGGAATGCTATATTCTTTTAGGACTTTCAGAGTACTTTGTTTGAAATAGTGGCATGAAGTGCTTTTGTGGGGATGTGCATTATGGATGTTCTCATCCTGTGACAACACAGTAGTATCACAAGGTTTGTACATAGTCGGGAGCAGGTAATCGTGCATCCTTGCAAAAAAATCACCCTGAGGCTTGCATGAGGTGAGGGCCCAGATGTTTTGTGTTCCTCATTCAAGGAGCAGTCAGAGGGATAGCCTCTTTGGGCATTACCCATGGGATGTGGCACCCTGTGACTGAGAGGGGTACATCAGCACCCAGCCCAGAGCCATCCTTCATGACCCAGAGGCCAGTTCCCTTGCTGTGGTTTGTACCCATTCAGTTAGCTCCCATTAGTGGTAATAAAATGGCCATTGAGGTGCTTATGATGATGACTGGCTTGATAAAAAGACTTCCTATGACTACCTTGCTGTGCATATCACACTGACTTGGCTATATCAGTTTGTTAAATTCTGTTTAATAAAACATGGAGGTGGCCATTTTTCTCATATGCACATTGTCTGTCTCAGTCTGTTCAGGCAGAAGGAAGGAAGGGTTCGTGATCTATAAGACAATTCACTTATACTGTATACAGCATCCTATCTACTAAGTACTGATGTCCACAAAAGTGTTTTCCTGCACATGGGATTTCTGTGCGGGCCTTCAGATTAAAATGGAAAAAAGAGCAGTTTTGCATTTTAGAAAAATTATCCAGCACATTTTGAACAAGCAGAAACCAAACCAGAGAGTCCAAAATGAACATGATATGCAAAACAATGCAAAAATAAAGACTGTAAATAAGAAAATGGAGGTATAATATGTACCAGCCACATCAGTATAAAGTTAATACTCTGTAGAAGTGTGGTGTCAATATGTTGTGTTTTGAGAAAATGAAATAAAAACAGCATCCTGTGTCTGCCTTCTTTTCTCCTTTTTCTTTCATTCTTTGTTTATATTATTGTTATGATCTACAGTATATTCCATGAACATTCTTTCATTATCCTGTGCCTTTTTCAGATTTCTCTGTTAGCTTCCCAGTGTTCCCCTTCTTATGTTTTTCCTAGATCATCCTTTATCTTTATCTTGGGTCCAGTTCAATATATTTTGAGAGACTATCTATTTGTATGAGATCACATCTATTACCGATCTAATATTGTACTATAGTGTATACAGTGCAATGCCAAAAATTTGAGTCTTATTTCTCCAGCTACATAGACAGGTAAAATGGAAGGATTGAAGGGTTGTGGTGTGTCTGAAAAGGACAGCAACTGACAACCCTGACAAAAATATACATAATGTACTTATATACATACATACATAATTAATAAATATACCATTGTAAAAAAAATTACTTGTTAGGTGGAAACAAATATCTCTAAATGCTTTTTCTCAAAGTTCTTAGACATTTGTAAAATAGCTAATTCTACTACGTCCCAGAATGGTACATAACATGTACAGTATGTGACAATGTCCAAAGGGAGATAATTTCAGGTTTTTTCTCAATGCAAATGCTATTAAAACAAAACTTTATTTTTTAACACAAGATGATCTGCAATAAGGCATGTTGTTTTGTGTTAGGGGCTGACATGCATACCCATAACTTCACCCTATACACTCTAATTGGTTTCCCCTACCTAGTAGAATTAAGTATTAGACAGCTGCTAGTTAGGAGGCAGTATAGTGCAGTGGTCTAAGGCTCTGAGCTGCAAATCTGGTGACATCCAGCAGACCAGACCTGGGTTTGAATCCCACAGCTTCCACTTGCATACTGTGTGACCCTGAGCAAGTCATTTAACCTCCTTGTGCTCCCAGGTCACTCCTGTAAAAAAGCTTTCAGTTTAGTGTGCTATACCTGGTTAAACAACTAAATAAAAAAAAAAAAAAGGTGCTGCTGTGTTTAACCCCACCACTTTAAAAAACTGCTTTCACCCTGTTGCCCACCAATACAACAGGAGCATGGCTATAAATACCCTAGAAACATAAAAGTTGTCATCAAATAAGGACCACCTAGTCTGCCATATATTCCCTACCTACTGTACCACTGCAGACCTGACTCGATCTCCAGTCTTCTTCCTCCTTTGCCTTACTTATATGATCCTCTTGTATCTATCCCATGCATGCTTGAATCCTGATACCACTTTAGCACCCACCGCCTCTGCAGGGAGGCAGTTCCAGGTGACCACCACCCTCTCCGTAAAGAAGTATTTCTTCACATCTCCTCTGAGCATCCCCTCTCTAGCATCATAGCATGACCCCTTGACCTGGAGCATCTTTTTCTGTGAAAAATGTCACCTTCCTGTACCTTATTAATACCTGTGATGTATTTGAACATTTCAATCATATCCCCCTTTCCCTCCTTTCCTATAGAGAGTACATATTTAGTTATTTGAGTCTTTCTTCATATGTTTTTTGATGCAGGCCTGGTATAATTTTGGTAGCCCTCCTCTGTATCACCTCCACCCTATGTCCTTCCAGAGGTGGGGCCTCCAGAACCAGACACAGTACTCAATGTGGGGTCTTACCAGGGATCTAGGGGAATTTCCCCAGTGTCCTGGCCAAATTTCCCTCATTCACTAAAAATACCACCAACAGCTTAATCTGGTTCAAGGTCAATTGGCATTCATCTAATTCCCCCCCCCCCCCGGGTCATGCCTGAAAATAGGCAGGATTTGTCTAGTGCACTTACCGGTCAACAAAAAAACTAAAATAAAAAATTAATCTATACTGGGGTAATACTACCTCTCTCTCTTTCTGCTGGTGATGCCCCTCCCTATGCACCTTAGCATTCTGCTAGTATTCCCCACTGCCTTTATCACACTGCTTGGCTTACTTCCAGTCATCAGATATGATTACCCCCATGTACCTTTCCTGTTTGGTGGTTGCTAATACCACCCCGCTCAGTTGGTACGTTGTCACTCAGATTCTGTACCCCAAGTGTCTGATTTTGCACTTTTTTCCATGTAAGCCCAGCTGCTGTTCCCTTGACCATTCTTCCAACTTTTTCAGATCATCCATCATTCTTTCCAACCCCCGGTGTATCCACTCTGTTGCAAATTTTTGTGCCATCCACGAACAGGCATACTTTCACTTCTAGCCCTTCTGCAATGTCTCTATAAAGACACTGAAGAGGACTAAGCCTAGTACTGACCCATGTGGCACTCCACTGGTCACCTTGCTTTCTCCAGAGTGGATTCCATTTACCACCACCCTCTGACTCCTATTGCTTAGACAACTTCTTACCCATTTTAGTTCTTTTGGACCCACTCCTAGGTTTCTCAGCTTGCTGACCAGTCTTCTATGTGGATCAGTCTCGAAAGCTTTACTGAAATCCATGTAAGCCACATCTACTGCTCCTCCCTGATTCATTTCCTTGGACACTCAGTCAAAGAACTCAATCAGCTTTGTCTGGCCAGACCTCCCCTCTGTGAAACCATATTGCCTCAGATCCTGTAACTGCTGGTTCCAAGGAATTCCCCAATCCCTTTCTTCAGTAGCTATTCCATACTTTACCCACCACCGAAGTCAGGCTGACATGTCTGTAATTTCCTGCCTCCTCCCTATTTCCACTTTTGTGTAGTGGAACCACATCTGTCCTCCTCCAGTACCCCAGAATCTCCCCTATTTCTAGTGATAGGTTGAACAAAGTTGTCAGAGGTGCAGACAGAACCTCCTTGAGCACTCTCAGTATCCTTGGGTCTACCCAGCCAGGTTGCATTCACTTGTCTACTTTTAATTGTGCTATTTATTTATTTTGTTTATTTATTTCAAAGTTCTGAAATACACCTTTGAGCAGAAATGATCATTTACAAAGGTTCCTCATCAGAATAACAATTTGTTTACACCATGTCAAAGACAGTATTAAAAATTGATTAACAAAGGCTGGACAATATTAATTCAGTGACATACAGTAACAAAACAGAATGAATAACATAAGTACCGTTTTTGGCAATACAGAGTGAACAAAAGTTAATATTCACCAGTTCCTGTAAAAGTAGTGTCCACCTCCCTTACTTTAATGCCCTGTCCTTTAGCTTTGACCTGTCACCTACCCCTTCTTCCATAAATACTGAAAAAAAGTACTTGTTAATTATGCCTGCTTTTTTTGTCCTCTTCCTCACAAACCCATCCTTCCCCTTTTAGCCTTACTATCTCTCCTTTGGTCTATCTCTTCTCACTTATATATCTAAAAATGCTTTATCCCTTTTTTTACTGACTGGGCAATATTCTCCTCTGTTTGGGCTTTTGCACTCCTAACTGCTCTACATGCCTCTCTTTGTTTTTCCAGATAACTCTCCCCATCCTCCTCCTTCGGAGTCTTAGTTTATCTTTTAAATGCTAGTTTATTTGTCCTTTCTTTCTCTGCTATTTCTCTAGAGAACCATAGGAGCCTCCTTGTTTTCCTTGCCTTTGTTAACCTGCCTGACACATACTGTAGATGTGCTGCCTTTTTAATGCCCCCCTTTATTTTTTCCCATTGTTCCTTACCCCCCTGCCCCCAATTTCCATGTCCCTGTTAGGGTGTCCCTGAGGTATTCACAACTGTCTCTCTGTAGAACTCAGCTGGATAAATGCTCCTTTCCAGACAGGGATGCAAACTGGATAAATGAACTTCCCAAATTCTTGCTAAATCTCCCTAATTTGACCAATTCAAGAGATCTCTGCAGTAAGCACAAGCAGTTCACTGCAACTGTAACTGTTAATTCCTAACTGTATCTCATGTGGCAATGACATTGAACTGCTAAGTAAGCAGCTCTGTTGTTAGGAATTGTTTTGCGACTGAGCTTAGTAATGTGCTTATTGTACCAATTATGTATATATTGTGCTTTGCCATGACAGTATTCCATAGGAATTGCTTGTAAGCATCTGTATTTGTTTCTCTGTAACTCTGTCACTGACGTGGAAATTTTCTAAATAAACACTTGTGCTCTAAGGTACATTTGAAACTTCTAATAAATAAATGAATAAATAAAGATGATGGAGCCAATATGCTGTCACATATAAACTTTTCTAAAAAGTTTGCATTTATTTATTTTCTAAATGTGAATGGAAATTTTAACCCCAACACTTTGCTTTTTGTTCTTCCTAACTAACTTGACTCTTACCTGGGGATCAGTCTTCTCTTCAAGAAAAAAAAATGGATCATGCAGACTCCTAGCAATGGTGACATTTTGCTCTGAATTAGCTGTACACTGTTCCTGGTTCTGCAACACTGTGCTTTTTTAATTAAGATGTAGGGGCCTTTTCAATCACTTGGATCATGCTTTTGTGACTGTAGAAAGGTCTACATAAAATCATATATTAGTGCCACTTAACAAAGGGTAGCACATTCCTCTGGCTACATGATTTACATTCAGTTTGCTTTTGTGCAATCAACAGATCACGTATCTAGTTCTGTGATGTGGGAAATCTGTGCATGAGGTACTAATGATACCTACATGCCATATTGTCAGTGTTGTGTTACATTGTTCTTCTGGATAGGCCAGGCATCTCTCCTCATTGAACATGTACAGTACCTCCAAGGTGCCAGCACACAAATACCCTTACTGAAATTTGGTTAATAACTTTTCTTGCATGATTTGAAAGAATAAAACAACAAATTGTGCTTAGTGTCAACAGTTACAGTACCTGCAGTAGGTTCTTTGTATGACTGTGCAAGAATTTTATCAGATATACACAAATAGACCATTTTCTTGCATGAATAAATGCAGGTTTATTGGTAGTACACACAAATGGTTAGATTTTCAAACCCCATAAAAGTCTGCAGCTGTAGGAAAAAAACTGGCACAAGTGGGTCTTCACTTACGGTAGCTGCAATATTCTCAAAAGTGGAACCAGTTTACAACTGGCTGTATGATGTATGGCCACTTTTGGACAATTATTTTGGTACAGCTGTAGGTAAATGTTATGCTTGGTGGGACCAGGCATAATGTCTCCCACAGCTGTGCTGGCTGAAAATACAAAACTTCACAGGTTAGAAGGTTTCATCCTCCTGCTGGAGCTGTGGGTTGGGACTTAGTCCCCAACCGATTTAAAAATCCAGCCCAAGGTCTTTGCAAGACCACAATATAAGTTTTAACACAAGTCAAGAAATCTGCAAGGTTAATTTGTAGTGTGGTACAAAATAATTATACTTTCATGTTTCATGACTACTGTAAGAAAAGTTTTTTTTCTTGTACTGTTCTTACAAACATGTATACAAGTGTTTACTGATGTATGTTATCTTGTTATAATTGTGCAAGGAAGACTGCTATGCTTTGGATACATTCAGGGAAGAATACATGTCTTTATAGTGCTGGTACAAATTGTTATGTGTAATATGAACTGTAAATAGCTGCATGTACCTCAGTAAACACTTTTTAAAACATACTATTTGGGTACTATTCAGCTAATGTAACAGTTATCTTTCTTAGATTTCTACTTCCAGTCATTCATGAGGAAATTTGTACAGTATGAAAGCCGGGTCAATCCCTTACAGTTTAACTATCTTTGTTTCTTAGTCCCACTTGAATTCGTATTCCTCTAGAAGTATATCATATTTAATCATGGTAATGACTGTGATGCCACAAGTAGAGATGCAGCAAAGTTTTACTATCCATGCAAAGTCAAATCGAAGTGCCCAACTTTGAATCTGTGTAGCATTACATGAAATTCCCATTAAAAGGTTGAAATTCACCTTTAAGGGACATTGCATTGTGAATTTTGAGTTTTTGTTTTTATTGATTTGCTGAAATGTTTCTCCAGGAGGGCACACTGAACAACAAGTTGCTCATCTCACGTTGCAGCCTGGGGTGGGTACATGTGGGTGGGTTACTGTAGTAGAGACATGCATTACAAATACACAATTGGATTATAGAGGTAGATATATGCATTGCAGATAAACAATGGAACGGTACACAGACTAAGGAGCATAATACAAGAAACATATGAAAACATATTTGGATTGACATACAATTTTGATAAAGAATGCATGAATAATTCAATAACATTGTAGGATTGGTGGGCAGCTTGGAAAGCATGCAGGCAGTGAGAGTTATGCAGTTAAGCAGTTGTGCCATTATACAGTTAAACAAATTTTACAATTTAAGCAATAGAAGTACTAGCGAGCAGCGATAATACAGCTCAGACAGAGCGACTAGCAATGAAGTATAACGTGCAGGGTAGAAAGATTACAGGGTTATAAGTTTTAAGTGGTAATGTTATTGCTATTTACTATGTGACTGGGCAGTGTGTTCCACATATTAATTATTCTTTGTGTAAAAAAAATGTAACTTTTTTTGAATGGTTGACTTCACCTATTTATTTGAGATTATGTGATCTGGTAGTCCTTGTTTAGTGTAGTTTGACTGGACCAATGGTTTTCAACAGACTATGGTCTTTTAATGCTTTAAATGTTAGGAAAAGATCTGCCCTAGTCTGTCTATAATTTGCAGAATATAACCTCAAATGCTGTAATCTTTCCTTGCAACTAAGTCATTCCAGTCCTATGATTCTTTTTGTTATTTTCCTTTGAACTCCTTTTAATTTTTGGCCTCTAACTGCAGATGGTGCACAGAACTGTGTACAGTACTCAATATGTGGGCAGACCAAACTATTATATAATGGTAGTATCACTTCAGCTTCACTGCTTTTAAAATTTGACAGAATACAGCCTAATACTTTTTGGCATTTTTTCACAGTCACCTTAGTATGTTCATCAAAAGAGAGGCTGTCAGTAATTACTATTCCAGTTCTCTTTCTTCTGAGGTTCTTTCAAGTATGTGATTGTCTATAGTATAGGTCAGCCTCAGAGTTTTTAACCCAAAATGCATTACTTTACATTTTTTTTAATTAAAGGCAATTTTGTTTGTTTTAGCCCAGTTAGCTTGCATGTCTAAATTTTCCTGGAGCTGTATACCATCCATTGGTGTTTGTATTAAACCACCTAGTTTGTAGTTGTCTGCATATTTACTAATCCAAGTATTCCCAGAAGTTTGTAATGTGGAAACCATTACGTTAAATAGGGTCGGCCCCAGTACTGAGCCCTGTGGTATTCCACTAGTTGCATTCCCCCAATCTGATTGGTGGCTTCTCACAGTTACACTTTGCTTCCTGTTCTCCAGCCATGGTGTTATCCAGTTTATTATATTCAGATGAAGCTTGATTTTATAATTTGTTCTATAAGTATTTTATGTGACACTTTGTCAAAAGCTTTGGCAAAGTCCAAGAAGATTACATCAACTGGAATCCCTTTATCTAGTGCTGCTCTTACTGGTTCGAAGAATGACATCAAGTTGTTGAGGCATGACATACCAGGAATGAAACCATGTTGTGAGATGTCGATTATGTTATTTTGGTTCATGTGAACAACAATTATGGTGTTGTATAATTCTTTCAAAAACCTTCCCAATGACAGATGTAAGACTTATACTGTAGATCTATAGTTTGTTTTATCAGATTTTGCACCAGTTTTGTGAATTGGTGTAACCAGTGCCCACCGCCATTCAGGTACAGTTTTACCATCTCTGAGGGATACATTTTATAAGTGAGTGAGTGGATCAACTAGTTATTTTTCTAATTCCTTTAAGAATTTGGGATTTATTCCATCTGGGCCTGCTGAACTACCTGGTTTATTTATTGTATTTATTAATTTATTTAGTTTTTGTTGACCAAGTAAGTGCCCTAGACAAATCCTGCCTATTTTCAGGCATGACCCGGGAGGGGACACAGATAAATGCCAACTGACCTTGAACCAGATTAAGCTGTTGGTGGTATTTTTAGTGTCCCTAGGTTTAAGTGTCCCTAGTCAGTTGTGGCGGCTGTGATCCCTTGATTCAAGGATGATCTCTACCATGGTTCACTGATGGGTCCTGAGTTGGCTCAGTAATACAATCCTAGAGCCACAGATTCATCCACAGAAATTGCAGATGTTTCCATGTGGGGAGAACTGCCTTTGGCTGGGGTTTCTTATCCTTTCCTTCCCATGCTCTCTCTTTTCAGCTTTGAGGGCAAGGCATTTCTCTGTGAAGCAGGCTCCTGCTTGAAGGAGGTTCTGGCACCATTGAGATCAGTTGATTGCCAGCTCCTCCCAGCTTGTGATGTCCATATCTGTTTCTTGAGGTACGCCTTCAATGTGTCTTTGTAACATTTCCTTTGACCACCATGGGATCTCTGGCCGTGACTGAGCTGGGAGTATAAAATTTGTTTGGAGAGTTGAGAGTTGGGCATCCATATACAGTGTCCAGTCCAGTGGAATTGATGTCTGAGGATCATTGCCTCAATGCAGGTGACAATGGCCTCAGCAAGAACACTGACATTAGTGCAGTGGTCTTCCCACTTGATGTGAAGGATTTTCCAGAGACATCATTGGTGGTACCTCTCCAGGCTCTTTAGATGATGTTGGTAAGTCACCCAAGTTTCACATCCATAAAGAAGGGTAGGGACAATAACCGAACTGTATACCTGGATCTTGGTGTCCTTTCATATGTCACGGTTAGTGAAGATGAGCTGAAGCAGTTTCACAAACGAGGTACTAATGCAATGGATCCTGTGCAGAATCTCATCGTCGATGTTCACTGTTAGGGAGAGGTGTCTACCGAGGTAAAGAAAGTGCTCGACTGTCTCCAGGGTCTGTCCCCTCAACGGTGAATTGTGGAGGGTCATTTACAAGGCCTTGAGCAGGCTGATAGAGCACCTTGGTCTTCTTGATGTTGAGTGAGTGTCTCAGACATTGGTAAGCTTCCACAAAGAGATCTAGCGCAGACTAGAGGTCACTCCTGGTGTGTGCAAGGATGACACAGTCATCAGCGTACTGGAGGTCAATGATGGATGCCTTGCAAACTTTGGCCTTTGAACAGAGATGTCCAAGATTAAAGAGCCCTCCATCCATTCGGTATTCAATGTAAATTCCAGTGGTAAGGCAGCCTTTGGTGAGGTCTAGGGTGACTGCTAGGAAGATAGAGAACATGGTTGGAGCGATGACACACCCTTTTTTGACCCCAGTTTGGATGATGAATGGGTCTGTCTTTGAACCATTGTGGAGAACACTGACAGTAATCTGGTCATGCAGAAGCCTCAGGACCTTGATGAATTGTGTAGGGCAGCCATATCTGACCAGCACCCTCCACAAGGCTTCATGACTGATGGAGTCAAAGGCCTTTGTCAGGTCAATTAAAGCCATGTGCAGGTCCTGATGTAGTTCCTGACACTTTTCTTGGATCTGCCTTGCAATGAAGACCATGTTGGTTGTCCAGTGAGATGGTCTGAATCCACACTGAGATTCCAGCAGGACTTCTTTGGCGATGGGAAGGAGACAGTTCAGAAGAATATGGGTGAGGATTTTCCCTGTGGTGGAGAGTAAGGCAATGCCTCGATAATTTCCATACATTGACTTATCTCCCTTCTTGAAAATGGTAACAATGTTGATATTCCTCAAGTCCTCTGGAGTCTCCTCATTGTTCCAAATTCAGAGAATGAGTTTGTAGAGCTTTAGTACCAGTTTCTTGCCCCTAGCCTTGTAGACTTCAGCCGGTGTGCCATCTGGTCTCGCAGCTTTGTTGTTTTTGGCCAGCTTGATGGCATGTCTTACTTCTTCGATGGTATGAGGGTTGGCGAGAGATTCTATTTCAGGGTGTTGAGTGACAGAATTGATAGTGGCATCTGTCACAGATGATTCGCGGTTCAGGAGTATCTCAAAATGCTCCTTCCATCCAGCTTGAATGTCTTCATTTCCATTTAGGAGTGTCAAGCCATCTTGAGATTGAAGGGGAGTGGGACCATGGGAGCTTGGACCATAAATTCCCCTTGTAGCCTGGAAGAAGCTCCACATGTCATGTTTGTCAAAATAGAGCTGGATTTCCTTGGCTTTGTCTTGCCACCATTTGTTTTTGATGTCTCGGCTCTTCCTTTGAGCTTCTGCCTTGAGCTGCTGGTATGACTCATTTTTGCTGGCATGGGATGCCATCTTGCTATGTGCAGTGAGCTCTTCTTTTCCAGTTGAGCAGGTCTTAAATCTTGGTATCATTTTCATCAAACCAGTCCTGGTGATGCCATGTGACATAGCCAATAGATTCATCACATGCCGAGTGGATGGTGGTCTTGAACTACTTCCAGTATCTCTCAATGTTATCATCAGCTGCAGGCATGGCAGAGAGCCTTGCTTGTAGACATTGCTGGAAGTCTTCTTGAAGCACTGGTTCTTGAAGGGACTTGGTGTTGAATTTCCTTTGCATTGATTTTGACTGCCTTAGATGTTTCTGAGTGAGCTGGATGTTCATGACAGAGTGGACAAAATGATGGTCTGTCCAGCAGTCATCAACTCCTCACATGGCCCTCGTGATGTAGACATCCTTTAGATCTCAGGTTCTGACAATGACATAGTCAAGGAGGTGCCAGTGCTTGGATCGAGGGTGTCTCCAAGTAGTCTTATACTTGTCACTCTGTCTGAAGATGGTGTTCGTGATGACCAAGCCATGTTCCACACATTTGTTCAGGAGTAGGATGCCATTGGAGTTTGTCTTTCCTACCCCCTCCTTCCTGATGATACCATTCCAGAGATCTGAATCACACCTGACTCTGGCATTGAAATCACTAAGAAGAATGATCTTGTCTTCCTTAGTGATGTTGGTCAGGACTCTGTCAAGATTGGAGTAGAACTGTTTTTGACATCCTGATCAGCATTAAGTGTTAGGGTGTATGCACTGATGACAGTAGCATGCTGATTGTTGCTGAGCTTAAGACAAAGGGTCATGATGCATTTGTTGATGCCAATGGGGAGCTCTGTAAGCTGGTTGATGAACTTGTTCTTGATGGCAAGGCCAACATCGTCAACCAACAAGATCAATGTCCCTAGTAAACTGGTGAAAACCGAAGATAAAAAAAAAAAACAGGCTTGCACCAAAAAAAGTTGAAGTGGTGTGGTCCATGATTGTGAAGATGGCCATGAAGAACATGATTAATCTTGTGACGTGACGTGAGTCATGAACTGGGCACTGGCAGTACTTCTCAAGAGCACCAGAAACTGGATGGAACTGAGCTTCCACGAACAGTTGCCATTGAAAATTTGAAATACCTACGGTTGCACTTCCCTGAACTACCGGACTCAGGAACACACATATAATATTATAAATGGTACAATGTTTGTGCTGAAATTAAAGCTACTGGATTAAATAGAGCCAGCTTGTTGTGAGGACAAAGATTCAAGTACATGTGCTAGTAGGTCATCTTACAGAACATGAACACTAACAAAAGCATTGTACTGGACCAAGGCTCTTGAGTAACATGACATGATAACTGGGTGTCCTGATTTGTGATGAAACTGCAGATTAAAAAAATAATAAAAAACAATGTTGCACCAAAAAAGTTGAAGTGGTGTGATTCGTGATGATGATGACCATGAAGAACATGATTTGCCATGATGTGAGTGTGACGTGAGTCATGAACTTGGTACTGGCAGAGCTTCTCAGAGCACTACCACTGCTACACTGACCACAACTGGAACATTCAAAGTCATCCTCCTCATGCCTGTAGTAATCCTCTGGTGTTAATTCACAACTTTTACCTACATAGCAACTTGCTGTTACTTGATGACTGGCTGGCAGATTTTATTTTAACACACACACAGAACTTATTTTACACATCATCTATGCTAAGGGTCATGCTAAAACATACAAATATAGAAATTTGTTTGCAGAAAAAGACCCCATGTCCCATCCAGTTTGCCCTAATTCCCCCATTTAGCAAGGCTTCTCTGCTCCATTCCCTGCCTGCCTGCTGTTGCTTAAGCCCATATAGGCATCCCAAGCTCTTTTAAATTTGTCCATTGAATCTACCCCTACCACCCATTAAGGTAGTCTATTCCATGGCCCCATGACCCTCTCAGTAAAGAACTTCCTCCTGATGTCACCTCTAAAGCTACCCCCCTCCAGTTTGAGTGTATGCCCCCTAGTGGATTTGTTCTCACTCCCTCTGAAGATGCTGTCAACCATCACCCTGTTTATACCCATCAAGTACTTGAAGGTTTCAACCATCTCTCCCCTTTCCCTCCTCTTTTCCAGTGTGTACAGGATGAGCTCCCCCAGCCTTTCCTGGTATAAGGGAGAACAATTTCTGGAGGGTTCCCTCTCACTCTAGCTCCACCCTCTTATCCTGTAGTGAGGACTTGGTGGTTTATTATTTATTTATTTATTTATTGAGTACTAGGAATTAATACCTTTGAGCCAAGGCCCTTTTACAAAGGTTCCGAGTCAAATTAGGTACAAGCAATAAGGTTACAATGAATGACACAAGTAAAGTACATTGTGGAATACTATACACATAGACTGAACAAATATCAAAAAAGAGAAAAAAACATTAGTGCAAGGACAAGTAATTACGAGGTGAAACACATTAAATCAATAAGCAATCAAATGGGGAAGCAGGAAGATAATGTGAAGAATAGGGTATATACAAGAAAGGAGGGAGGAGCCAACCACAGGTAGTGGAAAGGAATCATCTACCGGGCCTTTGTCAGGTAATGAGGGCAGGAGAGCAACAACTTAACTTGAGAGGAATTACTCAAAGCAGTCACAGGAGTTAGAGGTGGTAAGGTGAGAGAATAGGCTAGATTTAAATGTACCTAGAGTGGTAGAGGAGGTAATAGAGGTGCTAAGTGCATTTAGCCAGGAAGGGGCACGATAGGCAAATGATCTCTGGCCCTGGGAAGTCCGCACGGGGACCTGAAGGGCTGATTTTCAGATCTTCTGGTGGTCGAACACTTATGTTCTGGCACATCAGGTCTGAATGCAGGGTGGAGGAGGCCCAAGATGGATTTTTTGGCTATAAGGCAGGTAAGGTACTTTAGGCGGTTTGAGAGTTGAAGCCATCCAGTTTCAGCATACAGTTCGCAGGTGTGAGTATGTTGATGGCGCAGTGAGCAACCAACAGGCCTTATTAAGGGAGGTTGTAATATGTTTAAGCGCACTTGTAGAGGCAGACCCATAGACAATTAGGCCATAGTCAACAATTGAGATGATTGAGGATTGAATAGTTAGCTTCAGTGCTGGTAAGGTGAGAAGCTGTATGTTACGGTACAATATCCCGAGCCGCTGATTGATAGTTTTGGCTGTGCTATCGATATGGGTTGCAAAGGTGAGTCCCTGATCGAAGGTAATTCCAAGATATTTGAAGGTAGCCACCTGTTCAAGAGTGGATCCCATGGATGTGTTGATGGTGAGTGGTGTTTGCCTTTTCTTGTTTTATGGACTTGAGAAAAGCATGGATTTTGTTTTTTTATGATTTAGGATTAGCTTATGTGACACGAACCGCTTTTCAACACCAGCAAAAGCATGCTGGAGGCTAAGGCATAAAGGGATAGGATCTTTATGAGAGGATAAAATCACAGCATCATCAGCATAGAGAATAATTTGCTCAGAGCAGGATTTAGGGAGGGAGTTTAGGAAAAGGCTGAAGAGGAGAGGGCCTAGGATGGATCCCTGTGGAACTCCCGAGAGGACAGGCTTAGGTTCTGAGAGCACACCTGCTATTTTTACAACTTGGGAGGCACTGTGTGAGGTAATTTTAATCCAGGCCCCTGCGCCTAGGGAGAGCCCAAGAGATTTCAGCTGATTGATGAGTAGGCCATGATGTACCGTGTCAAAAGCCTTCATTAGATCAATGTACACAGCTCCAGTTAGGAGTCCCTTGTCCAAGGCCTTGTGGATAGCGCCTGAGAATTCAAGGAGGGCTGTCGATGTGCTATGTCCGAGTCTGAATCCATGTTGCTGGGCACAGAGGATGTTATATTTCTGCAGGTAGTCCGTAAGCTGGTCTGCCACAATACGTTCAAGAGCTTTTGAGAGCGGAGATAATATTGAAATAGGTCTATAGTTGCCAGGCAGGGAATTGTCACCATTTTTGTGCACAGGAGTGACAATTGCAGCTTTCCATAGACTGGGGAACTTACTGGTGCAGAGGGAGAGATTGAATAATCTGGTGAGGGGGAGTAGAACTTCATCCAAAGTAAGGGACAATATTTTAAGGTCGATAGAGTCACTGCTTGTCCGAGATTTGGAGATTGCCTTCTTTATGTATTCATGGACTTCGTGTGCTTTAACTATTTTGAGATGGAAGGGCAGGATGGTTGGAGAGGCAGAAGGGGATATGGGGATAGGTGTGTCTGTGTTAGAGAAGTAGTCAGATGGGAGGACACCGCTGAGGTCAGTGAATGTCTCATTAAGGGTATTTGCGATGACCAGCGGGTCAAGGGTAGTAGTACCATCAACAGTAAGTATAGTAGGAGAGGACTTAGCCTGCTTTCCTGTGATATTTCTTAAGTTGTCCCAGAAGGATTTGCCATCCCCCCAGGAGTTGGAGAGGGCATTCTTGAAGTAAGAACTTTTCATCCGGCGAGTCTCTTTGGTGCAGTGATTTCGAGCCTGTTTGTACTTTAAGATGTCAGACAGTGAGCCAGTGGCTCTTGCGATAGCCCAGAGGTGGTCCCTACCTTTGAGAAGTGACAGTAGCTTGGCAGTGAGCCAGGGATTCGAGAGCGCTTTCACTTTACGTTTTTTTACAGGTGCATAGGAGTCACAGGCAGCATTGAAAATGTTGATAAAGTGATTAAGGGTTACGTCAACATCTTGAGTGTTGTACATAGGAGACCAATCCTTCTGCCTAAGATTTTCCTTGAGTTGAGTAAGGTTGCCGCAAGGTAGTACTCTACTAGAGATGGTTATAGGAGGAGGTTTTCTGAACTTATTTGACCAAGTACATTTTATGGGAGAGTGATCGCTGAGAGAGTCCGGGAGCACGGCAACATTGTTTATTCGAGTAGGGTGATTTGCAAGGATCCAGTCAATGAGGGTGCTGTTCCCAGATTTATAGTTTTTCCTAGTGGGTGAATTGATCAGCTGTGTGAGATTTGCAGCAAGGATAGCATCCTTAGTTGACCCTGAGTCAGGTGATAGCCAGTTAATATTGAAGTCACCAAGGAGTAGGAGCTCTGCCTCAGTAGGTTGAGATCGGGCAAATTCAAGTACAGTCAGGAGACTGGCCCTAGGATCTTTTGGTGGAATATAAATAGCAGCTACTGTGAGGACTTTGTTGTGGGCACCAAGAAGTAGCTTGATTGGGAGGAGCTGAACAGTAGTATCAGTGGTGGAGAACGGGACAGGGAGGCATGTGAGATAATCCTTTATGTATATAGCACAACCACCACCCCTTTTTGAAGTCCTGTCCAGCCTGAATAGTTTGTAGCCTTGTAGCGATACGGCATGGTCAGGGGTGTTAGGTGTCAGCCAAGTTTCAACAATGGCCAGGATGTCAGGGTTATTTTGGCTGGTAAAGGTTTGAAGGGAGGCCAGTTTAGGTAGGAGACTGCAGATGTTCAGAGTGATAATAGTGAGCCCCCCCACCTTGTTGGCTGGCTTTTTTGTGTTATAGAAGATAGGGCTAGGATTTGGATGTACACAGCCAGACATTAGGAGAAGGAGGAGCAGAAGTTTGAGAGTCAAATGCCGCAGTTCATAGCAGATAGTAGTACGTCTCCGCTGTTTATGTGAGTAGGACCAGTGCAGGCATCTAGGAACCCAGTGAAAGGCATTGGTCAGAAATAGGTGCCAAGTCAGACCCAGGCCATCACCGTATTTATTCATTATTATACAATCCATTGCCAGATGGCACCATTTAGGGGAGATTGCAGTCGTACTAGATGAAGGGTAGCTGGCCATGAGGACCAGAGTACAGTGTGGAGAGGGATAGGAAGAAGTTGGAAGATGGCACAGCATAGGGAGCAAGGAAAGGGCAAGAAAGGGCAGAAGAATATAATTACAAGAAGACATGATAGCTAGGTGAGATAGGTAAAGGGTGTGAGGGATATAGGTTGTAACAGTGCAGGAGAGAGGAAATGGGAGAAAGAAGCCAGGGGGCTGAGGGTACACTTAGGTGTGAGACCAGCAAATCACCCAGTGAAATTAGCTATGAGAAATGAGAGTGCAGGAGGAGAGAGGAGGGGTTTCAAGTCAAACAGGATAGGATGAGAGAGAGGGAGGTAGTAGAGGCAAGGGCGGACAGGAAGACTATTTAATAAAGGTCGGAGGGGAGGGGGCGGGCGTAAAATTTCGGCACTGAGCAGTGCAAGTCTATGGGCTCTGAGCCCAGCAAGCCCAAGAATCGCCCAGACCAATCAGGAAGCAGGGTCTGAGACCGGAGGCCAATCAGAGCTAGTACAATGCTCTGTAAGTCAATCGCAGCTGATCACTGCTTCCCCAGACAGAGGAATATCCTTACCCAGCTTTAGGGGTCGGGAGGCGGCAAAGAAGCATCGTAGGTGGCGTGGGGGAACCAGGTCCCATCGACCGTGCCCACCTGGCACCCGGCTAGCCCTCTCTAGGCTACGAAATCTGGAGGGAGGAGAGAGAGAGGAGAGCAGTGAGTAGCTTTATAAATTACACTTGCGACATGACAATGACGCAATGGCCAGAAAACAGGGGGAGGGGGAATGTAGATTGGACGTAAGAGCAGCGAGGAGGAGGGGGGTTAAGATTCGGGATAGGGCTGGGGAGGACAAAAGGAAACTACCAAAGGGCGGAAAGGTGTTAGCCAGTAAATGATCAGGTCTGAAAGGATACCTGGCACCAGTCTGAGGAGACAGCAGTTAGGAAGTGGGAGGAAAGGAGAAACCAACAATAGGTTTAAATTATATATTTATAAATGTGCTTTTTTTTTTTCTCTTCTTTTATTTATTTAGCAGAGGTAGAGGAAATGGGGGGGAAGTCGAGGAGTGGGGCTGCAAAGCAGGGCAGGATCGAGTACAGTAAGGAAGAATAGAGAGGGAGGGTCTGGCTAGCAGCAGTAGAAAGGGACCAGAGTTCAATGTGAGAGACACTCCACAGAGGGATAACTCCAACAAGTAGGGTATGGACACATCTAAACAGGGATCAACCTGCCTGAGAAACCGTAGGACAGAAGGGAAGAACAGAGAGAGAGTTACAAGAGGAGAGGCAGAAGTACAGTTTAAGGTGCACAGAAACAAGGAAGATTATGAGCGGCTGCAATCTGCAAGTCGGGGGGGGAGGAGAGACAGCAAAGTAGTAGAAACAGGAGTCAGGTAGCCACAACCATGTTGTTCAGCAGTAAAAACATACAAGCTAATTTCAAATCTATGGCACTAAAGTATACTACGGCTAGCTACTTTCAGACCTACGGCAGGGCTACAAGGCAAGAATAGTCATTTAGGCAGTAACAGAATAGTAAGCAGGTAATTTGTCTAAACAGCCTAATAGAATACTGATACACAATAGACTTTATATGCAGATTTAAAATAGGAGAATCACGGCTTCTTTACAGATTAAAGTGGTGCAATATTGCAAATCAGGGCAAGTAGAGCTTTACAGGCAGACAAAAGCAAAATATTGCGGTTTGAAACACAGTTTACAAATAATAAAAAAACAGTTTTGCAGCTCTAGGCAAGCTGGAAACTAACAGTGGAACAGCAAGGATTAGAATTAAAATAGAAATCAAGCAGCAAAATGTCCGGTCACAAAATTTCGGCACTGAGCAGTGCAAGTCTATGGGCTCCGAGCCCAGCAAGCCCAAGAATCGCCCAGACCAATCAGGAAGCAGGGTCTGAGACCGGAGGCCAATCAGAGCTAGCACAATGCTCTGTAAGCCAATCGCAGCTGATCACTGCTTCCCCAGACAGAGGAATATCCTTACCCGGCTTTAGGGGTCGGGAGGCGGCAAAGAAGCGTCGTAGGAGGCATGGGGGAACCAGGTCCCATTGGCCGTGCCCACCTGGCACCCGGCTAGCCCTCTCTAGGCTACGAAATCCAGCTTTAGGGGTTGGGAGGTGGCAAAGAAGCATTGTAGGTGGTGTGGGGGAACCAGGTCCCATCGGCCGTGCCCACCTGGCACCTGGCTAGCCCTCTCTAGGCTATGAAATCCTGCTTTCGGGGTTGGGAGGTGGCAAAGAAGCATCGTAGGTGGCGTGGGGAACCAGGTCCCATCGGCCGTGCCACCAGCACCCAGCTAGCCCTCTCTAGACTCTGAAATCTGGCTGAGTCGGGCGGCAAAGAAGCATCGTAGGTGGCGTGGGGGAACCAGGTCCCATCGAGCCGTGCCCACCTGGCACCCGGCTAGCCCTCTCTAGGCTACGAAATCTGGAGGGGAGATTATACAATGAGATCACCACCAGAAGACCCATCTTTTCAAGCCATGATGCAGCAAATGCAGTCTTCCATGGACTTTGCTATGGAAGACAAAGATTCCACTAAAAGGAATCTCCTGGAATTTTTGGAGGTGCCCTGCTCCCCCTCCATTATCATTAACTTATATATCCTGCATTAGATGATGCTGCTTTTGCTGCATGGTGCAGATCAAACTCACTGCCTGCAGTCCCTAGAATGGCTGATAAGCAGTATTTTTTACCATCTGCTAATCCTTGTTATGCTAACCAGCCAGAAACTGACTCTGTGGCCACCATGACTGCTCATGGTAGGTCTACAGCCCCTTGAAATACAAGTACTTTGTCTCCTGATAATGAATCTAGAAAGCTAGATGTGAAGGGCAAACACACATATGCTTTTGCATCAGTGGGCCTTAGGACTGCAAAATACCAGGCACACATGATCAAATATCAGAACAGCCTATGGAAAGCTGCCTGTACTGTTTTGCCTGATGGCTCTAACAAGACTGAGCTGCTTAAAAAATTGTCTGTTGTTGTTGAAGTTGGCTTACATTTGCTGTGCTCAGATTATGATATATCTGATGCTTCTGCCAGTGCTGCAGCTTCTGACAACTGCTTGATGAATATTCTTGTGTAAGCCACTTCTTCTCACATCTACAGGTATAAAGATGGTAAATAATCTGGAAAAAGGGGTGCTGTACAGACAGAAACATACAATCCAGAAAATAAAGATGCTCACTACCTGTTTATTGTTGCGAGATTGCTTCACATCACTGGGGAGCAGGCACCTTGCTTTGTTACAGAGGGAAAATCTGCAGGGACAATGATCATTACAGGCACATTCATGAAACAATTCTTATTAAGTAAGACCAATGTTCACTCCGGAATAAAAAGTGTAAAACTTATTTAATGTGAAAATTAATTTTATTAATCACTCCATGGAGTGTGGGGGGTTACATGAAAGTGGTGGGAGCATTCTTGAAGGCACAGGACCTGACCATAACTTTGCATGCAATCTCGTTTTCCAAATGATTGGCTTGAATCTATGCAGTAATCCCCTTGAGCCAAAAAGGCTATGCTTCCAGACAGCAGCATTTACTTTTTATGACGAAAGAGCCTCACAAACATACTTGAACTATCAGCAGCACTTTCATTTCATATTCCTTCCTTCATTTCTTCCCAGCCATAGGCTTATATTTAATCACTCTCTTAGTCACAATTATAATCAGACTTAGGTAGCACTGAGACAGCATGAGACGTTTCTACTGTTCCAATTTCATTCTTCATTTGCCTTCTAAACTTTGGGGTTATTTCCATATCGGGGGGAAACACTTTAAAACTGAGATGTTCTTGCTTTCCTTTACTGATGTTACTGTTTAGGATCAAAGGTACTAGCAAAAATCCTCCTGCCACCCAATTTCTGATAGCACATGCCTGCTCTGAGCCCCCAGGCTGTTATGCAAACCCCTGGTCATCTTAGAAACTTCAGACACTTTCCGTACATGCAGAAATTTCAATTTCAGGACTGCTTTCACCAAGGGGACCCAGCTGATGTGCCACACAGAGAACCCAGTTGGTCTACCACCCCATCTGATGTCCCAAACAGCCAATCCCCAGACAGGACTCCTCATGTATCTGAAGGCTGCACAACACAGGAAGTCCCAACACAGTGCTGCAGGCACTGCTGCTACACATACAGATTCAAGAACCCTGCCTGGTCTAACCATCTCTGACACAATACTTTTCCCTTTCAAGGATTTTTTAATTTTTTTTTTATTCCATGTGATGTGATGGAATGCCCTGCCCACAGAGCCAAAGTTTATACCCCACTGACTTATGTGGCTTATATGCCGCAGTCAGAAACAGCTGTGCCTGACCATGTCTTTGTGGGCATTTTTTTTAGATTACACACAGTCACCAAGAAAAGAAACATGTTTATTGCAAAAAAGTGATTTTTCTAATTTTGTGAGTTGCTATAACAAATGCAAGAGAATTCACAAGGCAATGCCAAAAATTCTGCAATAGGTACATTTCTTTATTACGTATTTTTCTTTTGTTTAAATGTCATAATATGCAGTAAGAGACAGTGTTCATAGTGCTACGAGGAAACACACCAGTCGTGATAGCTATACAGTGACAACACTTTCAACAGACTGAACACAGACAATTAACAGCAATGTTATATTTATTCAGTTTCTGGTGGATGGGAAGCCAAAAACAACAACAGTGACTTCCAGATGGAAACTGGGCACTAAAGAGATGTAGCCGCACAGGCAGAATAAGACCTCAGCTAGTCTTCAGAAATCCAAAAGTGGAACAATACCTTATTTTGCAGGGGGGTGGATTTATGGCAGTAGCTAGATAGAAGCAAGGAAAAATACCACAGATGGGCTGAGAAATTAAGAGTACTGCTATTACAGACTTGAAGGCATACACACACACTAAAGGTAATGTGCAGAAACTTTAACAGTTCAGTAAACTACAACGCAGTCTTTTAAACAGTCTGAAAAAAATACATAGTAGCACAGCAAACAGCAAAAACTGATAAAAACTTAATAGAACTATTACTGTATGTACCTGAACCCACAAATACTAAAACACTAGCCAGCAACAGTTGGACAGACTGCCTTTTTCCACTGTGGTCTGTGAACCTCCCTTCTACACCACAGAGCCACCCCTTCCCTGAAGCATGCTTCAACATTCTCTGTCAGTAAAGAGACTAAATGTACTGCATTAACATACAATATTCACACCAAATCAATAAATGCTTGATGATATAAACACACAAGGGATACTACACTCAGTGTACTAAATTTTAACTCAAAATTTGGATGCAAAAATGCTTTTTTAAAGGTTTTTCAATGGTTTGATTCTCAGATCTCTGGGACTAAACTGTCCCCAGCTTTGCACTATGCACACTACACTGAACTGAGGCTGTGCAAGACAATATAGTCTATGTGACCTGCCCTCCCATGAATCACTGCAAAATTGACCTTAAGGGGCCAAAAAAAGTTGAAGTAATGCAAAGTCCATAGGAAACAATGGGACTTTGCGTTAATGTGGAACATGAAATTTTTCACTTCGCTCATATGAATTTTGTAATTCAAGTTATACTCAAAATACTTTGCATAGTGAAGTTTATGGACTTCAAGGCCTCTGGGCACAAGTAAAGTATTATAACATATGGTATATGATAAAACTGATGTATAACAGTTGTAAGAGTGGTCTTGTGAATTCAACTAAAACAAGCATTTGTCAAAACCAAATGTTGATTGCGTTGGTCTGTTGAACTCGCTCACTGGCCCTCTGTCACTCCCTCAGTCTGTTTCTCCCAGTGCTGCAGGCTGCCATTTTGTACTGGGCTCCAGCCTGCTTTGGCACCTTTTTCTGCCCACAAAGAAATCTGCAGTTGTCCCAACAGAGCTCTGTTCAGGTCGCTCAGTCCCCCTGTCTCACTCACTCATTCTGTTTCTCATGTTGCTGCAGGCTGCCCTTTTGTACTGGACTCCTGCCTCTGTTGGTGCCTTTTTCTGCCCACGAAGAAATCTGCAGCAGTCTCAACAAAGTTCTGTTGTGCTTGCTCACTCCCCTTCACTCACTCATTCATTCCGTTTCTGCCGACACTGCAGGCTTCCCTTTTCTACTGGGCTCCTGCCTGCATTGCCGCATTCTTCTGCCCAGAAAGAAATTTGCAGCAGTTAAAATAGTGCTCCGTTGAGCTCGCTCACTCCCCCTCTCTCACTAACTCATTCTAGTTTTCCTGACACTGTAGGCTGCCTTTTGTACTGGGCCCCTGCATGCATTGCTGCCTTTTTCTGCCTACAAACAAATCTGCAGCAGTTCCAACAGACTTCTGTTGATCTCACTCACTCCCCCTCCTTCACTCACTCATTCTGTGTCTCCCGCTGCTGCAGGCTGCCATTTTGTACTGGGCTCCTGCCTGCATTGGTGGCTTTTTCTGGCCACAAAGTGATCTGAAGCAGTCCCAACACAGCTCCATTGTGCTTGCTCACTCCCCCTCTCTCACTGACTCATTCTGTTTCTGCCAGCCCTACAAGCTGGCCTTTTGTACTTGGCTCCTGCCTGTGTTGCCACCTTTTTCTGCCCACAAAGAAATCTGCAGCAGTCAAAATTGAGCTCCATTGAGCTTGTTCACTACTGCTCTGTCACTCACTCATTTATTTCTCTTAGCACTGCAGGCTGCGCTTTTGTACGGGGCCCCTAGCTGCATAGGCACCTTTGTCTGTCCACAAAGAAATCTGCAGCTATCCCAGCAGAGCTCCGTTGAGGTCACTCAGTCTCCCGCTCTCATGGGCTCATTCTGTTTGTCCTGGCGCTGCAAGCTGTCCTTTTGTACGGGGCTCCTGTCTGCATTGGTGCCTTTTTCTACCCACAAAGAAATCCACAGCAGTCCTGATAGAGCTCTGTTGAGCTCACTCAGTCCCCCTGTCTCACTCACTCATACTGTTTCTCCCAGCACTGCAGGCTGGCCTTTTGTACTGGGCCTCTACCTGCAGTGATGCATTTTTCTGCCCACAAAGAAATCTGCAGCAGTCCTGACAGCACTCCGGTGAGTTTGCTCACTCTCCTCCCTCACTCACTCTTTCGTTCTGTTTCTCCCAGTGCTGCAGGCTGCCCTTTTGTACTGGGCTCTTGTGTTGGGGCCTTTTTCTGCCCACAAACAAATCCGCAGCAGTCCTGACATAGCTCAGTTGAGCTCGGTCACTCCCCTCCCACTCGCTCGATCCTAATCTGTCCCAAACACTGATTTCCCACAGCGACCATGCTATTCTCCGGCAGGAGTGCAAAAACATATTTTAGCCAGGATGTGAAAAATGACAGCTGTACTGTTCATAAGGAGGTGTGAAAAAATGACACTGTTGAAAATGTGGCAATTTGTGAAGTTATAAGGGTGCATGGAAGCAGTTCAACACACGCTTGTAACGCAGTCATGTTATGGAGTTTCATCACCAAATTTTCAACATAGGGATTTTAGGACCTCTGCTCATGAATAGTGCCACTGTCATTTTCTTAATCTGTCCCAGACACTGATTTCCCACAGCGACCACGTTATTCTGGGCCAGAACCGTGAAAACACATTTCTGTCAGGATGTGAAAAATGACAGCTATACTGCTCATCAGGAGGTGTGAAAAAATGGCAGTGTTGAAAATCTGGCATGACAATATTACAAATCTGCGAAATTACAGAGGTGCATGGAAAGTGCTCAATGCACACTTGTAACACAGTCATTTGATGGGCTACCATCACCAAATTTCCAACATAGACATTTTAGGACTGATACTCATGAACAGTATCACTGTCATTTTCTTAATCTGTCCTGAACAGTGATTTCCCACAGCGGCCGCTCTATTTTGCACTGGAAGTGCGAAAACACATTTCAGCCAGGATGGGAAAAATGACATCTGTACTGTTCATAAGTAGGTGTGGGAAAATGGCAATGCTGAAAATCTGCAGTGAAAATATTAGAAATTTGCTAAGTTACGAGAGTGCGTGCAAACTGCGCAATGCACGCTCATAAAACAGTCATTTTATGGAGTATCGTCACCAAATTTTCAATATAGGTATTTTGGGATCTGTACACATGAACAGTGTCACTGTCATTTTCTTAATCTGTCATGAACACTAATTTCCCACAGCAACAGCGCTGTTCTGCATCGGAGGTGCAAAAGCACATTTTGGCCAGGATGTGAACAATGACAGCTGTACTGTTCACAAGGAGGTGTGAAAAAATGCCAATGTTGAAAATCTGGCGTAAAATATTGCAAATTCATGAAGTTATAAGCATGCATAGCAACTGTGCAATGCACGCTCGTAAAACAGTAATTTTTTGGAGTTTTTCCACCAAATATGCAGCATAGGCTTTTTGAGAGCCCACCTCATGAACACTGGCACTGTTGTTTTGTTAATCGGCCCTGAAAGGTGATTCTGTGCAGTGACTGTGAAATCACCTTTTGGGGCCAATTAACACCATGACAGTTCAAGTATTCATGAGCAGGGGTCACAAAAACCCCATGTTGAAAATTTGGTGCCAAAATTCCAAAAAATGACTGAGATATGCATTAAAGTTGAAAAAAAACATTTATTCCGTTATACAGCTTACCAGCATTTCCTCAATCTGCGATCGGCTTTAAAGAGTGCAGATGTGTTCGTGGTCCATCAAAGATCCTTGTGCCAAGCTCCAGGGGTAAGTATGGGGTGAGGGGGGTGTGGGGAGGCAGGGTGCACAGTGGGTGGGCGCTGGTTCCGGGAGGGGGGCAGGCAGACCTCCAAGGGACAGTTTCCTTTTTACAGGTGAAAACCAAAAAAAAGACATTGCGGGACCATTTTTATTTCATAGGGACATGTGGCATGCTGAGGTGGGCTCCCAGTATGCCACTGGAGTTTTCCTTTTGGGGGTGCAATCTGTAGCTGACAGGGGATTGGGCACCCCCTTTGTCACACAACAAAAGGATGGGGGTGACATTATGCTGACAGGGATTTGGCACCCCATCGGTAGAGAATGTAAGTGGGGGGGTTACATAATGCTGATGAGGAGTGAGCTCCCCCATCGGCAACATACACATGGGGTCACTGAAGCCAACAGGGATTGGGGCTCCCGTCGGCAAATAAACACGGTGGGGGGTTAATATTGTTTATGAACCTAGCGGCAAACCACAGCCATGTTCACAAACAATATCAGTGTGTGAAGATTCCACCCTGCAATGACAGATCACTCCCTCATTGCAGCAAATGGCTTACGCTGCAATGACGAGGTGGCCCTGATTGCAGCAGCTGATTTTTATGTTGGTCATGCTATTGAACTAGTATCAGCGGCAGCGTGCCATGGCATTGGGGGCACTGGACAAGCCTTTAACACTGTGGGGGCATTTGCCACAACAGTGCCGCGCCTCCATAACCTGCTTGTGGAGAAAGCCGCTGCAATACGTTTCTTGTGCATGCGCGCAATCGACATAAAAAAGGAGTAGAATGACGTCATTTCCTTTTAAAAATGCAAGAAATATGTAAGACTGCACCAAGATTATTGCTTGAGTATCTGTTTTTATTTGCTAGACAATTGAAAACCATAATGGCAATAGCTCAATATGTTTCATGCTCTTTTCTAGAGCTAGAAGGCTGTTGGTTGTAGCCCCACACAAGAATGTATGTAAAACCAGTACTGTAGTGCTTTAATCCTGCTAACACTTTTTCTTGCATTTCATGATACTGGCAAGGAATATTTCTTGAATAAAGTAAGACATTTTTCTTGAATTTTTCATGTAAGGAAAATATCACAATCCTTACATATCCCTTGCATAATACTCTTAAATATGAACTTACATAAAAACTTGCATGTAGCCTGCATTCAGTATACCAGCATATATCTTTGCACCTTTAACAGCCAACATTACAAAATTCTTGCCTTTTTGGGGGGAAAGGGTATGATTGTCTCCACACTGCCCTAGTCTCTTTCTTTCCCCAGGTTTCCCTTTCTCTCCCTCCCCTGTCTTCTGACAGTGATGGTCCCAGCCCTGTAACTGTAGACCTTGAGTCAATGCAAGCCAGTTGAATGTAGCACTAAATAGAAACAAATCTGTTGCCATACTGCTGCAGCTGATTGCCCATTGGGTGAATGTGTCATTCTCCCAGTAAGGCAGCAAGCAAGCTAGCCCATCAATCAAAATAAAGGTGACACACTGAGTAGGGTGTTGGCCAAGACTAAGCAGGATGGGATAAGAATCTAAATCTTGGTAGGCAATTGTAGGGATGAAATGGAAGGGATGGTTAAAGTCAACCTCCACAGAAAAGGGAGGGGATGGGAGTGAGGTATGAAGACAGTTATAGAAGACTTGAGTTCATGCCCAGGTGACTTCTCTGTGGTTGGTATATTGTCTGAATTGAGACTTACTTTAATTGTACTCAGGCTAACTGACAGAGGAAAAAAAATAAAAATGTAGCTTACTAGAAAAACTCTTCTGTGAAACTAGACAGAGCAACAAGTGTTATTATGCAACAATCAGCAAGACAAGGACTAGTAATTTAAGGGCAGTTCATGCTTAACTAGACAGTGAGGTATTGGCAGGTGTGTGACTTACTGAAGTTGTAAGCAGGAAGTCTGTTTGTCCTTCACTGACCATGCAGTGTGTGTGTGTGTGTGTGTGTGTGTGTGTGTGTGTAGTGCTCAGGCACCATGGCATGTTACTGATTCAGAGTATGTCACAGTGGTGGGTGGTAGGTTCAGTTTCTGTGTGCCCCTAAATTAAGAACCTCTTGCCTTGACTGTGCCCCAGTCAGTCACTATTCCTTGAAACACCTCTGCAAATTCAGCTGGTATTTATAATTTGTTACACCATCACACTGTATATCTGAAGTGTGAAACACTATGTGTAAAGTGTGCTGTCATAGTTGACAAGTTACATAACTTTTCCTATTGTATGTTTGCATACAACTCAACTGACCGGACATCCCAAGGAACAGGCTTTGAACGAAAATGTTGAATAAAAACTAAGATGGTAAAACCTGTCATTGTCTACTGCTGCACTTTGAAATGATCTTTTCTCTTAAGTTTGTGTTCAGCAGTTTAGTATTGAAATAGCAATGTTTCCAGCATTCAACAGCCCAATATTGTTTTTTTTTTTGTTGTTTTTTTGCATTTCTGTTTATTAAAGAAAGGTATATTTGCTGAGGCAGCTAGTCACTCAAACACTTCCATATTCCAATATTTGGTACAACTGTTTAGCATTATTTTTAAATTAACAAAAAACATATACTGTAGATGCATTTCACCAGTCTTGTGAGAAATTGAGAAACGGGAAAAATGTATCGCCTAATAGTGTTTATTTAGTGCCAGATTTAGATTATGGTGAATGCATATGCAGTAAATAATACTTATCTACATTTTAACTGGTACCATACATAGAAACATAGAAACATAGAATTTGATGGCAGATAAGGATCACTTGGCCCACCTAGTCTGCCCATTTCCTTACCTAACGGATAAGCTGCAGATCCTAGTTAACCAACAGCCTACTTCCTCCTACCCCCACTAGAATTGCCTTATGTCTGTCCCATGCATTCTTGAATTCCCCCACTGTTTTTGACTCTAGGACCTTCTCAGAAAAGCTGTTCCACGTGTCCACAACCCTGTCTGTGAATAAATACTTTCTCACATTACTTCTGAGCCGTCCCCCCTCTCTTCAAATTGTGCCCCCTTGTTTTTGAACATCTCTTTTTCTGAAAGATGCTACCCTCTTGGACTTTGTTGATTCCCTTGAGGTATATGAAAGTTTCTATCATGTCCTCCCCCCCCCCTTTCCTTGAGGCTATATATCTTTAGTTCCTTTAGTGTTCCTTCATAAGACTTCCGTTGCAGATCCTGCATCATTTTGGTTGCCCTCCTCTGGACAGCCTCTACCCTGTCTATATATTTGCAGAGATGGGGTCTCCAGAACTGTACACAGTACACCAGATGTGGTCTTACCAACTGTCTGTACAGAGGTCCAACAACTTCCTGTTTTCTACTGGTGATGCCTCTCCCTATGCATCCCAGTATCCCCCCTGCCCTACTTACTGCCTTCTCACATTGTTGGCCCACCTTTAGGTCATCTGATATGACTACACCCAGGTCCCTTTCCATTTTTGTTGTTGTCAGTATCTCATCCCCCATTGTGTACTGTTCCTCTGGGTTTTTGTTTCCCAGGTGCATTACTTTGCACTTCTTTGCATTGAATCTAAGCTGCCATACATTTGACCATTCCTCCAACCTTGCCAAGTACCTTTTCATCCTTTCCACCCCACCTTATGTATTAACCCTGTTGCAGATCTTTGTGTCATCTGCAAAGAGACATACTGTCCCTTCCAGTCCCTCTGAAATGTCACTTGTAAAGACATTAAAAAGGACCAGCCTCAGTACTGAACCCTGTGGTACCCCACTAATAACTCTCCTTTCTTCACTGTGGACTCCATTTAGTATTACACTCTGTGTCCTGTTGTCCAACCAATGTTTTTCCCAAGCTACCACCCTGGGACCCACTCCTAGGCTGGCTAATTTGTTTATTAATATTTTGTGCAGGACTGTGTCAAATGCCTTGCTAATGTCTAGGTAGGAAATGTCCACAGCCCCTCTGTGGTCTACTGCTTTGGTCACCCAGTCAAAGAAATCAATTAGATTTGTCTGACATGACCTTCCTGCTGTGAATCTATGCTGCCTTGGGTCCTGTGCCCCACTGGCCTCTAGGTACTCAACAATTCTTTCCTTCAGAAGTAATTCCACCATTTTCCCTACCACTGAGGTCAAATTGACAGGTCTGTAGTTTCCTGCCTCTGTCTTGATCCCACTTTTGTGAAAGGGAATCACATCCACCCTCTTCCAGTCCTCAGGTACCACACCATCCTGCCATGATTTATTAAAAAGGGTAGTCAGTGGTGTTACTAGTTTCTCCCTTAATTCTTTTAGAATTCTGGGGTGAATCCCATCAGGCCCCATTGCTTTATCCTCCTTCAGTTTTAAGAGTCCTTTCAGAACCCTTTCTTCTGTGAAAGGACTAATATCAACCCTCCTATCCAGAGTGCTTCTATTGACTGGATTAGGTATTTCCCCCTGCTTTTCCATTGTGATTACTGAGCAGAAGAGTTCGTTCAGTATCCCTGCCTTTTCACTGTCACTCTCTGCCCAACCACATTCCTCTTTGTTCAGCCTCAGTACCCCTGCCTTAGTCTTTCTTTGCTCCCTAATGTACCTATAAAAGATTTTATCCCCCCTTCCTAACTGAGTTGGCTATCTTTTCCTCGGTTTGGGCCTTTGCTATTCTGACTGCCTTACCCACTTCCTTCTGCTTTAACTGGTACAGTTCTCTGTCCTGCTCCTTCTGTGTTTTCTTATACTTCCTGAATGCTCTCTTTTTCTCCCTTACCTTCTGTGCCACTTATTTTGAAAACCATAGTGTTTTTTTCTTTCATTTTGATTTATTTATTTGCTTCACACAAAGGCTTGTTGCCTCTGTGATGGCGGTTTTGATGTTTCCCTATTGTTGCTCCACTCCACCTTCTTGCCTGTTTGCTAGTGCTTTTCTGAGGCACGCTCCCATTTTGACAAAATCAGCCCCCCCTGAAGTCCAGTAGCTTCACTTTTGTATGGCTTGACTCTACAGCAAAGTTTATGGTGAACCACACTGTTTGGTGGTCGCTTGTTCCCAGATGGCTACCCACTTCAAGATCAGTGATCCTCTTTCTGTCCCCATTTGAAAGTACCAGGTCTAAGATTGTTCTTTCCTGAGTGGGTTTCAAAACTAGCTGTCTGAGGTATGCTCCCTGTAGGGCATCAAGAATGGCCCTGCTCTTGGATGTGGCTGCAGCAAAGGTTCTCCAGTACACATTTGGCATATTCAGGTCCCCCATCAGCAATTTCTCCCCTTTCTCTGCCATCCCAAGGATGCCATCTATCATTTCCTTGTCCATTTCCTCCCCCTGAGACAGGGGTCAATATACACCACCTGTTTGGATTGTGGAGCCATTTTCAGTCTCCAGGGTGTCCCACAGTGCCTCCTTCCCTCCCTGTTTACCCTTTACTTCTGTTGCTTTGATCCTTTCCCTTACTTAGAGAGCTACTTCTCCTCCTCTTCTTCCCTCCCTGTCCCTCCTGTAGATTGTGTACTCTGGTATGTTGACATCCCAGTCATGGTTCTCTGAGTACCTTGTTTCTGTGACTGCCACAATATCCAGGCATCCCTCTTCCATCAAGGCCACCATTTCAGGGAGCTTGTTTCCTAGACTATGGTCATTGGTACTCATTACCCTCCATTTTTTATGGCTTTATTTATTTTTGCCCCATCCCTGTCCTTACAGTCTTTGCTTTTTCTCCATTTACCACTGCCCTTCTCCCTATCAACTGTTTTATCTTGGTGTTTACCTCACTAATTACCCTGATTTTTGGGGAGGCTAGGATTTCCCTTCTCTTCTTCAGTGCCACCCCCCTTGGCTCATTTAAATGCTTGCCATTGAAGCACTTAAACCTATCACCTAGGATCCTGGTTCCCCTCCAGGATAGATGCAGGCCATCATGCCTGTATAGGCCTGCATCCCTCCAGGTGGAGCCACAGTTCCCAATGAAGCCAAATTCCTGATCTCTGCACCAGTTTTTCAACCAGTCATTGAATCCCATGATGCGGAGTGCCCTTGCCTCATCCATGGCATAGACAGGTAGCACTTCCTGAAAGGTTACTGTGTGTGCTACTTGTCTAAGGCCCCTCCCCAACTCCACAAACTCCTGTTGCACTGCTTTGATCCCATTCTCAGCCAGGTCATTTGTCCCTAGGTGGATAATGACACCTAGGTGCCTCTTCCTTGCCACTGCTCCCACGATCCTGAGGATGTGTTTCCTGTCACTCCAAGCCTTGGTGCTAAGAAGGCACCTTACTTCCCTTTCCCTTCCCTCCCCCAGTTCTACCCCCTAATAATTGAGTCCCCCATCAGGAGTTATTTCCTTCCCCTGTGGGGTCCTGGGCCACCCTCCCATGGGTCTCCATTGTGGAGGTTCCCAGCATCCTCCTTGGTCTCCACTGCAGGTGCCTCCATAGAGGAACCATGCTTCTGCAGAGTGGCAAATGAATTGTGAAGAGGCACAACTGGAGGGGGGTGTGCCTCTGTTCCACCACCCTCACCTTCCCTGAGCCCACTGTGGTCCAACCACTCCTCTTTTTTGGCAACCTCTGAGGTAGTGGTGGTGGCCTGGGTGGTCCCAGGGTGGGGGAGCAGGATTCCCAAATCCTTGACAGGTCAGCATGGAGATGAACAACCTCCTCCCTCAGACCAGAGAGACACCTGCAAATAGGGCAGCAATGCAGTCTCCAGAATGTCTCCTGGAATTCTGCTGCTCCACAGCCAGTGCATTGCACCACTCCCCACATGTCTGTGTCCCTTCCAGTTACAGATGCTTTTTTGTTTTTTGTTCTTGTTTTAGTGTATGCAAGCTTGTGAGTGTCTCTACCCCCAATTCAATGTGCTGTGCCTTTAAGGATATGCACAGGTGTATGTTAGCAATTTTGGAGAAGTGACATCAGAGCCCCTGCTATAAAAGAAGTTATGCACTTGGGGCCAGTGGGATTAGGGGAAGTGTGGGTGGGAGTAAACCTATGCCATCCAGAAACAATGACCTATAACTCTTACCATCCACCCCGGGGAGTGCCTTCCTTCCTATCAGATGCCTATTTCACAAAGACTAAGTAACAGGTCTAGTCACAACTGACTGCAAATATCTCCCAGCTACAGTTCCTCCCTGGCAAATTAAAGTTAAAACTAAGAAAAGTCCACCCCAAAAACAGAATCAATACTAGTTACTTGCACAGGTCCAAAAAGTAATAATTCAGTTCAGTGTAGTCCAGAAAATAACCTCCTTGATTCAAGGAAGCTGTAGCTGCTTTCTCAGTCTCCCTGTCTCAGTCTCAGCAGACAGAGACTACAAACAATTCCAGTTATAAATCATCAGTTCAACCAGGCCCTTTCAGCTCCTCCCCTTAACAGACACCTATTTCACAAAGACTAAGTAACAGGTCTAGTCACAACTGACTGCAAATATCTCCCAGCTACAGTTCCTCCCTGGCAAATTAAAGTTAAAACTAAGAAAAGTCCACCCCAAAAACAGAATCAATACTAGTTACTTACACAGGTCCAAAAAGTAATATTTCAGTTCAGTGTAGTCCAGAAAATAACCTCCTTGATTCAAGGAAGCTATGACTGCTTTCTCACTCTCCATGTCTCAGTCACATTTGCAACTAGTATGAAAATAAAAAAAGGATTGTTCTTGGGAAATATTTGTTTCTCAGGACAACATCTGACTTTCTGGTAGTTCTATGCTTATCACAGCACTTAAGATTCTGTTGAATCCTCCAGTGCTCACTCATCTGCACTGAGATGGGTTCATTTTCTACCTCACGTGTCAGTGAAGTTAAGCATTCACTCTCCTACAGAGTTCAGTAACACAGCTGACTGGAATATTACAGGGATATAAAATCATTGTAAATCTTGCTCATTTGGCTGCTCTTAGGTTGTCATTATCATTTAAGTATTTATTTGCAATCCCTTATACCATCTGCTTATAGAAAAGTAGCAGTTTTGGGAGGATGGTTAGTCAAAGCATCACTGTTAACACTGTTCTTTTTTCAATGTAGTAAATACTATTTTTATAATAGTTTCCTAATGAAGTTAGAGGCTTGCTTGCCTCCAGTGTGAAGGATGATATGTACAGTAGTACAGCTTTCCCAGCACCATGCAAGGAGAGCTGCATGGTTGCCAGAGCAACAGTGTAGGTATTTCCCTGAGATCTGAAACTATAGTCTTCTGGTCCAGTGTAGACACTGCTGCCTACTGAACTGCTAATTACTCAGCAACAACAGACTGCAAAGTTTAATATGTGTTCTCTGTATGGTTATAGGTATTTATTCAACACCAATGGAGATAAAAATGGCATGATAAAAAGTAACATATTTTTACTGCAGCTACCCTCTCAAAGTCATTATATATTTGCCTTTGGTTAGGTCACAACTCCTCTCTTGAAGATTGCGTACATTACAATGGGAGACTGAAAAAAATCAAAGAGCAGTTTCACAATGCTGATGATGTCAAAATTGCTCTGTGCAGCAGTGAAGCCAGCAACCGCAAAATGCATTTCTGGAGCCTGGGCACATAGATCTACTCCATGTTATGTGGTCATGATCACCCTGAAACTTTAGACCAAAATGTCCATGCTACAAGTAAGAGAAGGAAAAACTTAAAAAAAAACTAAGTCCATGCACTCTTACTATTTTACACATAAAAGACAAAAATGGTTGAGAAAGACATGAACAAAATTCTTAAAGCAGCTGAATGGTCATGAAAAATGTACTGGATTCCTTTCTTGTTCATGCAGGGCCAAGGTTCATGTTTCATGAAGGGTATATAACAAAGCATAGAAACATAGAATTTGATGGCCGATAAGGTCTGCTTGGCATACCTCTTAACTGTCCCTGATTTTCAGGGACATCCCTTACTTTGCCTCAAAATGTTACCCTCTCCCTCCTAAAAATTGTGTTTTCGTGACCAAACAGTGGCGGTTGTAAGCAAAAAATAATGTCAAACATCAAAGTTACAGACTTGTTGCTACTAAGAAAATGCATTTTACACTAAGCCCCTTATACTACCAGCTTCATGGGTGGATATCACCAATTTAGAAGATGTGTCCCTGAATTTGGTCCTTTGTCCCTGATTTTTTTAATCCTTGTCCCTGATTTATGAGGCAGAAGGTTGAGAGGTATGCTGCTTGGCCCATCCAGTCTGCCCATTTCTCCCTGCCTACACTATTACATCAGACCATGCCTAATCTACAACTTTTTATCCTTCCCCTTCCTTTCCACTATGATTCCTTTGTGCTTATCCCCTGCATTTTTGAACCCCACCACTGTTTTGGCCCCCACCGCCTCTGCTGGATGGCTGTTCCAGGAATCCACCACTCTTTCTGTGAAGAAGTACCTACTCACATTATCTCCTGAATCTACCCCCCTCAAGCTTCAAAGAATGCTCCCTTTTTCTTGAGCACCTCCTCTTCTGAAAAATACTCCCCTTCTGTACTTTATTTACCCCCATAAAGTATTTAAAGGTCTCTGCCATATCTTCCCTCTCCCTAATCTGTTCCAGGGTGTACATATTGAGATCCTTTAGTCTCTCCTCATAGGGCTTTTGATGTGACCCTGCACCATTTTAGTTGGCCTCCTCTGGATCACCTCCACTCTATGTCCTTCTGGAGATGTGGTCTCCTGAATTGGCCACAATACTCTAGGTGGGGTCTTACTAGTAATCTAAGGCACCCATACTACCTGGTTGGGTTGTATGCAAGCAGATGATGGGATAAGTTCTGTAACTTGTCAGCAATGACAACATACTTTACCCAATCACACAGTCAAGTAAATGGCAGTGCTGCTGCCAGGTGGGCAAATTAGCATTGAACCACAGAAATGACAGCACACATAACACATGTTTATTTTAAATTGAATTTAACATTTATTTTGTGAGTGAACAAAAAGAACTCCTGCTTCACCGCTATTGCTTTGGTTAAATGCATGTTTCATGAAGGGCCCTGAACAACGTAAGCAAAGACTCAACCCTTTTCCCAAAGAGCCCTATGTGAAGCAAATCTGGACTCAGCTACTGTTGTGACTCTACTTTCTCAAATAGTAAGGCTACTCTTTGCAAAAACTATGTTAATGCAGCTACTTATGGATGAAAACTGGTATGCAAACAAAGTAAAGAAATAAAAAAAAATGGTTCAAAGTCTCATGAATCTTGTTGACTCAGTTATGCAGGCTCCTTGGGGTTTTCAATATTGATGTCACCTTTTTCAAGCAGCTTCTAGTGTCATGATTCAAAACCATGTACAGATTTGGGTTGTTGACTAACCTTTCACTTTGTGCAATGCCCAAAGAAGTTAAGAATGATCTCCTGCTTTACACAGGACACACAAGATCCGATGAAAAGACAGTTATGAATGATCTCCTGCTTTTTGCAATGAAAGTCACGATTGGTTCTTCAGACCTAATGTGGAGCAGCAGAGTTGTGGGCCATGGTTCTGGACCTGTAGTTTGAAGTTAAAGACCCTTGGGGAATGGTCCAGGATCTTTGACCTGCCCTTAGTCCCAAGACTAGGGTTGGGAGTTGAAAACCCAGGAGAATATCACACCAGTTATTAACCAACACTTATGAGACTTTGAGGCATAATTTTTTAATTCCCTTACTTTGTTAGCTTTGCATTTTCAAGCTTCATAGCAAGCAGTATAGTCTAGAGATTAAAGTAATGATCTGTGAATGAGCTTGGTACATCCAGCAGACAGATCTGGGTTTTATTTCCACAACCTCCATTAGAGTACTGTGTGACTCTAAGCAATTCACTTAACCTTCTCAGTGCTCCCAGGTCGCCCTTGAAAACAATCACTTCTATACCTAGTGGACTTTGCCCAGTTACAAAGAATAAATAAAAATTAACATCAACATCCCCTCCTGTTTTCCTTTTAGTGTCTGTCCACTATTCTGATATGTTTGGCACCTTTTTGTTAATATATATATATATATATATATATATATATATATATATACACACACACACACACACACATATATATATATATATATATATATATATATATATATATGGGATATACAATGGTGAGAGCTGTCAGATAAATGATTTATCTACACAAGTGCTGTTTGACCTCGGGTAACTTCACGAGTGGCATAAGCCACGAGTGAGGTGTCCGAGGTCAAGCAGCACAAGTGTAGATAACTCATTTATCTGACAGCTCACCATTGTATATTTCATTTATGCAATAGGGATGCTTCTTATCAGTGCAAGAACATTTGGTTTTGACTGTTTATCTTGTTTTTTTTTAAATGATAATTTCTGGGACTTTCTGGGACTTTCGGTTAGCTTTCATAGTGTATGTTCGCCTAGCGTGGTGGTTGCTATTAAATGAAACACCACTCATTTTGTAGAGAACTTCTTGCTGAACAAATGTCATGGTCACAGTGTCATACTACCTTTTTGTTTTAAAGTTATTCACATTTGTTTGTCGAAAAAGTGAACAAAAATTGAATTTTATGCTGTTTTTTACTAATTGTAAAAAAACTAAAAGGTATTTATTCATGAAACACCACTCATTTTGTAAATATTTTTGTGCTGAACATTTTTCGTGCTCACAGTACCATGCTATCATTTTTAGTTTTAAAGTGATTCACATTTGTTTGTCAAAAAAGTGAAAAGAAAACTTAATTTGATGCTGTTTTTTGCTAATTATGAAAAAACTAAACAGTATCTATGAATGAAACACCACTCATTTTGTAGATATTTTTATGCTGAACAGTTTTTGTGCTTACAATACCATGCTATCATTTTTCATTTTAAAGTTATTTACATTTGTTTGTCTGAAAAGTGAAAAGAAAATGGGATTTTATGCTATTTTTTGTTAATTATAAAAAACACTAAAAGGTATATATAAATGAAACACCACTCATTTTGTAGATAATTTTGTCCTGAACATTTTTCGTGCTCACAGTACTATGCTATCATTTTTCGTTTTAAAGTTATTCACATTTGTTTCTGAAAAAAGTGAACAAAAAAGCTTTGATTGACAGTTTGTATTTATCCAACATATGTTGGATAAATCTAGGGTGGTTAGATTTATCCCACATATGTGGAAATAAATGGATTTATGCAATTGCTTTTGGTTCCACACCTATTGCATAAATATATATATTGACGCAGTAGGACCAGTATAGTTAGGATTGAGTAAGCACTTTAATGTTAAACCTCAAATTACGCACCTTAACAACTTTGCCACCATATGATGGATTTGCCTGAAATTTTTCATGCATGGTCTTGCAAGTTGCGTTATGGTCAGATGTGCAATTGCAGAGTTACAGAATGCCAAAAACTGCAAAAAAAACATACTTTTTTGCATGTTTCTTTGCTCGTGCCCACAGCCCACATGATTTGTCCGTTTGGTCCAAAATCTTCAGGGAAGATGCAGTCTGGGTTATTGATGTGCCTTTCGGAGAGTTGGTGTAACAATATTAAACTGTTCAAAGGTTATTCAAAAAACAAATTTCCCATTGTAGTCAAAGGGGAAAAAATATATGTGCATCACGAAAGTTTCGCAAATGCAATTTTACTTTTGCAAATGGCTCTTTTACTTTGATGCTTTGGCCATCTTGTTTTCAGTTAGTGAGAGAGAAAAAATGCCTTGTGTTTAAATTTGGGACCCTCTAGGTAAACACTGACAGGTGGGTTTACCTAGTCAGGTCCTGAGGATGCCAGTCCTATCTTGTTTGAGGGGTAAAACCCCCTAGAAATGCCATTTAAACATCAGGGAAAAAATACTTTCGCAAATCACGAAAGAAATGGCAGAAATGCTTTTGCAGAGATGAACATCTTCTGTTACTTTTTGCGAAACTTTCTTGATTTGCAAAAGTATTTAAAAAAAAGTGACAAATCTTTGCCATCCTTCTGCAACAACACGGTTAGGTCTTTCGGGCTGAAATTTGCAGTGGCAAGCCTTCATCACACAGATGTGCCTTTTAGTGGTTTGACACCAATACATTTAAGGGGCAAAAAGTTACAGCTTTCCAAAGTTGAGAAATTTCCCATAGGATAACATTGTGATGTCTGTTATGCCTTTTGGCACTCATATCTTGAAAACAAAGTGAGATATGGAGTTTTCACTATCAGCAGCTTAGTTCACCTTTAGTTTGGAAACCATAGATGATACCTGCAGTGGAACTGTTTTCCTACTTTCTATGGTTACAGAGATATTGGCAAAAATATGTTCCAAGGATTCCATGGGTGCCTTTTCAGTGTGTTCTGGTGCCTGTATCTCAGAAATGATGCAAGATACAGATTTGGTAGATCCATATTGTGTGAAATACTCGCTGGCATGATTACACCAGCACTGGAATTTGTTTCCTAGTTGCTAAGGTTGCTGAGATATTAGCACATTAACATTACAAGGGTTCCTTGCCCTGTAGGGCTGCGTATGGCTCTGTAGTTATGTATAACATATGAACGTATGAAATTTGCCAGCAGATAAAGGCCTAGAGGTCTATCAAGTCTGCTCGTATGTGTAGCTAGCACCCTTATTCTGCAGCTGCCCCTCCCTTCCACCCTTTCGCTTCATTGACCCTCCCCCTTGTCCTGTCCCATCCCCTTTTGAATCAGTCCACTGTTCTACTGGATACCACTTCTGCAAGTAATGCATTAGACCCAGCCACTACCCTCTCTGTAAAAAAGTGTCTCCTCATCTCCCTCCTGAACTTTCCTCCCTCCAGTCTCATATCATGGCCCCTGTGTCCCTCCATCTCTTACTTTGAACAGCCCCTCTGCACCTGTCTTGTTTATTCCTTTCATGTTCTTAAAGGTTTTAATCATGTCCCCCCGTCCCTCCTCTCCTCCAGTGAGTACATGTTCAACTCCCTCAGCCTCCTCTCATATGATAAGTCCCCCAGCCCCTTGATCATCTTTGTCATCCTGTGCTGCACCCCCTCCAGCAACTTAATGTCCCTCTTCAGATATGTGCAGCAGTAATGCACGCAGTACTCCAGGTGCGGTCTAACAAATGACCTATACAGTGGCAGAATCACCTCCTCCGTCCTCGAGGATATACCCCTTGCAATACAACCCAGCATTTTGTTGGCCTTTGCAACTGCCTTCCTACATTGTGCCAAGTTGCTCATTGACCATGTAATGAGCACCCTCAGATCCTTCTCCTCCTCTGTCTGGACTAGCTGCACTCCCCACATCTGGTAACTCCTCCTTTGATTCGTCATCCCAAAATAGAGCACCTTGCACTTTTTGGCATTAAACCCCAGTTGTCAGGTGTCTGACCAGGTTTCAAGCTTTGCTAGATCATCCTGCAACCACTGCCATCCCCCTAGGTCATCAACCACTGCTCGCTCCTACCTTGGTATCATCAGCAAGCAGACTGATCTTGCTCTTGATGTCCAATGATATGTCTGCAATGAATATCCCAAACAACACTGGTCCCAACACCGAGCCCTGTGGAACACCACTCTTCACTACCCTTGGGTGTGAGAGCTCCCCACCCACCACCACCCTCTGTTGCCCTCCCTGAAGCCAGTTCCCTACCCATCTCATGAGCTTTGCACCTGCCCTGTGCCTACTAATGTACCTCCCAGCCTTCCATGTAGCACTGAGTCAAATGCCTTACTGAAGTCCAGATACAGGACATCCACTGCATGGCCCCTGTCCAGTTGCCTAATTACCCAGTCCTAGAATTCCACCAGGTTGGTTTGGCAGGATCTTCCCCATATGAAGCCATGCTGTCTGCTGTCCTGTAGTCCTTTGGCCGCTAGGAAGGCCACCAGTTTTTCCTTCAGGATAGTCTCCATTAGCTTACCCATGATGGATGTGAGGCTCACTGGTCTGTAGATTCCCAGTTCATCCTTTGGGCCACTCTTGTAGAGGGGCACCACATGAGCCATCCTCCAGTCCTGAGGTACACACCCCGAATGTAGTGAGGCATTAAATAGGTCTGCCAAAGGTCCTGCAAGGACCTCTGCCAGCTCCTTAAGTATCCTGGGGTGGATGCCATTTGGGCCTGGCACCTTATCCACCCTCAGTGTCTTCTAACCCTCCCGAATTCTGCCATCTATGATTTCCCCATCTGTCACCCCCTTCCCACCTGTTTCTGCCATGTCTCCCCCTTGGGTGTCGCCCCCCCTTCTCTTTAGTAAATACTGAGTAGAAGTACTCATTTAGTGCTTCTGCCTTATTGCACCCTGCTTCCATCCAACCCCCTTCCTTCCTAATCCTTACTATGTGGTCCTTACAGCTCCTTTTCTCCCTGAAGTACCTGAAGAAGTCCTTCTCCCCCTTCTTAAGGCCTTGTGCCAGCCTGAGTTCCATAGATGCCTTGGCTCTCCTTACTGCCCTTGTCACCTCCTTCGATTCCATCAAGTACTTCTCCCTGTCCTCCCCTCTCCCTGTGTTCTTGTACTTCCTAAAGGCAGCTCTTTTCCTCCTTACTTTTTCCATGACCTCCTTGCTCAACCAGCTTGGTTTCATAGCCCTAGCCTTCTTGCTCTGGGCCTTGCAGCAGGTTTTGGTTGCCTCCACTATCCCCAGCTTTGTGAGCTTCCACCTCTGGTTAGTGTCCATACTAGATTGAATTCTGGCCGGGTACCCTTTTACCACTTCCACCATCCTCCCAAAGTCAGCCCTCCTGAAGTCCAGCACTCTTGTGCCAGATTCCACTCCTTCCTTGTCCATATCCAATGTGAACCATACTGAGTGGTGGTCACTCTCTGACAGCGGTTCCTCCACTGTAAGCTCTCTCGCGAAGTCTCCATTTGCCAGCACAAGGTCAAGGCTATTCCCTAACCTGGTGGGTTTACTGGCCATTTGCAGCAGGAAGCTGTCCTGGAAGGCATCCAGCAGTACCTGCTCCCTTCTATTCCTGATTGCTGGGGTGCTCTAGTCCACTCCTGGCATGTTGAAGTCTCCCACAATCACAACACTACCCTTCTTGCAGGTCCTCCTGATCTGTCCTGCTAGTTCCCTGTCTCACTGCTCCATCTGAGATGGCGGCCTGTACACCACTCCCATGCTAAGAATCCTATTCTTGGAATCCTGGATTTGCATCCAAATTGACTCTGTACTACCCTCCTCCCCTTCCTCCCTTAAACACTTCAGTCCTTCCTTCACATATAGTGCCACACTTCCTCCTTTCCCAATCACCCTGTCCCTACAAAATAACCTGTACCATGGTACAGGCAGGTCCCTGTCATTGTATTGGGTGGCCCATGTTTCTGTGATGGCTGCAATGTCCCCCTTTCCCTCTACCATGAGCACATGCAACTCTGCAGTTTTCCCCCCCAAGGCTCCTAGCATTAAGTGTAACTACCTTCCACCCTCCCCCCCATCCAGCCTTCCTTTTGCAGCATCACCAATAGTGTAATTATGAATTATTATGTTGACCTTTGTATGTATGTATACCCCCATTCCTTCGACATGGAACCTTTGTAAATGAGCAGTTCCTGCTCAAAGGTATTTGTAATCCTTGATTTCAATAAAATAAAATAAATAGTACTTGCCATTTGTCCTTTGTCACTGTTATGGGGGTTAAGTTCATATGGTTTCCCAACCTGTGGTCTCTGCATGTCTCTTGCCCAATTGCCACCCCCCGCTCCTAGTTTAAATTACCTACTTCCTCTATGTACTCCTCCATCCTCTGTTTCAACACTTTCTTTCCCTCCTCACTCAAGTGTGTGCTGTCCTTGGCATAGAGACTACTGTCTTCCCAGGTCCCTCCCCACCTCCCCAACAGCCCATACCCTCTAGCACAACACCAGGTTCTTAACCATCCATTAAATTCCTCTATTCTCAGCTTTCTTGTTGTGCTTGCCTTGGGCACTGGAAGTATCTCCAAAAAAGTTACTGATCTTTCTGCCCCCTCACATAATTGTCCTAGTTCCTCAAACCTCCTCTGGACTATATCTACTGTCTTGTCAGCCAGGTCGTTCATTTCAAGATGTATAATTAAATGAGGCTTGTCTCTACCCCTTCTAGCATATTTCAGAACAGATTGTCCCACCCTTTCTGCTGTCATTCCTGGCATGGCTTCCACCCAAATGCGCCTCTCCCCTTTGCTACTCCACCTGACTCCTCTTAGTATTGAGTCCCCCAGCACTAAGATTACACCACTCTTACTCCCTGCTTGCTTCCATTCATCTCCCTCTCTCATTTCTGGCTCCTCTTCTTCTTCCTGCACATTATTTCCCCCTTTTGCAATTCTCCCAGCAGATCTTCCCCCCACTGTGGTTTGGTCCAGGCATTTATCAATTACTCCTCTGATTTCATCATTTCCCTCCTCCACCTTCTTCCTCTCTAGCAGTGCAGAACTAGTTTCTGAAGACCCTTCACAAATGCCCGCTCCCTCTCTCTTCATAATAACCTGTTCTTTCCTTTCCACTCCATGACTTTTGCCACTTCTTCACCTCCCCTCACAAGTCCCTATCTCCTCCTTCCATTTGTCTTTTATCTCCTGACCTGATTTTCCTGGTAATCGTTCTTCCTGGCCTGGGCCCCTTGTCCTGCTTCCTTCTTCTTACCCTCCTCACCACTGTTGGCTTAAATCGCCTCCTCATCTCCCATTCTTCCTTCCTCCAGTATTGGGCCAAACCCACCCCAGTCTGCCTTGCCTGTCTTAGTTTCTCCTGCAGACCCTCAACTCCTTTCTAAGTTTCTCTATGTGGTTCACATAACCATCCTCCCACACTCCAGGCAATTTTTAGAAAGATTGGTGCACCGCGGTTGTTGCAGCCTATCACCCTACCCATTGCTGTTGTTGCCCACCAGCTGACCCCCACCCTTCCGAGATGCAGGACCAACACTCCCCCAAGTCTCCCCTCTCCTCTATCAGTGCAAAACAAACTTTTCTTAATTTCTCTTACCCCCTTTGTTGTACATGTTTAGATAGATTGAGCCACTGCTTTTTATATTCCTATCCTTCCTATCCACACTCAGAAAGAGACTTTAAGTAGCTATTGCACAACCTTCTTCAAACTCCTACTTCTCATTTCCACAATGCAATAGAAAGCTCCTAGATTTGCAGTTACTTCCCATCCACTGAGATAACAGTCACCTCTTCACTCGCTGCTGTTCCTTTCCTGGATGTCTGCTTCTGCTATGACAGGTGCATATCCTTTGCCCATTTGAGGAAGTGATGTCAGAACCCCTGGTATAAAGGAAATCATGGACCAGGGGTGGGACCAACCCAAGTCTTCCACAAACAATCAGGTAGCTGAGGCCCCTGGTCAGACCATTAGCACCCTTGCCCCATTATGCACTAACCTTTGCACCTAGTGAAGCCAGCAAAAATGAATCACAATTCTATTTAAAGTGAGAGTGCAGGGCCCCGAGGACACGCACTCCCACATGTACATACCACATGTACATACCATTATGTCAAAATATGGACACTGTGAAGGAAGCACAGGGCTGAGATGGCCCACACTCCCACTAACACATACCACTTACATAACACTTTCTCAAAAAGTAGGGAAATTCATTGCAAAAAAATCTGTTAATGCATCAGTTAGGGTTAACAGTACAGTGACAAAAGTTTGGAAATGTGCTGTTAGGGTTCAAAACCCTAACTCTGCATTTTCCCAACCCTGCACATCCAAGACTCAAAGACTCATGCAAGATTGTAAAACACTATACCACTACATCACATCTGTAACCACAATAATCACAACACTGTACTTATTTTACATAGTATGTAATGAAATGAAAAGCCAAATATAATATCATCGACTCTAGTATGATGGCAGTATGATGACGCATTATTGCTAGCATAATTTCTTCATACAATGATACTTAGTCTGTACACATTTTCAAAATACTGACTTTTATGTGTCACTATTCAACAATTGGGTTGCTGCAAGCTACCACATTGGCATGTGGTAGCAGGAAAGAAACAGATGACACATACTGCTTTTAAGATACTGCTCAAGTATGAAACTAGCAGCATCACATGTTGTTATACTGCTGCATTACATGGAAATACTCATTAGCAACATGTTATTGTTTGCTATGAATGTTACAACTGTTGGTTTCACATGTTACTTGTAAACTATGATACAAATACTTTTATTATTACTACCATTTGTTATTAGGACTGACTCACTGTATCAGAAAAATAAATGCAGACACCCAATGACTGTTGGTAGGCTTATACTCTCTAATTTCCAAGAAACTATATGTGAATAACATGCTGTGTGTTACACGATTTCTTGTCTATTTAAATATAGGCATCTGCTTAAATCTTGTTATTGCTGTTTGTAACAGAAAAATGCTTACTGTGGGGCATCACTCATGGTTTCCCAGCATGCGTGTCTACCCTCAAGGCACTATGATGGTGGCAGAACTCATACAGTTGGTGAACCACAATGATGGATGTGTCTTGCAGTACATTTAGAGAATTGTTCTCTGACTAGTAGTCTTGCCTTGGCCCTTCCCTTCCCCTGCTTGCATATGTGTGTGTGTGTGTGTGTGTGTGTCTGTGTGGAGGGAGGAAGTGGAGTTGGGGATTTGAACCCTAACAGCACATTTCCAAACTTTTGTTGCTGTTCTGTTAACTCTAACTGATGAGTTTGTTTAGTGAATATGTCTGTGTGTATATATATATAGATATATATAGATATATATATATATATATATATATATACACTATGGTAGCACGGTAGTGCTACCATAGTTAGGGCTGAGGAGCCATTTCTATGTTAAACCCCAAACTTTGCACCTTAATAACTTTGCAACCGTTTGACAGATTTGGCTGAAGTTTGGAATACACGATCAAGAACCATAGGCCTTGGCATCTGCCAAGTTTGTACAATCGGATACGGCTGCAGGGTATTAGCGTGATTTGCATACGTTCACGATGTTTCTGGAATTCTACAGTCGCCTACAGGTGCTACGATTTGCGCAAAACAGTCCTGAAATCTTCAGGGAACATGCGGCCAGGGTCCCCGATGTGCCTTTTGGAGATTTGGTGAAAAAATATTAAATGGTTCAAAAGTTATTCAAAAAACAATTTCCCATTATAAGTCAATGGGAAAAGTTAACAAAAAGTTCAACACTTTCGCAAATGCATTTTTACTTTCGCAAATGGGCCTGTTACTTTCGCAAATCAGCCATTTTGTTTTCAGTTGGTGATTAGAAAAATGATTGGCATTTAAATTTGGGACCCTCTAGCAACCTAATTCTTTTTGTATTCACCTAGTCGGACCCTGAGGATGCTAGCCATGTCTTTATTTTGGGGTAAAACACCCCAGAAATATGTTTTAGAGAATTGCACTCTGATTGGTAGTCTTGCCTTGGCCCTTCCCCTCCCTTGCTTTTGTGTGTGTGTGTGTGTGTGTGTGTGTGTGTGTGTGTGTGTAGGAGGAAGTGGAGTTAGGGATTTGAACCCTAACAGCACATTTCCAAACTTTGTTGCTGTATTGTTAACTCTAACTGATGCATTATCTGAGTTTTTCAGTGAATATGTCTGTGTGTGTATTATATATATATATATATATATATATATATATATATATATATATATATGTTATAGGGCACAGTCACACCCCTATAGTTAGGGTTGAGTAGGAACTTTAATGTTAAACCTCAATTTTTTCCAGTTAATAACTTTGTAACTGTACTGTAGATTTACATGAAATGTAGAATGCATTGTCTGGTATGGTAGATCTCTTGGTTTACCAAGTTGCATTTTAGTCAGACTCATGGGTTTTGTGCAGCGAAGCACTGAAAAATGTGTTTTTTGCCACTTTTGACATATTTTTCCCCTATGGCACTGCAACCACACCATTTGATGCTTTGGTCTGAAATTTGGAATATAGAAATAGTTTGGGTTAAAGAACAATCCAACATTGGTTTGATTAAAAAAATATGAATCTGTTCCAAAGTTATTTCATTTTAAATATTTGGGTTCTGAGCATGCTCAGTTCACTCCTAAATTTGTATGCATATTTTTCAAACTAGTTTTGGGCTCATGGTCAAGGATTTTGTCAACTCACAGATGAGGATTTGGAAAAATCCTAGTCTGTGAGAAAAAATTCCTTCTTGGGAAGCCGCCATCTTGTTTTCATCTCCCCCCTCAAACAAAATGTTGTAGCTTTCTCCACGGGTGACTTTTTGGTGAAATTAGACATGGGTTTGTTCAGGGTGATACCCTCTACAAACCCATACCTTTGGTTTGCTTCATTTTGTCCTAAAAATAACCTCTAAAAATGGAAAGATTATTTACTGCGACTCTAACGATCATAGTCCACGAGCTGACAAAATCCTAGTCCTCAATCCGATCCTTTTTCATGAGGCTGCAAAATCCTTTTCCATCACTTTGTGACCAGATGGCCCTTCTTGCGGACTAGGATTAAGTTGATGGTCAAGGATTTTGCTACCTTGCAAAAGAGGATCGACTCGCAGACTAGGATTTTGTCAGCACATGAAAGGGGATTGGGTTTTTGAATCATCTTTTGTGAGGTGACAAAATCCTAGTCCATGAGCCGATCCTCTTTCGTGAAGTACCATAGCACAAAAAATGGACAATGTGAAAGGAGCGCAGTTACTTTACACTTTCTCAAAAAGAAGGGAGATCCATGGCAATAAACTCTGGTAATGCATCAGTTAGGGTTCATACCACAGTGACAAAAGCATGGAAATGTGGTGTTAGTGTTATCATCCCTACAACCCCACCTCCACCCCTTCATACCAACAGGCATCGGGGTGTGCGTTGGAGTCATTGTGCCTAACTCTCACCCCATTCTCCTATACTGCACCACTTCAGCTTGTTTACACATGCAATGAGGTGAGAGTTAGACCAATGACCCGAATGCACACCTGATGCCTGTTGGTGTGTGAGAGTGGGGGTGGGGTGAAGGGGTGGTAACCCTAACACCACATGTTCATGCTTTTGCCACTGTGGTATGAATCCTAACTGATGCATTAACAAAGTTGTTTGCCATGAATATATATTATAGGGGTGTGGTTGTGCCCCTATAGTTAGGCTTGAGTAGGTACTTTAATGTTAAACCTCAATTTTTGTGTGTTAATAACTTTTCAACAGATTTGCACAAAATTAGGCAGGCACAGTCTGGTATGGTAGATCTCTTGATTTACCAAGTTGCATTTTGGTCAGACTTATTGGGGCACTGGCTAAGAATAGAAGGGGAAAGATTTAGGAGGGAAATGAGGAGACACTATTTCAAAGAATGGGTGGTAGCAAAATGGAATGCACTACCAGAATGGGCTGTAAAAGGGCATGGGACAGGGAACAGGGGAGAGTGAGGGTGGGGCAGGAGAGGTGTGGCAGTGGGATGACAAAGGGAAGGGGGTGGGGCAGCTGCAAACTAGGGGTGCTAGCTGCACACTTGAGCAGACTTAGATAGACTGGGTGGTCTGTTTCTGCTGGCGCATTCAATTGTTCATATGTTCATATGGTTTTTGCACAGTGAAGCTCTGAAAAACATGTTTTTTGACACTTTTGATGCATTTTTTTGCATGTGGCACTGCGACCACATCATGTGGTCTTTTGGTCTGAGATTTGGAATGTCTAAAGAGTTTGGGTCAGAAAATAATACAGCTTTAGTTTGGTGAAAAAATATTAATCCATTCAAAAGTTATTTAATTTTTAATTTTTGTTTTCTGTGCATGCTCAGTTGACTTCAATATTTATTTGTATGTTTTGTGAATGAGGATTGGGCTCACTGTCAAGGATTTTGTCAGCTCACGAAAGGGGATCCTAGTCTGTGAGGAAAAATTCCTTGTACATGTGCTACCATTTTGTTTTCAATTCCCCCACCAAACAAAATGTCATAGCTTCCTCCACGGGTGACTTCTTGTTGCAATAAGACATGGGTTTTGTTCAGGGTGATGCCCTCTACAAACCTATACTTTTGGTTTGCTTTGTTTTGGCCCAAAAATGGCCATTTCAAATTTTGAAATTCTTCTTTTGTGACTTGCTTCCGGTCCTCTTTAGTGAGCTGACAAAATCCAGATCTGCAAGCCGATTTCCTTTTTGCCAGGCAGCAAAATCCTTGACAGTCACTTTGTGACCAGATGGTCCTTCTCACAGACGAGGATTGACTCATGGTCAAGGATTTTGCAGCCTTATGAAAGAGGATTGGCACACGGACAGGGATTTTGTCAGCTGATGAAAGGGGATTGAGTGTCTTAAATCCTCTTTCATGAGCAGACAAAATCCTAGTATGTGAGCTGTCAGAATCCCGGTCCCTGAGCAATCCCCTTTTGTGAAGTAGCAAAATCCTTGATTGTCACTTTGTGACCAGATAGCCAAAATGTGACGATCAAGTATTTCTCACAGACAGGGATTTTGACAGTTCACTAAAGGGGGCTGATCTCACAGCCAGGGATTTTACTACTTCATGAACTAGGATTCTAAAAACTTTGCCACTGCCCTGTAAATAAACAGTTTGGTCTTTTGACTTGAAATTTGCAGGGTATAAAGAGATGTCAATTATGCTATTTAGGTGATGAACTGTTAATCAGTTCTGTAGATACGGTATCCCAAAGTTTTTTTTCCCATAGGATAACATTGCAGTGCCCATAGTGACTTTCAGCACCTGTATCTGGAAAATGAAGTGAGACACAGATTTTTTGCCACTCATAGCTTAGTTCACCTTTAGGTGAACTAATCTGTAGAAACAAGTTTGGAAATGACAGATTATATCAGCCATTGAATGTTTTCCCTTCTTGCTATGGTTACAGAGATATTGGCAAAAATGTGTTACAAGGGTTCTAAGTGTGCCTTTTCAGCACTTTTTGAAGCCCCTATCTCGTGACAGTGAGATGTCCATGTGAGATATACAGTAGCAACCAAATCTGTATCTCGCATCGTTTACGAGCTGCAACCCAGAAATGACCAGATACCCATACCAGGCAGCTGCAATGAAACAACATATAAAAGCTAGTAAGGAATCTAATTTTTATTACAGACCCAGCAGAATAACTGCAAAAACTACCAATATTGAAGATGTCTTGTCCCTCTTTTTCACTCCCTCAATGGACTGAATATATTACAGGGAGGAGAGCAGAACATGTTTTGTTCTGACCACTTTTTAAATGGTTTTCATGGAATCCCCTATACACAGACACTCATACCCACAAAGAAGGTGATTTCTGGTACCTTTGTCTCCTTTGTTGCCAAACACTAACCATTTTCCACCAGGCACACCTTGATTTATGGCAAACGGGACATACGATGGCCATATCCATAAAACCTGCTGTAAGATGTTGAGCAATGTTTCTCATGCAGCCATGGCACGAAACATGACTAATCCATAGACCCATGAACTCCTGAAAAGGACTAAAGTGCTTGATTTTGGGGCAGGCTGGAAATGGCAAGGAGTGACTGAACAACAAAAACTCTCCCCCGAGGCTAAGGTGATGTGAAACGATTAGCCACATACAAACTGATTTTCTCAGAATGGCCAGAACATCCTCCAGAGACTGGTACTATCAAGATCCAACAACACATGGATGTGAATCTGCTCCAAGCTCTGGCACAGGGTAGCAATATGGACGCATCCACAAAGGGCTCCCTCACAACTTTTTTTCTGTTATTACTTTAAAAAAAAAAATATTCCTACCCACAAGTCACCAGAGGTATGGACGCCTTTTCTTCAGCCAACTACAGGAGTGTTTTGCAATCAGATGGAACTGCAGGGTGCACCCTAACTAGAAACTCTCACCAGATCAAGCTGCATCAATTCACAGGGTATTAGAATGTTAAGACTAAAGAAATGATTCTATTGCATGTGTAAAGAGGCAGATGGGACAGGGGGACTTCAATGCAGGGGGGAGGCTAAACTCAGTTTTAGCTGCAGTCTCAACAGGTTTGGGGATGTTAAATAAGGGGACCAACTGATATATGTAGGGATTAACAGCACCTATGAACTTTAAACACATAGGAAGGGAGCCGAGGGAAATCCAAAACAATCTCTTCCAGGGGGGACACTTACCTCAGCTTGCTCTAGAGATCAAGCCTGACAAAGTCATAAGTGTGGGGAAGGGAGTGGAGGGTGAGGTCTATAGATGAGTGGTCCTATAGCATAACCCTTGACAGCATGCAACATAGCAAGTAGTTGCATGACATTGCAACTCAGAGGGCTGCTTTATAAAATGAAATTCTAGGCAGGAAAAGGTGACAGACATGCATCTCAGTTGCCAACATCAAGGCCAGCTAAGGGCAGACCAACCTGCCAGATTTTACCTGACTGGGGTGGCAGCATAGGGAAAATGGATCACTACACTAGCTACCACCATTAATTAAGATAGGTAACCCCAAGCAACCAGCTTGCTCAATACATGGTCCTGCCTTTCCATCTGCCCAAGGACCTACGGTATCAATATCACCTGAGATTGGTTCTTGCCTTTCTCAGGATGAGGATGATGGCCAATGAAGTGGGCAAAACAATAGCAGCATGGATCAGGCAAAGCTTGGGATGGAACGGACAAAGGGGGTGGATGCTAAAACTCTTGGGAGGGGTTGAGATAAGTACCTTGGACATGCAGGCTGGTGTTACTGTTAACCGGGGTTGGAATTTACTAACTACCTTAAATATTCAGGTTTTATTTGTGCTGCTGCTCTGAGGTAGTGAAAACATGCACACACAAGGCTGCAGCCCAGGAACTACAGAATCCAGGAAGCAAAGGCAGTCAGAGAGGGCACACCCACTGACAGATCAACTCACAAGATTGCTGGGGGGGCAAAGGTAAGTACAGATGAGGCTCCAACTGAATAACCATGGGACAGTAGGAGGGACTATCTGTAGCTAAAGAGTGTTACAACCTCTCTACAAGTTGATGGATCACAACCTCAGATGGTATGGGCTGCACCTACAATCCTGTCATGTAGCTCTAGTTCCCCTAACTTCCAACATTAATACCCCCTCTTGGATCACCCTCCCAATGGACAGACCACACATCTATTTTCACAGTATGGTGCGGTGGTTAAGAGTACTGAGCAGCAGCACTGGAGACCAGGGTTCTACTACCTCAGCCCCCTTTTGCTTAATATGCTGACCTAAGCAAACTCCATGGCGTTCTCACTCTTTAGGGTCATGCAGGGAATACAAGAAATGCAGTGTGCCTTCCCTCATTGAGCAATCTCCCCATCCCCTTCTTAGTAGAAGGCCAGAATACACAGGGAAGCATGGTATCGGACAAACCCCGTCTTACCAAAAGCTTAATCAAACGCATATGCAAATGCCTCACTAGTGGGTGGGGCTATTAAAGGGGAGGATAACATATCCATAGAAGAAAGGGAAAGGGGGAAGGAGCCAGCCTAGGAGTGGGAGATGCACAAACAAGCCACCATGAAGAAGAGGGAAGAAAAGAAGGGAATTCACTGGGAGAAGGAAGTGGTGCCATGTCTAAAGCAGTGACAATCTATCACAATGATGACAGCATTAAAAACAAAACGCACAATGATGGTTTATAATGAGCAGGCCAATTCTGACTGATCTGGAGCCAAAGGCCAGTGGTCATGAGAGCCTTTCATGGACATAGGATTACCAGGGTTCATCCTGGTCAACCCCAGTTCTGAGGTTACTCGGTGTGGGGTGTGGGCCTCAGCGAGCCCCTTTTTCTTTCTTTTTTTTACTCTTTCTGTCTTTTTTGTTCTCAATTAATGTCAAGATGGCTAATTGGTATAGGTTTAGAGGTAGTTCCTAGAGTTAGTTTCTGTATTATTAGTAGGTTAGTATTTTAAAATATGTGTATATATATATATATTTTTATATATGTAATAGTGACGCGGACACGCCACTATAGTTAGGGTTGAGTGGTCAGTTACATACCAAAGTCAAAAGTTTGGGCATTAATAACTTTGGACCTGTTCAATGGATTTGCCAGAAATTTGGTACATGTATTGGAGCATGGTAGGTCTCTTGATTTGCCAAATTTCATTTTGGTTGTCCGAAAGCACTGAAAAATGCAAAATTATCCATTTTTGGAGGCACCTTTTGACATACTTAATGCGGTCCTGCACAGCCATCATGTGGTGTGCCACTCTGCAAGATGGCTCATTTGAAAGAGCTTTGGTGGCCAAACATGCCGCTTTTTGTTTGGTGAAAAAATATTAAGGCATTCAAAAGTTATGCACTTTTAAGTTCCCATTATATGTCAATGGGAAAATTTATATGTGCATCTTGTGATCAAAGAATGGGGTTCTGGCCATCTCGTCCCACCTGTCAGTTAAAGAATTTGTAGCCTCACAGTTCAAGAATCTTTGTTCCTGAGGAATTTCAAAAATTCTTTGACCACGAGGTCCGCCATCTTGTTTTCAGTTTTCCGATCGCACAAACAGAAATGTCTCAGATCAGGGGTCACTTCTGAAGTAAAACTTTAATGGGTTTTACTCAGGAGACCCCGATCTATCGAGCCATGGCTTTGGTTCTATCGAAATTGGTCTAAAAATAGAGTTTCCAGCTTTTAAATTCTTTGTTTTTGATTTTTTTGGATTTTGAAAGCAGCACAAGGGAAGTCACAGAGTTTGGAACTGTCTGATTTTGAAAGCAGCACAAGGGAAGTCACAGAGTTTGGAACTGTCTGATTTTGAAAGCAGCACAAGGGAAGTCACAGAGTTTGGAACTGTCTGATTTTGAAAGCAGCACAAGGGAAGTCACAGAGTTTGGAACTGTCTGATTTTGAAAGCAGCACAATAGAAGTCACAGAGTTTGGAACTGTTTGATTTTGAAAGCAGTACAAGGGAAGTCACAGAGTTTGGAATTCTGATTTTGAAAGCAGCACAAGGGAAGTCACAGAGTTTGGAACTGTCTGATTTTGAAAGCAGCACAAGAGAAGTCACAGAGTTTGGAACTGTTTGATTTTGAAAGCAGCACAAGGGAAATCACAGAGTTTGGAACTGTCTGATTTTGAAAGCAGCACAAGGGAAGTCACAGAGTTTGGAACTGTCTGATTTTTGAAAGCAGTACAAGGGAAGTCACAGAGTTTGGAACTGTTTGATTTTGAAAGCAGCACAAGGGAAGTCACATAGTTTGGAACTGTAAAAATCTCCCAAAAAGAGCTGTCTTCTTATTGCTGCAACTGTAAAGGGAATCTGTTGATTTGTTGTATTTTTTTCTGTAATTACAAATCCTTGGTAACAGAAGTGGGCCAGACGCTGAGGCGTCACTTTTCCTTCCTTAAATTGTGTAAAACACCTAAAAGTGCTGTTTTCTGCTAAGGTAATTGCAAGGGGAAACTGTTGATTTACTGTTTTTGCTGTGATTACAAATCCTTTTTGCATTTGTAAAGTGGGCCAGACACTGAGGCGCAACAGCCCCCACAGCGTTTTGTTGTGCAGATTTAGGCACTGTGACAAGCAGGAACACTTGTTCTGCCTCTATTTAACTGAGTGCACCTTCTTCTGTCTCTCTCCAGACTGCCACCCCTGCCCACAACACCCAGCCTGAAGCGCCGGGGCTTTGCTCCACCAGCAGGTGGTCAGTAGAATCCTAGCCGACCCAGGGAACCACGAGGCCGGGAGGGACAGCGAGGGAAGACTCGGGAAAGCTGCAACATTTTTGCCCACCTGCCCTTCCCCCCTCTTGTGTGTTACTTTTATAGGCATCTTCCCGCCAAAATCTCTTCCCTGCCCTCAGCATTACCTAAACCAATAAACTTCCACCGGCTTGCTGATCCAACTAATCAGCAACTTCACTACTCTCCCGGTAGCCAACTAACAATATCTCTCTCACAATGGGAGTTTACTTCTGATACTTCTTTCACTGTCAGCCATGGGGTTCCCCAAAGAAGATGTCCCTATCACACAAACTATGGTGATCCATTCGCCCAGTCTCTCTGAATCATCCCCATTGTTTGACGCTCAAACCCTCACATATGCCCTACCATTGCTGCATCGATTACAGTGGGGTGACCCACAAAAAGAGACGCAAACCACCATACATGTATTTCAATCAAGGCTCCACTACTGGATATACAGATCCCCCCTACGCCTGACCACCAAACTGCTACTCGGTGTCTCAACACAATTCCATAACCCCACATGGAGCACCCCAAAAGAGTGGCAACAGAATAAGAGAAGGAGTACCAAAGACAGCCCCCTCTCCCTATCTCTGGCAGCCCTCATGAAACTCCTGCTCTTTCTATTGCTCTGTAGTGGTAACGTGGAAATCAACCCTGGACCCCCTGAATGTATTACCTCTCCAGCAGACCTAACCTCAATTAAAGGCCTCAGTTTTTTGCATATTAATGTATGCAGTCTGTTGAAAAAACTTGCACTGATACAAACCTGGGTTGCCCATACCTTGCCAGACTTTCTTGTGGTATCTGAGACATGGCTCAAACCCACCACAGCAGACAGGGATGTTAACCTACCCAACTATCAGTTATTCAGAGCGGATCGCCAAACAAGGGGCGGTGGAGTAGCTATATATGCAAAATCCGGTATACCTGTATCCTGTATTGCTGCAACCTCTGTGCCCAAGGAATTTGAATGCCTATCCCTAAAAGTCTCTCTCCCCAATACAGCAGCTTTTCAGCTAGTTGGATGCTACAGACCCCCCTCTGCTGACCTCAAGCTCTTATCTCACCTGGAGAATCTGCTCAAGCCCAGAACTGAAGAAGTCATTATTCTAGGTGACCTGAATTACAACTGGCTTACCCAGGCAGCTGCACCTCTGGTATCATTCTGTGATACATATGGGTTCACACAACTAATTAATGAGCCAACAAGAATTAATGCAAGGAATAGTAGTAACAGCACACTACTAGATATTATGCTAGTGAATAAACCCCATCTATTCACACATGCTGGAGTGCTTATCTGCGATATAAGTGATCACTGCCCCATCGCAGGGGTAAGATCTTCCAGCAAAACAACAACCCCCTGCAAAATTCCTCATGAGGAGATCCAAGAAAAACATCGATATTGAAGGATATTTGCATGATCTAGCTCACTCTCCAAGCTGGCAAGAGTTTTATCTTGCCCATTCTGTGGAAAAAGCACAGCAGGTGCTAAATAGCATTATAATAAGTGCCCTTAACATCCATGCCCCAATCTCTAGTATCCAAATAAAAAACAAATCCTGTTGTTGGTTTTCAGCTGACCTCAAAGCTGCACTGCTGGAGAGAGACAAACTCTTGAAAATGGCAAGAAAAACCAAGAATGAAAATGACTGGATGATCTTTAGGAAAGCCAGGAATAGATGCACCAAGAAAGTTAGGGATGCAAAGGCTGCCTTCTACTTGGCTGAGCTTGACTCCTCCTATCATAATTCTGCTAGGTTTGGGGGTACCATCAAAGGTATGGTTGGGCAGGATTCTAGCACCTCCCTACCAACTCAATTACACCACAGTTATGGCCCTATCACTGGCAAAATGGAAATTCTGGACGCCTTCAATAACCACTTCACAACGGCTGGCCTTGCCTTTGACACATCTCCAGCTAACCTGCTGCGGGAACAATTAAGCTCCCAGTACACTGGTGCTCAGAGAGCTGACTCTTTCTTCAGCTTCAAATCTGTACTGTTGAAGCAAGTAGAGGACCTACTATGGCAGCTGGATACCAAAAAAAGCACAGGGGCAGACTCCCTGGACCCCTACTTTCTAAAGATTGCATCCCATGTACTTGCAGTCCCCCTAACACATCTCTTTAACCTATCTCTAAACTCTGGTTCTATTCCCACACTGTGGAAGACAGCCCAAGTGGTTCCCCTTCTAAAATCAGGGGACCCTATGGACCTTAATAATTACAGGCCCATTTCCATTCTACCAGTGCTATCCAAGATGCTGGAGAAATTAGTGAGTACCCAGTTAAGGGAATATCTTGATGATGCTAACCTCCTGAATCCAGCTCAATCTGGATTGAGAGCCAAGGCATAGCACTATCACTGCACTAGCCAAGGTCACAAATGACTGGCAAACCGAATTAGATAAAAAGAATAATGTCTGTGCAGTATTTCTTGACCTGAGCAAAGCATTCGACACCATGGACCACGAGCTTCTACTATCATCCTTGCACTCCATTGGCCTAGATCCACCCTCCCTTAAGTGTTTCAGATGTTATCTTACCGGTAGGTAACAGTAGGTAAAAGCTGAAGGTGACCTATCCCCATTAAAACCACTGTTAAGAGGAGTCCCCCAAGGTTCTATCCTGGGTCCTAACTTTTTTTGCCATCTATATAAATAATATTGATTCAACCCTCACCAAATCCTCTGTACACCTCTTTGCTGATGACACTGTTTTGTATGTCAGCAACCCTTCCTCTGCAGCTGCCCGTGAAATCCTACAAACAGAATTCTCCTTGTTACAATATCAGCTACTTGAGAAAAAGCTTCTGTTAAATGCAAAGAAAACTAAAGCAATGATGTTCACAAATCAAAGCTCCACCAGCACCTCCTCTTCAATCATTCTCCCCCCAGCTATGCACTATACTTGGAGAAAATCTGGAGTATGCAGAAAAATTCAAATATTTAGGTGTGTGGATTGATAGCAGACTCGACTTCACTCATCATTTAGAAGAACTGCTAAAAAAGCTTCGCCAAAGGCTTGGCATTTTCTATAGATTAAAACCCTTCCTAAACAGAGATTCAAAGATGAGGTTAGTCCAGGCCATTTTTTCTCTCAGTTGTTGACTATGCAGACTTCCTTTATAGTCACTGCCCCATCTCCTACCTACACAAGTTGGATACCTTATAACATAGAGCAATAAGATTCATAACAGATCTGCCATCTAATACCCATCATTGCTCTCTTTATGCTGCAGTTAGATGGGTTTCCCTACACCCCAGAAGGAACAGAAATGCAGCTCTATGGATTTACAGAACGTTATCAAAAAAACTTCCAAACTATATTCTGGACTGCTTCACTCAGACCATTCCTAGCTCCTATGCCCTAAGAAGCAACAACATCATCCTGTTCAAATTGCCCAAATTCAGCACCCGGCTAGGGAGGGCAGCAATCAGCTATTCTCTAGCTATAGCATGGAACACCCTACAAAAATCCCTAAAACTGTCCAATATTATTCCAATTGCATCCTTTAAACAGCGTTGTACAGTTTTCTTCACAGAGCAATGCAGTTGCTATCGCTAGAGCTAGCTTTGTCATCTCACAATCTCCCTCCCAAAACATCACCATATATGGCATAATCTTTGTTCTTCATTTCTCCCTCCCAGGCAGACAACCCATCTAATGGCAACCAGTAATACCTTCCACCATCCTAGTATTACATTATGCTGTGTGTTTGCCATGGCCCCTCCATTGGGATATGTATACACTGTATATACTGTAAATATTAGCTCAACTTTCCTATAACCCACTTTATCATGTGAATTTTACTGTACATCACTGTGTTTATAAATGTTTTTTTCCCCTGTATGTATAACTGTTTTATATAAGTGTATTGATGTATCTGTTGTGTATCAACTGTTGAACCGTGACCTTATCAGGTCCATCTTGTAAATGAGGCTTGCTCAATGATGCTCGCCTGAATAAATAAAGATTTGATGATGATGATGATGATGTTCGTGGCTCGCTAATGATCTTTGATCACTAGCCTACAAATTCTTTTATCGCGAGAAACTTTGATCGCGATCATGCCACTAGACTACCAGGTATTGTTAAATAGAAGGGTCTATGCATGAAAAAGGGCTACCAAAGTGTGACATTAGTGTAATTTTTTTAAACTCCATAATATAACGATTATTATAAGCATTTCTTAATGCTTTGACTCACCATAGCAAAATGAAATTTTCTGTGGGATAACTCCAATTTCAGGGTCTGAGAAGAAGCCTCCACAAAGTTGCACGTGTAACAGGGGACATAAAAGCATGGCTGCACGTGTAACAGGGGACATACAAGCAGGACTGCACATGTAACAGGGGACATAAAAGCAGGAATGCACATGTAACTTGGGACATTAAAGCATCACAGGCACACCACTACCTGTCTGCACACAACATGGAGGAATGCCACCAGTCATCCATAGACAACATGGAGGCACACCACATCCATCTGCAGACAGCATGGAGGCATGCAGCTAAATACCTGATGGAATATTTCAAAGAAGTTCATCATTAAAGTACACATTCTAATCAGGGCATTATCAGTCCATATCACCTGAATAATGGACTGTCCATGTAAACTGAACACAGACAACACCCACAGAAAATGGTATAGTTGGTTTTCACAGTAAGTTTTTTTTTGTGCAAGGCAAAGTTGCGCGAATCCACCACACACATGTATGATATGGCTGACCAATATGGCCCATAGCATAATGTATCCTAATTAGAGCACCACAACAAGCAGCATGGGGAGAGTGCTTTTTAACATTAAGCTCCACCCTTCCAAAAACAGTGACCATATGGTTTTGTGCTATGATTAACAATATGCTGTGGTTGCCCTGTGATGCAACCAGAGAATCCACAAAGGCACTATAATAAACACTTTAAATGTTCAAAAAAATAGAATACTGCAGGCAGCGCCAGACAAGTTAGCTAATGCAGCAGCATAACCCAAACACCATCTGAATCACAGCAAACAAACCAGCCACCCCACCATCATTAGTTGTTGCCTACTTAGGTGTGCAACTCAATTGTGCATGAACCGGTAATTGTGTAATGGTCTAGCAAATACATGTGTAATATGCATAACTGTTTGGTTTTTTTTGGGGGGGGCAGGGGTTATGGACATGGTCACACAAAAAATGGGTTTTGCCAAGCTCACCAGCCCAGTACAAGCTACCTGTTTGAATACAAAAAGTGCCCATCTGGGGTTGTTTGGTGATTTTGAAATTTAAACCAAAATAGCAAGTTGGGTTACCATGGTGGTGGTGTCCAAGCTAAAAAAATGAAATAAACAAATTCATTTTGTTCATATTTTTGTTTTCAAATACCAAAATCCTAACCCAATGTCAAAAAATCACAAATTTACTAACAAAGCTGTTCAAGTTACTAAATCCCTTCTTAAGTGAAGACAAAAAAGGAGAAAAACATAAACGCAAAACGAGCCATGCATCCACCCATCTGCCAAAAAGAAAAAAAAAGTAAAATACTGAACCCAGGCATCCACAGATCTGCCAACAAAATGGCAGCAAGCATACACTCATCTGGTAACAAAAGGAAGCCATGCATGCACACAGCTGCAGACAAAATGAAGGTATGCAGCCATCTGTCTATAAACAAAATGGAGGCATGCTTCCACCAATCTGCAAATCAAAATGGAGGCAATCATACACAAATCTGCAAACAAAATGGAGGCATGCATCCACCCCTCTCCAAATCAAAATGGTGGCAATCGTACACAAATCTGCAAACAAAATGGAGGCATGCATCCACCCATCTGCAAATCAAAATGGAGGCAATCATACATGAATCTGAAAACAAAATGAACGCACGCATCCACCCATCTACAAACAAAATGAAGGGAGGCATACACCCACCTGCAAGCAAAATGGATGCACGCATCTCGCCATCAACAAACAAAATGGAAGCATGCTTCCAGACATCTGCTGACCAAAAATGGAGGCACTTCGCAAAACATACCACAGGGACTCAGTCAAAAACTGTCATCAGACATGATACACTCCAACCCCCCCTGCAAAAAGAATTAAATAATCGGTGACCACATGGTTTGGTACCCAGATTAACAAAAATTGCTGTGGGTGCACTGTGATGCACAACAACAAAACAGAAGTGGTGCACCCCACTAATAAAGAAGCCAGTGATAAACACATTATGAAATGCAATAGCCCATCACAACCAAAGTCGAGACTGTGCCAGGCAAACCTACCACTTCACCTAAATTTGTGGTTGCCAGCAGCCCAGTGGCATGAAGGGCTGAGGCATCTGTGCTTTACCTATTACCACGCCAGTGACCAACCAGCATGCCATGGGTGGAAGCGAGCACTGCACAGTCATTGCCAACATTGCATGCTCTACCAAGAGGGAGACACAGGACAAGGAAAAATGAGGTCCCAGGTCAAGCAGGATGATGATAGCCACCCGCTGCAGGCCCCAACTCTGAATGGCATCCCACAGAATCTGAATCCTTGTAAAGGTGAGTCTGAGCGGGGGGGCTCCTCACCGCCTTGCCATGAAGGGTAAACTGTGGGGAAAGAAGAGGCTAGCTGCCTGATGTCAGGGTGTGGGGCTGGGCAGGAGGCTGAAAGATAGATGCCAACAGGTGGAGACCCAAAGGAGAATCAAATAAGGTAAAAAGAATAAAATCTGTGGATGCCTAATTTGGGTGCACCAAACTAACATGCACATCTGATCAAGTCACACCTCTCAGCTGTACCGCATCATGAGGAACGGTTCCTCATTTTATTCACAAATGCCCCTTGTTACACATTGAGAGGGTCTGTCCAATGTTCAATAACAACATTATAAAGCAAAAATGCATAGCAGTTCATATGAAAAATGTATTGTTTATTTAACTGCGAACTTTGTGAACACAGAGGCACACATTTCAACCATGGTCTGAGCTTCTGAGTATAGATTTGATGAAGTGTTCCACATTCTAAGGGGCAGTGTTTCACATTGGGGGATGTACTGAGGTACAGTGCTCATACAACTCTTTGGTAGGAAGAAGCGCACATTCAGCAGTGTTGGTGGATTGTACTGGCAGTGCCCAGGTAAGTACAGAAAACATGTTTTTTTTTTTCTTAAATACCAAAAACCACAATAAATATCAAACATCACACTCAATCTTTTTAACAATCCACAAGAAAAACAGTCATCATAACAGCAGCATGTAAAACACCATCCCAACATATGAAAAGCATATTTAAAATAGAGCATTGGAACCAAAAACCAAAATAAATATCAGTATCCCAAAAATAAAGAGCCAAGGATTAAACACAGGTACCAAACCCTCCCCAATAACCAAATAATGCAGTGTGGTAATCCCAGACACTCCACTCAATCTCCACCCCTCCCCAAAACTGACTGTGACAGCAGCATGTAAAATACAGTCCAAACATAAAAAGAGCATTTAAAATAAAGCATAATAACTTAGAAAGTTGATCTATGCAACCTCCTTATTAACTCCTTCAAGAAGACCTCATGGTGAACAGGGACATAAAGAAGTTTAAGGTCCCAAATTCACATTTTAATTCGAATGGCACCCCTTACACCAAATCAAGAAGGCAAAAAGGGAAATCCAGGGTGTGGGTCCAGTTGCACCATTAATAAACCCCAGCTCCCAACAGCTCGCTTACATTATCAAAACTAGTTAAAAAAACAGTATTTTTGTCAGTAGGCATGATCGGTATTTATCTGCTGCAGTGAGGATAGTGATGTAATGAGGGTCACACAGGAGGACAAGAGCTCTTCAGGACAAGACAGTCAATCACAGGAAAGGGCTAGAGACGGCAAGGAATTGTCTTTTAAATCCCCCCATGGCCTGCCCCAATCTCATGCTGATGTAAGTGCCCATATGTTTTCACAAGTGGCTCCCCTGGACCCCTGTTGTCACGTGTGAACATCTGGTGGTGGGGGACAGGAAAGGATCAGGTGAGCAAAGGGGACAGATTGTGATCATGCTGTGTACTTAAAGGAACAGGGCAATCCACTGTAGTACTCTAAACAAATATAGCAAGTAACCGGGTGACAAAAATACAACACAAATAGCATCAAACTGCAGATTATTACAGTAGGTCTGAGGTAACACAAGGGGACATTAATAGTTATATGTAAGACCACATCTTTAGGGCCCCCTGGAGGTGGGTGGGAATCGAGGTAGCACAATAAGAAACTGTGATAAATGAGAGCAGGACACAGAATTTGTTGCAAAAACATTTTTATTGAAAGAAAAGTCTAGTTAAATGACACTGAGAGAGTATTTCACACACATGGGTAGCCATGTCACAAATTAGTACACAAATTTTCATGCATTTTGACTAATGAAAGTGCAGTTTTTTAATATGGAATCATCTGATTCCATTAATGTTATCTTATGTATCTCTCCACATAGGCAACTTAAAAAGCCCATATCAATGGCTGTATTATACTCAAAATCCTGCATATGTACTGCATTACAAACTTTAGGATCCATTGGTAAACTCTTTTCATGCACAGAGCCAGAAGTAAATGTTATTATGATGGGAGGGGGGACCGCTAGACTACCAGGGATAGGAATGTTAATTATTAAGAACTACAGATAGTGGGTGGGGGCACTAGACTACCAGAGAATATAATTATTACAAAAATATGCATAAAGACACATGGGGGGGCACTAGACTACCACGGAGAATGAAGAAAGATATTAATATGATACTCATTCGGGGGGGCCACTAGACTACCAGAGATAATAAAAACTACACTTTTTAATTCAGATGTGGAAGAGGGAAGCCCCCGGAGCAAAACCCACCCTTATTTTACTTAATAGGGCACCCCTTGGCTACAGAAATTGATTTTAAAATCTGGCCATCTCATCCCTTGCTCTTTGTTTGCAAGCGAGCAATTTCTTTGACCGCCAGCATGTAAATTCTTTGATCGCAAGATTCTTTGATCACAATTGTGCATAGTGAGAGTAGGATGAGATTGCCAGATTATAAAATCAATTTTCTCAGCTCAGGGGTGCACTAGGAAGTCAAATGAGGGTGTGTTTTGCTCAGGGGGCTTCATTCTGTCGAACCATTGTGGTGGTTTACCACAATTCTTTGAATTTTGTAATTTATTAAAGTTTTAATTCTTTGTTTGTGAGCCTGTAAATTCTTTGATCGTGAGCCTGCAAATTCTTTGATCGTGAGATTCTTTGATTGCCATCTTTGATCGTGAGGACAGGACAAGATGGCCAGATTTTTTATAAGGGAATAGATAGGGAAATTTTACCAAACTTTAAGATTTTATAACTCGGAAACAGTTTGCTCTTTTTACTTGAAATTTGGAGGGTGTTTATGGCATGTCCTGTAGATTTGAATTATGGTGTTTATGTGTTGGAGAATTTATTTTTGCAGAGATATTGCATGATACAGTTTACCTGTTGCGGACACTGTTTTGTATGTGGTGGCGGCTTGAAATTGATGGGATACCTAGCCTTAGTGTCATGGATGTAGTTTTCAGTTGTTGTGTGTGTTAAATGTCAACAGGCGCAGAACTGTACCAATCTGATGAATGAAAATCTCATATGTTAAAATGTTATATCTCTGACACGGTTTGGTCTTTTCACTTGAAATTTGCAGGGTGTTGACAGCATGTCTTCAGGAACCAAAACAAAAAAAGCAAAAAGGAAATCCAAAAAACTTCTGATTATAGGAGACTCCATGGTTCGGGGAGTTGATACCCATCTCCAGCCAGGGGTAATGGTCAGATGTCTCCCAGGTACATCAGCATGGAGAGATACTGACCGCATTACTAAAATTGTTCACAAAGCAGGAGAAAACATTGATGTTCTAGTACACATAGGGACTAATGATCTCACCAGCCGGTCAGTTGTGGAGACCAAGGAACACCTGACCAGGCTGGGTGACAAACTATCATCTGTTTCATCCGGCATCTCCTTCTCTGAGATCCTGCCAGTCTGGGAGAGGGGAGCAGATGGACAGAAGGTCAGAGAAGGGGAGATAGGGGAGCTAAACACATGGCTCAAGGGCTGGTGCCAGGAAAAAGGACACAGTTTGCAGGGAATTGGCAACAGTTCTGGGAGTGAAAGTACTTTAAATTTGATGGACTGCATCTGACTAAGGAGGGAGTCAGTGCATTGGGGCAGAAGTTTGACGTCTTTGCAGAATATTTAAACTAGCAAATGGGGAGAGGGGTGCAGCACCCCATACATCGAATGGGAAGAACATCCCCCCCCCCAGCTAGTGGTCAAACAGGGATTCAGCATGTTTGCAGTTCATTTGCATCACCAGGTAAGAAAAAGGTTTGTCTCCCATACGACGCACAGGGTAATGCCAAACCTCACCCAACAACTAACACACAAAATCTGGCCAATGGAAAATCATGTACACAATGCTCACAGCCTGGGAAATAAGATCCCAGACCTGCAGGCAATAATGTCAGAGGCTAAACTGAACATAGTAGCAATTAGTGAGACGTGGTTTACCAGTAACACACAGGAGACTTCAATACCTGGCTATGTATTGTTCAGAAGAGACCGAGGTGCAAAAGGAGGGAATGGCCCTGTATGTCAATGAAAATATCAAAGCTACAGAAATTCAGAATACACATAAGGAGCCAGAAGAACTGTGGGTCACCCTGGAAACAGAAAATGGGACAGCCATAAAAACTGGGGTTGTCTACAGGCCCCCAGACCAGGGGGAGGACATAGACACATTAATGTTAGAAGATATACAAAACATGACAGCTAAAGGGGAGGTTCTGATAATGGGAGACTTCAATATGCGGATACAGATTGGTCAATACCAGCAGGAACATCTGCCAGAACTAGACACATAGTGGATTCCTGCAGGAGGAGGGCCTCAAACAACTGGTACAGCAACCCACAAGAGACATGGCTATCCTAGATCTAGTACTGACTAACAAGGAAGGGATCACAGATCTCCAGGTGAAAGGTCACCTGAGGCCAGTGACCATCACATGGTATGGTTCAATTTGGCTACTACATCAATCATCCCATTCCAAGGCAAAATATGGGACTTCAGAGGAGCTGACTTTGATAAGATGGCCAACAGAGTTAAGCTAGCCCTGGCAAAAGAAACACAGGTGAGGGGTACACAGGCAAAGTGGGCAAGCATTAAGGATACAATACTGAAGCAGCATCCCATTGTGTTAGAGAGAAAAGGAAGTGCAAAGAAGAAGGAAACCACTTTGGTTCTCAAATATAGTAGCAGAAAGGTCAGAGCCAAAGGCTGGCCTTCAGGAAATATAAAGGAACACAGCCAGATGAAGATTAGGAGGCATACCAAACTGCCCTAAGGGAAGCAGGGAAGGCAGTAAGGCAGGCAAAGTCCCAAACTGAGGAAACACTAGCACGAACAGTAAAAGAAGGTGACAAGACTTTCTATAGATACATTAGTGAAAGTAGAAAGTCCAAAGGGGGTATTGCGAAGCTAAATGGAGAAAAGGGAGCATGTGAAGAGGACCCTGTAAAGGCATCTATCCTAAATAGATACTTTTGCTCAGTATTTACTGAAGAGAAGGTAGGGCAGGGCCCACAGCTCAGCATCATGGACACGGGGGGAGGGAGGTGAGCACTACTCCCTTCACAAAAGAAAGGGTCCTACAAGAGCTTGCTAAGCTCAGGGTGGATAAGGCAATGGGACCTGATGGCATACATCCCAGGGTACTTAAAGAGCTAAAGGTGGAACTAGCAGAGCCATTAGCAGAACTGTTTAGTGAGTCTCTGAGCACAGGAGAGGTCCCAGAAGACTGGAGAAGCGCTCATGTGATCCCACTCCACAAGACTGGTAGCAGGGAGGAGGCGGGGAACTACAGACCAGTCAGTCTTACTTCAGTAGTGGGCAAGATTATGGAGGCACTTAAGGAAAGGATAGTGCAAACCTGGAACATAGGGCACAGGATCCAAGACAGCATGGGTTTACAAAAGGAAGGTCCTGTCAAACTAATCTCATAGATTTCTTTGACTGGGTAACCAGAGTGGTGGACCAAGGGGGAGCAGTTGATGTCACCTACCTTGACTTCAGCAAAGCTTTTGACACTGTTCCACATAGAAGATTGATAAATAAGCTGGGTAGGCTCGGGGTGGGTCAGAAGTTGGTCAACTGGGTATCAAACTGGTTGACGGGCAGAAAACAGAGAGTGGTGGTAAATGGTATACAGTCAGAAGAGATGCAAGTCACAAGTGGGGTACCTCAGGGATCAGTCCTAGGGCCCGTCCTCTTCAACATCTTCATTAGTGACCTTGCAGATGGACTAGAGGGTAAGGCTTGTCTGTTTGCAGATGACACCAAGATCTGCAACAGAGTAGATGATCCAGATGGGGTGGGCAAAATGAGGAGAGATCTGGATAAACTAGCAAAATGGTCAGAAGAGTGGCAACTGGGATTTAATGCAAAGAGTGCAAAATCATGCACATAGGGAAGAAACCCTGAAGCCACCTATAGGCTGGGAAGGAGTTGCTAGCAGTCACAAAGGAAGAAAGAGTCTTGGGCATCATCATCACTGATGACCTGAAATCATCCAAGCAGACCTCTAAAGCAGTAGGTAAGGCTAAGGGGGTGTTAAGGTGTATTAGTAGGGGTATCATAAGTCGTGAGGGAGGTAATAATCCCTCTTTACAAGACACTAGTTAGCCCCATCTGGAGTACTGCATTACAGTATTGGGCCACACCTTCACAAGGACATTAATCAAATTGAGGCAGTCCAGAGAAGGGCAACCAAAATAGTGTAGGGACTGCATCAGAAGACATATGAAGACAGATTAACAGAGCTCAATATGTATACCCTTGAGCAAAGGAGGAGAGAGGTGGTATGATCGAGGCATTCAAACACCTTAAGGGCATTAACAAGGTGAAAGAGTCTAACATGTTTAAATATAAGAAAAATAGCAGGACAAGAGGACACAGCATGAGATTAGAGGGTCCGATTAAGGAGAATGTGAGAAATTATTTTCACAGAAAAGTGGTGGATGCATGGAATGGCACACAAAAGTGGTGGCTATGAATACAGTGCAGGGCTTCAAACAGGCATGGGATAGGCATAAGGGAGCAATACAAATGACTATGAATAGATAGGCCACTGACAGAGCAAAGGCCGATGGCACATTTATAAGGTAGAAAAAAAAAGGGGCAGACTGGATGGGCCTTGCGGTCCATATCTGCCATCAACTTCTATGTTTCTATGTTTCTATGGATAAAAATGACAGTGTTTCTGTGTCGTAAAATTTTTTTTGTGCAGATATGGCGTGGTGCAGTTTATGTTTTGCGGACAGTGTTTTTCTTGTGGTGATGGCTTGAAATTGATAGGATACCTATCCTTAGTGTCATGGATGTAGTTTTCAGTTGTTGTGTGTGTTAGATGTCAACAGGTGCGGAACTGTGCCACTCTGACGAATGAAAATTACAAATTTTGACATGTCATATCTTGGACACGGTTTGCTCTTTTTACTTGAAATTTGGAGGGTGTTGATGGCATGTCCAGTAGATGTTAATAGAGGTGTTTACATGTCAGACAATATATTTTTTGTGGACATATTGTGTGGCACATTTAATGTTTTGTGCACAGCGTTTTCTATTGTTGTACTAGATTAACATTTGTTTGGTGGCTGGCCTTGCCATTGTGAATGTGTTTTTTAGTCATTGGATGTGTAATGTGGCCTGACACTTACAAGTTGGTGGTAGCTTGGGGCCCTTTGGGCCCACCTCCAACCAACTTGTGCAATTTTCAACTTTTCTATTCTTTATTAAAAAGCATGGAAATTCTATTAAAAAAACTTTGTTAATGCATCAGTTAGGGTTCTTCTACAGTGAAATAAGTGAGGAAATTCAATTTTAGGGTTCCACCCCTTGCACCTCACCCCAGCCTGCCCCCACCAGCAGGCATCTGGGTATGTGTTGGGGTCCTTGGCCATAACTTTCAACCCATTCTCCTACACTGCACCACCTCAGCTTGATTACACATGGGATGGGTTGAGAGTTAGGGCCTAGGACCCCAACGCACCATAATGCCCATTGGTAGGGGTGGGCTAGGGTGGGATGCAAGGAGAGGGAACCCTAATTTTGAATTTCCTCACTTTTTTGCTGTAGAAGAACCATAACTGATGCACTAACAAAGTTTTGTGCATAGAAAATATAAATATATATACATATGCCCACACTTTCTTGTCCACATTGCAGCCTATATTGAGACTAAATATGCTACAATATAACATAGCAAATAAAGTCACAGTCAGGAGATCCTGTCAGCCACACAATGCCAGTAGAGTCAGGCCTAGGAGACAGGGAGGGACCAGTAGTCAATATCTTCTGAAGTGACATTCCACACACAATATATGCCAGCACATACACTTACAACCACGCATTACTAAGCATGCTTGACTCTAACATTAATGTCATCACATGGAATGTTAAAAGGGTGCAAATGCAAGAGAAAATAATCAGTATCTTATGACATCTGAAACAAAAGGTGCTTCCATGGTGTTCCTGCAGGAAACACACATCCCTTCCCCAAAAGCTAGTCTTTGGCACCGAATCTGGGTTGGCTAGGCTTATGCAGTAGGACAGAACAACTGGAAAGGGGCACAACAGTTCTAGTACACTGCAGTGTCCCATTCCACTTACACAACCAAGTGGTAGAGGGACTTCCAGTTGAGCCACCTAGAGGAATGCAGCACTGAGACAACGTCTCCCTCAGGGCCTGATAAGCAGACTCCTAAAACCAGAGCAAAACAAATTAAACTTTAACACAAAAGATTCAAGGGAGCCACAGAACTGAATGGGAGCCAGAAAAATTAAAAAATCGTCCCCAGCAGTAGTGCAACAAGCAAAGCAACCTACTGACTCTATGACTGGTAAGCCAAGCCTGGCAGACATGGCAGAAGCCCCATTTACTCCAAATGGACAGCCCAGTAATGCCACAATCCTAGCAGAGCTAAAAGGGTTTCAAAACGAAGTAAGAACCTTCCACATGGAGTTAACTTCAGAACTGAATAAAATAAGGAAACAAGTAGCAGACTTGGAGACAGCACATATGGAGATTGATGCCAGAACCAACAGTTTAGAGAAAGTGGTTGTGCACTTATTAAATAAGAAAAAATACTAAATGAAAAATGTGAGGACCTCGAAAATCGGTCAAAGCGAAACAACCTGCGTATACATGGGGTGCCTAAAGATGAGGAAGGGAGAGATATGCTCAAATTTGTGGACACTTTACTGAGAGAAGTTCTTCAACTCGACCCCACTACTAAAATAAAAATAGAAAGAGCCCATTGACCGCTTACCCCGAAGCCACAGCAGGCCGACCAGAGACCGCGCTCTATAGTGCTCAGGCTGCTGAACTATGCAGTAAAACAGCAGTTACTGACACGGGCATGGAGAATGAGGGAAGTGCAATATAAAGGTCAGTGTCTGCATTTCGATAAAGATTACTCTCCGCTGATAGCAGCCAAAAGAAGAACCTATGCACCGATACTTTGAGTCCTAAAGCAGCAACAACTGAAGTTCTTTACACCATATTCAGCAAAACTCACTATCATGTTCCCAAATGGCCCGCAAACATTCAAAATCCCAGATGAAGCAGCAAAAGTCATGTAAGCCAAAAACATTGTGGTGATCCAGCCACCCGCCCCAGACTTACGAGACCAGGAGATACAACTGCAATGAAACGTATGAGAAAAGGCGCAAACAGCACAATCCAGAAAACAACAAGGGTACTCCATATTGCAAGATGTTAAAAAATTGCTTCACAAGCTCCAGTGAACAGCACCTGATTGACTGTCCAGACTGGGGGCATTAGTAACTATTTCTACCCATGAGGAGAGTCGTGGCCTAATCTTAACCCAGGAACCTTTACTGTATTGCAAAGTGGACTCTGCCTGGGGGAGAAGATGGGATTCTGCTTGTCTTTTGATTCTAAACCCTAGGCCTATATCCTTTTATTGTTTTCTGATATACTTATAGAATGTCCAGGGGATGGAGTGGGGTAAAGAATTAATGAGACAACAAAATGGAACATTACTATTAAAATTGAGAAACAAAGGGAGCTGTCAAGTCTGAGAAATAATAGACTGAGTAATTGAAAATCCCTCCCCCACCCTTTTTCCCTTTCTTCCCTGGTAGACTTCTCCACCTAGCATTAGACTCCCTTCCCATCCACAACATTTATCATTGTTGTTGGGACCCATGGGGATAGAAATACAGTTGGCATTCCACCACTTTTGGGACAGGGGAGTGATATGCTTCACTCTGGGTGGCCACTAGGTGACAGCAACATGCAGTGGTCAAATGAGCAGTATTCTGAGCCAGACCATCTTATCTGCATAGGGCTGCATGTGCTGATCATGAGCATCATGATGCTTCTATACCCACATGGTGTTGGGGGCCCACTTTGGATATGTGAGTTACCACCATAGGAAAATAACATTCTTCCCCTCATAGGAGGGAGAAGAGATCCCTCCCTACCTTGGGAGCCATTACTTTGTTTTATAGTTTGCCTTGTAAGTAGCTTGATGTTACATTTTGGTTATTGGAAACATGGCAACGAATGGCCTATACTGAAACTACCTTTAAAGTGTTATCATTTTCATGTTTCCTGGTTACACTTTCTACTTAGGCCATTTATTGTGCCTAGACTGCCACAATATATAACCAGGAGTATTAACGCATCATGACTAGAGGGCAGTAACTGTTATTCCATGCTAACAAATGTGTTTTGGATGTTACTGGATGTTCTCTGTTTCAACACCTATCTTATGGGTGCACATTTTTAATTGAAATTCAGTATATACAGACAAAAATAGGCATTGGGGGTCTGGAAGCATAAGAATTTAAGCTTTTGAATTCAACACTAGAGGACATTATGAATTTGCAAAATGTACTGTGGGGAGATGAGAGGGAGCTTTACAGTATTGAGAGATGGTGGGAGAGATGGGGAGAGACAGAGTTACAACATCATAAAGGCATTACTAAATATATAAAATGGGTATATCTTCTTTAATTTTATTGCTAAATATCAATGGGATTCACAGCCCTGTTAAATGATCCTGGTTATTACAATTTATTAAGAGAGATAACTCAGAAGTTACTTTCCTGCAGGAAACACCCTTGTCGGCTCCTGAGCATGAAAAATTTACAAAGTTGGGGTTCCCAACGGTAATAGCCTCATCACATAGTTCAGAACGGAGAAGGGGAGCAGTCATTCTGATTTGGAAAGGAGTACCGTTTGATCTGCAAGAGGTAATCACAGACCCAGAGGGGCAATATGCCACTGCCAAGGGCAAACTTCATGGCCACCCAGTAACTTTGGCCTCTGCATATTTCCCCCCTGGGGCATCAAAGAGTTTGGCCCAGAAATTTTTCTTGAATCTTTTAGGGGTCCTCAAGGGACAACTTCTGATGGGTGGAGATCTGAATATCACTTTGAACCCCACAAAGGATGCTTCTGTTTATCTCCCCCACAGAACTAATCCCCTCAAAAAATATCTGAAGGAAACGGTTTCCTCCTTGGGGCTAGTTGATGTTTGGTGCCACTATTTCTCCTCCCAAAGAGAGTACACTTATATGGCTCCAGGGTCTGGGGTGACATCAAGACTAGAGTATGTATTTACCACTGGAGAGCACCTAGAGAGACTACAAGATGTGTGGCATGGAGTGAACTTATTGTCAGATCATGCTCTAATATATACAAAATTTAATTTAGGAGGCGGACATGAAACAACATTCTGGCATCTCAAACTGATGTACCTCAGGGACCAGGAATTCTGTTAGCTAGTCAGAGATGGGGTCCCTCGTATCCTCAGGGAAAATGCCAGCTCAGATGTCCCTGCAGTGATGCAGTGGGACACCCTCAGGACAGTAATTCATGGGGAAATCATTGCCTATTATTCTAAAAAACATAGGGAGAGGGAGGCCCTGATGACTCGGCTCCAGGAGAAACTAAAAGAACTGCAAAGTTCATATGCAAAGGGGGATAGAATGGTAAAGCTGCAACTGTTGCTCATTAAACAAAAAATACAAAAACATATAGATCAAAAAAATAGAGCAACAACTGTTTTACCTGAGACTCTCTGCCAATGAGGGGGGCCCCAAGGGAGCAAGGAACTTAGCTCGTAAGCTTAGAATGTATAGTGTGAGAACTTGTGTCACAGCCATGCAGGATCCCAAAATGGAGAAATTAGAGAACCACCCCACAGCAATTAGACACATCATGGTGGTATATTACCAAAGCTTATATAGGGCTGAGCCTGCAGGCCTGAGTCAGCAGATAGATAGCTACTTAAATAAATTACAGCTCCCAAAAATGTCTACCTCCCACATGGACATTTTAAAAGCCCTCATAACTATAGCCGAAATGGAAGGGGTGCTATGGAAAGCTAAAACACAAAAAGCTCCAGAACCAGATGGATATCCATTGGAGTTCTATAAAACATTTCAAGAGGAACTGTTACCATCTCTGTTAAAAGCTTTACATGAGATTCAGACCGGTGACCCACCCTACTGGCAATATGCAGTAATATCTGCAATTGTTAAAACAGACAAGGACCCTACTGTAGAAACCCCTCATCTTATAGGCCGATATCAATGTTAAATTTTGATTACAAAATATACATGTCGATTCTAGCCCATAGACTTGAAAATATTTTGCCCTTGTTGTTTAACCCTGATCAGGTTGACTTCATTAAAAGTCAACAAGCCCATGATGCAGTTTGCTGCACCTATCTTCTCAAAGAATATGCGGCTAAAAGATCAATCCCCTTAGCACTACTATGGTTAGATGCCAAGAAGGAATTTAACAGGGTTGTCTGGCCATTTTTATGGGCAACCCTGTCTCATTTTGGATTCCCGCAGCAAGTAATACAACAATTACAAAACATTTATAAAAATACCAAGGCATACCTAAAATTAGATGGCTCTCTTTCTGACCCTTTTCCTCTCCAGAGGGGAACATGCCAAGGATGCCCCCTCTCCCCTTGCTATTTGCACTATACCTTGAGCCTTTGGCCCAGACAATTAGACTGCACCCAGAGATTGAGGGAATACCCATGGGAGGTAAATATACAAAATGTCATTATTTGCTGTTGACATTGTCCTTTCCCTGACTTCCCCCCAAAAAATCAATCCTGAGGGTGTAGAAACAACTAGAAAGTTTTGGAGAGGTATCAGGCTATAAAATTAACCAACAAAAAATGGAAGTAATGCTATGTGATTATACCCCCCCAGCACCCCCTAAAAATAGGCTACCCCTTTAAGTGGCACAAACAGTCAATGCACTACTTAGGGATACACCTAACTAAAAACCTGATTCATGCAGACATGGTTAATTTTGAACCCGTAAATAAAAAACTAACAGAGGACCTTTCTAAATGGCCATACATCCCATTAAGTTTTTTGGCCCGAATAGAAACCATTAAGCAAAACATAGTTTCCCAAATTTTATTTTTTCTACAGACACTGCCCATAATGCCAACCCATGTCTACTTTCAGTCCTTGAACAGACTTATTTCTTGCTTTATTTGGAAGGGCAAGCCCCCCAGAATTTGATATACACTACTACAACTGTCCAGATAGTGGGGAGGGTTAAACCTACCTAACCTCCATGGAGTACGCCCAGGCATCTCAACTGAAAGTACTCCTTTCTTGACTAAATTCCAACTATGATATGCCATGGAAGCAATTTGAGATGATCTGGAGTGATATCCTTGATCTAACAGACTATCTGGTCAGTCACCCTCCTGGATGTCTGCCCCTCTCAAAATTCCCCACTGCACTGGTGAGGTTTTCAAACAGTGGCTACAAGTAGTGAACAAAAAATTGCCTCCCATGGAGGCACTGTTCCATAGATCTCTGGTTGCTAACAGTTCCTTTCCCCTGAATGCTATAGATAAATCTATGTTTCCAATGGTACAAATATAATATTAAATATACCTCTCACTTAATAGGGCCGGGGGCATACATTCATTTGCACAGCTCCAATCACAAAATAAATTGCTCCATGGCTTCTTCCACAGATATCTATTGTTAAAATCATATTTGCAGCCTTTGGAGGAGGCCCTGGTGGCAATAGCTGAGAACCCCCCATTAATAATAAAACTACTTCATTACCAAATGCAGGGTGCTAGCATTGAGCACCTCGTCAGTACTGTATATGCAGCACTGGATGAGAAACCAAGGGACACCAGAGAAGCCAACCGGGTTAGGTGGTCTATGGAATTAGGGTCCGAAGTCCCAAACACTAAATAGAAGGCGGCCTCCACGGTGATGATGAGGGCTTCAGGATCTCCTTACTGAAAGGAGTATGCATGAAAGTTAAGATATAGGTACTTCTGCACTCTTGCAATAGTAGCCAGGTTTACAGGAGATCCTGAGGGTAAATGTTGGAGAAAATGTGAAGCTACCCAGGCAGATCAAACTCACATATTGTGACAATACAGCTTATTAGGCTCCTATTGGTGGGAGGTTGTCCAGGAGTTACAGTGGTAGCAATATATGAAAACCCAGACCTTTTCATGCCTGGTTATACACTGACTGCCACAATTCCTTTTGGCTTAAAAGCGGATAAACCCACATAACTACAAACCACCTTAATGATATTGGCAGAAAAAAAACGTAATAACCAGACTCTGTAGCATGGATAACTAACTGCCAAGGGGGCCTGGCTTGCCTTGGTGAGAGAGATATATGAGTTGGAGAGGATGGCTGATAGACTGCGAGACCCAGTAGAAATCTTTGACATTAAGTGGAGAAACTGGCTCATATATCAGTTGACCACATATCCGGATTTTGTACCCTGAAATTAACTATAATAGAAAATGAGAATCTGTACATTGCTCCTTGAATTCCCCAAGTACCAGACTTACCAAGAAATATGTCATAATGGACTTCAATGTATGACCATCTATGTTAAATAGTCTACCTCTGTATTATTTTTTTAAGTGTATGTAACTGACCCTAATGCCTAATAAAAACTTTACTATATAAAAAAAAAAGTAGTGGACCCAAATGGGTGTTTCTTACTGCTCCACGGCACCCCAGACAGAATAGAACTCATACTGGCTACTATATATGGCCCAAATAAGGGGGACCCCAGGATCTTTACCTCCTTATTGTTGGGGCTAGCAAAGTTTAACATGCTCCTAATGATACTAGTGGGCAATTGGAACTCAGTACCAGATAACACAATAGACAGATCCAACTCCCAGAAAATAGCCCTATCCTCAAACCAAAGGGCCATAAGGGAGTTGCAAGACTCTCTAGGGCTTATCAATCCCTGGAGGGTGCTCCACCTGGGAGATAGGAGCTGTACTTGCCGATCACAGTACACAACACCTCTTCCTATCTGGATTGTTTCCTAACCACCCCAAATACTTAGTAACACGAGAAAATGTGAGATACTAGTGAAAGTGATCAAGGATAATTTTTATTTATTTATTTTTCATTTACAATTTGGTGACCGGGAAAGGAACACTGAGCTGAGGCTCATTTCCAGGTGTGACCAGGGTACAGAGGTGTACATAGAATGTATCCAGAGGAAATAAGCACAACAAAATTCATTCATTACAGACAGGATTGCACAAAGAGTTCTGGGTTAAGGCAGTAGATGCAAACATACAGAGCTTACAATAGAAGCATTTGTCTGACAATAAGGTATAAATAGAGGCAGGAGTAGTACAATAATGATGTAGGAATTAGTAATAACTTGAGATAAATGTAGGCAGAGTATTTGACCAACTGAGGCTTCAATGGTGCAGGAGTTAGTCCCATGTTGGGGTGGGTCCCAAGACGCACCTTTGGCAAGATGTCGTTGGGAGGAGTCAGAGGAGTTGCCTAATTGCTGGGAGGGAGAAGGCCTGGCAAAAGATAGGTGAGAAGTTATTCCATAGGAAGGGAAGGCGGTATGAAAAGGTGGCTTGACTGGAGGCAGAGTGAGGGCAAGGGAGGTTGAAAGTGTGGGCATCCCTGTGACAGAGGGAGTAGCCTAGGGAGTTAGCTGGTGTGAGGTTGGAGGTGATGTAGGGGGGCAGGGAAACCAACCAGTATTTAGCTATGGGGGAGGCACTATGGATGGTTCTCATGTGGGAGAGCGAGGCCAAGGAGAGAGTGGAGTATAGGGGGCAATGATGAGAAAGTGGAGGGAAGGCGGTTACAAAACAACAGAATGCATTTAGCAGGATGTTAAGTTTGGAGAGGGATGAGGTTGGTGTTGTGCAATATATGATGTCTGCATAGTCTAATATTGGTAGGATTGTTTTATGTATGATTTCACTGCGGGCGGGAAGGGGAAGACTGTCTTTGTGGTGATAGAGGATGGCAAGTTTGGGCCGGAGTTTGGAGCAGATGGCCTCTATGCGGGTAGAGAAATTTAGGTGGCTGTTGAGCCAGACTGCTAGATACAGTATTTGAAAGTGGGGACCAGGTCAAGGGGAGAGCCATCCAGGGTGGAGATTACTGGGGAGGGGGGGTGGAAGGGAGGCAAGCTTTTTTCTAGATCAAAGACCATGGTGACTGTTTTTTTGTCATTTACTTTAAGCTGATTTTTCATGAACCAGACTTGGACTCTATTGAAGTCATTTTGGAGAGCCGGAGGATACTGTCATGGGAGGGTTCAGATGCAAATATGATTGCATCGTCAGCATACAGATGCACATTAGCTGTGAGGCAGGCAGAGGGGAGATCATTTATAAATAAGGAGAATAGGATGGGGCCAAGGACTGAGCCTTGAGGGATGCCAGAGAGGATGGGAAGGGGGGGAGAGGGTATCCCCTATTTGAACGGATTGCTGTCTATTCTTTGAGGTAAGAGTGGAACTAGTTTACGGTGGGTTGGGTGAGGCCAAAGAGGCTGAGTCTGTGGAGCAAGGGGGGGTGGGAGACTGAGTCAAAAGCTTTCGCCAAATTGATAAATATGGCACTGGTGGTCAGACTGCTGTCCGTAGCTGAGAAGATAGAGTCTGTTACACACAGCAAGGCAGTGATGGTGGAGTGGTGTTTTCTAAAGCCTGACTGATAGGGAGAGAGGGAGCTATTTGAGGAGAGAAAATCAGTCAGTTTGGACAGTGTGAGGGATTCTTGAATTTTAGTGAGAGAGAGAAGTAGCAAGATGGGCCTGTAATTTCCCATTGAATAAGGGTTGCCTTGCCTCAGTGCTTCTCACCTTCGCCAACCCCAACTTACAGGATCACACATGGAAAATTAATAATAATAATACTCTAAAAGACAGTAAAACTTTAGAAAACCTTAGGAACCTCTCCCAGAACTTCTTTATAGAAAAGCAAGACTCTGTCAAACTACGTCCATATCTAGGAGGCTTTCAAATGCACCACCGGGGTGAACTAATCTGTATAGCAGCCACCAGAATGAGTAAAAGAGAACAGGATATGGCAACACTGCTTTGGGATGTATGGGCCAAAGAGAAAACTATATCCAAATCCTCCACTGAAGAATCTTGGCTACAACTTAATTCCTTCAGGGCAACATAGGAAGAGCTAATAAGAGAGCAAGCAGAATTCGTGATCTTTCAAGTGAAAACCATTTATGTTGATCATGGGGAGAATCTGTGCAAACTACTTAGCCCTTAGATTAAAACAGTGAAAATCCCTTAAAACATCAAAGGCATTGGACCCACCCCCCATTTGATGAACTCATAACTAACCCAAAGGGGATCATATAGGCCTTGGCCAACTACTTCCAATCCCTATACAAAGAAGATTCAATGGCCCCTGACAACGAGACAAACAACTTCCTTGAGGCAGCAAACCTCCACACAGTCCCCCCAGAGGCCACAAACAGGCTGAGGGCAACAATCCCTTTACAGGAAGTATACATGGTGGTTTCTGACCTCCCACTGATAAGGCCCTAGGCCCTGATGGCTTCTCAGCAAATTTTTACAAAGCACTCAAGAATTCCATCGCAGAGTCCCTGAGTAAACTATTCAACTTCACATATACACAGAAACTTTGGAACCCTCTATTCAACAAACAACCATAACCCTACTACCAAAAAACAGGTAAGAATCTTGAAAATTTGGAAAACTACCACCCCATATCCCTCCTCAACACCAATATAAAAGTCTTGACAAAAATCCTTGTGCAGAGAGTGAGTGCAATATGGAACTCGCTAATCAGACCTGAACTTGAACAAGTGGGGTTCATGCAGGAATGCCTTTCTTCAGGTCATCTGTGCAAACTCTCACACCTACTAGCCATTGCCAGGGAGGTGGAGCAACCAGCAACACTAATGTCCCTGGATGCCAAGAAGGCCTTTGATAGGGTGCCTTGATGTTTTCTTTACCTTAATCTTCAGAAATGTGGCTTTCCCACCAGTTTCCTAGAATGGATCCAGCTGCTACACTCCTACCCAACAGCCTGTGTTAGATGTAATGATGTCAATTCTGAAACCTTCCATTTACACAGGGGAACACGCCAAGGCTGTCCCCTATCCCCATTCCTATTTATTCTACATCCAGAACCCCTGACCAGGGAGAATAATACAGTATGTGGAAATCAAAGGAATCAGCACAGGTCACCACAGGTGCAAGATCTCAACATATGTGGATGACCCCCTACAGTCTCTTTCAGACACCATCAACCTACTACAGGAATATGGTCAACTCTGTAGTTACAGGATCAACCTCAGAAAAACATACATCATGTCCTTAAACTACCGGACATCAAGCAACCAACTACTACAATGGGAGCGGCACATGGGCCCCGGACACCCTCAAGTATTTGGGTATCCATACAGCCCTTAGCTCAAAGAAAATGTTTACAAAGAACCTTGACACCCTCTTTATGATTCCTAAACAGGATCTCAACTGATGGATGGTCCTCTCTCTCACCCTTTGGGCTACAGTAAATGTTACAAAAATGATCTTGCCAAGATTGCTCTATCCGATGAGCATGGTCAACCTTCAAGTCTCCTTCACATGGTTCAGAAAGCTAAAATCTACCCTAACCTCATTCTTGTGGGGAAATAAGACTCCCTGCAGGGCATACCACAAAATAACCCCTCTCAAGAAGCAAGCGGTATTGCAACTCCCAGATCCCTACCATTAGAACCTAGCAATTCATGCAGGGAAATTCCTAAGATGGAAGATGAGAGACACCTTAACCCTGCTTCTACCTCCTAAAGCTTCTACCTTTCCTCAATGGCTACAAATCAAGAAAAACCTTTAACAACAAACTAAAATCAGTATGAGCACCCTGTTACACATACCACAGGCAAAACTCCCCAAACCCCTGTGAGGCATGGCTATAGAAACCTCCCTACTAGTGAGAAAATAGCCCCATAGGTGACTTAAAACCATGCCCCTGTTTGAACAACATTAACCCATTGCTAATAATCCAAAATTCAAAATCCGAAACAAACCCATCCCTCAAAACTTCTTTGAAGCCCTTCCACCACTCTACCTGGGACAAGTTATACAAAATAATGAATACATCTCCAATGCCTCTTTCATTGAAGCACACCCTGGCACCAATATCCCCCCTACACCTTACTACAGCTTCAACACTCAGTAACAGTGATGTTCAGACCCAGACCATGGTCATTCCCTAACTCCCCTCAATGAGAAGAACTTGTGCAACTCGCCATGAAGTGACACTCTACTTCCCTGCTATATTAGCAACTCCTAGTAGAGATGACTCCCATATAACAGGACCTATGCTCCTATTGGAAAAAGGAGTTCCCAGAAATCAAAGATTGCAAGAACAGAACCATCATGTGAAGCAACATCCACAAATATATAAAGTTTGATGACCTTAGGATCATGCAATAAAATATAGCTCACAACCTTTACTTCACACCAACAAAACTTCATAAGATGGGCCATCTACATTCACAAGGTGCCGTGAGCAAAATGGTTCCCTAAAACACATATTATGGGACTGCCCCAAAGCACAACCACTATGAGAGGAGATATGCACCAGATTGGATCAGCTCCTGGGCCTGGACTCTGCTTTCACTCCACAAATCTATATCCTAGGCCTGGACTTGGATAAGATCTTTGGAATCCGCAGATACCATATCTCTCTTATAGCAGCCATTGCCAAAAAGATAATTCTCAGACTTTTGCTGGATGACAAAATACCCACATATCAAGAGTAGTACAACTCAATCCCACTGGCCCTTAAAATGGAAAAATGATCAGCTCACTTAACAACAGACTACTACAATACCACACAAAATGGGACACACTTGAGATCTTTCTGCTTGTGACTCAACTGTATAACTCTATAGTCAGGGTCACAAAAACAAGTGATGCAGATTTTAGCAGTCACCTGGTCTAAGATATGTAGCAGTAGATTTCTGATCATAGATATATGCAGGGCACATGCTCACACATTCTTGAAGTAATGTCTACTCCCTCCCCCAAAAGTGTATTAATGAATGTACAATCTTGCTGACTAATTGCTTGTGTGGCTGTAAGGACATTGTTGTTATGTACATAGACTGTAATTGAAAACTACCTCAATAAAGCTTAGTATTGGAAACAAAGAGACTCATGAGACTTTCAATCTTAATTTTTTTTTAATTCTTTACTTTATCAACTTTGTGTTTTTCAACCCTAATAGATGCATTAACAGAACTTTTTGCAGTTAATTTATTAAACAGATATGATATCATAGAAACATACATAGAAGCACAGAAGCACAGAAACATAGAAACATAGAAGTTGATGGCAGATAAGAACCGCAAGGCCCATCCAGTCTGCTCATTTCTTTTTTTACCTTATGAATGTGTCATTGGCCTTTGCTCTGTCAACGTCCTATCTATTCATACTCATCTGTATTCCTCCCTTATGCCTATCCCATGCCTGTTTGAAGCCCTGCACTATATTCATATCCACCACTTCCTGAGGTAGGCCATTCCATGCACCCACCACCTTTTCTGTGAAAAAGAACTTCCTCACTTTACCCTTTAATTGGGCTCCATCTAATCTCATGTTGCGTCCTCTTGTCCTGCTATTTTTCCTGTATTGAAACATGTTAGACTCTTTCACCTTGTTAATGCCCTTTAGGTATTTGAATGTTTCAGTCATACCACTTCTCTCCCTCCTTTGCTCTAGGGTATACATACTGTGTTCAGTTAATCTGTTCTCATATGTTTTCTGATGCAGTCCCTGCACCATTTTGGTTGTCCTTCTCATATTAGGGTTCAGTATGCAGTTTAATGTTAAACCATTATATTTGAACCTTAATAATGAAAATTAGTTCCGTGATCTCTGTATCCTGTAAATTTAATAATTTGTTTTAAGCATTTAAAAGTCTTAGAAGGTTGAAATCCCCTACAGTATGGAAACTGAGACATTTCTTTGCTCATCAATAGCATAAAATGGACTAGGAGTTGAAACTGGAGACTTTCAAGTTTGTTAAAGTTTGGCCCCAGACTGATTCTTTGGTAGCTGGTTTTATTATAAGAAATGCCATTTTTAAAACATTTGGAAAATAATTTTGGCACATGCAAAGAGGTTTCTGCAACAATTTTTTGTGAAATAATTGTGGGTCAACCCCCACCCCCAAAAAAATACATTTTCAGTCAGGTTAACAAAGTGCCATTCATGTGGTTGTGAAGTGGGGTGTATAAATCGCCACTTGAGCATTGTTGCCCAAAATAGTCAAAAATGGCCTAGTTATGACTGAAAGAAAACTGAAAAAAAAGCTCAAAACTGATGTAAACATTATTAAGGCAATAATTATGACAAGGGACACGAAACTATGCTACCCAGCTACAGTATAAGTATAATTCAACTGCTATACTCACTCACTCTGCTAATATTTTGCAGTTGCAGTTTATCTTTCTATATGCACAGCCTCTAGCACTTTATTGTATCCTCAGCAATATTATCCAACAGACTTTGGTTTGGCTCAAGTTGAAATTCCTATACCAGGTTGACAAGCAGTTTTATTACTACTTGCCTGCCCCTCCAACTGATTGTGCTCTGCAGGGGTGATCAGTGTTGAAGTTAAAGGTGGTGGGGTGGCAGCTTGCCAAGGCTTGATCCCCTTGCTCTCAAGTGAGCCCCAGTAGATCATGCATCACTGTCATTGACTTATAATGGGCAAAGGGGCTTAATTTAAACATAGCACCCTTATGGGCCCCCTAGGTCCCAAAGCTCAAAACTACAATTCCAACAATGGGGGTGATCAACTAATAGTACGATTGTTTTTACTATATGCTAAATAAGATTATAAGCATACTAGCAAGGCTTTTAGCACTACGGTAATATATGTTTACAGCTGATGAGATTGCTTCTGAGTTTTTTAGCTTTTCAAACTGTTTTGCACAGCACTCAGCACTTTATTGCATTACTTAAGCACTTTATGGGACTATGCAATAACAAGGAAGGCGAATAACTGCCTTTGAACATGAACTATAATTAGTCAATATTTATTTATTTAGTTTTTGTTGCACTAGACAAGTCCTGCCTATTTTCAGGCACGACCGGGGTGGAGGATACAGATGAATGCCAACTGACCTTGAACCAGATTAAGCTGTTGGTGGTATTTTTAGTGAATGAGGGAAATTTGGCCAGGACACCGGGGAAATTCCCCTACTCTTTTCGATAAGTGCCATGGGATCTTTAACATCCACCTGAACTACCACCAATCCAGGCAGATGGGACCTCGGTTTAATGTCTCATCTGAAAGATGGCACCTCAGAAGTGCAGCACCCCTCTCATGCTGCACTACAGTGTCAGTACTGGGATATTAACCCAAGTGCCAGATGTGGGAACTGAACCCACAGCCCTCTGATCTCCCGGCCTCAGAGGCGAGTGTGCTACCTACTGAACCACTGACAATGCAAATATAATGAATGTTACATCTTATTTCTGGTTTTAATTATTGTGGATCTTTGGACATGACTTGTATTTTTTACCTGCTGTGCAATAATTTGTGACCTTCTCTGTGACATGTGATTTAGCACATGTAATTTGTGACATGTATTTTTAAGTGTGGTTCAATGTATTTCAATGGCATTTTGATTCATAACTTTGTTATTTTTGCATATTTTAATCCCAAATTTTCAACATGAACTTTTTGGGATCCCCCTTCATGTCCAAAAGTGGTGGAATTATGCAAATCAGGGCTGAAAGGCAATTTCGCAGACCCTTGGAGAAATTACCGGTTGGTCGGAATTTGAACATTTTCACTACCCTTGTTTATGAGGTAAAGTTATAAGAAGGACATGTTGAAAATTTGTGGTCAAAATATGTACAGTGGAAATGACAAAGTAATATGTGTATGCTGACACTTTTCTATGCTGGATCATAACTTTGGCACTTTTTATTTGCATTCCCTGGCTGTGTGTGGGGGGGCTGCTCATGACTGCAGGTCTATCAGTATTTTCTGTGGGACACACCACTCCCACCCCTTTCTCCCTTCGAACCTCCTCACTAACTCCTTCCACAATCCACACTACATTTAACTTTCTCCTTTATTCTGTCTCATACTCTCTTGAAATGCCCTGTGCATCTACATCTGTTCATGGAGGTCCCTTTGGGACATGTGTGAGTAAGGATATGATTCCACTATTTCAAAAAGTAAGGAAGTTCATTGGAAAACACTGTGTTAATGCACCAGTTATGGTTCAACTTAATGCCACAAAAGTAGGGAAATGTGGCATGAGGGTTTCCAACCCAAACTCCCCACCCCCAAGGAGCAAGAGGGTATGACCACAGAAGCAACCATAGACAGCCATCATCAGATAAGACAAACAACATACAACTCTTTCCAGATGATACAAATACAGTAGCACTAATGTGCTACCTTTGTGGATTTGTATCTACAGCTCGCATAGCACATACAGTACACACTCACTTCTTGCTTCAGACAGAATTTCACTACACTCAAATCACAACACTACTTCTGTATGCAGAAGCACTGCCTTCAGCAGGTCGAGAAACAAATACACAAAACATCAAGTTGCAAGATTTCCTTTGTCTGCAGAAGTGCAGGCCCCTATGGGGTCAACACTTCTGTTGCCACAGGTACTCATTCACACTGTAAAATATACAAACAGGTATGTCTGAGGGTCCTGCACTTCTGCAGTTGCAAGTGTAAAATATACACAGTGACCTATGTTTGCAGAAGCACCAGCAACACAATATCCATTAGGCCAAAATTGCAACAGTGCCTCTTTCTGCAGAAGTGCAGAATCCTTTTTATCCACAGGTGTAAGACAGTCACACCATCTTAAGGCTGCAGAAGCACAGATCCCTCTGAGGTCTGGCCTTATGTAGATGCATACAGAAAACCATGCACTAGCGGATCCAGATATGTAGTGAGGTACCTCCAGCTACCCCTTAGGTCAGCAAAAAGTAACAGTTGTAACCTCATTTCACATTTAAAAGGTAATATTTTATTTTTTGGGGGAGAGTGCCACCCCTGGATAAACTGCTACCCCCTTGAAACATTTCTAGATACACTGATGAAACCATAATTAATACTTTGATTAATACTTCAGTCTTAGGACAACAGAAGGCCAAGGCCCATAAATGTTGTCCCCACTGCTCAGTGGTGGTAATCAAAGTTAAATTCCCAAATGTAATTTTCAATTTTTTTCTAAAAAATGGACAAGTTAGATGCTTGAACCACATCCCCTGGTACCTAATTCCACAGCCGCATAGCTCTCGGTACATAAGAGTATTTCCTATGATCAGTTTTTGATACAATATTACTCAGTTGTCACTTACGTCCCCTTAGATCATATTTCTGATCCTTATAAACTAAAACCAGTTCCTTCATTAGCATAGGTTCATCCAGTATCTTATAGAAAAGCAGCATATCACCCCTGACCCTTCTCAAGGCCAAGGGTTAAAGGCCCAAGTCCTCCAACCTATCTTCATATGATTTGCTCCTTCAGTGTGGAATAAGTTTGATGAATTTCGTTTGGGTTGTCTCTATTGTATTCACATCCTTTTTTAAATATGGACTCCAATGCTGTGAGCAATAATTCACACATGGTCTGATATAGAGGTCCCCCATGCATAGTCAAAGTCTCTGTTTATTTTGTATTTACTTTTCTGGGTAGCCCACTTTACTCTACAATGTTGTTTTGCCCTACATGCTGCTATTGTAACTGCTATTTTCCCTTAAACATTGTGCATGTTGTTAGCTGCCTGCTGGCTAGATATCCTTCCCTCTTCTGTAACTCAGTTGATGTGGAACCTATGTAAAGAACTTTAGCTCAAAGGTACTTTCCAAAATTCAAATAAATAATTAAATAAATAAAACAGATTTTATATAAAGTTGTGAGAACTGATTCTGATCTAGAAAAGAAGGACCTACTTACACAGTTGATTAAATATCCACTTTTACAAACATACGAAAAATGCCAGCAGATACACACCTCAAAGTCTACCGAGTCTGCTCAATTGTGCAGCTAGCAGTGTGTTACTCTGCAGCTACCGACCCCCCCCCCACATCCGGTAGTGACCTCTCCCTTGACCTTCCCCTTAATCCTGTCCCACCCTTCTTAAAACTGGCCACTGACTTTAATATTACCACATCCTCCGGGAGTGTATTCCATACATCCACCACTCTTTCCATGAAGTAACGTCTTTGCATTTCCCTCTTGAACTGTCCCCCTTCCAGTTTTGGACTGTGGCCCCTAATGTTTCTCCCTCTCTTTAATCTAAAAATTCTCTTTAGTCTATACTAACCTTGTTTATGCCCCTCTTATATTTGAAGACTTCGATCATATCCAATCTATCTCTCCTCTCCTCCAGGGAGTACCTGTTGGGCTCCCTCAGTCTGTCCTCATAGGGTTTGTATTCCATTCCCGTGATCATCCTGGTGGCTCTGTGCTGGACTCCCTCCAGCAACCTGACATCTTTCTTTAAGTAGGGCTGCCAAAACTACATGCAGTACTCTAGGTTTGGTCTGATCGGTGACCTGTACAGTGGCAGGATGACCTCCCTCCTCTGTGAGGTGATGCCTCTTGCAATGCACCCCAGCATCCTGTTGGCCTTAGCTGCTGCCTTCCTGTACTGTACTGAGTGGCTCATTTGCCCTGTGATTATCACCCCTAGATCCTTCTCCTCCTCTGTATTGGATAACTGACACCCCTCCCCCCAAGTCTGTAGCAGAACTTGTGGTTTCTGGCTTCCATGTGCAAAACCTTGCACTTCTTTGCATTGAAACACAGCTGTCATGTGTCTGAACAGCATTCTAGTTTATCCACATCCTCCTGCAGTCCTAGCCACCATTCTGTGCTGTCCACCACTACTCCGATCTTTGTGTCATCTGCAAACAGGCTAATCTTGATACTAACTCCATCTGTAATGTCAGCAATGAAGATGCTGGACAGCACTGGATTCAGCACTGATCCCTATGGAACCCCACTTGTTACAGCCCTTGGGTTTCAGAGTCCCCCCCTTACAACAATCCTCTGCTGCCTATCCCACAGCCAGTTTTTGACCCACTCCACTATTCCCTCCCCTACCCCCAGATGGCACAATTTGCTAACCAGCCTCCCATGGGGCTCTGAATCAAAGGCCTTGCTGAAGTTTAAGTACAGGACATCCACCGCATAGCCCCTGTCAATAACCCTTGTTACCCAGTCATAGAAGTCTACCACGTTTGTCTAGCAGGATCTACCAGCAGTAAACACATGCTGCCTGCTGTCCTGGAGACCATTCTCATCCAGAAAGGTTACAAGCCTCTCTTTGAGGATACTCACCATGAGTTTCTTCATGATAGAGGTGAGGCTGACCAGCCTATAGTTTCCTGGCTCATCCTTGGGCCCATCTTTATGAATGGGCACCACTTGTGCCATCCTCCAGTCTTGAGGTATGCATCCAGTCATCAGGGAGATTGTGAGCAAATCTGCCAGTGGTCCTGCTAGGACCTCTTCCATCTCCCTCAGCACCCTGGGGTGCATGCCATCTGGACCTATGATTTTTTCACCCTCAGTGCTCTAAGATCCTATAGCATTCTGCTTTTTAATATTTCCATCTCTGTTGGTTCAGCCCGCCCCCCCCCACATATCCACTGTTCCCTTCCCCTGAGGCATTGGGCACTGCTTTTTCCTGGAAAATACAGAGCAGAAGTAGTCATTGAGTACTTCTGTTTGCTCAACCCCATTCCCAGACCACCCGTTAGCCACCTTAATCCTAACTATTTGATCCTTGCAGCTTCGTTTCTCCCTTACATATCTGAAAAAATCTTTCTCACCCTCACCTATCCCTTGTGCCAGCTAAGCTTCCTTGATGCCTTGGCTGCCCTGACCATTCTGCTCACCTCTCTTGATTTCTTCCTGCACTCCTCCCTGTCATCTGCTCTTTTGGATCTCATGTATTTCCTGAAGGTTGCCCTCTTTTCTTTAACACTTGCTAATACCTCCCTGCTTTACCAGCTTGGCCTTCTTGATCTGGCCTTCTTGCTTTGGATCTTAGAAAACAAATGTGTGGTCTCTTCTTACACAGTTTTGATAATCCCCTATTTCTGATTGGCATCCATGTGTGGTTGGATTCTGGAGATAGGTTCCTCCAGAATGCCCCTCATTCTTCCAAAGTCAGCCCGTCTGAAGTCAAATATCTTTGTCCTTCTGCTGGTTGTCTCCTTACTCATACCAAGTGAAAACCACAAAGTGTTGTGGTCACTCCCTGTTAGGTAATCCCTCACCTCCAACCCCTGCATGTTCTCCCCATTTGTCAGCACAAGGTCCAGTGTATTACCTTCCCTTGTCTGTTCCCTTTCCAATTGCACCAGGAAGCAGTCATGGAAATCTTCCAGGAGGACCTGTTCCCTATTGTTTTAGGTAGCATTGGTATTCTACTCCACCCCTGTCAGATTGATGTCCCCCATTATCAAGGTGTGACCCTTTGCACAGACCCTCCTTATCTGCTCCTTCAGCTCCCAGGCAATATCTTTGCTTTGAGCTGGTGGTCTGTACACCACCCCCAGCCTCATCTTCCTTCCTTTCAGGTCCTGTGTCTGTACCCATAAGGCCTCTTTTCTGCCCTTCTCCCCCTCATCCCCTCTACAAGATATTTCCTCCTTTATGTACAATGCCACTCCTCCTCCTCCTCCTCCTTTTCCCATTTCCCTATCCTATTGGTACAATTTGTACCCTGGGACCATCAGGTCTCAGTCATGGTACTGGGTGGCCCACGTTGCAGTGATGACCACTATGTCCACCCCTTCTTTTGCCATCATTGCCTACAATTCAGAGGCCTTGCTTCCCAGACTCCTTGCATTCAAGGAGACCACCCTGCAGTTTTCCCTTTCCTTCTACACCCTTCCCTAACGCACTCTTTCTCCTCCCCTCCCTGAGATTGAACTCCCTCTTTTTCTTTCTCTGCTGGCTCGGTGTCTTCCAACCTTCTGCTGGCCCCTCCCAGTTTAACAGAACCTTTATAGCTACATACTCCCACAGCATCCACTTCAGGGTTCCAGTAGCCTCCCTACTCAAATGTACCATGTCAGAGGCATATATGTTCTTCTTCCCCCATGTAGTACCCCAGTCCCCTACCAGCCCAAACCCCTTTTTAGTGGCCACCTGCTCACATCATAACAGTACTTCTGTTTGCAGAAGTGCAAGCCAAGCCATTATGCAGCATGAGCTTTTGCAGCAAGAAGTACTCATGCATGCTGTATGGCATATACAAACACAACTGTAGTTGTAGAAGCACAGGCCCCTGTTCAGCCACAGATACAAATCTATGAAGGTAGCACATCAGTGCTACTGCATTTGTATCATCTGGAAAGAGTTGTATCTTTGTTGTCTTACCTGATGATGACTGTCTGTGGTTGCTTGTGTGGTCATGCCCTTTTGCTGCTTGGTTGGGTTTGGAGTTTGGGTTGGAAACTCATAACACCACATTTCCCTACTTTTATGGTATTAAGCTGACCCCTAACTCGTGCATTAATGCAGTTTTTTGCTCCATATGCAGTGATGCACACTGATGAGTCCTTGTAGGAAGCAACTCATGTCTGTGTCTTCTGTTGGCACCCTTTGCAGACTGTGTGAGAGGCCTTCTGGCACCATGCATTTCTACTTAAAGTTGAACCAGCATAATATTTTGTGGTGATTTGCATATTCAGACCATGATATTTTGCATTATGGGGGTATGTGTGATTTTGTATTTCTTTGAAACTTGGCTTCACGGCTAATGCCTTTTGTGGTAACCCTTGCCTCAGTGCTTGCACACTAAGTTTCTTTGTGTTTTAGCTTGTTTTTTTTTTTTTTATTGGGCTCACCACAACCCAACCTAGATAGACCAACTTAGGGTTGCTGGTTCATTCCACCAGGGTGTCATATAGATGAGGCACACTGATGAGTCCAGGTGGGATAAAACATGTGTCTGTGTCTTCTGTTGGCACCATTTGTAGACTGCATGAGAAGCCTTTCAGCAACATACAGTTCTGCTTAAAGTTGAATCAGCATAATATTTTGTGGTGATTTGCATATGCAACCCATGATGCTTTGCATTATAAGGGTATGTGTGATTTTGTATTTCATATATATATATATATATATATATATATATATATATATATAACTTTGTTTTACTCTGAATGGTTTCAGGCATCTTTCAGCTTTATTTGGTGGTTAAATATTCTACTTTTACCATCATTAGAACATTTTATACATGTTTTAGTTTATTTTCTTCTCAAGAAAAAAGATGGCAACCAAATTTTGCATAGAAGGGTTAGTACTGAGACAATTAAAAAAAAACTCATTGTGAATGAAATGGACAGTACCTGGAAAAGTAAAGTTTTTCTGTTACGTTGCTGTTTTAATAATGATTTTCATAAGTAAAGATAATTATTGAATGCCAAGAAACAAATACATATGAACCCACCACATCTGAATGAGTTTACTAATGTAGTGGTATGCACTGAAGGTAAACCTTACTGAGAAAAAAACAACACATTTCTTTATCTTAATGAGTTTACTGATGTGGTGGACTCGTACAGCATAAATAGAATGTAAACCTTTCTGATAAACAAATGACATGAAATCATTCCAGCTTAATGGATATTGTTAATGTGGTAGATGCATATAATGTAAATGTTACTAAACAAAAAATAATACATGAAACCACCACATACTAATGAGTTTACTAATGTGGTAGTTTAATTAGTACGTAAAACCTACCATCCTTAATGGAGTAAAAAAAGATAATATCTATAGTCCTTCAAACCAGCTATGTTCAAAAATGTAACTACTGTGTAAATGAAAACAATGACTTCATGCCATGTATACTTTTTGTATGTATGAAAGACAGATTAATAAAAATGATCAATAAATTCTATTACAAAAACAGTCTGAGAAATGGAGTTTTCTGATTGGTTGTAATCATTTTAACAGCCTTATATTATTTTTTTTAACATACATGTAGAGCCCAATCACATACTAAACACAATACAACATTATTTAAAAACCAAAAAACATTTTTGTTCTAATTAGTGCTGTGCATGGTCTGAAAATTATTTTCCAAATACCATGAATAATGCAATATTCATTACTCAGGTTCTGAATAACAAATAATAGCGCTATGTATCCCCTATTTGGGAAACACTAGCCTAGATCCAGTTTATAGATAGAAGCCCCAATTGCCCCACCCTCAACTTATCACCCAGATCCTACCCTCCTTCCCCCTAGAACTACATTTTAATACACAAGGCCCAATTTCAAAAGCAGTTATATCAATACAAATGGCTTGCGTCAAAAGAGTTTGATGCAAGTGGTGACTTGTGTCACAAATTGCGCCAAATGCAGTTTAACATTGCAGCCTGCATTAGATCTATACACTGTTGTGCCAAAGTCCCCTTGTGCCAGTGCTTCATCAAACAACCCAGTCCACCAGCTCACAAGGGAGATTGTACCACAGCGAGGCTGCAACATCCCCTTTTTTGGAATTTTACAATCCCAGATGTGGACGCAGCAATGGACACCACTTAGACAAGCCAGGAGGTGTTTTAAGGGACTTGTGCCAGTGGGACAGAGTACTAAAAGGGGGCAGCAGATGTGCACTAGGGGCATGGGAGGTGACCAAGGTGGTGTCAAGGGACAGCTGCGCATCAATCAAAGTGATGTTACACCTGGAGGAGTGGGTTTCCAGTGTGCAGTAATAGGTACAATAAACATAACTTCCCTGGTGGTCTAGCAGCCCCCTATCCCCGATCTCCCCAAAGTATACTGATTTAACCTCCCTGGTGGTCTAGCGGTCCCCGATCCCTGATCTCCCTTAAGTAAAATTATACAATGTCCCCAGTAGTCTAGTGGACTTCCAACCCTCAATATCCCCCAATAACAATGTGATAATGGTCCCTAGTGGTCTAGTGATCCCCTGCCCCCCCCCATAAGGTAGTGTCCCACCAGCCTGCCCACCCCATCCTGAATCAGAGCCAATGACTAGCTCTGCCATGCTCTCAACACCATGGCTGGCCAAAGACTGATCTCTCAATAAGAGCATACTGTATACAGTACAGGCTTATTAGCTGACAGCTGCTGTCATTCAATGAGTGTGTACTGTAAACAGTACGTACTCATTGAGAACTCAGTTGAAGGCCAGCTGTGGTGGAGAGAGGAGGGTTGTGCTGGTTGCCAGCTCAAATTTGGGATGGAAGGAGAGGGGTTTTGGGACACTATCTGATGGGGTGGAGGACACAGGGCCACTAGACCACCAGGGACAGTTATCACAATTTTTTTAAGGGGAAGGATCAGGGATCAGGTGTCTGCTAGACTACCAGGGATGTTATATCATTTTACCTGGGGGATATCAGGGATTGTGGGGGCAGCTAGACCACCAGGGAGGTTAAAGCAGTATACTTGGGTGAGATCAGGGATTGGGGGGGGGCACCGAACCGCCAGATAAGTTATGCTTGCTGTAAATATTGCAGCACACTGGAAACGCACCTCACTGGGTGCAACATCACTGTGGCTCATGCACATCTATTCCCAACTCCCCCACTGCCACCTCCCATCCCCCTTATGCCTCTGGCACCCTCTTGGCATGCTGCCCCCCCATCATCCCGGCCCCTCTAATGGTGCACCAGGTGGGGGGGCAGATGCCTGTGGCAATGTCAAGAGATGCACCAACTGTTTGGATCAGCTGGAGACATGTGGCAAATCTGGGGAATCTGATGTCAGAACTCTGCTTTTTTTACAAAATTATGCACAGGGTTCCTGGCATACCCAGGGATTGCTACAACACTTACAGTGACTCATCTTGCATCACTCTAAGGGGTCTTTTAAAATCAGACCCACAGATTTGTTAGTAAAACTACAATGATAGGCAACCAACACAACCTGCCTGCCTTCATGGCTGGCCCTTGAGTTTTATTAGCCTTTTGCTGCACACTTAGCCAGTAGAGTAATAGTGATGATTGTTGTCCCCCACCCCCACTCTGGTAGCTAGCAGTAGCCCCCCCCCCACATCCAAACGTAAATCATTAGAGAAGAAGGTGACTGACACAGCCCACCCCCCCTCCATGGCTGGCCACCTTCTTCTGAATGAAGGCACTCATGCACTTTCTCACATACTAAAACTAGCTGATCATGTGATCAGCTGGCTTTACTATGCAAGCAAACATGCACAATTAATTTCATTCAGAAGAAGGCAACCTGCCATGGAGGAGGGTGGGCTATGTTGATCATCTTCTTCTCTTTTGATTTACATTCAGGTGCAGGGGGGCTGCTTCTAGCTGCCAGGGTGGGTGGTGATGACAGTCATCAATATTACCATAATGGTTAAGTGTTCTGCAAAGTGCTAATGAAACTCAGCAGCTGGCTCCGGAGGTGGTTGGGTTGTGTCGGTTGGCAATCATTGTAGTTTTAATACAAATCTGTGTATCAAAACATGGTGCTTGGGGAGGGGGGATTTGGGTGCTATTTGAGGGTGGGGGGATGGGGACTTCCATATGTAAATTAAATCTGGCTAGGGAGAAGGATGGGGGGCTGTTTGCTTTTCCTTTTTATTTTATTTTTTCATTTGTTTTAGAACCCAAATATCATATGTACAGTTAAATATTGAAAATCTGGGACCAAAATATGAATGTTTGGAAGAATATTCAGGAAAAGGTATTCACACAGCCCTAGTTATAATAACAATAAAGCAGCCACTGGAAAATTGCACCCACAATTTCATTGCAAAATCCATAACTGTTGCCATTCTCAATGCAAAATCAGCAATGTCTTGCAATTGATTGAAATTGCATAACAATATTAAAGTGTTCAAGGAAATGTACTCAAACATGTTAAGAGTTTGACTATAACAATTCTGAGTACTATAAGGTGATGAGGGTCTATGTGACTGTGTTTATTTGATTTACTTTCCAGATTTGGTTTCAAAATCCTCTGGCTGTGCATACGTAAGTCTGACCACTTAATGTTTGTGTTGAAGCAGATTGTCAGAAAACATTTTGCATCCACAAACACAGGAATAATAAGTGAGGGTAAAGATGCAAATTGTCCCATTTAGCTAAATGGAGTACTAATTATAATACTTTATTTTTAGAAGCAGGGTAGTTTTTCCATATGCTGAATGCATACTTTCATACTGAATAAATTTTAATTCACACATTTGAGAATTATAGATGGCCCTGCTGATTATACACTTGAATATGTTTCGGAGGGAGCTGGTGACAGCAGTAGCTCACTTGATAATCTACCACCCACCTGCTCACATGCAAAGACTGCACAAAAAAATCACTAGCATTCCTGAAAACAACCTGATTAAACAGATGAAATACATTTGAACAGCTACAGTGCTTTAAAGATAAACAAAAATCATTATAACTATGGTAAAAACAAGGGTGCTGTACAATATGGACTATTGTATGATGTAGTGAAAATTTAAGGATATGACCTGTTGCTTTTAATATGTGATTTTAGGAAAGTTTATACCTACAGTGCAAATTAAGGATAGCAATCATTTTAACAAATAAACTGCTTGTTTTTCACTAAAACATAACTAGGTAGGTAACCTGGTCATATACTTATTTTTCACTGTACCAAAGAGGCAGATGATAGAGTGAGCACTGTACGTAGTTGTACAACAGGTTCATTATTTTACATCTAGAAACTGACAGAATATGTCACTTCAAGATTCATTAAACATAATCAGACTATGAATTAATAAATACAATTTGCATAAGGTAGAAGCTTTTAGATTTTAGGAGATATACTACATATTGATGAACGTACTATTCATTCAAGAACACAAGTGTTTCTGAACGTGAAAGTATGTGCAAGTGCCAATATATTTATCTAACAATTAAAGCTGATCAATAAAAAAGTGAAAGGTTCTTTGTGAAGGACTAAGGAAGTATAGTGCCCTCCCCACACACACAATTTCCCTGCAATTTTGAAACAAATCTCCACATTTTTGGATAACTTTTACTACAAATGTGTTGTGCCCTGGCAAGAAGGCTTTCCTGGGAATTATGTTAATGGTAAACTAATCACCCTCTAGGGTCATGTGGCACTTGGCTCTGCAATTTCCAACATTACACCCCTACAAGATGATTAATAGGCTATGCCTTGATGCCTTATTACTTAATTGCAATATATTTCCTGTTTGAGGACTCTTGTATGAAGCCCACTCAGCATGCACACAGAACTTGTACTGCCACATAATAGGAGTGCTGGAATAAGAATAATTATGAAAGAGGAAAGACTGTGATTTACTTGTGAAATAGAGAAGAAAGTCTGAACTGATACTGTGTAAGCTATGACAGAGACGAATGGTAAAGTTGGGGTTATTTGATGTATGTGTATTAACTGAGGACCACCACCTCTGAAGAGGCTTTTACTGAAATGCTAGTTGTGATTTGGTGGTCAATATATATATATATATATATATATATATATATATATATATATATATATATATATTTTAATCCAGTACATGAAATGTACTATTTACTAAATAAGTGTGTAGTCATTTTCATTTCTCTATGTATGCCATTTTGTTTTGACAGGCACTTCACCACTTTATTTTTTCTGGTTCTGTTCTCTTGGACCAATGGCCCTAGCAACCTGTTTTTCAATTTGAGGAATCTAAATCTCCCTTAACAATCAGATTTTTCTAATAAGGGGTATAAATTAAATAATGTTGGTGACAAAGTTGATCATGTCTTATCATGGTCTGCCTGTGAAAATCCAATGGTAGGTGGTACCATTCCAGTTATATATTGCTTCTAGTAGTTTGGGGCTGGAGAAGCAGAATATTCCATAGTACCAAATCAAGCAACATTGTGTCTGTTAGTGAGTACCAGGTCCAGTATTGCCCAATCACAAGTGGCTTCACTGACTAGTTCCCTGAGGAATGCCCCTTGCTAGGAGTCCAGGATGTTCCTGCTTCCAGGTAAAGTCGCAGCTGGGAGGTTCCAATCTACATATGGCAGATTGAAGTCCCCCACCTGCAGCAACTCCCCTTTTCTGACATCTTGCCAATAGCATCCAACAGTACTTTATATAATCCATCCCCCTATGCCAGAGGTCTGTAGATCATGCCAGTGTGAATACAGGCTCCATTCCCCACCTTTAAGGTGACCCTCAGTACATCAACTCCTCCCCATTCCCTGCATCTATGTTGCTTTTAAACACTCCCTCACAAAAAGCACCATACTCCCTCATTTCTTCCCACCCTGTCCCTCCTGAACAGAGTATAGCATGGTATGGACATATCCCAGTCATAGTTTTCAGTGCACCATGACTCTGTAAAGGCCACAATATCCAGGTCAGCCCCTGTCATTATGGCCTCTAGGTCTGGAATCTTGTTTCCTAGACTTCCAGCATCTGCACACATGGTCTTCCAGATTTTGTTACCACTCTGCTAGTTACCCCTTTCTTTCCTTTTTGTCCTCTCTCCTTCCTCCTTCTTCTCTTTTTAATGCTTGCATTTCCACCCCCTTCATATCTACTGCCCTGCTTCCTTTATTAAATTCCACCCTGGTGGATTTCACTCCCTTGAGTTCTCCCTGTTTTCTACTTCAGACTGTGGTAGTGGTAGTTACTGCATCCCCAATTTCCTCCGCCATTCACCACCAGCTAGTTTAAATGTTCATCAAAGTGACATCTAAGCCATCCACTGAGGACTGCAGATCCCCTCTCAGTTGGATCCAAGCCATCACTCCTGTAAAATGCTGTATCTCTCAAGTGGAATCCCCATTCCCCAGTGTAACTAATCTCATCCTATTAGCACCATTCCTTCAACCATGAGTTGAAGGTCTTGGTGTGGAGAACGATCTCCTTACCCCTGTTATAGACAGATAACACCTCAACAAAAACTACTGAGCATGCTATCTATCTAAGACCCCTCCCCAGCTCCCTAAGCTCTGCCTGCACTAGACCAGCCCTGTCCCTATCCATGTCATTAGTCCCCAGGTTGGCTTCCCCCCATCCTACTACCCTAGTGATCCTCTGGATCCACTCCCATCACTCCAGCTCATGGCACCATGTAAGCATCCAACCTCCCTCTTCCCCCTTTCCTGTTCCCAAATCTATCCCCCTCACAATAAAGTTCCCTAGCAGAAGTTACTTTCTCCTCCTTTAGGGTCCTCTTCCTCTCTCCTTGTTGTTTCCTCTTCAGAGAACTGCACACATCTTCCCCAGCCACTATGATGGGGGCCTTCTCCTGGAAGTCCTGCCTTGCCAGAGCAGTGTAGAAATCTTGTAGTGGTACTAGATGAGGAATGTGTCTCTGATCCACCACTCCCACTTTTCCTAAGCCCACTGTAGTCCAGCCATTCCTCCTTCCTGACATCATCTGGGGCAACAGTGTCAGACTTGGTGGCACCCGGGTGAGGGAAGAGGTGCCCCTAATCCTAGCCAACCATACTTGGAGTCTAGTGACCTCCTTCCTCAGCCCAGACAGTTACGCACAGATGAGGCAGCAGCACAGTCTCTAGTAAGTTTCTCTCAAACTTTCTGCCCCACGAACACTGCACTGCATCACTCCTTGCATTCCCAGCTGCTATACTTCCTCTGTTACCTGAAAATACTTATTTACGCTTACCCATGATATGGTGTTCCTAGCTTCTTCTTTTTTGTGTGTGTTGCTACTTGTGTTCCACTGTATCTTCCACAAAGGGGCAGACCTTCTCTTCCAGCTCTTCTGCAATGTCACTTATGAAGACATTAAAAGGAATTGGTCACAGCACTAATCCTGGAGTCACTCTGCTAGTCACCCTCCCTTCCTCAGTGTCACCACACTTATGCAGCGGAACCACATCCACAGACCTCCAATCCCTTGGCACTTAACTAGTCCACCATGGGTGCTTCCAATTCTGGTTTCCTTTCATTCAGTACCTTTAAGGGTAAACCATCAGCTCACAGTAGCTTTTCAACCCTAAGCTTGCCCTTTCTGTACCCTGTCATCCAGAAGCCACACACACACACACACACACACACACACACACACACACACACACACACACACACACACACACACACACACACACACACACATATATTAATCTGACTGGCAGAACTTGTTCTTAAACTTAATGCTTTTTCTTTTAATAACAGTTTTACTTAGCAGGTCAGTGGAGTTGCTATGGGCACCAGGATGGGTTCCAGCTTTGCCAATCTTTTTGTTGGTTGTGTGGAGTAACAGTTCTTTCTCTCCTTCATGAGGACTGTGCCTGACCTCTACAAATTCTATATAGATGATTGTGTGGGGGACACCTCCTGCTCCAGGGAAACCCTCCAAATCTTCTTGGACAAGTTTACCACGGCCCTTCCATCCCTTCAGTACACAGTCAAAGTATCCTTCTCCACAATGCCTTTTCTAGATATTAGATTGTCAGTGCAGAACACTGGTCTGAAGACATCAGTTTATTACAAACCCACTGACTCACACAGCTTTCTCCTCCACAGCTCCTTCCATCCCAAACATGTTAAGAATGGTTCTTCATAGTCAGAGTTTCTTAGACTTCTCGGATTATGCAATGAAGATGATGATTTTGCCAGGCAGGATCAAATAATGCACAATTGTTTCATTAACAGGGGATACCAAGAAAGCACAGTGGACAGAACACTGTCCCAGGTCAGTAATATGTCCTGTAACCTTGACCTTCATAGGAGAGATACTCTAACATAACACTAGTGCTTTCCTTCCATCATAATACAACTACTCTGCACAGGATCATCATTAGGAACATCCCTATTCTGCAAACTGACCCCAATAGTGACAGCTTCCTCAGGAAGAGAAAAATTGAAGTGCATGGCTATCTTGTGGTATTTGCCTTTTTCAAACCTAGTCCGGAATTACCTGTAATAAACTTCAAGAGAATTCAGCTTTGAATGGGTCTCTGACTATTAGTTGCGCATGTACCAGTGAGTGCTAAACTTACTTGATTGGTATGCTAGAATTATTGGGGGTCAGCAACCTCCTGTTTAACACTGGGACTTCTTCATTGAGCACACCTGCTCTTAATATTGTTGGCCCCAATATCAAGGCTTCCTTTAAAGAGCCACCTTTTGTCTCCCACCACTGACCACCCAACCTGTGGAATCTCCTGGTACAAAGCAGCATATATACTCCTGACAATTCCTCCTACCAGATGCCAAAGCTTGCCACAGAACTTGTTATACCTGCAAATTTATTTCTGATGTCACTGAAATTCAGGGTCCCATAGGAGTTTTTCACATCACAAAGGAGTTCTCATGCACTTCCAGTAATGTGATATATTATATTCTTAACAGGAAGTGTGCATCAATGAAATTGGCAGATGCCTGTCCGACCAATTCAGGGAACATTACAATGCAGACAGGAATGGAGCCACTGATAAACCCCTTGTATCCCACTTTACCTCCAGGAACCACAATGTCAATGATCTTTTCATTTGTTTCCTTTGGCAGGGTTTCCAGAATTCTGACCAAAAAAAAACATGGAAACCAAGCTGATCATCTGCCTAGGCTCCTGGCAGCCCTCTAATGAAACACTTAATTTCTACTAACATCTTTCAGCCACCTTATGGTTTACCACCATAGTCTGCGTTTTACCCCCACCCTACCATATCATCATTGGGTGCATGGCGTTTTCATATGGTCAAGCACACCCATCCAGTGAGTGTGTGTGGGGTGAGCATACTCACATGGTTATTCCAGCTATGTGTTTACTTCTATTTTCATTTTCAACAGATGTCTCTATCTCTGTCTCCTTCCCCACATTTGTCACTTTTCAGCCTTCTTACAAGGCCCTGTTAATTAGTCCCCACTTAAGGACTCTTTAGCTCATTCACTCCTACTATGCCTTTTCATACCCATCATCATGTATCTGTTTTCCAGATTCTTTTCTTACTTTGCCTATCATCACTTTTTCTACTAGAACCTCCCCCTACTTTCTTTCCTCATATATCTATGTCCCTTATTTCCCCTTACATCTCCACTAACTTTGCTTTTTTCTATTCCTGAAGAAGACCTATCATTGAAACATTGATTCTAACTCTATTTGCTGTTTTCAGCATGGATTTAATATTACCATTTTGTTTTGTTTTCAGACTACATGGGGATGCAGCACCTTGTTTTTTTGTTTTATTTTTCCTGTCATCAATGACTGTAATTCCCCTCATACCTCTATTGAAAGCCTTTAGACAGCTTTCTGGAAGCAGTCTACCTGAATTATTACCCCTGAACACTGAGCAAATTAATTAGGATTTTGCCAGTCTTCTCTACTACCTCCCCAGCTAACCTAACAACCCCCCTTTTGTCTCTTTTTTGTCACAGATGCATCTACAAAACTCCTAGCCCCTTGTGTTTTACATACATAATGGACAAAGACACTGAGAGCAGATAAAGGCCTACTCAGCCATTCAGTCTGCCCATCATACCTTACTGCTCTGGCCCTAGTAGCTGTTCTGTGTCTTAGTTTCTGCCCCCCCATCCTCTGACTTAGTCCATATGCTTGCCCCCTTGAAACTGTGCACCAGTTTGTCAATTACTACTTCTAGCAGCAGGTTCCACTTGTCCACTACTATTTCAGTGAAAAAGTATTTACAAGCATCTTTCTTGAATTTCCCTACTTTTAATTTTAATGAGTTCCCCCCATCCCTGTATTTGTGTTCAAAGAAATTACGGCAATGAAATCAACCATGCTTAACCAGTGCAGGTACATTTACTTTTCTATCATGTTACTGCTATTGCTTCCCTTTTCTTCACTAGGGTGTACACATTTAAGTCCTGCAGCCTGTCCTTGTAAGTCTTGCCCCACCGGACCCTGGATCATCTTGGGTACCCTTCTTAGTACTTCTTCCATCTTACTGCAGCTTTTCCTCAGGTGTGGATTCCAGTACCTTGTTTAATATTCCAGATATGGTCTCACCAATGACCTGTACAATGAAGGTTAACCTCCTGGCATCTGCTGCTGATTCCTATCCCCCCAGAAATCCCAACCACTTCATCCCTTTCTCACACCTCTGTCACAGTGTGCAGTGGATTTAAGGTTTTTCTGATTGTATGACCCTGAGGTCCTTTTCCTGTGTTGAACATTTTAGTACTAACCCCCATTTCCTGCAGCACCCATGGGTTCCTTTTTCCAACGTGCCTTACTTTGCATTTTGTTTTACATTAAGTCATAGCTGTTAGATTATTGACCAGTTCCTAAGCCTGCCAAGATCCTGTCTTCTGTTTCAACCCTCAAACAGATCTTCATGTCATCTGAGAACAGGCAGACCTTGACCTGTATTCTTCCTCTATGTCGTATATGAACACATTGAAATGGAAAGCACCAAGAATTGATGCCTGTGGTACTTCACTCAAAATCACCCTTACCTCAAAGAACTCCCCATTTACTACTACCATTTGCATCCTTCTACTCAGCCAGCTTCCTATACTAGTCACCAACTTTTCTTCCACTCCCAAGTTTCTTTGCTTCTCCTGTGGGGGACTGAGTCAAAGACAGCAATGAAATCCACATATGTTATATCAACAGCCTACGTTTGTTAGTCACCCTGATCTCCTAATTAAGGATGTCAATATAAGATGTGCCTGTCAAATCCTCCCCTTTGTAAGTCAGTGCTGCCTGTTGCTCTGTAACCATTCCTTTTCTGGAATTGCAACAGTTCCTCCCTTAACATGGACTACATTATTTTCCCCACTACAGACATCAAGCTGACTGATCTGCAGTTTCCTAGCTCATCTCATTTTCTATTTTTGTGCGGAGGAACCAAGTCTGCTGTCCTCCAGTCTCTTGCACCACTTCTGTGGCCCATGTATGTCTGTAGAGGGAGCTGCAATTACCTCAGTAGATTCATTGAGCAGCCTACAATGTAGTCTATCAGATACCATATATTTGTCTACTTCTAGCACTTTTAATGCAGTCACCCTTTCCTCTGTTATACTGCCCATGCTAATTGTGCACCCATCCCCATTCCTTCCTGCTTCTTCTATTTGTAGTTCAAAATCTGATTTTGCCCTCTGGACTAATCCATTTGTCTCTTTAAGTCACATGATAGTCATCACACTTCTCCTGCCCCACTATAACTTTCACCTTCTAAAGGCCCTTCTCTTAGTCCTCACTGCCCCCCACCTCCTTGGAAAATCAGACTGATATCCTACATTTATTCATTTGGTACCTTTCCTCATGTATGAATCTGTCATCTCTGTTTTGGCCAAGTTCAATATACCTCATTTATTCTCAAAACCTTCTGTCTCCCTCTCCTTCACAGGCTCATCCATAATCAGATCCTCATCTTAATAAAGTTTGCCTTCCTAATGTCCAAGATCTCAGCCTGCTATTTTGATCAATATATTGTGTCTAACTCAACTTAAATTGTGTTGTGCTTGCTAGACCCCAGAGGCTCCCTAACCTCTGCATCCATCAATTTAGAGTTGGTTACCACCACATCAAGAATGGCTTCCTGCCTGTTGTCTCCTTGACCCACTCTACCAAGAAGCAGTCCTGCATGAAGTCTAACAGTGACCATAGAAGCTGACTTTTATGTTTGCCAGGGGGCTCAAGAAATGGCCAGGGGCCTGGGGGCCTCAAAGGTCCCCAGAAGCTCTAGGGTTTATGGTGCTCTGAGGTGCATTTTGGGGATTTTACTGAAGAGATACCACAGAATAATAAACACCATTTCAATTCCAGCATATTACCCACATTTTCCTGTATTTTATCACTCACCATGTTGACCTAATGCCCAGCATGTGTTGGAGACACTGATGGTATCACTCACTCACCGTGTCCCCGCCTCAGTTACCTGTGTAGCCTCTGATGGTGTTACTCACCCACATTGACCCACCCCTCAGCAAGTGCTACAGGCACTAGTGATGTCACTATCTACTCTGATCACCTCCCTAGCTACTGGCATAGCCTCTTGTGTTGTCACTCACCACCTTGACCCACTTCCCAGCAAACTGTGTGGACACAGGTATTTAACTCACCCAGTTTTCCTCCTTCCAAACTAAAATGTGTAAACTGCATGATGTCAGGTGACCACAGATGTATGCTGCAGGTTACACTAGAAAATTATGTGGGTCATTTTAGATCAGAAAACCCCCATGATGCCTATCCAGATAACAGATTATTGTGCTTTGAGACAGATAGTCTGCACATTTTGCCTTTCTTATGAGTCTTCACATTATCTGTCAGATGTAAATCTTTATTCTAGAAAGGCACTACAACAATAATGGGGAGAGGCAGGAGATCAGTGACTGAGCTACAGACACTAACAAAAGTAAAGAGCCAGGGTCTAATTACACCAATGTATAGATTTCAAGATATCCACTGTGGTAGATGAGTCATGGACAACAGAAAACGCAAGAAAGTAACAAGTTCTAGCCAGAGCCAATAGGACTGTGAAGAGCTACCAAATGACCAAATTATTTTCTTGTTCGTTTCATATAGTGTTTTTAGTCACACTCATCAAAAACTGCCATGCTGATAAATCAGTCCTCTTGAATTTATTTAGTCAGAGTAAATGCTGCTGGTGTGTGTGTGTGTGTGTGTGTGTGTGTCAGTGCTCCCAGATGAAGTTTGCCTTTTTCCTGTAACTGCAGGGAAATTTTCAAATGTTTTCCTGTACATTACATTATTACCAGTGGAAGCCATATTCCTCTGTTTTCCCATATAACTAATGCAAGTCTATGGGAAAAATTTCCTTGTAGATGGCTCCAAATCTCTATAAACGGAGTTCCTTACCATTTAGATAAAATACCTGATAGTCCCTACAAGCTTAGTTAAAGATGAACTGCACTGAACCTGTGAGCAATGTTTCTTGTCGAAGCTTTTTTTCATATTGTGGGTCCCCTTCTGTTTCTGCCCCATTTTTGCTGTCCTTTTAGTTAACCCATTGGATGTTTATGGGTTATACACTGCTGCAAAGTGCCATCTAGTTTTAAAATATTAGACGTTAATCAAAACATTATTCTCCCCATAAGAAAAACCTCTCAACATAGTGCAGGACAAATATTAGATTTAATTTTTGTTACAGCCAAGATTAGTGTTCAAATCTTACAAGTAAATCAACCAATTCTAGGTGACCATAGTTCAATAAGCTGTGTCTTTAAATATGAAGAAAAAATATATGATCCTGTTGGAGATATTCCATCAAAAATTAAATGTAGAAAATTCAAAAATTATAATAAAGATGTTTTTGTGGCTAGATTAGCTTCTCTCAGGTGAGATAGATTGTTTCTAACCCAATCTATTGATTTACAGAAATAATTTACCAAATTGTTTTTGGAGATCTGTAACAAACTAGCTCCCTACAAAATATGTATGCAAAGGATGTCCTATATTCCTTGGATTACGGAGAAATTAAAGAAACAGATATGTGGGAAAGAGAGGTTATGGAAAATTGCAGGGAAATCCTTAAACCCAGTGGATTGGAAAATATATAAGAAAGCTAGGAATTCACTAAGACTTCAAATTAGAAAGTAAAAAACAAAATGTTATGAATCTAAGACTAATGAAACCACAGATATTAAAAAATGTTAGACCTTAATTAAATCATTTGATTTTCCTGTGGTTGCAGGATCCCCTTTTTAAATGTTAAGTAAGGATATTCCTCAACCCTCTAGACAGTTAACAAATATTTTAAATGATTATTTTGTAAATTTATCAGATTTAAAATCCCTAACCCAGTATCTAATAACTTCTTGGGAAGGTAAAAATAGAAATTCCAAAATTTAGATTCAAATGTATTTCTTGTAAACAAGTCAAGGATGAAATAAGAAGGCTTAAAATGAAAAAGGCTTTTGGCCTGGATTATATAGAAAATTGTTTTCTTAAAGATTCTGTACAGATAATTGCTCCACTTTTAACTAAACTTTATAACTGGAATCTGATGGAAGGAATTTTTCCTTGTAGCTGGAAAAATGCAAAAAACATTCCTGTTTATAAAGGGGCTGGGGATGCTTTTGAGCCCACAAGTGATAGGCCTATTGCTCTGTTATCTGGACTTTATAAGATATTGGAGAGATTGGTACAGGTACAGCCTAATGACCATTTAGAGAAATATTCATTTTTGACAAAGTACCAGTCTAACTTTAACAGGGGATTTTCCATGGGCACCACACTCACCGACATGGGAGATATTATAGCTTAAAAACTGGAGGACGAACTGTTGGTGGGTTCAGTGTGCTCATGGATTTATCTAAGGCCTTTGATACAGTGGCCCTTGGACTCCTGGGGGAGTGACTGGTTGAAACTGGTCTTACTGAGGAGCCATGTGATTTGTTCATGTCTTATCTAAAAAATAAAATCCAGCAAGTGTATATTGATGGGGTATTTTCTGATAAAGTTCAAGTCCAGAGAGGGGCGCCCCAAGGTTCTATTTTGGGGCCAACACTGCTTTTAATATATATTAATCAGTTAGTTGATAGCATAAAGTACTCAAACATATGTCTTTATGTAGATGATACTCTTTTGATTGCTAGTAGAAAAACTCCCGGAATTATGGAAATAAATTTACTAACAGATTTTGCGGGGCTATGTACGGTTAAGTGTTTCAGGGCTGATAGTTAATAGTAAGAAAACAAAATTCATGGTATTTCATAAAGGAAATAAAAAATTGGGGAAAAGTAAAACTATAGTAACTATAAAAACCCCACAAAATTAAGTGCTAGCCCTGGTATCAGAATATAGATACCTGGGGGTATGGATAGACGACTCCTTAAAATTTGATCATCACATATTAGATAAAGTATCAAAAATAAACAAAAAGTTGGGAGTGTTTAGATGGTCTAGTTTTTGTATGAATAAACTAATGAGGGAAACAATAGTAAATCAACTCCTTCTTCCAGTCCTTGAATATGATAGCCACATATATGGCCTTGCAACAAAAAGTATGTTGTTTAAATTGATATGTTGTATAATTGAATGGCTAGATTCATATTCAGGAAGGATTATCATGCACATCATTATGAGTTATATGAGGAACTTGGCTGGATTCCGCAAAAAAGTAAAAGAAGGATAGCATGGGCAAGCCAGATTTATAGAGTTTTGAATTTAAACCAGACAACGTATCTTATGATAAATTTTAAAAGAAAACATATGTTCATAATTTATGTGATATAAACACAAGTTTAAGAATAAATATAGTAGTATGCGTTTCCCTTTGCTTATTGACAAAATATGGAATTCTTTAAAATCGGTAACAAATAATCAACATAAGGATGTTGAATCATTCACAACCATTTTAAAAATTGAACTGAGAACTCAGTGTGAGTGTTGTGGTTAGATATTTAACCAGATAAGTAGGGATGTGCAATATGTATGCAGCTGTTAGATGGAGTAATGTATTTTAATGATGGAGTTACTATGTGTCTAGGTTTGTCATATATCGAATAGTGTAGTATAGTATTGTATGTGTAAAAAAGTATTATAAGTATTGATGTCCTTATAATGTATTTTGAGTTTTATTGATGTCATATGTGTATGTGTTTAAGTATTGGAACTTTATATAAACAGGACCATCTTAAAAATAGGACATTGTCCTAATGATGTGTTATTCCACCTGTTATCCTGTCTAAAAATTAAAGTTTTTACTACTACTAAGAATTGTATGATGTTGTTTATGTCCCCATGAACCTAAGAATTCTAAATTAGAACACAGATGCATTGTAGCAATAATGTAAGTTCTTGATAAGATCATACTGTTCTAAAATGGTCAATGCCAGCAGTCTGTGAATCAGAAACACACACTGAATTTACCAAAAGGTCAGTTAAGATTAAGCAGTAACACAATGAGAACTGGTATTTTGAAAAATAACATTTACTTCTACAAAAATCCATGTTTGTTGATCCAAGGCAGTTCTCCTTTGAGATATTAACAGCCCAGTCTAAGTTGTTCACTAATTATGGGGCTGACAGTATAGGCATATAGGTTAGAGTAATACGCTATAAATGGGCTTTGTAATTCCAGCATTCGGACATGGGTTTGATTCCCACACCCACCATTTCCATACTATGTGGCTCTGATTAAGAAAAAAAATCTCTGTTTCTTAAGCATCTCTTTGCCCACACTGTATGGCAAACGAGATTTAAGTGGAAATAAAGATGGGACTCCATTTTAGTTTCTTTAGACACTTCTTTTACTCAAATACAAGAGTATGGGGGGTAGCTCACATTCTTGGAATATGTAAGCTAGCCAGAGCTGGATATCCATGACTATAATCAGATGGAAGGTCATGTGACTATTACAGCATAGACTTGTTTTAAAAAATGTGAGTTTGAGAGTCCCATTACTTTACATTAGAATAAGACGTTTTATTCATAGTCTAAAGATGCAATGTACTGTCACTACAAAAATTGGACAGTTATTGGACATTAGTATAATAAATAAGCTTACCGCGTTTCATGAGTGCAGGACAAAGGGTTCAGGAGTTATGTTTAAAATGTATTTTATATGCAGCAAATAGCAAAAATCAGAGGGGGAGTGAACTACTTTGCAGCTATGGAGGAATACATCTGAATGTCTAAAAAGGGAGTTCTACAAAAAGCCATTTTAGAGCTACAGTCTGAGTAATGACAGAAGGGCTGTAGGCTCCACTCACAGCCCTAAAAATGACCCATATCATAACAATTTGCACATCAGAAATAATGCAATTGATGGGCTTTGGCAATACTTCAGATCAGTGTGTCATGTGTATTGTGTACATTTAAATTGGTTTGGTTTAGTTGACAGCCTGCTTTTGATAATCCATGATACTCAGTGACACACTGATCTGCAGTACTAGCATGGCATGTACTGTGATGAGCATTTAAAAAAAATCATAAAAATGTTTTTTTTGCCTGTTGTTTTATGCAATGTTTCACCCCCCCATCTTGAGTTATTGCCCTTGAGAGAAACCCCCTGCAAAGGTCAGAGGAAGATGCCCAGTTGACTTCCCTACTACCCTCTATAGGCAACAATCACAGAAATCTACAGTATGTGCCTGCTAATAACTGCTAACAAAACAACAGAACCAAGCTCCCCTCACATTACCATACAAAATGTTCCTCCCTTCTTTCCGGCAATCTCGTGGTAGGAAACATAGTAGAACATTCTGGATCCAAAATATTCTCTTCACTCAGTCATACCTCTCAACTGCTTTGAACTGGCTGTCAGTATAGTGTAGAGGTTAGAGTAATGAGTTTTAAATGAGCTTGGTGTATCCAAGAGAGTCGAGCAGACCTGGGTTTGATTCCACAACCTCCACTTCTAATTACTGGAGAGAATAAACAGAGCATCTCAAAAATGACTATGGATATTCAAGACTTCAGTCCAACAGCAGATCCCTTTCAAAAATCTTATAGTACTCTGACTAAATAGAAAAGGTAAAGCACTTTGAAATATTTTAATCAACTGGGGACCAGAAAGTATTGATAAACTTTACCGAGTAGGAACCATAACTTGCTGCTGGTTTAAGCAGTGCAGTAGGTAAATGACAGACATGGCTTATCTGTGGAACCCACCAGTTTTAGTATAAAAGAATTCTGACTAGAATCCTCAATGCTAAAACTCCTCAAGGCAAATAACAACTCTGAAATACAGTATTTCAGAAAAAGCAATCTAAATGACATAGAACCTCATAACACAAGCAGTAAAGCAAGGGTGTTACCCTGAAAGACCCATGGCAGTAAAGTCAAATTCACAGTAATACATTACTCGTATATCACATCTGATGCAAGGGCATTACCCTGAAAGGTCAATGGCATTAAAGTCAAATTCACAGTAATGCATTATTCATATATTACTTCTGAAACAAGGTCGTTACCCTGAAAGACCAATGGCAGTAATGTCAAATTCACAGTAATACATTACTCATATATCACATCTGAAGCAAGGGCGTTACCCTGAAAGGCCAATGGCATTAAAATCAAATTCACAGTAATGCATTATTCATATATTACTTCTGAAGCAAGGTCGTTACCCTGAAAGACCAATGGCAGTAAAGTCAAATTCACAGTAATACATTACTCGTATATCACATCTGAAGCAAGGGCGTTACCCTGAAAGGCCAATGGCATTAAAGTCAAATTCACAGTAATGCATTACTCATATATCACTTCTGAAGCAAGGGCATTACCCTGAAAGACCAATGGCAGTAAAGTCAAATTCACAGTAATGCATTACTCATATATCACATCTGAAGCAAAAGCACTACCCTGAAAGACCAATGGCAGTAAATCCAAAATCAGAGTAATACATTACTCATACTTTATATCACATCATGATGTGAAGGATCATGCAGCTCACCATGAAACAATTAAGGAATTAATTATTCTTTACAATGAAAGAGCAACATTCCAGATTCTAGCCATTTACTCTGAAATTGCATTTGAAAGGGCCACTGCTATGCATTTTGCTATGTGGTGAATTGGTCCATCATCTAACAGAATAACACAATTGCCTTTTGAACACAATGTGCTCACAGGCATTTTAAATCAGCTATTGCACAACTTGATTTCAGGCCTTAAGACTTGGTACACTGGCCAGCTTCAATTTCACATTTCCAAAAATAAAATATTAGAACAAGCCTGGAAGATTATGCATTCATCATTCTTTTTTGTTTTTAAACATGGGCAGGGAGTGAGTATCAATGTGGGACTTACTCAGGGAGGGTCAAGGTGGATTAATGGAGCAAGTGAGTTGCCCCATTAATCCACCTTTGCCCTCCTTGAGTAAGCAAGTGGATTCAGTCTCGATTCAACTTCTGTTCAGGCCTGTAATCTTTCTCTTACTATTTTAAATAAAGAATATGTTGTTATAAATACACTCTGCCTCAATGTTGTGTTTCAGTTTCCCTTCTCCTACCCTGGTAGCACCCTTATTACCCCACTCTCATTCATCAGACCTAAACAATAAATTATTCACCTCCCTTACCTTTATGATACCCTTATCCACTGCCTCCAATCCCATCCACTGTGCAATAACTGTAATCCCACCCTATCCCAAAAATATTGTTGCCACCATGTCCCACCCACTATGCAATCCCACCCCAACCTTTAACTTTACTGTGCAATGCAATCCATTCCCACCCACCCCAATCTTGTCTTATCAATGCTCCACCAGTCTAGTCCCACCTACTCAGCAGCCACACACTTCACTCCTAAGTATTAGTCCACTCCTGGACAATTTGTTGTCTTTCTTTTAAATGACTCACCATCAGCTCCACACCGAGTCCTCACAACTTGCCCACTAACACCTATTAGTAGCCTCTGCCACAAATAAGATTGATGGTGTCTTGGGGGATCTTTCAAAAATACAGAATGTCAGCATCCTGATGGGTAACAGTCACGTGAAGGTCCCGATTGGACCCAGTCAAACTCCAGTGCTCCTTCTAGTCCTGGCAGAGGGAATGTTGGACAGTGGCAGTCCACAACCAACTGCGGTCCACTCCAAGGCATTGTTGTTTGGCTCTAGGATGGAGCAGCTTCAGCCTGGGATAAAATTATTTCTGGCCCAGCACTGATGCTCTAGAGTACCGCACTACTGGCACTGACTGAGTCAGTCCTCCTACTGTGGTCCACGAGCTAAGCAGCAAACAAATCTGGTGCCAAAACTGGTAGTGTGAGCTGCTATAGGCACTGCGCATGTGTGAACTTGCCTGGATGGAGTCTGGATAGTGACATTATATCACAAGTTCAAGGCAACAACAAATGAAGTATGTGATGCTGTGATGACCAGCCCCCTCCCCTGCACCACGACACCATGCTCCACATCTGACTGAACCATCAAGGCTAAATAACAAACACTTTTTTATTTTATTATATTTATTTGCAGTTTTGCTGCTTTTGCATTACACAGTTCTGGCTCTTCGGGGGGGCAGAGCCCCCACCTCAACTTCCCAGGGGGCTTCAGCCCCTCAGCCCCCTTGTAGTTGATGCATATGACAGTGGCAATCTCCTTGTACTCTTGTCTACCCAAGTAGCCCAGTCCATGTCTGGCATGTTCAGGTCAACCGTCAGTACCTCTCCCTTTTTAGAACCCCTCCTGATCTCCACCCCCAGATCTGTATCCTTTTCATCCTTCTAACCTAGTTGCCTATGAACCAATCTCAGTCTTACCTCTCAACCCCTGCACACAAATCAGGGACAAGTTTAAAAAAAATCATGAACAAAATAACAAAATCAGGCACATGTCTTAATTTTAAAATCAGCTCAAGAAGCTGCTATGGCGTGGTTTATTAATACAAGCATTTTCTGTAGTAGAACTAGACTGTAAGAATAATGTCTGAAATAATTTTATGATTTATGATTAATATCCTACTTCTCAGTGGCAGAATTGCAAAATAAGGAGAGACTGTAGGAATATTTGAGGCGATCAGAAATGTCCCTGAAAATCAGGGACTGCTGTGATATATGCTCCCAATCTAACATTTTTCCCTCCACAGTTCTCAACTGTCTCAAATATACTCCATCTCCTCACTCTCTTAATTACATAGCCATCTGTGGCTTCAATGCCTTTATGCAGTCTACTCCTTTACTCTGCCCTCTTTCATTCCTGAACAGGGTAGAACCAAGGACTGCTAGATCTCATTCATTATTTTCTAATGCCCATGGCTTTGTTGCAGCCACAGTTTTGATGCAAGCCTCAGCCATCATTGCCTGGAGCTTACAGGTTTTGTTTCCTAGCTCCTTGCATTAAGGTATATTGCTCTCCACCTATACTTTTTGGCACTGCTGTCAGTTGCAGTACCTTGCCTTCTGCTGTGTATGCTATGCTTTCCTTCTCATCCTCCCTCCCTGCTACCCCAATCTGTGCCCTTCTCCACCTCTTGCCCCACTCTAACCTTCTTTGTTTCTGGTCCTGTCTTGTTCACACTGACTTGAGTCTGCTTGTGCCTCTGGCCTCTGCCTGGGAGAGTGCTAGATAGGGCATGTTTTCCCATGGTTCAAAATATTCCCTGCCGCAGTCCCATAAGTCAGGAATGATTCCCCCTACTGCAGATCCCAGGCCCCAGTACCATACATCAGTGAAGTTTCCCCCAACCCCACAACCAGAGCCCTGGCCAGGGAGCCACTGTCCAATATTTTGAATGTCACAGATGTCCCCCCTGACTCCGATCCCAGCCCGCCAGCCTGCTCAGTGGTGGTTAGTGGCCCCCTCATGGCACCAACAGCACTCCTCATCCTCCCTACCCTTATGTCAGTGCTGCAGTTGATGGACGGTGAGCTGCACATCCCTCCACACTCCACCTCATTCAGCCACTGTCTGGCTGATGCTGAGAGGATGCTGCCTATTTATAGGGCAACCTGCCCTATAAATATGCAGCGAGCTCCCAGCATCAGTCAGACAGTGCGTGGATGAGGTGGAGTGTGGAGGGATGTGCCGCTTATTGTCCATGGACTATGGCACTGACCTGAGGGTAGAGGGGACAAGTGAATATTGTTGTTACCACTGGGGCAAGCACTGACCACCACTAATCAGGCTGGGGGACCAGGATCGGGGACCTGGTGGGGACATCGGTGACATTCAATGTACTGGACAGGGGACACCAGGCTGGGGCTCTGGTTGCAGGTGGAGGGAACTTCTCTTTCTTATGTGACAGAGACCTGGGATCTGATGTGGGAGGGGGGCATCCTTGACTTTTGGGACCGGGGCCAGGGATCTGATGTGGGGGGGAGAAGAGAACTGACTTATGGGACTGGGGATGGAGCTCTGTTTGGGGGCATCTGTGCACCAGGCAAGGCTTGGTACTACAGGGATAGGGATCTGACAGGGACAGAGACAGGGACCACTAGTCACCAGGGAACAATAATACATCTACCAGGTGCCTGTGTGTGCTATTCAGTAATCCCAACCCATGCCTTCCCACACTCCCCTGCTCTTATGGAGAGGGGAATCCACTCTGGGATCCAGAATGGGTATCCAATTAGATGCCTGCCCAGGTCCACTACTCTGCCCATCCACTTACCATGCCCCTGTGTAACGGGGGGGCAGGACTGCAGACAGGTGCCTGGCGATAGTGAATACTGACTGGCATGTACCTGTCCAAGATGTGGAGCTGTGCATGTGGGATAATCACCTTTGGTGCTTACGTTCTACACTTTGATGCATAGGGCCAAAATTGGGTCCTATGTACAAAATGGCAGAAAGTAGGCACCAAAGGCACATATCTTACCCACAAAGTTCCGCACCTCCAGAGAGGTGCACACTGGCTGGTATTCACTATTGCTGGCCATCTGTCTGCAGCTCCATGCTCCAGAATGCAGGTACATGGGGGTCGGACTGGTGTGGAGCAGTGGACCCAAGCAGGCATCTAATCAAAAGCCCAATCTGGATCCCAGAATGGATCCCTTTTGCCATTGGTGAGGGGGGAGAGTGGGAAGGTGTGAATCCAGAAATGCAAACAGTAAAGGCACTCAACCAAACAGCTGCCCCTAGACCTCCTCAGCTGACTGATGGCTGGGGCAACATGGGGGGATGAATCCCAGTCCTACTGTGGCCAGTGGGTGACATCTGAGGGGACATGCAGCAGGTTATGGCATGGTCCCACCTACCATAATTCCTGCACCCCTGTGCACAGCACTCTGCACCTTGTACATCATGAGGTGCGCCGGCAGACCCCTGGCATCCCCTACTGGTCTGCAGGAATGCTTGCCTGAGGATCTGGCAAGGAGCCCACTGTCTGTGCATGCCACCAGGACCATGTTGCATGTCTTTCTGCCTTATGATTGCCTACGTGCCTCGGATACATGGCACATAGGCAATCTGCTTTTTTATGCATAGGATCCATTTGTTGTGGCCATGAAAAAGATACCATAAAAATTATTAAACTGGACAAAGTAATAAAAAGCAGAGGGGCTATTCCAATCATTTCCAGTATATTGCCAGTGTACAGAGGCCATCCTAAAAAAAAAATAACACACCATTATGAGGATTAACTCAAGGCTACTGAATTTGTGTAAAAGGGAAAGTATCCCGTTTATGCACTCACAGGAGAGATTTAAAGGAACTAATCATCTGTAAGCCACAGAAGGCCTACATTTGAGCCGGAAGGTGCTGAAACTCTCTGAGGTCTTTTTAACTCAGCCCTTATGAATAGCCATTTAAACTAGGAAGGCAGGATGGTGGGTCCCACAATAGTTCTAGCAAGCATAAAACCATAAATGAATCATGCAAAAAAGTTACAAATAACTCTAGGAGTTTAAACAACTACAAACATGGGGAATTAGCTAATATTGTTGAAACTACAAATGACCTAGATCTGATCTTTATTACTGAAACATTGTGGAATCACAGTGACACATGGGGAAAGGACATCAGTGGGTATCAACTATTTAGACTGACTTGTCAGTATAGAAAAGCTGGAGGTATATCTGTGTACACCTCCAACAAATTAATCATTTTTAATACCTGACAAAATAATACATGATTCAAACAATGCTGAATCAATATGGCTAAAACTGTTAACACATTTGACAAAATGCAAAATTATTTGCCTCTGTTACTGGCCTCCAAATGCTGGGTCACAGTGAAATGAAGACATTAACAAACAAATCAAACAAAATATTTGATTTGGGAGATGTGGTCTTTCTAGGGGACTTACACTACTAGGACATAAATTGGGTTTCGCTCAAAGCTGGTTCAGTCACCAGTAAAGAATTTCTAAATACATGTAAGACATTAAATTTACTTCAGCATATATGTCAACCAACTAGAGGTAACAATATACTTGACAAAGTGCTACCAAGTGCAACACTGTGACCCAGGATTGGGAGTGATTTCAGGTCATAGTGTACTGGTGGGAGGAAGGAGGATCAAACATCCCGGTGGATGTTTTCCTCCATGGAGGGAGGGTAGTGTTCACCAAAACACTGCCACCTAGGGGACCATGGGTGGTAGAGTTGCTGGTGGAATCAGCAAAGGGAGAGATGGATGCAGACATTAATATGCAGACACACGCAGTATGTGCACATCATGACATTATTCATTCCCCACCTTGGGACTGGTGGGGTGAGAAGTAGAAAAATGTGCCCTAGCACTAAGGTCTGAGCAGTCCTGGCATATCCAGCCCACCTGCATCAACCCAGCTTTCCCAAGAAGGGCCTCAAGAAATCCTGTTGAGAAGTGCACCTACATGCAGTCCCACCTGGGGGCTATCCACAGTACCACGATGTTATGGGAAGAACCGAGGTAAGTGGCAATGTTTGGGCCAATGGTGCAAGTGACAAGAGAGGACTGAAATAGATAGGACAGGAGGCATTGTAGGAAAGGAAAAGGCAAAATAAAGAAAGACATTAAGATCACCAGGGACCATACAACAAGCAGGCAAATAAAAGACAAACTCACAGCAAAGAAAGGAAAGAGTGCACTGTGACTGCACACACAAATCAAAACACTATACACACCACATTATTTTCGTAAATGTTTTTGGCTGTAGTTGTCCTTTAATAAGCATTTCCCTCCCCTACTTATGTGCCTTTTTCTATCAATTTCTTGCAGTTTGTTCTTTACTCCTCACTTTTTTGATGTATATATTGGTTTTGTCAGCAAATATTGAGGTACCTCACATAGGGAAATCACCTGCCTTATTTTACATTTAGTCTACTGCAGCTTTTAGTCAGCTCCAATTCAGAAGAGAACCGGGACTCTCTGCAGTGGTTGTGAGTTGGGCTTTGTTTTAAGGTACCCTTCACCTATCACAACAGTGGCCTTTCCTTCACAGACTTGGGTCCCCAGCCATGTCACTCTCCCAAGAGCCACCAAGCAGGTCCAAGGAGGCAGGCCCTTCAGGCTCCTTATAAATAGGTTGTTCAACACAAGTGGGCCGCTGCAAAGCAGGTGGATGAGCTAAGGGTTGCAGAACAAGGGCATCTACTGTGGAAGTCAGCCATGGCAACAGCTGTTGGCCAGAGACTCTGTTCAACGTCTTCTTTAGTGGGCAACTTTAAGGTACCCCCTTTCTTCTCCAGAGATGCACTGCACCAGCCCAGAAGGAAAGCATGTCTGCAGCTATGTCCTCCGCTGGCAGACTGTTTTGAGAAACAGTTATGCACCAGGAACTTATTGCACTTGACTCACTGCTACAGATGTACACTAATCTAGTCATCAGAAATACTAATTAGACTTTGGAGTCTGTTGTTCCCTGACTAGTTCTAACCTAGAGGCCTTAGGGTCAATTGCCATTTGCACATAGAATCTTACAGAATCCAAGTTTTTCAACACTATTTTATTTTTACTGCTTATATTTACCCAGTCAGCATACTTGTCATTCCCACAGTTAGTCTAGTTAGCCTTTTCGGTGTTTTGTTTCCAAGTTTTCTGCCTGGTGAATTGTTTGCTCCATGGCTTACTTGCCATTGCATTTTCTGCTTGTTTCACTGCATATTATTACTCAGGTTGCTTATAGCTCTTTTCTACACATAATCTATAAAGCCCTTGTTTTATCAATCTTCTGCCTAATTTCTTGCCTTTGTGCTTGCCTGCCATAATATTGCTGTTTTAACACCAATGTTAAACTGCTTATAACAACCCAGCTTTCTCACTGCTCTTTTGCTACAGTTACCTTACATAGTACTTGCCTAAGTGTTTTGTCGTGTGCTTGACCTTATAATTTAGGTATCCTCTGCTAATCTATTTTTTGCAAGATAATCTGACTCCATCTTCACACTCTATGCTCCCTATCCTCCCCATCTCTATCTTCTCCTTTCCTTTCCTTTACTACTCCTATTCCCTCCCTCCTCCTCTCCACCCCCCCATCGAGGTCTCTCCTCGTACAATCTCATCTCTTCTCCCACTCTTTCCTCTTCTGTTTATCCCAATCTCCCCTACCCCTGCCATTCCCCACCTCCCTCCTCTCCCCATCTCTCCCCTCCCCTTCCTCTGCCCTAACTCAGCCTTTCACTCTGGACTTCTCCAGTCCCCAGTCATGAACCTGGAACTTCTCCACTATATACTTCTTTCTTCCTCTATCTCCTCCTTCCCTTCCCTTAGCCTCACCACTCAAGGTTGTGGAAGTCCTGCTTTATCTTCCTCCCTCTATTTTTTCTACTCCTAGCTGGTGACAGCAAGCATAATTGTAACACCTTGTGTTGCCCCCATATTGTCTAGGGGTCCTGATGGTAACATGGTGGGGTACAAACTGAAAACCTTCCCAAGGAAAGTTAAGGCCAGCAGATCACCAGGAAACAAGGCCTTACCTTGATTGCAGTTCTAGCAGTGTAAGGCAGGTTTTAACACTCCTACAGGCTTCAGTTTACAATTCACTGTAACTTCAGGCTGATCCAGGGAGAACAAAACTCGAAATACAGCTTCTTTAGAGAAAGGAATCAGTTAGTTCATTCAATAATCCCAGCACACAAAGTAAAAAAAACAAAGAAATTCAATTCTGTTTGTCATTTTAAAAATTAATAAATAAATGAAGTGAATGAGCAGCTCCATGGGGCCAAGAGACAAACCAGGCATAGGGCATGAGCTAGGAGGTACCAAACAGTACCATGCTGATATGAATGCTTTATATAACAGGCCTAAAAGTTTAGACTAGGTGCAGACTCCATGCAGATACCCAGAGCCAAAATACAGCTCAGGACCTCAGAGGGTACGAAAGCATGTCCAAAACCAATACCTGGAGAGTGCCTTACTCCCCGCACTGAGGTAACTGATACCAGGACTGCAGCCTCAACCCATACCATGGCCACTCTGAAAACCTTGCCTGCAAACCAACCCATCAGACCCATGACCCTCTTTCCATGAAACAAGATGCCATATTGCACTACAGTATGAACGACATGGCTTCAGTCCTTCTGTTGCTCATTTGTGCATTCCTTTAATGGGCCTAATATAGGATCTGACCCAGACATGGGCACGGCTGGCCTGATAAAACAAGATCCCAGAATGCACCCACCCAACTTGCCTATGACAGCATGCCACACTGGAATCCAGCCTTCTCAGAACTGCCTCCTTCAAGATGCAAAGCTTGTCCCTGCCACCAATATGACAGCCCCACTACCATACCTTTCTATTTTGGAGCATTAGGCCTCCTGAACACAGCCGTGATGGGCTTACCTCCAGCTGCTCTCCTTCCCAGTGATGAGTTCCAAGGAACCACAGACCCCAATGATTGAGATACTCCTGACACCCTCCCCAGTGAAAAATAAAGAAACCAATGTAGCCATCGACAGTGGTACAGTTGGTATCTCCAGGGCTGGGGGTTTGAAACCCCAGCTGGCTTGCCCTGCATACAGCCTGCCTGCCCCCCCACCAGAGGGAACCCTCCCCCTTTTTAAACCTGGGCCCATAGCAATGTCCCCCTTGTGGCAGAACACAGGAGGCCCAAAACAGGGACCTAGCCAACAGGGGAGCATATGGCATAGTAATCAGGCCCCAAGAGGGAGTGACTTACAAAATCTTGTCCCCCTTCCTCATCCCGAAAGGTCTCAGCATATTCCACCTAAATGCAAGGAACCTTCTCCTCAAGCACAACTCACTCAAAGCTTGGACTTTACGGCATTCTCATGGCCTCCTGTGCATATCTGATTCCTGTCAATCATTTATGATGCCTGACTCCAGCCTGACTCTCCCAGATCTCCACCTTTTCCATCAGGGCCATGGTGAGTGCAGTGGTGGGGTCACCACATATATATATATATATATATATATATATATATATATATATATATATATATATGCAAAACCTTTCTTGCTAATCATCTTCAAGGAATCAGTCCCTTTCTCTCATGATCTACTTGTCAAACTACCAATCCACTCCACCCTTCCTATTTATGTTAGTGTCTTCTATGCCTCTCTTTAAAGACCTCTTTGCCTCCCTTTTCAACTCCATGTCTTCCTATGTTCCCTTGCTGAATCAGGTGAGCTTATCCTTGTAGGAAACTTCAACTTAAATTGGCTTTTTTCAACCTCTAGATTAAAACTCCAAAGGACTAAATGTTACAAAATTAATTTCTGATCCCACCCAATTCAACCCTCACTCCATCAATGACTCCCTCCTGGGCTTGGTACTTGCCTCTCACCCCACCACATCATTGCAGCAGGCACTTTATCAGATGTATTCAATGATCACAGCATGATCTACTGTATCAGGTCCAGATCACTCAGGTCCCTCAGCATTAATGACCTTACTGTCTCCAACTAGTCACTCATCTACTACACCACTAATGTTGATACTGCTGTTCCCACTTCCAAACCATACTTACCCACTCCTGGAAAATGAATGCCACTCTAAGAAAATAGAGGGTCAAATGTTCCTACCAACTCTGTATCACTCCTGAACTTATTGCTTTGTGTAAATCCTGTAACCAAGCATGGGCTCATTATACATCTTCCAACTGCCTGCCTGATATCCAATACTACAGGTCACTCAGGAATGGCAGCACTATGGCTTTCCTCTGAGCAAAGGTACTCTATTTCAAATCTAATCTCAAATTCAACCTCCATTTCCCTGCAAAATCTTGAAGGTTATACATTCCCTCTTTGACTCTCCTGCCCAGTTTAAATATTTTGAATGGTAGGAGGGCATGTATTGGCTTACGGTTGACATTGAGGCCCTTTATATGTCGAATAAACATCAGGATGGCATCGAGGCATGTGAATACTTTATTTCACAAGACCCACTGAAGGATAAAATTCCTTTTCGATTGATTTTGGAGGGGCTGCGTTTTGTGTTAAACCATAATTATTTTGAATTTGACGGTGAGTTTTACTTACAAAAATGTGGAACGGCTATGGGAGCAGCTATGGCACCCTCATATGCCAATCTCTCCCTAGGATACTGGGAAGAGAATTCCTATTTAACTCAGAATGCAATCCCTACATTCATAGGATAAAAATATGGGCTCATTTTATTGATGACGTATTTTGTGTCTGGTCAAGTAGTGAAGCTGAGATAGAATCATTTGCACATTGGCTAAATGAAAATGATAGAAATCTATAGTTCACATTTAAATTTGACACAGTGTAAACTGAATTCCTAGATATAGTGTTATCAAGGGGGCCGAATAATGATGTCATCACTAGGAGCTTTAGAAAGCCCACAGCAACAAATAATTTATTATTAGCCAATAGCTCACACCCTAAGACACTCAGGGATTCTATTCCCTATTCACAATTTAGACACCTCAGAAGTAATTGTAGAGAGCTCCACACTTTTGATGAACAAGCAACAGAACTGAAATCATGCTTCCTATCAAGAGGCTATGATACTGTATTACTTGATCAGGCACTCTCAAAAGTGAGGGACTTAAACAGGGGTTCACTACTTACACCCAAGATATGAAGCCAGACTTCAGAGATGAAAATAAATTTTGTCACAGAATTAAATTGTATGGCTGGTAAAATGGTAATGTGATCACTAAACATTGGCCAGTACTCTTAGGTGATAGTGTACTGGTTGAACACATCAGGAATACACCAAGACTGATCTTTAGATGTGGCAAGAATCTCAAAGACACACTGGTCAAGAGGTAATTCTGGAGAAAAAAGCTAGAATAGAAATGTGGTTACCTGTTAAACCACAATGCATGTGTACATGTGGTCACAGCAATGTTTGTATTTATTGCACCAACGAATAAGAAAAAAGTGGAAATTTGTCAATTTATTTTATGTGTGATAACATATATTGTTTATGTCCTGTGGTGTGTTTGTAATAAGCTGTATATAGGCAGAACAGTAAGGAATTTGAAAAAACATATCAGGAACACATTAGGGGCATCAGAAATGTGGATGCCAACAGCCCAGTAGCCATACATTTTCTAGAGCATTGTAATAGTCATCCTTCCACTTCGAAATTTATGGGTTTGGAACAAGTTAAGGTGGGCAAAAATGGTGGGAATCAACTGAACAGACTGGACCAACATGAATGTTTTTGGATTTATAACCTTGATGCCTTGGTACCAGATGGCCTCAAACACAATTGTGATTTTAAAGCATATCTTTGAATTAAGTATTTGTTCAGATAATTTTTTTTTGAACCCACATTCCACACACTATTAATTTGTCTGTGCCTCTGATTTGTGTTACATTTGAACACATATGTTTCTAATAGTATTAGCAACTAAAGGTATACATATATATATAGACCTTTGGTACAGACTTTAAAAAGATAATGAATTAATTTTAGTAGTAGATAGCTACCTGTAATTGAAGTGCTGCTGTACCCCCCCCCCTTTTCAGCTAGTGTCATTTGATTTCTCTATTTTATCTTCTTTTGAATGAGAGTTAAAATAATAAGTAATAAAGCAATGTAGAATTGGGTCTTTAAGTTTGAAATGAGATAGTGAATTGAGACTTACTGTTATTGGCTAAATTTTGTTTTCAGCAACTGTGATTTGGTTTAATCACTAGGCTCCTATTTATAACAAAGGTGTTTTCTCTGTTTCACACACTACAGAGATATCCAGTTTTGGACCATAGATAGTTCAGTTTTGCATTGATATAATTTAGTCTCAAAATTAATTAAATTTGACATAGTCGACTATTCACCTTTAATATAAGAGTGAGCCTTCGGTCAAAAATAGTTTCTTATTTTTCTTAGTTTATTTTACAAATTTGATAACTCATGTGGCATATAAGCAATCAAAAAATGAATACAAACAAACAAAAAGAAGTAAAACAATAAAAAAGGAAAAAAATGTAATTTTTATGCAGATAAGCATTTGGTGATTTCTCAAGAAAGTGTATGAGACACCTCTTAGGAGCAAAAATATAATCTATTATGCTGTGAGATGTTTTGGTTACATGCATTCAAAAAATGTTTATGACATTTTTGTATTTTGTTATATATAATTTTTTAAGAAATGTATCATGTTTTTGAATTCATTATGTCAGCATAATGATGTCACATGATTTTGTGCATAAATTAACATCATCTGATCTAAGCACCCACCCCCTGATGAAGCTTTACTTGCCAAAGCGCCAGGGCACTTTGATTATGGTAGAGTATCTGCCTGTATTGATTCTAGTGTTATTTTGTGAATTTCAGCATTAAAATATTTGAAGTGGCATGCTTTTTGTATTCTTATTTAATTTACTTCACTGGTGCAACAGGCTTTAGGAAGTACCATTCCACTGTATCCTCCCCTATGCATGTAACTGATTCTATCCTCACTGGGGTGGATCAGGGCCACATCACCTTAGCTATATTCATTGACCTGGCCAATACCACCCTCTCCTCCTTAACAAGCTGCACTCAGTTGGCCTCTCAGCCACCGCTGTTGATTGGTTCTGATCATACCTCACAGGCTGTCAACAGTTGGTGCAGGTGGGCAGCACCCTGCCCCCCCATCCAAGCCAGATTCCCATAGGGCTCTATCCTGGGACCAGTTCTCTTCTTCATCTTCCTTAATGATCTCCCCACTGTGTGTGACTCCTCACAAATCCAAGTGTATGTGGACAACATGGTCCTCTACACTTCTGGACCCTCAGCTCCAGCTGTGGTTGTACCACTCCAGTAGGACTGCCACAGCATACTATGCTGGTTCCATGCCAAATAACTCAAAGTCAACACCAGGAAAATAGTATCTATGACATTTGGTACCAGACAGAAATTAGCCAGGCTCTCATCCCCCCCCCGCCATCTCTATGTTAGATGGCACCCCTCTGGAAGTGGTCCCTGTCTTCAAGTACCTTGGCGTGTGGCTCAACAGTAAGTTTGACTTCTCTGTTCATATAGACACCATCCACACCAAACTCCATCCTAAACTAGGCACCCTATACCAAAATAAAGAATGACCCTCTCTCCAGGTTCACAGGGAACTAGTAACCAAAATGGTTCTTCCAGCCTTCCATTAAGTGGACATAACAGCAGTTTATGGCACTGCCCCCTCCTCCTCCCTTGCCAGACTAAACATCCTTTGTTGCACCATCTGCCTCTTCATCACCGGCTCACCCCTCCATGTCCATCACTGATCCCTCTACTCTTCCTTCTCTATCATCCCTCTGCTGACACACTATCAGGCCCGCTGTGTTGCCTTCATTGCCAAATACTGGTTTGGGGCCCTCCCATTCTACCTTTCTTCTCTTATCTCACCTACTCCCCCCTCTTCCTACTCTCTTCACTCTAGGGATTCTTGCTCCATTTACATTCCCCACCCTCAATCCTCTACTGGCCAAGCTTTATTCTCCTAACTCCCATCCTTCTGGAATGTGTCCCCACCCCCTCTGCCTCACCCCTTCTCTTCCTGCCTCTAGACATCTCCTAAGGCAACTTCCTGCACACTCTTGTTCCTGTCTACCCCTTCCCTAAGCTATTATGCTTTTCCCTGACACTACCTTCTCAGCCCCTCTGGTTTGATGTGTTCAGTCCTGTCCCAACCTCAACATGCACTGTGCACTTTAACCTTCTCTCATGGTTGTCCATATTCTGCAGTGCTGCATTTATGTTGTTTCATACAATGCTTATCTTAGTTACTGCCACCTCTGTATATTTGATTGTATTCTTATTTTGTATTTGTGTATTCTGCATTTTAGAATGCAAACTGCATCTATTTTATATGTCCCTTCCCCTTCATTTCTCTTCCCTGTGTAGCACCTGGAAATGAGCCTCAGCTCAGCGTGCCTTTCTCAGTTAACACATTTTAAATAAATAAGTAATTGTGCATTTCCTGAGACAAACAAGTGCTTCTAAGCAATACAAATCGTCTGACATTCACTGAATTTGCTGGAATCCGAGATAAAGTGTTATTCACATAAACAGCCATTTGAAATTGGTTTCTATCAGCTTCTAGACCAGTGTTCATTATATGTACTATACTAGGTTAAGCTTCTTTTGGGATGGCAAGTTCTCACATAGTTTTAGGATTGTATTTCACAGAGCCTGCTGGGAATGTACAGAGTACCACAGAAAAGCTGCTTACCACAGTTACTGGCTGGTTGTAACATAAACATTTTTAGCCAATAGGGCAATTATTGTGGAGTCCTTATCAAGCTGTGCTGCTGAGAAATTTATTTTTGCCTTCTGACAATCAGTTGCTTGAATAACCAACTCAGGGACACAGTGGATATAAATAAACTCAGAATCATCCCTGACTACAACATAACTTTTCTGAATTTTCTTGTCTATAGCAATACAGGTTGAAGGCATATCAAAAATATTTTAGTGGTATATTGAAAAGCTTTGTAGATGGGTACTGACACTGTCTTTGTTTGGATCAGACCCAGCATCCTCATGAATTGTCCTTCTCTATGCCTCTTATGATTCAGTAGTAAGCAAATTAACCATATCAGCTGTGTGTCTAAAATTTGCAGTACACTGTATAGGTAACAGTCCTTCTTCACAGAAACATGGAATTTTTGGGCAAACAAGGATTGCTTGATCCACCTAGTTTGCCCATTTTGTTTCTTGCCTATGTTGATACTGTAGACCCTACTAGATCTTCATGCGCCCCTGCTTCCCTACCAAGATTGCCTTGTGTCTATGCATGTTTGTTACCCACCACTGTTTTTGACCCCTGCACCTCTGCTGGAAGATTATTCTGGGCAGCCACCACTCTTCCAGTAATGAAGTGCTTTCTCACATTCTTCCTAAATTCCCCACTCTCAGCTTCATTGCATGCCCCCTTGATCATGTGCACCTCCTCCTCCTCTGCAAAATACTCCCTCCTGGAACATATTTACCCCTCATGAGATATTTGTAATTCTCTATCATGTGTCTTCTCTCCCTCTTCTCTTCCAGGGTGTTCATATTGAACTCCCATTGTCTCTTCTCATAGAGCTCCTGATTCAGCCACTGCACCATTTTAGTTGTTCTCCTCTAGACAGCATCTACCTTGTCTTTGTCCTTCCTGAGACATGGTCTCAGAACTGTACACTGTGCTCCAGGGGAGGAGCCTCATTAATGATCTATATTGTCATAACATTATCTCCCTCCATCTGCTGGGAATACTCCTCTCTGTTCTCCTTACAATCCTGCTGGTCCTACCTACTGTCTTGTCACACTTCCTTACTATTTTAAGGTCATCCAATATGATTACTGCAAGGTTTCTTTCCTGTTATGTGGCCATCAATACCTCTCCCCCATTTTGTATTCTGCTTCTGGATTTCTGTGCCCTAGATGCATGGTTTTGCACTTTGTTGCATTGGAATCCAGCTGCCATACCTTAGACCACTCCTCAAGTTTTATCAGATCTCTGTTCACTCTCTCCAACTCCTCAGCAGTGTACACCCTATTGGAGAATTTGGTTTCATCTGCAAAGAGGCATACCTTCCCCTCCAGTTCTTCTGCAATGTCACTTACAAAGACATTCAAGAGGATTGGTCCCAGTACTGAGCCCTGAGGAACACTGCTGGTCACCCTCCTCTCCCTTGACTGAGTGCCATTTACCACTACCCTTTGTCACCAACCCAGCAAACAAATGTGTACCTGGTTTGCCACCTTAGAAAATACCCCCAAACCATCTAGTTTATTTATGAGTGTCCTCAGAGGTACAGTGTTGAAGACCTCACTGAAGTCTAAGTAGGACACATCTCCCTACCCTGATCTGTTTCCCTGGTCATCCAGGTTCAGAAATTGATCATATTCTTCTGACAAGACCTCCTCCTATGAATATGTGCTGCCTTAGATCTTGCAACATGCAGGATTCAAGATTCAAGAAATTCCCCAGGCCATTTCAAGCATATCCATTACCTTCTCCACTAGTGACATAAGACTAAACAGTCTGTACTTGCCAACCTACTCCCTGCTGTTGTGCTTTTGAACAAAACTACATCTGCCATCCACCCATCCCCTGGAGCCACTCCTGTTTCCATTGAACTGTTGAAAGGGTCTGTTAGAGGTACAGCCAGTACTTCCCTGAGCCATCCAGACCCATAATGTTTGTGCAAATTCAGATTCATGAGTCCCTTGAAGTCTCTACTCTGTGAATGGACTTTTTGTTACCTCCCTCCCCAAAATAGCCAATTGCCAATTTATTAGACACAAACTCTTGCTCTATAGGTGACTAGTTTAGGGTTATACTATGTATTGGGGCAGCTGTGGGACTCAGACCCTGATTGAATGGGTATCCATATTTGCTGCTCAGTGCTCTAACCTTCAGGTATGGTGCCCTTCCCCCTGGGTGGGCAATTGAAGTCATTCTCAACAGTATCCTCTTGGGATATCAGTTTCTTCTACTCTTCCTGTTCAAATATCACCTTTGGAGGTGGACTAGGAGGCACATTGGAGGCATTTTTTTTTCTAAAACTCTGCATCATTTTTGAAAAACTGACGCATTGATTTAATGTCCTCCAAGGAAGGTGATTTTTTTTCTCTGGTTCCAGTTACTCTATTAGATTTAAAGCTGCAGAACCTGAATGTGACTTTCTTTTTGTTTTCTTTGGCTGTAGAATTTGGTTGGTGTTCAAAAATACTTTTTTTGCATTCTCTGGCTGCCACCAAAGCCATCAAATGTTCCCAGCAGGAGATCTCTGCTCCAGAAAAAACAAAAATCTGAGCATGCCCAAAACTCAGGTAAAACAATTTTATTTATAGAGTTAACATTGCTCACTTATAAATGTAGCTTGCAAAGGGTTGTGGAAAAACATTATACATAAATATGCAAAATGTGCAATATAAAGCAATATAATGCCTGTATAGAAAAAGAAATAGATTAAAAAAACACATTTTTTCAAGCTTCCATCACAGTAAGCACAACTGACAACTGTTCTGTGTACCTTGATGCTTTGAAGTGAACCATCTTATCTAGGGGGTATGAGGTCCTCTGCTCTTTACTGACTATGATTTTGTGGCTTTTTCTGTCTCCTTGGGTGCCAGAAACTATTGCCGTTTTACAGAACAGAGCTTTGTAAATTGTTCAGGCTGCATGGGAGCCAGAGACTGTTACAGAGCAAAAGAGCTGTTGGAAGAATTATTTGTGCCTTTACATGTTTTTTATACATAGGCTGTTTTATGGGAGAACATTCTTGTAGAGCTGTTGTAGAAACTTGTGCAGCTAAAGGGCCTGATTCTCATACTCAGTGGAAGCCACATCAAAGGAGGATTGCACTGATTGCTGGTGTGTCATAGACCATTCACACAATTCTCTATCAGGCAGGGTCCTGATGGTAAAGTCCTGTGGCTTATTGCAACCATAGTGGTGCTTCAAACAGAGGACATACCTAGACAGGTTGCTGCAAGTTGTGGATGGCCTTACGGCAATGTCCCTCAGCAGTCACTGGTAGTCTAGCAGCTCTCCCAAGCTCCAATCTCCTGTTATAATAAAATCCCTGGTAGTCTAACAGTCCCCACAAAGCCCCAGTCACCCCTTATAATATTTAATAAAATCTCTGGTAATCTAGCAGTCCCTCCTGAGCCCCAGTCTCCCATTATAATATTTAATAAAATCCCTAGTGGTCTTGTAGACCACTCAAGCTCCAATCCACCATTAAATGAAATTCCAAAATTCCTGGTGGTCTGGTGGACTCCCCATCATGCAGTGCCCTACCACTCCACTCTCCCAATCCATAACTGAGCTGGCAACTGGCACAGCCCACCATTCACCACCATGGCCAGCCACTGATTGAGCATGTACTGTATACGGTATGCACTCAGTGATTGAGAGCTGGGGTGGGGGTGTCTACCAGACCACCAGGAATTGCAGAATTTCATTTAATGATGGGTTGGGGCTCGGGCAGTCAGCTAGGCCACCAGGGATTTTAGTAAATATTATAATGAGAGACTGGAGCTTGGTGGGGGGGCACTAGATTAACAGGGATTTTATTAATTATTATAATGGGTGATTGGGGCTTGGGGGGCTGCTAAACTACCAGAGATTTTCTTAAATCTTATAATGGGGGATTAGGGTGGGGGTGAGGGATCACAGCACATTGCAAAAGTTCTCAACTCACGCAGAGGGTGAATTTCTAAGTACCCTTTGACCAGCTGTGGCTGGTCTAAGGGTGCTTAGAAATTCACCCTCTGGGTGAGTTTTGAGGATCCCGATTGAGGAGCTTTGGCAGCCTGCATCTGCCACAAGTCCCTATTGCCTTGCTACAGTGCTTTTTGTGATGCACAGGGGGTGCAAGTCCAATTTGATGCAGGCTGCCCGAGGGTGATGCAGGCTGCCTTTGAGAATCACTCCCAGTGCATCTTTTGGCAGAAGGGGCACTTTGCACCATTCTTTCTGGCACAAACCCCTTGCCCTGTACCAGGAGCTTTCAGAATTGGGCCCAAAGACTTCAGTTTAGCTACCATTTTCTTTGTTTAAGGGAAGAAATCTTTGTAGAGTTCATAGTTTTAAAAATTGTGATCTGTGCTTAATGAATAAAAGCAAAGATTGCGTCCATCTGCTTTTCCTACTAATGCTTACAGGATGTGCATAGTTTAAATCTTGTAGGCCATGTTTGCTTTTAGGCTTCCCTGTTGTTCCAGTTTGACAGGATGTAAATGAAACAATTGTTTCAGGGGTTGCTCTGAGGAAAAGAGAGACTGTTACAAAATAAAGTTCAGTTTAATGAGCTAGTGCACTGCCTGAAATTAATATTATTTTTCAAAAGTAGAAAACTGCTACTCTTACATGTGCAATATTTTGTCTATTCCATTTTGCTAACTAGAAGACATTCTACCTGACACTAATTGGTGTGATGTTCAGAAAAGTACTCCAACTCAAAGCTGAAATGGCTAGTTCTAGTCCTACTCAAACATCATCAGTCCTTTGACCTCACTATCTGTGACATCACAACTGATCAAGAAGAGTCAATCACATGCTGTCAGATCACTCAGTTATGATGTCCCAGTAAGTAAGAACAAAATTCTGATGATGAGGTATGAAAAGGACTAGGACTAGATATGTTGGTGTCCGGGTAGAGTATTGCACTTTACCTCACACCAAATGCTGTCAGGTAGAAAACTCCAGTGAGCAAATGGAAAAGAAAATTACTTTAGAAATGAAAAAGTAACAATTGACTACTTTCAAAAACTCAATAATGTTTTCTGCTTTCTATTTTTGGTGCCACTGGCATTTTAAACAAATTATATTTACAGTTCTGCCCAGTGGCTTGTTGTTTTCATTGCATAAAAGCGAAGCAGCATGTCATTCATGCACCTCATCCTTTCTCTCTCTCTGGGCCCATCATCTCCACAACACTGACATTATTGATTTATTATTGGATCTGTATATATCCATGTAACTGTATCTTACTGTACATTCACAGTGTGTCATTTTCAGCTGTCAATTATGTGCATGCTCCACTGTAAAGCTAAGATAGCCCTCAACTCTTATCATTAAAAAAAAAAAACTCCAGAGGGATAAATTCCAATCACACAATTTAAACCATACACAGACTGCAACAAAATACCCAGTCACTGGATAAAACTTTAGCAAATCGTTTATTTCATATTTTTATTCAAAACATCAGAATGCTAAAATGTCCATGTCACTGACTTTATTTATTCCATATTGAGTCTGTATAGTTCCATGTAATTACATTTCACTTCCATAATGTGTCGTTTCCATCTATCAATCATGTGCATAGGCTAGATCTGCAGTTCTTCACTTGTTTTCCCTTATGGGCATCACATAAAGCCAACATATAAAATAGACTTTATTCTTGTTGTACTGTATGTGACCAGGATTTTGATGGTATTTAGTGTACTCTTTTGGGTGCATATATCTTGAATTTCTTATTACCACAAGAAATACCAAAGTTATTAGTGATTTTAAGTGACATTTGCCAAACAAAGTCAGCTCTTCATAGGAGAGACAAACTTGCCCTAGAACTTTGCACTAATCTCAGGCTTTGTCTCAATTTGTCATTTTTTGTATAAGCCTGGTATTTGTGGCACTTTAGGGAACAGCTTGGGGAACAAGTATCAAACATTTCCTGTTAATACCACAAGAAATGCCAATGTTATGACTGCTTTTGTGTGATTTATTTGAATCCCAAACACTTTTAAACAGTGAAATGACAGCCTGCTGTCTGAAGGACACCACAGAGATGCATCCTTCAAAAACCACTTTACCCTCAACATTTAAACCTGGACAATCGGGAGACTTCTACAGAGACACTGGGAACACCTTTGGGAAGATGTATACCAAATGTCTTTTTAATTTGTCAAGAAATATCCAAGTTGTGACCTCTTCTATGTGATCTTTGTGAAGCATAGGTAGCCACATGAAGAAACAGAGATGTGCTGCACTTTCCAGAACAACACAAATGTACATCTCAAAACCCCTTTAAACAGAGTCTAAACTTGGGCATTGACGGGACCTCAAAGGACACCTTGGGAAACAGGTATCCAACGTTTATTGTTAATACCACAAGAAAAGCCAAAATTATTAGTGATGTTTTGTAATGTTTACCAAAATGGGTCTATTCCTCATACAACAGAAAAGCTTGCTCTGGATCTTGTCACTCATCACATAAAACCACCACCCCAAACATTTTACCCTTTTCTTATAAACCTGGGCATTCAAGGGACTTCAGGGGACACACTGGAAATGTGAATCCCACATTTATTTTTAATACGTCCAAAAATGTCAAAGTGACAACTTCTTTTGTATGATGAAACAGGAGATGATGACTCATGCAGATGAAAAACACTGGACTGCACATGCCACTGTGCATCCTGTAGCACCCAGAGAATGAGATCCATCTTTTGCTCAAGCCTCAGTACACTCTCAGCCATGTTACACAGTTCTGGTCTGATAACTGCCATTAGTTGCTCCTGTATTTGTTCAGACACACCTGGAATTTTTTGATTTTATGTATGTTTGTCTCTGGATGTGCTTATTTTCTACTTGTTCCTGTTTGCTTTCCTGCTTCATTCCTCTGTGAATCTGGTTGTTTATTCTTGATCTGCCCTCTAATTGTTTTTCCTTTCCATCCTCATGTATAGTTTTCTCTTTGCTGTCGCATCATTTCTCTTTGCTGTCACTTCATGATTTGAAGTCTTATATTTTATCTACAGGCATGCACTGTTAAAAATGTAAAAAATCCATTACCATCAGGCAAAAGGCATACAATATTGTATCAATACAATTTGTACAAAAACAGATAAAGTATTAGGTGAAACCAATATAACACACATCATTGATTCAAAACAAAAGACATGAACTGCATGGCACTGTACCTTGGATTCATTTGTCCATGGGTGCTTTGGAGACTTCCCCTAATCAGGATCTGCAGATTTCCTCCTTTTGCATTTATTCTGTCTTTCCAAGTTCTTCCTAGTTGAAGTAGATAGCTTGATCACAAGTGGTTTCCTATTCACCGGCCGAGACTTCTTTGTGGTGGCTGAGATGACACCTTGTTAGATTTCATCATGTACAAAACAATCTTGTCCATGGTGCAAAAGTTGGATAATACAACAGTGACAATTCTTCACAAAATATACAGACAATAGGCACTGTGGCATTTATTTGGGCCTTATCGAGGTTGGATATAGATGGTAAATGGTGACATGGTTCGCAATATGAACACATTATAAACGCAGTCCAGCATCACACTGGACAGCCAGTGAACTGGTGAGGTATTCCTTTATGTTTCTAAATAAATGATGTGCGTCCACAACTGGACACTTTCTTTCTGCAGCTACACCCTGTCAGAGAGAATGGTGAATAAGATACCAGTGGAGAGCAGCACATTTGTTAGGAGGAATAGGACTAAAGGGAAAAGTGTGAGTAAGATTCAGGTTTTCCTGAGAGCACAGGGATCTCCATCATTGATAGTGGGATGAGGGCTCACTTGAAATGCTTGGCTCCAGTTCTTCATGCCCCACATCCTGCCATCTGCACTAGGTATATTGAAATACAATATATCACTGTTATGCACATTATATACTATAAAGTTATTGAATTGCACTTTATTGTCAGTGCACTTTATTTGCCTTACATTACTTTTTGCCTTCTTACTTAAAAGTGTATTTTCTCACTGTTTTACTCACATGAAATTGTGCTACTTCAGGAAAGTTTGCTAAATGAGGACAATAAGACCACAACGATGGAAACTGTGGAACATCTGGCTGTTGAATATGTAAGCAATAATATCCAACAGGGTGGGCAGTATTGGGCTATACCAGACCGTCCTGGAAGGTCTGATATAGCCCAATACCACCCACCCACCCTGTTGGGTATTATTGTGCTTAGAAAATGGGTTATATATATTTATAAGTGAACAGAAGAATAGCGTGAGACTAGCACTGAAATAAAAAGGCCACTCATATGAGGGTGTAGCGAGTCATAAAAACATATTTTATGTTCCTTTTTCATTTATTGAGTAGTTACAGGGTGATCAGGAACAAGAAAATTCTTTTTTAAGCTGCGAACGGTTAGTCAGGAGTGAGCATGGTTCTATGCAACCTGAGTACACCATTTGGCGGGACTCGGGAGTCTACCACATTAATAGACAATACCGCTGTTCTTGATAGAGGAATAGTGTGGCCAGAAAACAGAGGACACAAAATGAAATTCACGTAAGTGGTACTTCAAAAATGGATGGGTGGGGGGTCAGTCACTCTCTAAGCAAGAAAAAAATACACGGTGATCATAACAGTATTTAAAATTCAGTGAAGCACAGTGAATGTGTGTTTCTCTTCAGGACTTAGGTACGCATACGACCTCATCATATTTTTACTGAGGTAAAAAAAGAAATTATGCTTTTTGTGCAGCTGTTAGGTTAAAATTTTGAAGAAAACAAGCCTGTTTTTTATGATAGGTTCTTCACAGTACTCTAGAAAAAAACATTACGAATTCAAAGAGGAGCGTTGATGGGGAATGTATCTCTCATTAAGTGAGAAATAAAAAATGGCAGTGTTTTGAAATGGAAAATTCTATGGGCACAATGATACTAGACAGTAATCAAGCAGCCAGAGGCTGGGACTCATTATTTACTGGTCTCTAATGCCTGATACCGGACCGGTCAGTTGCTGCCATTAGTCAATCAGAAACAAGGAATCTTGCTATGCATTTTCTAAGGAGTAGCAGCATTTGTTTCCTCTGTAATGAAAATGCACCACCAGATGGGGTGAACATATGAGTTGTGCATGTTAAAGACACAAAATAAAATGATTGATTGTCAAGATAACATTTCCTTTTTTTTTATTCATATTTTCTCCCCAGGGCTCCAGTCGGCGTTGACATCCCGACCGACCCCCTAGCCCTGACACTCAACATCAGGCTGTCTTCCTCATTACCCCCATGGATTACTCCCCATGGTGGGGTGATGAAGAGCTACGCAGCTCAACCCACTGGAGCAGGATCTGGATGAGGAGGCACCATTCAGATCGGGCGGCAGGGGTCAGAAGCTCATGCTGCCAGACTGGAGCCCAATTTTCAATTTTCCTCCTTGTGGAGTGCTGGTGTGCAATGACATCTAGGCACATAGCCAACATCTGCCGTACTCCACCCCCCCTTGCTACATCACTCTAGTAGTGCCCCCTGGTCATCACCAGGGGCTGCGACAGAGTGATGGCACCCTAGATCCCTCCCCAGGATAGGAGAGCAGTCTTCCAGATGCTCCATCCTATCTCTTCCATGCCAACCCCTGGCAGCCTGGGCTCACGTCTGAACCCTGGGTCAACAGCATGGCGTGAGGTGTGGCATCCAGCATTTCAACCATCAGCACCACTGGGCCAGAGATAACATTTTCACATTTCTTATTAGATACTATTTCTTGACATAACCTATCCTTTGTTTCCTACAGATTTTCCACCATGAGCAGGGATGTGAACAAAGTGAAGAAAGTTGAGCAGGCCAGGATATGGATACAGATGTTCTAGGAAGTCACATTTTCAGATCAAACAATAATGTCTTTATGCAGTTTTCCTCAATGACATTTTATACAATGGCCAGGACTCCATGAAACTAAATATAAAATATGCTCTTAAGTTTTATGTTGGGGCTCCATAGCCAACAGCGATATGGTTCACTGAGCATTTCTGAGGGTAAGGGATGCTCACTTTTAGGCACCAAATGATTAAATCAGTTACTGTCTCACGTTCTACCATGCTACCTGTGCCTGTACTTGTTTTTTTGCCCACAAGAACCATAGATGGCACATTTTTCAGTGAACATATTATCATGGGTACTGTAAAAGAATATATAAGGAAGAAATATCCAGATGGACATAATTTTTCAGGACAATGACCCCAAACATACTGCATCAGAATCAGCTATTGCTGCTGTGTGCATTAACTGGGTTTGAACACCACAAGAGTAAGTACCTCACAGTGGTCACAGAATAAGCACATCCATTGTAGTGCATTTTACTGTTTGTTTGCTTTTTGTTACACCAGGTCTCCAAATATTAATCAGACTGAAATGGAGTGCAATGCCATGAAAACATTTACATGGAGAAAGGAAAAAACATGGTGGAACAGAAACTGGTTGATGCCATAAAACAATTTTTGAAAACTTTAAGCAAAAGACAATGCAGAAGATACATTGCACACTTGTAGAAAGTGTTGCAGGCTGTAATTGCCAAGCAGGGGCACCCAACTAGAATGTGAGTTACACTGGTGCTGCATTGTATGGTACTGTATTTATGGTTTGTATTTTTTTATTTACATATTTGGTTTGTTTTCTACTGTGTGTGCTAGAAATGCTTGGATTGTTTTGTAATGATCTGTGAATACTCTGCTATTATACTTTTCTTGTTTGGTGTCATAGTAAAATTTACAATACTCATGTTTACTGTATTGTTAAGCAAAAAGCCACAAGGGGGTGTGAGTTATTGGGGGATTTACCACAGCTGAAGGGTAAATCCACACCAGCCCCGATAACCTGCACCACCCCCAATAACCCAGATCCCCGAGTGGCTTATTGTGACTATACCGAGTACTGCTTTTTTAATCATTTAAAAAAAAGCAGTACTTGGTATAATGTTGAATAAGCCACTCAGTATTACAGCAGTGTTTTTATTTTGTTTTGTTTCCCTGATGTACGGAGCTGTTGTTTTATGGTCTCTGCTAAGCGGGGAAACAAGATGGCAGTTGCAGTTCTGTGATTTAGGTGTCAGATTTTTTTTTTCAAGATACAGCTAGCAGGCATCTTTTGTGGTGATTATAAGAGGATTACAATGGAGGTAAGGTGCCAGCCTCCTGTTCACATTGGTTGGTGTCCAAGGTCCATGGTATAATGCTATTTATAACATGTACTAAACTGCAATTTCAATAAAAATTCCTCTAGATGCACATACAGTACCCATGTAAATAAGGCACCATCATAAAAAAACAGGATCATTGCCACATTTCCTTTATTGTTACTGGGAGGATGTGGGGCTCATCCAAAGCCATGATTTCCTAGAGATTTCTGCCACTGGTGCCATTTTCTTTCCTGGGTGCTTTGATGCTGTGAAATGGCATCACCTGTTCAAAGTGTATGTTTATAAAACAAGCATACATGTACTTCATAAACAAAGCCCAATGTGAAAATACAATACTATGCACATGTTCCTCACTGTGCAAGTGAGCATAAGCATCAAACTACACATACACTAAACAAATGTTCAGATAGGGCAGTGGCCACATTTCATTACGTGCTCCCAGGTGGAAGGGGGACACATCAATGGGCAGGGTTTCCCTGAGCTTTCCTCTACAGAAGTTTTTTTTCTCTCTGGAGTACCTGGATGTTGTGAAATGACACTGCCTTGCCAAATTGTATTTTTATAAAACAAGCACACATGTATTTAATGAAGTGCCACCTTAAAGCACAGGACAGTGTTCACATTTCAATATGTGCTCCCAGGAGGAATGGAGACACATCCATGTCCACGATTTCCAAAAGAATTCCACCACTGGTGTTTTTTTCTCTCCTGAGTGTATGGCTGTTGTAAAATGACATTGCCTAGCCATGCTGCATTTTTGTACAACAAGCACATAGGTACTTTATAAACAAAGTCTTACCTAAAAACACAATACCACACACATATCCCACACTATGCAATTGAGCTCAAGCAGCAAACTACATGTACACTAAATAGATGCCCATCAGTGCAGTGGCTACTTTTCATTAAGGACTCCCAGGATGATGGGGATCACATCCAAACACACAGTTTCCCAGAGACTTCTGCCACTGGTAGTTTTTTCTCTCTTAAGTGGCTGGATATTGTAAAATGCAACTGCTTGGCCAAACTGTATTTTTATTAAACAAACACAAATGAAGCTGCAGCTAATAATGTCTCATCATAAAACATAGGGCTATGGACACATTTCATTAAGGGCTCCCAGGATGATGGGGGACACATCCAAAGCCATGGTTTCCCAGAGACTTCTGCCAGAGGTAGTTTTTTTCTCTACTAAGTGACTGGATGTTGTGAAATGACACTGCCTGGCCAAACTGTATTTTTATAAAGCAAACACAAATGTAGCTGTAGTTAAAAAAGTCCCATTATAAAACACAGGACAATGGCCACATTTCATTACATGCCCCTAGGAGGAAGGAGAACACATCAAAGGCCATGGTTTACCTAAGGTTTCTTACTGCAATCACATCTGCCAGTGCCACAGGAATAGGCTTTTGCACTTGAGAAAGAACAGCTGAGCAAAGGATTTGTACTGCACATTTATTTAAAAGGTGAGCTTTGAAAAAAAAATTACAACTTTTAGTACACTGATCAAAACCAAGAGCTTTGACCTATTTGGTTTTTGTCAAGGGGTGAAGCTTCAAGTTTTTTATTCACCATTTCAAATAGTGCACAAAATAAATGAAAACTACTATGTAAATTAATTAATCTATAGAAATGTGTAATTAAATACAGGTACAGTACTACAATAGCAATGTTGAATGAGGAAAACCCCATACAACATGTTCTTTTTCATGTGCTACCCTAAAATGTGCAAAACATTACAATGAGTATAATTAAAAATGAGACCCAGCACTTGTGGGAACAGTTCAGATCTTGAATGGAAAATATCTCACTTTGTAACCCAATACCTGTGGATTGAGGAGACTAACCAGAATCCAATCAATCTGTAGATTACCATATATTGAGGATGGAGACTTTAGAGCATAAGCAGTGTCATGTTTCATTTCCCAGAAGTTGTTTGTAAATAATAACTGTAACCCAGTTTCACTCAGTTTGGATTTTTTATAAGCAAGAAAATTGTGACAAGACAAGAATGTTAACCATTCATAAAATGAGTATAACTCCATTACTACAACATTATTTATTTATTGGATTTCAACACATTTGAGCCAAAGGCTCTTTTATGAAGGTTCCAAATCAGGAAGTAAACATAACTGCACATATCAAGTATAAATAACAGTTTACATAACAATCAAACTGAGACATTCAAAAACAGTGTTAAGTACATTGGAGCATTAGGTACTGATAAAGTAGTAATTTGCAGAGTAGAAGGCAGACATAAGGCAGACAGAGGCTGGCTTTGTTAGTGACGGGGTGATATAAGTGGGTGGGAAGAGGGAGAGCTATGGTGGGCGATGAAGGGGCAAGGGGTTGCTAGTGGATGCATTTGAGCTGCTAAGAGCAGAGGAGGGAGTGTTTTTCATGGGGTGGAGAGAATTAAAGATGGCAGCCACAAACTGCTTCAATAGGGTAGGTGGTGCAAGTGGGAAAGATTGCAAAGGGTGAGGGGAGGTGTAGATGGGGGAGTGGAATGAGGGAGGGTGAACAGGGAGAGGGCATAGCAGGGCTCAGGGGTGTGAGCCCTGCTATGCCCTCCATTTCTGAGTGATTCATGTTAGTTACACAGAACTGAGGCACAAAGGCATCAAGACATAATTAATTATCCCATTCTGAGTTAAACCTTTAAAATCTATGATAGAAAATATTGCAATAGTTCCATCAAGTACTACTAGCTGAAAGAAATCCATTAATATTAGTAATATTTTTGACAAAATGAGGGAGGCTAAGAAAAAGATTTTTAAGGTGAAAATAAAACTTTAATATACAGTATGAGCATAACCATGCATACAGAAAATCTCGAACATGAAGATTAAAGGGATGTATCACAGAACTCAAGAATGAGCAGTTATAAGACAATTTAAACATTCAAAGCATTGTACTGAATATCAAGTGTTAATTATTTTCAATGAAATTAATAGAAACAACAAGTAGAAAACCTATTCAATTAAAAGATTCAATATTCCTTTCCTAGTCACTAAAATAGATAGTACTATTAATATTCTAGAGAATAAATACTCTCTTTCAGTCATTAATTATTCAATATTAATTCTGTGAACACAACAAAAACAGATGAAACATACATAAGATACAAACTATAACATTTATAATGAAGAGGGAGGGGGTACAAGGGAGAAACAGTGGAGATAAGAGTAGGAGAAGGAAACCTCCATTCGCAAAACCATTTCCTAAAGGTGAAATCTATGAAAAAGACACAGATATGTATATATAACAGAAAGTAGTATCAGTGCATATTCTGAATCAAAAATAGAATCCAATTCTACTTAAGTACGATTCTAGCAATAGGTATACAGCGCAAATAGTCTCAGCACTAAGAGTCTCGCTAAACCAGGACCATTAAGAGACTCCAAAGGAAGTGTGAAAAATCTACTTCTTCATTAAAACCTTCCACTTGTCTGTAGACATTAACAAGCTTCCCATGGAGATATCTTTTGGAAGTGTCCATTGTTGTCTTCTTTTTTTGCTTCCTTGGAGCTGGCACTAATCAAACATTTTGGTTCTGTGTGTCCATCCTCCTGACATCTCATGTTTTTTTTTTTCTTTTCTAGTTTGACCCTCTCTGGAATGCCCCTTTGACATGTAAACTTCTGTCTATTTGCTTTCTTATGGCTAAGAAGGCTATAACTAAGCATTGGTTCTCGAAGGTGGTTCTTACTTTAGATCTTTGCAAGAATTGATCTCCTGTATTTATTATAGAGAAAAAAACAACTGCTCAAATGAATCATAATATGGCATCCTTTGTGCTCTTCTGGAGATGGTGGACTTTGTATATTTCACAGCATAGAACTGAATTTATCCCTTAAGGACTGGTTGTAAGTCTGTAGACAGGGTGATAAGATATTGAGTTTCTACAGAGACCCGCAATCACACTTACTTTTATCTTCCCCTCTTGGGATGAAACTTTTATTTTTTTCTCTTTCCCCTTTTCTTTATTTGCATGAGGTAACTTGTGTAGGTCTTTGATTGTACTGTTTAGAATGCTTTGTTGATGTTCATATACTCTGGATTGTACTTTGTTCACTGTTTCTATGTGTTTGTTGAAATCTTAAAAAAAAAACTCCTGTTGTAATGTGTTAGTTTACAGATCCAGTTTATTTCCTTCTGCAGTAACAGAGTTAATCTGTCTCCTCCCTGTGCTGGTGGGGGCACAAATTCTAAAAACGTAGGTCCTCATATTCAAAAGTGCCTGGCAGAATGGCACAAGTGCTTGTGCTGTACAACTGAGAAGTGCTGCCACAAAATAGTGAGATGTTCAGAGTATGCACCATGAGATGAGATCGCTCATGTCTGGCTGAATATCCTGAACATGCATGATCACACAGTGGAAGATGTGTGGTGCAGCGGGTGACCAGAGACCTTTGCATAACATAAGGAAATGCACGATAGGAGAACACATGCACGATGCACAAATTAGCAATATTCAGCCTGGATATACAAATAACCTAAATGCACATTCTGAGCCCATTCCCCCCATGCGCAGCTCATTACTGGAATGTATTCAGGCCATTTGCATACCCCAGGCATGCTCAGTTCCATATCTGCAGGGCTGCCCCACAACCCCACAAAAGTGAACTGGAGGTATTGCTGCCAGGAAGGCAGGTCTGATGGAATGTTTGTGTGGGAGGGTGGACCACATTGGCCTGGGTACAGTGCTATAACCCATAGCCATTTACAGTGTCAGACTTGGGTACAGGGCACCCACCTGGACAGTGGCCACAGGGGCCCACCTGGACAGGCAACAGGGGAGGGTAAATAATGACACATTCCAATTGGTATACCACATGCATGTGATACATCAGCTCCCTATGCAGCACACAGTCACCTGCAGTGCCCCACACACCTCCATATGAGTGGAACATGGTGATAACTACAAAGAATGGCAGTGTGCAAGAGTGACCAGGTACCCAAGTGGGTGGGTCCCACCTGTGTGCACCTATGGTGTACCACCAAGGGTGCATGCCACAGGTCAGGCCCTGGCCCATGCCAGGCTGCCACTCATCCCACCAGACAACCTGGGCACTGTTGCCCAAGATGTCATCCTGGGTGTATGCCACCACTGGGTGGTGCCCTGCAGGCCATATGGGTGCAGTCCATTGCCCCTGATACATGTTCTGCATTGTGACTGTCTGCTCCACTGGTGTGCCTGAGGGGCACCCAACAACATTGGCATGTCACTTCTGTGTGTCTACATCCAGGGTCCAGTGTGGGGGGGTTAATCTCTGGATGGTGCCAGTGGTGACATGGCACCTATGGGTCTCGGTACATGTGAGGATGCATGACTGCTGTAAGTGGATGCCTGAAGCATGTTCTGGTGCACCTCTGAGGGCTGTCTCTGGATGACCTGCTTGCAGTTCTGCAGTCTGCCTGTGGGTGGTTGGCTGATTTAGGCTGTCCTTTTGTTGCCTAACTTTTGGTGGCTCATTTCTGAGATGTGCGGCAGGTGCGCCACACATTTTGACTAGTCATGGAACTGCCCCCTTTATTTAAACCACATAAATTATTTCTACATGATGGTGCATTCAGGAATGAGTGGCGCATCTCTCCCTTTTGAATAACATGCTTCCCCCGCATTTTCTGAGATGCACTGTGCATATCCATTTTGCACATCTCCTTTGAAAATGTGGGCCATAAAGCTTAAATCCCTTAGCTGGGCACCATCTAATGCCTCAAAATGTACTGTCAACATACATTTTCTGGTTTTATTGAGGATTTCATGGCTGTGCTCCAGAATTCTTTCCTTTCCCTTCCATTCACTTGTTTGTTTAATAAATCTCTTGCAAAAGGAGTAGTTCTACAAGTTTGGAAGGAAGCTTTGGTGATCCCCATCCATATGGGAGGTGAAAAACAAAATATTAAGAACTATAGACCAATTAGTTTGACCTCCTGTATAGGAAAGTAATGGAGAAACTTCTGTTGTAAAACATAAATGGCCATTTAACAAGCAATGGTCTGCTAGACATAACTCAGTATGGTTTTACATCTGGTTCATCATACCAAAGTAACTTAAACTTTCTTAAAACCATTAGTGAAGCCTTGGATGCAGGTCTACCAGTGCATGTCATCTTTTTAGACTATGAAAAGTCCTTCAACTCTGTGTCTCATAAAATCTTAATCAAATGCCTAATTGATATAAAGCTTCATAGGAACATCATTATGTGGATAACCTCTTGTCTGGCAGATAGAAAACAACAAGTTAGTGTTAGGGGATATAAGTCATCTTGGAGTAGTGTTACTAGTGGAGTCCCACAGGGCTCAGTGTTGGGCCCAATTTTATTCAACATTCTTATTTCCAGTATGAAAACCATTCAGGGAGCATGGCTAAAAAAATATGCTTATGATGCCAAAATGGGGCATATTGTGAACAATATCACTTCAGCAGAAATTATGCAGTCTAATCTAAATAATTTGTCTGTTTGGGCAAATCAAAAAAAATTCATTTTTAACATCTCCAAATGCAAAGTTATGCATTTAGGTAATAAAAACCGGCATAGTGATTATTATATTAATAATATCCTATTAAGTACAGTTACTTCAGAGAAAGATTTGAAAATATATATTACCAACAGCTTAAAGTTTTCAGAACACATAAATAAAACTGTCAGAAAATGTCATAGTTTGATAAGTTGTATTCTTAAACATATTACAGGCTGGGAACCTGAAGTATTAATACCTATATATAGCAGTATAGTAAGAGCACACCTTGATTATTGCTCATCCTTTTGTGTTCCAACATTAACAAGCCGAACATTGGCTTGTAGGTATTTGCAGTGGTGTTTGGCACTTATTGTGCTTTACCCTAATGCCCTGCAGGATTGCTGGTATTTGCACAATAAAATTTCAGCATGACCTTTTGTTACCCCCATTGTGCACTACATAGGCGGAAACACGTTTTGGGCAGGATGTGAAAAATGACAGCTGTACTGCTCATAAGGAAGTGTGGTAAAATGGCAATGTTGAAAATCTGGAGTGGAAATATTGAAATTTCGCAAACCTATGAGTGTGCGTGGGAACTGTGCAATGCACACTCGTAAAACAGTCATTGTAAGGAATTTTTTCACCAAATTTTCAACATTGCCATTTTAAAACCTCTGCTAATGAACAGTGTCACTGTGATTTTCCTACTGTGTCCCATACATTGATTTCACAAAACGACTGCACCATTGTGCGCTACATGGTGGAAACATGTTTTGGGCAGGATGTGAAAAATGACAGCTGTACTGCTCATAAGGAGGTATGGTAAAATGGCAATGTTGAAAATCTGGAGTGAAAATATTGAAAATTTGCAAACTTACGAGCGTGCATAGGAATTGCACAACGCGCGCTTGTAAAACAGTTATTTTTAGGAATTTGTTCACCAAATTTTCAACATAGCCATTTTAAGATCTCTGCTCATGAACAGTGACACTGTGATTTTCTTAATGTGTCGCATACACTGAGTTCACACAGCGACTGTGCCATTGTACGCTACATGGACAGAAACACATTTTGAGCAAGATGCAAAAAATGACAGCTGCACTGCTCATAAGGAGGTGTGGTAAAATGGCAATGTTGAAAATCTGGAGTGAAAATATTGAAAATTTGCAAACTTATGAGCGTGCATAGGAACTGCGCAATGAACACTCGTAAAACAGTTATTTTTAGGAATTTTGTCACCAAATTTTCAACACAGCCATTTTAAGACCTCTGCTCATGATCAGTGTCACTGTGATTTTCTTAAAGTGTCCCATACATTGAGTTTGCCCACCGACTGCGCCCATTGTGCGCCATACATGGGACGGAAACACGCTTTGGGCAGGATGTGAAAATGACAGCTATATACTGTCTCATGAGGAGGTGTGGTAAAATGGCAATGTTGAAAATCTGGAGTACAAATATTGAAAATTGTAAACGCATGAGCTGCAAAGAACCGCGCAACGACGCTTAAAATGGTCATTTTTTTGACTTATAGATACCTTGATATCACAGTCATGGTGTTATTCGGCAAAGCGTAATTTCACACAGTGATTGTGGAAATCACCCTTCGGGCCTGAATAACGCCATGACAGTGACATCATTCATGAGAAGGGGTCCCAAAAACCCCATGTTGAAAATTTGGTGCAAAAATTCCAAAAAATGCCTGAGATATGCAATAAAGTTGAAACCCTCCTATCTAGCCCATTATACAGCTTACTGGCATTTCCTCAGTCCGTGGTCGGCTTTGAAGAGTGCAGACGTGTTCCCGGTCCATGAAGATCGTTGTGCCAAGCTCCGGAGGTAAGTATGGGGTGAGGGGTGGGGAGGCAGGTGCGCAGGGTGGGTGCGGGTTGTGGAAGGGGCGAGACTGCGTGAGACCATTTTTACTTTACAGGTTTTTTTTTTTAATTGACAACGTGGGATGTTTGCCACGCTGGGGTGGGCTCCCAGTGTGGCAGAAGGATGGCTTGAGGGGGCCGTGGAGCCAACGGGGGATTGGGCACCCCCATCGGCAAACAACACCGGATGTTTGCCATGCTGGGGTGGGCTCCCAGCGTGGCAGCAAGGATTTGGGGGAAGCGGTGTGATGCGGGAGGGCGGCGTGATGCAGGGGGGCGGCATGACAGTGATCTGTATGACAGCGGTGGTTTTCTTTGAAGTGAAGACCACCGCTGTCATACACAGCTCCCACACCCATTGGTGCAGGACCGCCATGCCTGCTCAACTGAGCAGTGGATTTAACGGGAGAGGCACACCTCCAAAGTGTGCTACTCTCCCAAAACGTTCCTTGTGCATGCGCGCAAGCGAACGTAATAAAAGATAAGGTACTGGTGGAGAAAGTTCAAAAAAGATTTCCCAGACATATTGATAATCTGAAAATACATACATATGATAATAGATTGAAAACTTTGGGTCTCTATTCCCTCGGATATCGAACATTAAGAGGAGATTAATGTTTGATTTATAAGGCAACAAGGGATGCAACATTGTTTGAAACCTTATGCATGAACTGGTATGTTTCTAGAAATAACACTAGGTCCTGTAACTTAAAGTTAATAACAGGCATTAATAAAACTGTTAGAAGAAATCAATTATTCACACAAAGAGAAGTTCCAGTTTGGAACACACTACCCTTAAATGTAGTACAGAGTGTTAACTTAAATCAGTTCAAATTGAACCTAGTCCTATATATGGGTGATTTAAAATATAATTTCCACCCAGACTAAGCATGGCAGGTTCTCTATAGGCTAGTCTCTCCAACTCGTAAAAACCTATGAACCTACATAACACATATTGCAGGGGTATCAAATTACATATGTAACAAAGGGAGTTGTGCATGTCATAAATTCCCTCATGGTTTCAGTAATCCCATTATGAAGAAACACCTTTCCAGGCCTGGCTTGCCTACACACATTGCATGAACCACACAAAAAAAAAAAAAAAAAACTTGAAGGTTTTTGTGCTAGCCATGCCAACTACAGTACTGTAAGGAGCACAATATATAAATGTACATCCGTGCAGGGATTATGCAGTAGGACTATTTGCAGTTTCCCAAACACCACAAACACATTGTCACTGGGTCCTCATGACACATCATAGTGAGGTAGCATGAACTGCAGTACTTGTCACCTTATTCATACTTTAATGACTAGCCCACAAATACCCATGAAACAAGTGAATGGAAGATAGGAGCACACAGACAAGATACAACGCTTAGAGGTCATGTCAAGTTTAATCTCTAATTTCAACAAGGGAAAGAGAAAATGTGAAGAGTCAAATGTAATATTGTAATGTGTGTGATTTTTCTGTGCCCTCCCCCAGCACAAATACATGTTTGTAGTATGATTATTTTTTCTGCATAGTTACCCTCACAAGCAATGTTGAAGTCAGAACTAACATTCTATGTGGACAATCACTGGTGGTGGAGGGTTTAAGTTCTGCCTACATTAAACAATTGAAGGCTTATACACTAGACTTTAATGATGTGTGTTAAACAGCAACTAACTAATTACATGATCATAATATCCCACTATCAGGATTTGTGCTGCGCACTTTTCCCGTTTGAATATCGCACCGGGGCGCATCAGTGGGTTGCGCATGGTGCAACACTGTTGCGCCATGTGCAACCCTTTTGAATATCTGGGCCCATATGTATTGATATGCTGACATGAACCATTATGATATATGTGTATTTCTGAGTATCAATTTGTTAAAAGTATATCACCATAGTATAGTTGCAAACATCTGACTCCAAGCCCTTGGAATAAACACACAAAAACTAGCTTTAATAGTTAGCCCTTTTTAAATAAATTATATTGAGAAAGAGCTAACATTTGAACCATTAGATCAGAAATGTCATCTTTTTAATGCATGCTTAGATCCTACTGCATCAATACAAGTGTTCATCCCTGATTCACTTGAATGTTTTTTGTTTGTTTGCTTGTTTATTTTTTTCCAATACAGTATATCAATATTCTGGAACTGAGTTTGCAGAAAAACATTTTTTTTACAGTATAAAAACAAGTTTTCAAAAAATTATTTTTAAATTTTCCAGATTTGACTCTAATAAATAAGTGGAAAACTGATGTGATTTTTGTTTTGAAAATGTTTTGCTACAGAAGTTTAGTCCAATTACATTAAATCCTCATTTCTCCATTGTGTAACCCGGAAATCTTACAATGATTTTGCAGACTGCACTCGCAAAAACAACAGAAGATTATAATTATGAAAACCTGGGGGAAACTCACATTAAAAAAAGAACACTTATTTTATTCTTTCAAATCTAAAAAAAAAATATGCTACAGCAATCACAGAATAAATTCAAAACAGAAATAAAAAAGTATGGGCAGATCTTGATGGACCTTTGGTCTCAATCTTCTGTCAAATTCAATGTTTTCATAATTAAAAAGGGCATGTTTCAAGACAGGAGAAACATGGGCCCAGATATTCAAAAGGGTTGCGCCATGCGCAAGGGGGTTGCTCCAGCAGCCAGTCTGAAAATGCCATTCTCATATTCAGCGGGAGGCAGATGCGCCCCCCAAATCATGCTGAGCAAGAGTGCAATGATAATGAATGCATGCGCAACTGAAGGGGGAGGAACCATGCATAAATGGTGCAGTGTGATATTCAACAACATACGCCATGCACAATAGGGGAGCAAGCGGAAGTTGCACGATAGTGGAAATGAGCCAAAATAAAAAGGAACAGGGGAGAGGTGCAAGAACGCTACAGGGAAGGCACATGTGGCTGACCGCTAGGCAGACACACAGGGCAGAACAGGGAAAGGGCACCCTGAACCCACAGGCACAGGGAAGGTGTGGGGGGCCACAGCCACAGCCAGTGCAGAAGGGTAAGTGCCACACAGCACTGAGGCCACCACAGGAAGGTGTTCCCGGTGCAGGGGAAGTAGCAGCCAGGATAGTGGGGGGAACACAGAAACAGCTGCGGGGGAACACAAGCCAGGGACATGGCCAGTGCCACCATCCAGATGGAGGCAGTAATGAGGGGGGTGAGAAGGCAGGCAGCAGGGGGGCGTGGCCATGGAAGGGCCCATTGGTGGTATGCCCCCAACAGGCAGTACCGAGCCCACACCAGCTTCGAGCTGTACAGCGATACCAAAATCGTGGGCCAGTACTGCCTGAATTGGACAATTCTGAGGTGGCTCTGTGAGCTGTGCAGTAATGTGATGCAGGCACCCACACGACGGAGCCATGCTCTGTCAGTGGAGACTAAAGTGTCAGCTTGCATGTACCTGCTTGCCACGGGTACCTTCCAGAGACCAACAGGGGACACCACAGGCATAACCCAGTCGGCTGTGTCAAGCCACCTCACCCAATTCCTCAGCACACTGCTGCCACATGCTGTGGAGTACATCCATTTCCCCAGCACACCGGCGGAGTGCACAGCAAACATACAGGAGTTCCACAGGGTAGCACATATGCCTGGCATACTAGGGGAAATATACTGCACCCATGTGGCCATCCACACACCACCTGGCCCTGAGGGGACCGCATATATCAATCGGAAGGGCTATGCAAGCATCAACTGCCAGGTGGTGTGCGATGCCAGGGGGCGCATAATCAATGTCTGTGCCACGTACCCTGGGGGAGCACATGATGCCTTCATCTGGCACCAGTTGGCACTGTGCCACAGATTTGAGAGTGGGGACATCCCCACTGGCCACTTAGTGGGTGAGTATGCAAACCACGTAGAAAAACATAGAGCTTGGGAGGGGCATGGTCAGAGGTGACATGGGTAGTGGCCTACATGGCCCAAGGCAGGGTGACTCTGATCACCAAACTATCCACCACCCTCTACACACAGGTGACAGTGGATACCCACTCTGTCCCTGGCTGCTCACACCATACCGGCAGCCCGCGACCCCATCGCAGCAACGCTACAATGAGGCACATGCCACCACATGCAATATCATTGAGCAGGTGTTCAGGATGCTGAAGGCAAGTTTCTGTTGCCTGGACACCTCCGGCGGTGCCCTACAGAACAGCCCCTCAAAGGCCTGTGGGCTATTCCTGGTCTGTTGCATCCTGCACAAAATGGCCAACGACTGTGGGATAGCTGTACAGGTCAAAGAGGGGGACATCGATGGGGATGATGAGGATGCTGGTGAAGATAGTGATGGGCAGCCCCCCCTTGGGTGATGGGACCCCGACTGCTCCGGCTGACACAGCTGCACCAGGACACCATCACAGAGGAGCACTTCAGCCAACCCAGGTAAGTCATGGGGCCATGTGCAACCACCATTGGCAAAGGCACAACCCACAAACACGCATGGACACACACCAGGGGTGCATGCTGTCAAGGGAAGTGGCCGAGCATGGAACTGCTCACACCGCCAGGGATGGGTGAGGTCTGACATGACACACGGTCATGCACACACACACAAACCTCACAAGACATGCACAAAGGGTAGGAGGCATGCCGACCCAGACCGCCACCCCCAGCCACACACACCTCCACAGACCACCTCGCCCACTACCTGTCATTGTGCATGGGCGTCCCCACCGAGACCAGCCAGCAGTGACAGGCTGACCACTGGCCTCATGGGGTGGCACCAACGGTCCCCCAGGGGTTTCACTGCTTGAATGCGACTGTGCTCGCGCAGTTGTCTGCAGCGCACCGAACATGCTTGAGCCAGGCGTGCTTGGGATGCCCACAGCTGAACCCGGTGTCGACAAGGATGGTGTCGCACGATGCCGGGAACGGGGGTGGACATTGCACTGAGTGGTGTCTGTGATGCATGGGCAAATAACTGTGTACCCATTGTGGCCATGACAGCTGTGAATGCCTGTGTCTGCCTGTCAATGGCAGCGGTCACATCCTCCCACAACCGGTCCATCCCTGCTTGGAGCAGAACGGTGTCTCTGCTGCGCCGCTCCTCTGCCTGGTGCAGAGCCACACTCAGTGCATCCACCACCATCACAAGCCACATCTGCTGATTGACTGATGCTTGCAGTATGCGGGTGTGCTCATCTAAGAGGTCGTCTGCCTGATCGGCATGCTGTCCCTCAGGGTGTTCACGACCCTGATGCTCATCACTCCTTGAGGGTGGGTGCTGCATTCCAGGGCCAGGCCTGGGCATGTCCATAAGTGGTGCACTGATGCCGCCCCCTGACACTGTACCCCCATGGCCATTGGCCGACTGCTGATAATGCCCCTCCAGCTGCCGCTCTCCAGGGCTCAATGGTGCTGCCGCAGTGGCTGCAACAGTTCCACTGTCCTGAACACACACCAGTGCTGCCCCACTGGTGCAGACAGGCACAGGCTGGGACTGTGATGACACACAGGCCTCCATGGTGGCACCATCTACAGCCATGACTGCGATGTCACCTGCTGTGTGGCCATCCTGTGGTCTACACGTGTCACTGCCCATGATGTTAGCTCCATCATCATCGGTGATGGATCTGGCACCAGCCCGAGTCTCAGCATGCTGGCATCCATGGACGTTGGCATGCTGGGACATGGGCAGGGCCTCCTCCGCACCTGCTCTACCAACATCAGTCCGGACGTCCAGGCGGTCCCACTGTCGCCCTGACCCCCGTATTCCTGTGGAGGTGGACTAGCCCTCCTCCATCTCCATGATACTGGCCTCAGTGGAGAATCCCACCACCGCTGACCCATGTAGATGCTCAGGAGCTGTAAGGGAAAAAAATTAGCATTACTGCATGTGACCTACCCTGCCCCCCAATAGACAGACCATGACCTACCATGCAGTGATGGGCTACCACCCATCTGGAATCCACCACCCGGAACACCCTCAATGGCACAATGCTGCATGCTGCCAGCAACCCGCTCCTCCTGTGGGGTCAGGCGTTGCACCTCTGGCTGTCCCCCACCTGTCGCAGACCGTGCTGCCCTGATGGCAGCCACCTTCTCTTTAATTCTCCACCTGTCCATGCCCATCTTCTTTTTGCACTCCTGCATGGAGTGCTGGTGGCTGCCATGCAGGTTGACAGCACGCGCCACCTCCTCCCATGCAGCAGCATGGGCCTGTGGTGTTCCCTGGCGTCCGCTGAGAAGCGGCTCCTGGGCGAGGTAGGCCTCAAACAGGGCATCTGTCTCTGCCTTTGTGAAGTTTGGCCTCCTCTTCCTCCCATGACTCTGTTCCTCTTCCTCCACCACACGATCGGTCATGAGTCATACTGTGAGAATGACAGGTGTTACCTGTGACTGTGCAGTCTCATGCATGTCCCAAACACCACAGTCCACACTCCCAAATAGCATGCAACTCACCACAATAGACTGCAGTAACCGACTATGGCGAGTGCAGCCCAATGTCGCATTTTTATAGCACAACCCATGCAAATGAGGCGAGGCACATCTTTAAGTGGATGCAAATGCAGTGACTGCCCCATTGAATGGCTGATTAGATGATTTGCATATGCTGGCTGAATATCGCGCTGTTACGCTTTGAGCAATTGTGTTGAACATGCTGAGCCAAGGGCGCAGTTCTGTGACATGCGCAGTACACACCTAACTGCACATGCCCGGGTTGATGACGCAGGTGCCTGCTGTGCTGCTGACGTGCTGTGCACAGGAGGCAATGCAGGGCATGGCCACCATTGTGCCAGTGACGCTACAGCGCTGTTCACTTATATGGCATTGTTGCACTGGGTGTCGTAGGCGCACTGGGGCAACAGCACTGTAGGCCACTACAGGAGGTGGAACACAGGCATGCAATTGTGCTACATGCATTGGGTTCCAATCGCACTGTGGCTGTCCATGCGCCAGAGACCCATGACCCTGTGCCCGACCTTTGCCCCCTACACGCCATGCGTCAGTCATGGGCGCACCACTATCACGCTGTTCGGTGACAGTGCGATAGGGAATGGCAGCACTGTACTGCACAGCATCTGCACGTGGCAGGACTGCGCTGCCGAGCGCCATTTTGATTCAACCAGACAGCAGAGATGGCGCGGAGGTGGGCAGTCCTTTGGAGCCAGGTTGAGCTAGCCAACCTGGTGGCTATAGCTGAGCCCCATGCTGGGGCTTTGTATGGAGAGGAACTCCTGGACAAGGCCAGGAGTGTGGTCTGGCAGGAGGTGGCCGACGCCCTGGAGGAGGCCACCGGTATGAGGCGAACGGCGGAGCAGTGCCGCCATCATTATGGGGATCTGAGGCGCAGGGACCCAGACCTGCTTGCCCGCCTGCGGGTACATGCCAGGAGGGACACGGTGCCATGGCCAGGTAGGTGCAATATCCGTACACTATTATCGTCCATACGGGTGTCACGGTTGCATGTGTCCAGCACATGGGGGGAGCGTCCGGTGTTGGCAGTGGTGGTGGTTTCAGGGTGAGGGGTGGATGGGTATGGCTGTGTGGGATTGCACACACATGGGGGTGGTGGGACTTTGCTACCAGATTATACTGATGTTCCTCTCTCCATGTTTGCACTTTAGAGCCCGAAGAACACCAGCAGAACTGGGACCGGAGGCACCGCATGGAGGAGCAGCGGGCCAGGAGGGATGATGGTGGTCCAGTGCGCATGGACCAGCCTGATGATGGTGAGTGCCTTACATCCATGATTACTATTGCATGCTGTATAACTGGGCGGGCAGCGGGGCATGGCCACCATCCATTGACACCACTGCCATGCACGCAACTTGTTACAGTCAGCACTGTCCAGTGGCACTGCATGTCTGGGAGTGTGTCAATGGTGGTCCATGCATGCACCGGGCACATGGCTGTGGCACTGCCTTCATACCGCATAGGCAAGTCACTGTACTGCCATGGTGGTGCTGTGCAGGACATGGGCGGTGGCTGTGTGCAGTGGTCCACATGGCTGTGGCTGCCTGGGTGGGCAGGTCTTGTGGACACAGTCACTGTGGGTGGTCGTACACCATCACAGGGGCGTGGCACATAGCTGTATGCCATGCACAATGGGTGGGCTACAGGGGGCTGGACAGTCACACTTATTGACTCTGCTCCCTCGTCCTAGGTGGACGGTGACTCCAGAACATACAGAGGAGTCTACGTGAGCTGCTTCAGGTGGTGAGGGAGACCTTTGAGCTTCTTCAAAGGATCCACCACCAAGGGGTGAGGAGGAGAAGGAGAAGCAGACATCAGCGCCATGATGAGGAGCACCAGGGCACCCGTTGATGTCCCCATGTTGCCACTACCACCTTGCCCCCTTTGACCCACCCTCACACCCCTTCTTCCCTCTCCCATATGTTCACCTCTGCCCCTTACCCGCCCCCACCTGTTATGTGGCCCTTCCCCCCCTTGTAAATATTTGTATATAGTTTTTTGTTACATCTTTTAAATATATGCATTTTGTTATGACAACTGTGGTGGTGCCTGATTTGCAGCGGGCTACAGGTGCTCAGCTGCAGTGGTGTGCATGAAGTCAGGTGTGGTAGCACGCATGGGCATATGTGTGTGTGTGTGTGTGTGCAGAGGTGAACCGCCTATGGTGTGGCAGGGGGATCAGTCACTGTTTGTGGTTTGTGTGTTGTACTCTGTGCACTGGATGCCTGTGTGCAGTGGTCCACAGGGCCTGCACTGTGTGCATGGCACCCCTGTCAGACCATCCATGGCCTGTGCAGCTGACACCCTTGCATGTCTGTGATATGCATGGTCTGCTGGCGTGTCAGTGGTGGCTGTCCATGCTGGATAACAACTGTACCCGGCACAATGCCAGGTTGCCTTCCATCACCAGTATGGTGCACTTCTGCCTCCGTTGGCACTGTGGCCTCCGCTGTTGTTGTCCCCCCTCCATGCTGTCACTTGTGTCTGTTGCTGGGGATGTGCTCCAGTGTCTGTCACCTGTGCTCTGGCAGCATGCTGGTGGAATACAGCTTCATGGTGCCTGCACAGGGTGGCTGGCACACCTGTGCAATGTAGGGGTGCTTGCCATGTGTACACGTCAGCTGTGGCCACACGCCAGTGGCTTGGTTGACCCACTAGTCTGTCCCTGTGTTGGTGTGCCCTTGGGTATGGGTGGGTGTTTGTCCATGCACTGTGTTGCATCCTGTGTGGTGCATGCGTCCATGCTACACTGTGAGTGTCTGTGCTGGATGTTTTGGCCAGTGCTGGGTTGGGATGTGTCCTTGGGAGGGTGTGCAGGGTGCTGTACCACTGGAGGTGGTGTCCAGGGCATGCCCTGTCGCATGTGGGGTACCTCATGTGCTGACACATGGTCAGTCTCTCAGCTGTACCTCAGGGGACATGCAGGGTGGCACTGTGTATGCATCTGTTGCATCGCTGTCTGCTGCCGCCCACTGCAAGGTGCCTCATGGTGGGGCTGCCTTGCATGGCTCCATGGTGTACAGGGTTGCATTGTCACAGTGGGGGTGCTGGCATGCATGGGGTGTCCTGCACTGTTGGGCGCTACTCCTGGGCAGGGTGTATGGGGATCATGGTGCAGGGTGTGCTCTGCATTGGTGGGATGGTGTGGTATGGGGTGGTTAGCCCTCCTTGTGTGCCGGTCACAGCTTGCCAGGGGGTGTGCTTGGGCACCATACCCCGGCTGTGGGTTGGTTGCTGGTATCCATGGACCAGTGGTTATTCCAGCTCTCACCCGGTTGTGCAGTGCATGGGGTGTGGGAACAATGTCTGTTCTGCTGTGTGTTCCTCTGCCCATCTGTGGCATGGGTGGTGGGCCCCTGCATCCCTGGTTGTGCTGTTGCATTGCTGCCCTGCTGCAGGGGGCATCCCTGGTTGTGCTATGGCACATCTGGACTGCTCCACTGAGCATCCCTTGTTGCGATATGGTGCATCAAATATGCTCAGCTTCACATCCTTAGTTGCGCTATGGTGCAGGTGGTGTGATATTCAGTCATCGGCTGTAGGTGCATCTTGGCCTGCGCAGTTTTTGAATATCGCGCTTCTTGTGCATGGGCACAGTGGACTTGCGCTTGCTCCTGCTGTTGCGCACTTTTTGGGTGCAGTTTGAATATCTGGGCCTTGGTATTCAAAAAAATAGAATAAAAAGACACGGGTCAAAATTTTTCTCTCTAACAGGCAAAGCTGCTTTATTTGGTGTTTACAGTATGCTTGAGTTGATAGTATGAGTAAACCGCCCCCCTCCCTCTGATGTACAACATCTTAAGTCTTAAATACAGATAGTAATAATTACCCTTCTTTGTATATTCTACAAAATCTTTTTGGGTGCCACTGGTTCTGTCCCACAAATAATGGGACATTAGTTATTAACAAAATCCAGTGTACACCTCTCTTAAGCCACACTTTTATTTTTTTTTTTAACCTAGAGAGGTGCAGAACATAAAAAGGAAACAACATTTTGGCAATGTGTTCATATTTACAGTTGATAATATTTTATGCACCATTAACATTTACACAGGCCTCTGTATGTGGCATTATCTGCTTATTTAATGTATATTTATGTTATTCACGCTGGGCTGCTAGAATTTTAATGCTAGACAATGATGCCCACATATTGATCCACATGACTGACAAGGGCAGTCATAATGCATTCTTGGCACTACACACTGCTCCAGCAATGTGCCATAAATCAGCAGTATTTGGAATCCATAATGTTGTTTCAGTAATAATGTATTTCTGATGAAAACATCACTGAGCAAACTTTTATTTTCATTCTTTCATTTCTGATCTGAGATGCATGATTTTGAAGTGTTTTAAAGATCTTGCCCTTTGCAATGCCCACCATGAAAACTAAATTAACATCTTTCTTATGTGCAGTGCTGCTTACCATTCAAAACTTGTGTTAGTACCTTCTTACTACATCCACAGTAAAAATCTAGTATTAAAAATCAAAGGGTATTCTGAATGGAAGAGATGTTTATATACTGTAAGTGATGGCTATCTTTAAAGACTTGCATCATTAATTACATAGAGAATGGCTGGGTAGGGGGTTATAACGAGAATGTTATACACCCCTGAGGTGTGGCATGCCAGATAAACCCCGAGAGTAAGGCATCCCACACTGAGGGTGTGTGCAAAATTCTAATTTTAAACAACTACTGAGCCTTTATTTTATATAATTGCTAGGAAGTGTTTTGTGGCCACAGCAATTATATAAAATAAAAATACATTCCTGTTCAGCCACAGTCAAGTCTGGGTTTAGCGTGGTCCACTGCTTAGGCTCCAGAAACCTTTAATTTTTTGTTTTTATAAGTCCAAGTGAGGTTTAATATTTGTCCATTTTCTTTCTTTCTTTTTTTTTTTTTTTGTAAGGCTTACTTACTGCCGAGAGCGAGTAGCAGTCAGTCGGGTGGCGGTGCAGTGTTCAGGGGGACAGCAGAACGATGGCTGGCTGGCACATGCGAGGAGTGAGGGAAACCCAATGCATGTTTTCCATTATAACCAGCTGGGTATAATGACAAATTATAACTGGGTTTCCCTATGGGAAAAAAACACTCCCCGGTAATTATAAAAACATTTATAAATTTGTTTTGTAAATATCTAAAACATTTAAAAATATATTGCTGATGACTCTAACATTGTCAGAAATGCATTTTTACTAAAAACTGTGCAGAGTATATTTTCTGTTAACTACCAAACACTGTTTGCTACATTAAGCATCTCTACATGAATCTTCCCCAGCAGATGAGATTATAGTTTGGACTCCTTTCTCATTTGATTCTTGATTTCTCACTTAAGATTGCAAGGTTGTCAATTAGTATCACTTGAGAAAGTGTTCTGGCAAGTTATGTCTCCTCATTGGTCAAGATCACATCACATGGTACTTCATTAACATAGCACATATCCCTGCAAGTGGTATGTTAATCAGGACTACAACCCATCAGCATTAAAAGAGTAGTATGAAAGACACATGACAACTCACGATCAAAAACCATCCTGCAGATCAACCAACCACATCATTACTATAGCAATCTCATCACAAATTCTGCATATTAAGACTCATTTTCAGAGATCCCCATTAGATTGCACAAGATGATTGTTTCAGGTAAAATTTGTGTGATTATGCTTCAGTCAGTCTTGTCTATAGCATCAGACTCAGAACTCCCAGTCAGTATGTTAACATAGCATAATCCTTCCTCTGTAATGACTTATTCCTAACTTAATTACTGTAGCCCACAAATAATTGAATAGTCATTATTCAGAAAGGAATAATGAACAGTAGCCACTATTCTGGGTATTCGTACTTGGAAAAGAAATTAAAAAAGGAAAAGTAAAAACAAATACACTCCAGCCCTCCTAACGGGGTCAGTGCTAGTGCCATGGCCACACACATCGAATCCCAAAATTAACTGCATCCCTCCCACTCATCCTTTGTTACAATTATATTTTGGAAAACAAATCCCCCATCAGCATGTTGTCAGCCCCTTCATGTAGCAGTTTTACATCTGCATAGCCAGAGCTATGCTGATACCTTGCTGTGACATAAGAGAAGAAGGGGGCTCTGTAAGCACGTGACCAGACTCCAAATGAAGCACTGCATTATGGAGTCGAAGCACTTCACTCCACGACTTGCACAGCCACTCTGCTGACTGCATTCATTAGTGTGTCTCTCCACCTGCCACTGCACTATTTAGTTGCTGGTGACTCCACTGCCTATCCTCTCCATTCATTATCAGTGTCAGTGGCTCAGCAGGTAGCACACTTGCCTCTGAGGCCAGGAGATCTGTAGGCTATGGGTTCTATCCCCACACCAGGCACATGGGTTAATATTCCAATACTGACACTGTAGTGCAGCATGAGAGGGGTGCTGCACTCCTGAGGTGCCGTCTTTCGAATGAGAAGTTAAACCGAGGTCCCACCTGCCTTTTCAGGTGGATGTTAAAGATCCCATGGCACGTCTTGAAAAGAGCAGGGGAATTTCCCCAGAGCAATTGCCAAATTTCCTCCATTCATGAAAAATACCACCAACAGCTTAATCTGGTTCAAGGTCAGTTGCCATTCATCTGTATCCCCCTCCCCCAGGTCATGCCTGAAAATAGGCAGGATTTGTCTAGTGCACTTACCCAGTCAACAAAAGCTAAATAAAAATAAAAATTATGGATGATACTGACAGCATTTAAGCTAAATCAAGTAAATACATGCTTGCAGACTAGATAAACACATGAACTTACAAAAGTGACTCCTTTTAAAAACCAAACACGTAACATGGATAAATCTTTGTTTAAAAGTGAAACTGTGACACTGTGCATGCCCATTGCCATGATTTCACGTTCAAATGCAGATTTAACTGTGATACAGTGTGCTCGGTTCTTACAAGGAGTCACTTTAGTAAATTCGCTTTCTGTAGTCTGTAAATTTCTGCTCACTCTATGTAGCTTAAATTTTGAGAAACACATCATGTGATTATAGTGAACAGCACTCATGCCTCCTGGTGAAATGTTTCAATAAATAAAATAAAATAAAAAACAAATCAGCTGTCGTTATACTTTGCTGTCTACCTGACTGCTCTGTGAGATGAAAACCATGGATTTTGCCTGTACCATCTCTCTTTTACTGCCTTATCCTGATCGCCCCTTCTTTACCATAGTATTGTTTTGTCACTGACATACACAACATACTGTATTTGCTGAATTCATGCTGACAGAGTTGACTTCTGGTTCTGGGAGTTTTGTGCTACTGATCTCCCCACATCATGTAATGTACAAATAAAAACAAGTGTAGAGGCAAAAAAGGGTAGTGACCAAAGACAAGGAGTGACAGCAGGAGGGCAGAAGTGTAAAGGTCTGACCCGGTCTGCAGTGCCAAAGTGATAGGACAGTGAACTTCACAATTCTCTCTCTCTCTCTGTCTCTCTCTCTGTCTCTCTCTCTCTCTCTCCAAAAGCTGGCTTAATTAGTAAATCAGTGAAAGCTAAAATAAATAAACTCACTAAAAAATGAACAAATTAAAAAAAATCTATAGTAAAAAATGCAGTCGGAATGTGCACGTGAGTGAAGGAGTTTAGAGATCCAGTTGAGATGTGCTGGTGGGAGAAAGAGTTTAGAAAAGCAGTCAAGGTTTGTCCATCAGTAAACTCATACAAGCCACAACTAAGAACTCAGAAGATCAGTAATGCTTGTAGTTGATATACTTTATTATAAAAGTGGCAGCATACTGCAGTATTAACTACACGTCAGTGGCAATCAGTTGAAGGGGCAGGAGGAGGAAGAGGCATGGGTGTACATCAGTGTTCCTCAATGTAATGAACAGGGAGCTGTAACAAACTAACTTTATGCCTCCCATTCAGTTCATTATAGCAAGGGAGCAGTGTATTAGCTTGTGCAGCTAGAGTTTGTTTAACCCAAAAACAGAAACTACTTGCTGCTGGGCTAATTTTATTATTGTTTTCAGTAACAGAAATGGTATATATGTCCTCTCTGCATAAACTAGCATTGATGCTGTTTTTAACACCATCCTCGCACAGAAAATCAGTTTTTATTGAGTGACCTGAAGTATGTTCATTCACAGCAGATGAGGATCCTGTCATCCTACAGGCTACCACTTAAAAGAAATGTTATTTTCTTAGTTTCTTATTTCTTTTAAACATAGAAATAAAGGTGCATGCCACCTGCTTCCACTACATTACGTGTCAACTGTTTATTTTGCATATTAATATGATATTTATTTACAGACCCCCATCCCAGGAAAGTGAAACCGACAAAGAGTTCATGGAAGCCATCTTAGTGATGGTGGACAGTGGTCAGTTGCTGCTTGTTGGGAATTTAAATCTGCCAGATGTGGACTGGACCATATACAGCAGCCACAGAGTGGACCAGAGAATTCCTGTTCACACTGTGGAGGACAGGTCTAAATCATCAGGTAGACTCACCCACCACAGACAAAGCAACCCTGAATGGTATCCCATGAGGCGGGCACATGAGGAAGGGTGCCATCCATAACGGTGACTCATTCCCCACTGAATCCCTCATGGCGATGGGAGGGAAGGGCAGCTGTATGGGGGTGGGTGAAATGGGTGACAGGATGTTGCTATATGTATGTGCGTGGGGGGATCGAGCATGGCGAGCGTGGGCTGGGAGGACGCAGATGAGCTATAACCGGTGGCATGGCGGTGGGTTGTCAAGCTGCATCGTGGCATTGGGGGTTGGTCTGTGGTTGGGGTTGGTGAGTTACTGGGTTCGGGTCCAGGTGCCAGTGCGATTTTATTGCGCCTGGCCTGAACCTTCAATTTTATATGTTTTCACCCCTGACATGCACCCCCCCAGAGTTGAGAATCCTTTAGAAGGAGGTGTGGGGGGCTTTATGTCCCTGGAGCCATTGTCCTGTGCACCAGGGTGTCAGAGTGCCAAAAATGTTTACAGCACTCTGACTGCGCGATAACGGCGATCGCCTTCATGCTTTTGCCATTATCACATGGAACTACCCTGAACCTGTTGCTCAACAAACAACAACAGGATTTCAGATGTTCATGAGGGTATCAATCTGAAGACCAGCAACCACTGGGCAGTCTGGTTATCAGCAGATAAAGAGAAAAGTAAAAGTCACACAAAAATCAAGATACTTATTTCAGGAAAGCAAACTTTTCCGAAATGAACTCCAGGAACGAGACCATGCTTGACGCCAGTAACAAGGGGGATGCAGAACACTGCTAGGAGAACTTAAAGAATGTCTTAAATACTGTTACTGAGCAATGTGCAAGACAAGTCAGCAAAGCCCAAAGAGGGAAGAATCCTCTCTTCTTCTCCAAAGAGGTAGCAACCAAAATCAAGGAAAAAAAGAGTGCTATTAAGCAGTACAAGGAAACAAAAGGTGAACAGACAGGGAGAAATATAGGAACAAACTCAAGGAGGCCGAAAAAGCAATTCAGATAGCCAAAGCCCAAACAGAGGAAAGAATATCACAGAGGATTAGGAAGGAAGGAAGATAAAACTTTTTATAGATACATGAGAGAATAAAGGAAGAGTAAAGGGGAATAGTCTGACTAGCAACAAGGGAGGGCCAGCTGTTAGAGAAAGATGAAGACAAAGCAGAGTTATTAAACAAATTCTTCTACTTTGTCTTGGCAATAGGAGATTTTGGCAAAGAACCTACACTAAGTAAGACAGAGCAGGATAGAGGAGGGGCAGATATAAGCCCCTTCACGAAAGAGAGAGTCTTAGAAGAGCTAAGAAAACTTAAGGTGGATAAAGCCATGGGGCCAAATGGTGCCCACCCCAGAATACTAAAACAGCTTCAGGAAGAAATAGCTGCACCACTAGCTGAGCTGTTCAATCTATCTCTGGAAAGTGGCAGAGTATCTCAAGACTGAAATAGGGCAACAGTTTTGCCCTTGCTGGAAAGTGGAAGCAAGGAAGAGGCAGAAAACTACCGCCCAGCCAGCCTGACCTCTATAGTGGTAAAAATAATGGAAACATTACAAAAGGAGAGAATAATTTACCTGTTCACAGATGATACAAAGCTCTGCAACGGGGTGGACACACTAGAGGGGGCATTAGGTATGGAAGCTGAACTAAGGAGACTGAAAGAATGGTATAGAAATTGGCAGTTAAAATTTAATGCCAAGAAGTGTAAAGTAATGCACCTGGGGAAGCAGAACCCTGGGAAAAAGTACGTACTAGAAGGGCAACAATTAGAGGAGACAAAGATGGAATAGGATCTGGGTGTGATTGTTACCAATGACTTAAAGGTAGGAAAGCAATGCAAAAAAGCAGAGCAGAAGGCAAGATGTATCCTCAGATCAATAGGAAGGGGTATTACAAGCAGTGAGAAGTAAGTTATCATGCCCCTTTACAGGTCCTTGGTGAGGCCACAACTCGAGTACTGTGTCTAGTTCTGGATGCCTCACATAAAAAAGGACATCGACCATCTGGAGACATTGCAGAGAAGGGCCCCAAAGATAGTGCAGGGTCTGCATCATGAGCCATATGAGACAAGACTCAAAGAGCTGAATTTAATCTCTCTGGAACAGAGAAGAAACAGAGGGGCCTGATAGAAACATTTAAGTACATCAAGGGAATTAAGACAACTCAGATGGAAAACCTCTTCCAGGAAAACAGGGCAGCTCATACAAGAGGGCACAACCTGCGTCTGTTGGGAGGCAAGTTTAAAAGCAAATCTGGAAAGTACATTTTCACCGACAGAGTGATAGACCCATGGAACAGCCTGCTACCTGAAGTGGTGGCATCACAGACAGTAGGGGAATTCAAACTTGCTTGTGGCAGGCAATGAGAACAACTTACGAAAAAAATAATTTTGGTGGGGTATCCACCTTAGGCAGGCTAGATGGACCACATGGTTCCCATCTGCTGACATGTTTCTTATGTTCCTATGTTCTTATATTGTTCAGTAACAGGTCAAATGGGCAGAATGTGACTGAAAAGGCACATGCATTCACTCTTGTCCACCCTGTAGCCTTTATCAAGTGATTGCATTAGCAGGTGTAGGTGCTCTGACCAGAACTTGTTCTATCTTCCCCTTAATAGCCCAACTTTCCCTGAGCCCCAAAGCAACACATAAGTGAAGTAGGCCCCCCTCATCCTGCTCAAATACTCATGATGCAGTATATCTGCCAGTCCATTGATGCATCTAATCACTTCATGTGACTTTGTGTCTGATTTGCTAACAAGTTGAGAGCTCATACTTTCTTCAAATTAGGCCTTGCACATAGCCCTATTTCTCTGCCTCAGTCTCCTGAGACATGATGAAACAGCAGAACAAGTGATTTTAGTTGTAGATAGACAGGTAGTTAAACATTTTACTCATTAATTGTTGTAGAGTTCTGAAAGGAAGAGAACATTCATAGCTACTGTATGAAGAGCACTTTGATATGGAGTACTCAATTCACAGTATAGGCTTATTTCAACTCATGAAGATCATTGTTTGACACTGTCTGTTTCATATCCAGAACACATGGCATTAATCAAATGTTCTTGGTGCCAGACAGATAAGGCAGACACATGGAAAGATAGACAGGCAGACAGAGAGGTAAGACAGTTCATAGTCAAGGAGATTGTCAGATAGAGAAGCAGACAGATAATTACAGCTAATGAGAGTTAGATGGAGACAGACAGACATATCTGAGAGAGAGAGAGAGAGAGAGAGAGAGAGAAAAGAGTGAGCTGCAGACTGTACATACAGTACATAAATTATAAAGCCTAGATGCTGGTGCTGCATTTCATACACCATGGATAAATTAGGGGGTTTGAATTTGTGTCTCAAAAGCTCCATTACCATCTGGGAATACTAAAGTTGGGAGGCAAAGGCTCAACAGGAAAACTGAAAAATGCCTATGTGCATTGGCAAGGATACTGCACTTCTGATCACTAGCTGGGATAAAAAAATGAATAGAGCTGCCTGGCAAAAATAAAAAGCAATATATGATTTTCCAAATGAAAACTGCATGCCCTCTTCTAGCATTTTAGCCATAGAGGTCAGAACAAGCACTGGCTAAACCAAGCATAGTATTATTAGCACAGAGGTTTATTTTTCTTTCAGAAAACATGCTTGTTGAAGACTGCTCCTATCGTGGAGATAGATGTAAAAAAGTTATGCTTATAATACTATCTGATACATTAGTCACATCATAGTGGTAACTGACCATGCTAGCTGTTAGACATCCTGGACTATAGGTGAGTGCACTTAATGTAATGTTAGGCCAATTACGTGCATAATTTGTGCTGCAGGAGGAAACATTGCTTTTACTCCAATTATGAGCAAATTTGTTTAGAGAGTTTTCTTATGTCATGTCATTTAAAAAATTAATATTCATATCTGTAAAGCTTTCTAGTAGACACAAACCATATTACACTTCTTGTTTAATATCAATTCTGATTAAACACAGTATATCAACTAAGCTTATCTGTGCAGTGTAATTCAACTATTGATACAGTGCTAGAATGACAACACCTGCCACTTGTATTCAGAACATGTTTGGGGCCTTGTTTTTCCATTTCATCCAAATAAACGCATTTCCAAAAGAACATTCCCTAGTGTACAATGCTGGGGTATATATGAACACCTGGAAATGAGCTCCTGCTCAGAATGCCTTCCTGGTCAACAGGTGTACCATAAATGCAATAAATACAATTATGCAAATTGGCCAATTGCAAGCCATACATACCTTTTTTTAAGGCTGCCTAATCTAGTCATGACAGACTCGTGGGGCTTACATTAGTGAAGGTTTACTAGAACTTGAAAAGGTGTTTTATCTACAGTATGTTGCTTCCCTGGGTACTGTGAGGACAACTTTTATGGCAAATTATGGTAACTGTGGTAGTAATGTGAATTTTTCCGTAAAAAAACTATCACCCTTAGCCTATTACCATTTTATTACACAAACACAGCTTTCCATAAAATCAAGTCTTCACCTACCTACAACTCCAAGAAAGTGCTTAAGTCCTGTAAATCAGGAGACATGGGGCTACCATAGGGTTAGCAGCCCATATTAGAAAGCAAGTCAGGAAGTGGTACACTATATGCAAATTCAGGTGTTAAGAATCTAATTCAGACATACAGCTTTATACATTCCATCACATTACACATCAAAGTCTTAAAAAACTGAGCATAGGGAGACATATACAATTCTTGCCAACATAGGAGGCATCCCAGTCTGCCCCCTGCAGGAGCAACAGGGAACACATAGACTAACAGCCAACATGATACGCCATCCAGGCACATATCCCCCCTATATAGGTGTGGCAAGAAACACACAAACTGGCTCACCACCATGGTGATCCATCCAGGTCCTGCCCTGCAGAAGTGGCAAGGGGCATAAAAGCCACCTTATGTCTCTTGCAGGAGGGCATGTAAACACAGAAACCACTTACAGTCATAGTGAGCCATCCTGCCTTCCTCTACCAGCAGAACTTGCAGGGGACAAGCAAACAACTTTGCACCATGGTAGGCAATCCTTGCTGGATGCTGCAGAAGCATCTGGTGACACAATAATCCCCTTCACCATGTTGGGACATTCCTGCACCCCTACAGAAGTGGTGGGGGGAATTATTCAGTATCCATAAGTCTTGAAGATATTAAGTAAAATGATCTTCACCAGATCTCTAACAACACACTTTGACTATTTTCTTTTTCTCATTTTCTGTTTTTAGCTTTGGGTGGGTACCAAATGTAATATAGCAACACAGTGTACAGTGGAATGCTGTTATGCATGGAATTCTATGCCTGGAATACCCTTATAATGCATGGTACAGACTTATCAGTAACTAAATTCATATACTTTACAATGTTGTCATACCACTGATATGGCATCAGATTGTTGTCATACCCTCTTCACTATGTCATAACAATGGTATGACAAAATGGAATGTTCACTCTTTAACATTCTGTACTGTGAATTCAATATGAACTGGTGTCCATTCACTATAAAAGCTAATGGATGGTCTTTGGGTAACAACCACGCTGCAATCACTTCTCAAAGGGTGCCATGACAACTGTAAACCTCTTGAGCTTCGCGTGAGAGGTTTATAATGTTATGACAACCTCTCAAAGTGAGTATAGCGTGGTTATTACCCAAAGACCATCCATTACCTTCTATGTTGTGCTGCAGTAGTGACATCATTATGTTGTTCTGCTGAAGTAGTAATGTCACTACTGCAGCAGAACAACTTGGAATGCTGTCACATAGTTGCTTTCCTCTATCCATTTCTGTGGTAGAACAGCATTCTAGAACCTCTAGAGACTTCACAAATCAGTTTCATTGTGAAAGAGAAAAAAAAACACAATGCACACATTTCACATAATACTATACACTATAGAAAATACAGGATGAGTAAGTTTATGCATAACCAGTGTGTTCTGTCACCTCGGGGTCCTGATTCCCATGGACCTCTTGAGCTTTGTTCTTGACGTCAGAGGGAATTGGAACCCCTCTGTGACAGAACCCACTGGTTGTGCATAGTTGCCCATCCAGCATTCTCTATGTCTCTAAGAAAAACAATAACAAGTATTACATTTAACACATTCTGTAAGCAGTTAATTTTATTCATTTTAGAATCTGGGCCAAGTATTAGTTTATTTGTAATATATTATAAAATATGTAAGAGCTGCAGCTGATAATGGCATGGGGTTGCTTCCTGTAAATAAATGTTAATGGTTGTGAATCATAAGTCAAGGCCCTGCCACTTAAGGAAGTGCTAATGGAATTAGATTATTAGGAAGAAATAATGGTTGTTATGAAGTAACACATTGTAGGGCTTCAGGACAGACGTAGTAGAGAAATGGCCTTTTTCTGTTCTTATTCTTTTATGTTCCTTGGGTATAACACATGTGTGGCAGGGAATGGGGTACGGTGTAATGTCTATGTGGTGCACCAGAAGAGGTAGCAGAAACCAAAGAGTGTGGCAGTAGCAAACCATGAAACTTGCTTGCTAGGATTGGAGGGCTCACTGCATGGGGGTTCTTGAGACTAGAGACTCATTATGTGGGGCTTGAATGTATGTGGTTTGGGTGGAGAGTGCCACATTTTATGTGCACTGCAAATGATCATGTGGCTTAGGGGCTTGAGTGTGTGTATGTTTTGGGAGTCTGAATATCTGTGGTGGTAAGAGGAGACTGAGCTTTTCAATATAATAATTCCAAAAGTCTAAACAGCTACAAGAACAAATACAAAAACATAATCATTAATCTTTCTGTTTTAATACTAAGTGGTCTGAGTAGATATCTTTAAGTAACCCTTCCCACTCCACCACCTATGTCAATGAATCTATTAACTAGTAGTATCCCCTTCCCACCCCACATCCATGACTCCTTTATTTCAAGTAGTAACCCTCTTCTTGATGCCCACTTATGACTCCTAGTTGTGTGGCAGTACTGCCTCACAATTCTGCATCCTGCAGGATTGGAGGATGGCTCATGTGGTGCCCCTCCACAAAAGTGGACCCAAAGATGTACCGGGCAACTATAGACTAGTAAGCTTCACATCCATCATGGGAAAGTTAATGGAGACAATCCTTAAAGAGAGGTTAGTAACCTATCTAGAAGATAATGGTCTCCAGGATGGGAAGCAACATGGGCTTGTATCTGGCAGATCCTATCAAACCAACCTGATTGACTATTATGACCGGGTGACTAGGCAAGTAGACAAGGGCCATCTGGTGGATGTCCTGTATCTGGATTTCAGCAAGGCATTCAACTCAGTGCCACATGGGAGGCCAATTAGCAAGTTGGAATACCAGGGAGTAGGGACAAAGATGGTGACTTGGATCAAGAACTGGCTGCAAGGGTGGCAACAGAGGATAGTGGTGGTAGGGGAACTCTCAGCTCCAAGGGCTGTAATGAGCAGGGTGCCACAGAGCTTGGTACTGGGCCTGGTGTTGTTTGGCATTTTCATAGCTGACATCTCGCATGGCATTAAGAACAAGATTATTCTTTTTGCAGATGACACCAAGATTTGTGTGGTGGTGGATGACACAGTCAGGTGGCAGATGCTGCAGGAGGATCTGACAAAACTTGAGGACTGGTCAAACACATGGCAGCTGGGGTTCAATGCTAAGAAGTGCAAAGTCATGCACTTGGGAGCATGAAACCCAAGGAGGTGTTTTCAGTTGGGAGGGGTGCAGAGAGCTGCTACAGAGGAGGAGAAGAATCTTGGGGTGATAATAACGGGACACATGTACCACGCAATACAGTGCAGGAAGGCAGCAGCTAAAGCCAACCAGATGCTAGGGTGTATTGTTAGAGGAATCACCTTCAGGAGGAGGGCGGTGATCCTACCTCTGTAGAGATCATTGGTGAGGCCACACCTGGAGTACTGTGTGCAGTATTGGCATCCATACTTGAAGAAAGATGTTAGATTACTGGAGGGGGTCCAGTGCAGAGCAACAAGGATGATCATGGGATTGGAGGATGAACCCTATGACAGGAGACTGAGGGAGTGTAACATATACTCCCTGGAGGAGAGGAGGGATATGGGAGATATGACTGAGATCTTTAAATACATGGAGGGTATAAACAAGACTGGTACAGAGGGGATTTTTAAGTTGGGGTGGGAGACATGAGGAGGCGTGGTCTAAGACTGGAGGGAGGAAGATTCAGAAGGGAAATGATTAGGCACTTTTTCACAGAAAGGGTGGTGTCTATGTGCTGCCCAAAGAGGTGGTGTTCTGTAAGTTGGTGGGCAGTTTTAAAAGGGGATAGGACAACGTGAGGGGGAGGGTCAATGTGATTGGGGAGGGGAGGGAGAGGCAGCTGCAGTATAAGGGAGTGCTAGCTGCACACTCTGGCAGACATGTTAGATCATATAGCATGTATCTGCTGGCAGCTTTGTATGTTCATATGTTCATATATTCATATCGATTACTCCTTGACATTTAACAATATCCGCCCCCACACACTGACTGCATCTGTGACACTGTGGTGTTATGTGAGCAGCGTACCTGAGTTGTGCCCTCACTCCTAACAAAGAGTAGACTAGAAAGTACTGGGATTAGAGCTGTCACTCTTGATTGTACTAAATAAATCTTGTTTTGCAGCATCTCTTGGCTGATTCACCTGTTTTTTTTCTTGACCAATGGGGCTTCCTGTGAATTTGACATCAAAACTTTGCAGCTTTGTGTACACTCTGAGTTAGTAGAAACAATAAATGGCAGTGTGAGTCAGATAAAACAGAAATAAAGTAAAACAGAATTACAGAACACAAGGGAAGTCTTTAAGTGTGCATATAATATGCAGGAATAAATGTTATTTCGATTTAGTAAGCTGGATTTCTGGCTAATATATTTATATTTTTATTTACACACGTATTCCGACTTTGAGTGGAAGGTTGGGGTGACTATGTGATTTTCTATAGGCATGATTTAATAAATCACTGACTGTGATGTCATTAACTGTGGGTACAAGTGCCCATAGTTGCTTTGTACTACTTGTACTATCATTTTAATACTGTATTATTGAAGGCTAATAAGCAACAAACCATATCAATGTTACCCAAGACATTTTACACTAGAGTAGAGGAGAGGAGATAAATCCATACTTCTTTACTGGAAAAAAACCTAATCTGCTGACAAGGACTCCATTTTTAACAAATAAAATAAAAGTTTACCAATAAAACTATTGCAAGTGTATTGCATTAGCATGTTGTGTAAAGCTTTTTTTATTTGTTGTAGTATTATGATGTAAACAGGGGTTAACAGAGAAAAGTGAGAGGTACTGTAGTATGAGTGAGTTATAACACTCATTCTACCTCTCCATTCTCTAAACTGTACCTTAACACACCACATCACAATATCACAACAAACAACACTGACTGATTGATTTTACTTGTTGATTAAAAGACTTGGTTAGCCAATGAGCAGATATCTTCCTGTTTTCATGGACAGCAGGGGAGGGAAATACAAAGGAGATAAAAAGCATAAGTAAGCATTAAGCCACAACGAAGGTGGCATCTAATGCTGGATTGATGCATGGTTGGGGGGGTTGTGGACCACCCCACCATGCATCAATCACATTAGATGCCACCACCGGAGTGGCTTAATGCGCTTGTAACATGGACTGCTGGTCGGTGGCGGTGCCAGGAGGGTGCCCACTGCGAGTAAAGGAACTTAACACTCGGACTCACTGCTATGGTACACAACTTTTACTGCACTTTCAAATCATGCTAAAGAACAACATTTACATACTTATGCACTCAACTATTGGACTACCTGCAACTGCAGAGCTCAGTGCGGCCAAGATAAGTGTCCTGAGGATTTTCACTTATGTGCGGGTATAAGCATCATACCCGCCGCTGGAGGTCTGTGGTGCGCTGTTCAATGGCTGTGATCAGGGCTCCGGTCGGGATTTGCATATGACCGGTGCTCACTTCCTCCTGCCTCCTCCTCACTGGTCCGATGCTGGTGTCTCCCACCTCAGCGCTCTCCTAACTCTCACCTCTGTCCACCACTGGCTGTTGTCCCCGCTCCGTGTTTCCGTCCTCGGGTGCCTAGTCTGCCTCTCAGTGTGCCTGTCTTTCCTCTCTTGCTCTCGCTCCCCACCTGTGCCCAGTGCTACAAAGTTGGGGGTCTGGCTGCCTGTAGTAATACCTTATCGGGCACGGCATATATCATGGAATAATACCTGCTCCAATTTGGGTCTCGTGATGCTGTTGCGCCAATCGCTGCTGCCCATTTCACCTCTCTCATTAATGCCATGTTACAAACAACAATATACAACCACGCAAAAACATTAACAAACCTGGTGATTAAACAAACCATTGATGGATTTAACTTGCTAACAAATCTGTTCTGAAAGAAGTTTTTAATCCATGAAGTGATAAATGATAAAACAAATTTGTAGGTAATGCATTGACGCTGGATGGGGCTAACAAACCCAAAGATCTCTGTCCCTGATGAGTATGCATGGATGGTATTTCAAATAGTGTTCTATTTGGGAAACAGGCAGCTACAGAAGGTTAGTCTAAGGGTCATTGACATTCCCAGCCAAACAGTTTAAATAAGCTTTATACAGAAACATACAAACATAAAAACATAGGATTTGTCAGCAAATAAGGGCCACTCATCCCACCCAGTCCGCCAGATGCTCCCTAATTATTCTGTCTCCATAGATCCTACATGGTCTCTGGCAACCCTCCATCCTTCCTGCCTATTTACTGGTGTTCCCTTATGCCTTTCCCATGCATGCCAGAAGCCCTCACTGTTTTGGCCCCCAACTACCTCTGCTGGCAGATTGTGCTAGGCACCCACCACTCTTTCAGTGAAGTAACATTTCCTCACATCTGTCTTAAGCATCACCCCTTTGAACGTTATTCCATGCCCTTTTTTCCTGGTGCACTTCCTCATTTGAAGCAGATTCCCCTCCTGTACCCTGTTCACCACCGTGAGGTACTTTTAGGTTTCTATCATGTCCCCCCTCTCCCTTCTCTCCTGTAGGGTGGACACATTGAGATCCCCCAGTCTCTCCCCATATGGCTTTTCATATAATGCTTGCACATTTTAGTTGCCCTCATCGGGACTGCTTACACTTTGTTTTTTCTGAGATGCAGTCTCCAGAACAGAACAAAGTACTCCAGGTGGGGTCTCACTATTATCTTATACAATGGTAACACCACCTCCCTCCTCCTGCTGGTAATACCTCTCTCTAAGCACCTCAGCATCCCACTGACCCTGCCTACTGCCTTGTCACACTGTTCCACCACTCTGAGGTCAGATATTACAACCCCAAGGTCTCTTTCCTGCTTAGTGACCATCAATGCATTGTCCTGTTTTATACTCAGCCTCTGGGTTTCTATGTCATAGGTGCATGATTTTGCACTTTATGGCATTGTATCCTAGTTGCCATACCATAGTCATACAGAAACACAAACACATAGAATCTGACAGCAGATAAGGGCTGTCTGGCCCACCCAGTCTGCCCATGTTTCCCTACATACTGTACATTCTCATTGCAGCCTCTATTGGATTTATAGCTCCTTCTCCCTCCCCCTCTTCCTCTCCACTATGATTATCTTATGCCTATTCCATGCATTCTTGACCTGCCCCCACACTGTTTTCACCCCACTTCATCCTCTGAAAGGCTGTTCCAGGAATCCACCACTCTTTCTGTGAAGTACTTAAGCACTTCCTCACATCTCTCTTGAATCTACCCTTACCAGATTTAAAGCATGTCCCCGTATACTTGAGCACCTTCTTTTCTGAAAAATGCCTCCCTACAATACCTTATTTACCCCCATGAAGTATTTAAAGGCCTCTATCATATCCACCCTCTCCATTCTCTGTTCCAGGGTGTACATACTGAGGTCCTTTTGTCTCTGTACATAGGGCTTTTGATGCAGTTTCTCCACCATTTTAGTTGCCCTCCTCTGGACTGCCTCCACTCTGTCTATGTCCTTACAGAGATGTGGTCTCCAGAACTGGACACAGTACTCAAGGTGGATCTTACCAACAATCTTTACAGGGGTAACACCACCTCCCTCTTTCTGCTGATGATAACTCTTCCTATGCACCCCGGCATCTCACTAGCCCTCTGAACTGCCTTATCACATTGCCTGGCCACCTTTAAAGTCGTATATGATTACCCCAGGTTTCTTTCTTGCTTGGCAGTTGTCAATACCTCTCCACCCATTTTTTACTACACCCCTGGGATTCTGTGCCCAAGTGCATCACTCTGCACTTTCTCACATTGAAACCCAGCTGCCACACCCTCAACTACTCCTCGAGCTTTCTCAGGTCTGTGCTGTTCTTTTCCACCCCCCTGAGTGTTCACCCTGTTTCCAATCTTGGTGACATTCACAGAGTGGCAGACCTTCCCTTTCCTTTCAGTGCCTCCTTAATGTCATTTATAAAGGCATTAAAGAGGACTGGACCCAGCACTGATCCCTGAGGTACCCCACTTATCACCCCCTTCCTCAGAGCAAACTTTGTTTGTCACCATCATCTGTCACCCATCTCCTAACCAGGTTCTTACCAGTTTATCAGATTTTCACCCACCCCTAAGCTAGCCAGCTTGCTTACTAGTCTCCTATGTGAAATGGTGTCGAAAGTCTTACTGAAATGTAGGTAGGCCACATCTACAGCTCCTCCCTAATCTAATTCCTTGGTCACACAGTCAAATAAATCTATCAGATTTGTTTGATATAACCTCCCCCAATAAATCTATGATGCCTTGGGTCTTGTAACCCATTGGATTCAAGATATTCCACAATCCTTTCCTTCAGCAGTGTTTCTATTAAGTGTCCCACCATCTATGTAAGCCTGACTGGCCTACAATTGCCAGCCTCTTCCCTACCATCTCTTTTGTAAAGTGGGACTACATCTGCCCTTCTCCAGTCATCCAGAACCACTCTGATTTCCACTGATCTGTTATATAGGACTGTCGGAGATGCAGTCAGTACATTCCTGAGCTCCCTCACCACCCATGAATGCATCCCATCTGGCCCCATTGCTTTATCCACTTTCAGATTAGTGAGTGACTTTAGGACACTCTCCTCTAAAATAGGACTAGTGTTCACCTCCCTCCATCAAAGCTCCTGCTACTTTTTTATGGCCACTCCCTTTCCTCTTCCTCTGTGAATAGTGAGCAGAAGTATTTGTTCAAAATGTCTGCCATTTCCAATTCCTCCACTGTACAGTTGCCCTTTTCCATTTAACCTTACAATCCCTCCTTTGGTCTTCCTTTTTTAGCTTACATACTTAAAACAATGTCTTGCCCCCTTTTGATATTGCCTGGGCTATTCTCTCTTCAGTTTGCCCCTTTGTGCTACTTACTGCTTTCCCTGATTCCCTCTGTTTGCCTGATACACCTACCTATCCTCTTCCCTCTGCATTTCTTTGTACCTTCAAAATGCAACCCTTTTAGACATTTACTTTCTTACCACCTCTCTTGAGAACATAGTGGTATCTTTTTCCCCTTGCTTTTGCTCACTTTCTTGACAAAGAAGTTTGTTGCCTTCACTATGCCCCCTTTTAATTGTTCCACTGTTCATCCACTCCCCCACTCCAGGTCAACCCTCCCTGCCAGGTCATACCTGAGGCATTCACACACCTTTATAAAGTATATCCTTCTGAAGTCCAGGACCCTTGCCCATATATGATTTTATTCTGCATCCATCCTTATAAAGAACCATATTGTTTGGTAATCACTGGTTCCCAGGTGGCTTCCCACCTTGACATCTGCAACACTGTTTCTGTTAGTGAGAACCTGGTCCAGTATTGTCCCATCACGAGTGGGCTCACTGACAAGTATCCTGAGGAGTGTGCCCTGAAGGGAGTCAAGAGACCACTCCTCTAGTTTTCTAAGGTCCCTACTCAGACCCAGTCCAGAGTATCCACCCTATTACAGATTTTGGTCTTATCTGCAAAAAAGCATACCTTTATTTATAGCTTTTCTGCAATGTCACTTATGAAAACATTGAAGAAGATGGTCCTAGTATTGAACCCTGTGGCACCCAACCGGTCAATCTCCCCTCATTAGAGAGAGTGGCATTTACCACCACCCTCTGTCATCTATCCATTTACCAGATTTTACCCAGTTTACCACACTGTATCTCACCCCTATTCTGTGTGGTTCCTTTATCAGTTTCCTATGTGTCACAATATCAATAGTCTTGCTGATGTCCAAATAAGCTACATCCACTGCCCTTCCTTGATCTACTTCCCTGGTCACCCAGTCAAATAAATTGATCAGCTTCATCTTGCAAGCCCCCCCCCCCCGAAGCCATAGTGTCTTTGGTCTTGTAGCCCATTGGATTCAAGATATTCCAATATCCTTTCTTTAACAGGGTTTCCATTATTTTACCCACCATTGATGTGAGACTGACTGGTCTATAGTAGTTAGCATCCTCCCTGTTGCTGCTCTTAGGGCACAGAACTACATCAACTCTCCTTCAGTCCTCTGGAACCACTCTTGTTTCTAGTAAGTTGCTAAATAAGGCCACCAGTGATGCAGCAAGCTCGTCCCTGAGTTCTCTTAGCACCCTTGGATATATTCCATCTGGTCTCATGGCCTTATCCACTTTCAGGTTTGCAAGTTCCTTTAGGACTCTATCCTCTGTAAATGGGTTGATGTCACCCCCCACCACCCAGTGTTCCTGCTACTCTTCAGTGATCTGTTCTCCTCTCCCTCCATTGTGAACTCTGAGCAGAACTACCTGTTTAGGATGTTTGCATTTTCCTGATCCTCCTTTGTGCAGTTACCCTCTGCTATCTTCCTTATCCTCACTATCCCTCCCCTGGGCTTCCTCTTATTGCTGATGTGCCTGAAGAAAGTCTTGTCCCCATTTGCCATACCCATTGCTATTCTCTCTTCTGTTTGTGCCTTTGCTCACCTCACTGCACTCCCTGCTTCCATTTGTGTTACCTGGTACACCTCCCTAACTTTCTCCCTCTGTGTTTCCTTGTACCTCCTGAATGCCATCTTTTTTTTTCACTTTTGTGGCCACTTCCCTAAAGTACAGTAATGTGTTTTTTTTTCACCATGCTTTTGCTCACTTCCTTCACGCAGAGACTGATTGCCTTCAAAATGCCTTCCCTTAATTTTCTCGACTGTTCCTCTGCCTCTCTGTAGCAATTCATCACTGCTATTCTGCTTGTAAGGCAGTCTTCCTTTTCTTTAAAATTTGCCTTTCAAATGTCCAGGACCCTCATTTTTCTGTAGTTTGCCTCTGCTCCTGGTTTAATGCTGAACTACACTGTTTGTAATCCCCAGGGGAGTTCATACTGTAATGTTTGTAATACTGTCTCTGTCAGTGATGGTTCCACCATCGGAACATGTCCATCTGAGTGCGCCCGTTATTAGGGCACCAAGGATTTCAGTTCACCTTCCATTGTTCCCCACGCCCCCCCGACTAAGTATTCTAACTCCGGGGGGGCAGACCTCAGGGAACTGGTGAATTCTGAAAATTGGCACCCTATTGACAGGCACACTTGGACCAGCGAATGGATGGCCAGAAGGGGTTGTGGATCACCAGGTCCAGTATTGTCCCTTCTCTAGTGGTTTTGCTGACCAGCTGCCTGAGAATGCCCTTGAAGGGAGTCAGGGATTGCCCCTCTTCTAGCCATAGAAACATACATGGAAACATAGAAGTTGACAGCAGATAAGGACTGCAAGTCCCATCCAGTCTGCCCATTTTTTCAACCTTACGAATGTGCCATAGCCCTTTACTCTGTCAATGGCCTATTTATTCAGACTCATCTGTAGTGCTCCCTTATGCTTATCCCATGCCTGTTTGAAGCCCTGAACTGTATTCATATCCACCACTTCCTGAGGTAGGCCATTCCATTCATCCACCACCCTTTCTGTGAAAAGGAACCTCCTCACATTACCCCTTAATTGGCCTCCCTCTAATCTCATGCTGTGTCCTTTTGTCCTGCTATTTTTCTTACATTGATACATGATAGACACTTTCAATTTGTTAATGCCCTTAAGATGTTTGAATGTTTCGATCATATCACCTCTCTTCCTCCTTTGCTCTTGGATATACATATTGAGCTCCATTAATATGTCCTCATATGTTTTCTGATGCAGTCTCTGCACCATTTTGATTGTCCTTCTCTGAACTGCCTCCATTTTCTTAATGTCCTTGTGCAGGTGCGGCCTCCAGTACTGTACGCAGTACTCCAGATGGGGCCTAACCAGTGTCTTGTACAGAGGGATTATTACCTCCCTCTTACGACTTGTGATACCCCTACTAATACACCCAAACATCCCTCTAGCCTTACCTACTGCTTTAGTGGTCTGCTTGGATGATTCCAGGTCATCTGTGATGATGATGCCCAAGTCTTTTTTTCCCCTTGTGATTGCCAGCAACTCCCCTCCCAACCTATAGGTAGCTTTAGGGTTTCTCTTCCCTATGTGCATGATCTTGCACTTTTCTCCATTAAACCCCAGTTGCCACTCTATCAACGATTTAAACAGTTTTTTTCAGATCTCTTCTCATTCTGCTCATTTAATCTGTATCATCTACTCTGTTGCAGATCTTAGTGTCATCTGCAAACAGGCAAACCTTACCCTCCAGTCCACCTGCAATGTTAATGATGAAGATATTGAAGAGGACTGGTCCTATGACTGATCCCTGAGGTACCTCACTTGTGACTAGCATCTCTTCTGACTGTATACCATTTACCGCCACTCTGTTTTCTGCCTGCCAGCCTGTTTTCCTCCCAGTTGACCAACGTCTGACCCACCCCGAGCCTACCCAGCTTATTAACCAATCTTCTATGTAGAACAGTATCGAAAGCTTTGCTGAAGTCAAGGTAGGCAACATCAACTGCACACTCTTGGTCTACCACTCTGGCTAACCAGTCAAAGAAATCTATGAGATTAGTTTGACAGGATCTTCCCATTATAAATCCATGCTGTCTTGGATCCTGAGCTCCTATGGATTGCAGGTGTTGCACTATCCTTTCCTTAAGGAATGCCTCCATAATCTTGCCCACTACTGAGGTAAGACCGACTGGTCTGTAGTTCCCTGCCTCCTCCCTGCTGCCACTCCTGTGGAGCAGGATGACATGAGCCCTTCTCCAGTCTTCTGGGACCTCTCCTGTGCTCAGAGTCTCACTAAACAGTTCTGCTAATGGCTCTGCTAGTTCCACCTTTAGCTCCTTTAGTACCCTTGGATTTATGCCATCAGGTCCCATTTCCTTGTCCACCCTGAGCTTAGCAAGCTCTTGTACGATCCTTTCTTTTGTGAAGGAACTTGTGCACACCTCCCTCCCTCCTGTTTCCATGGTGCTGAGCTATGATCCCTGCCCTACCTTCTCAGTAAATACTGAGCAGAAGTATCTATTTACGATAGATGCTTTTCCTTGGTCCTCCTCCAAACACTCCCCCTTATCCCCTTTAATCTTAGCAATACACCCTCTGGAATTTCTCCTTTCACTAATGTATCTATAAAAAATCATGGTACTTTCTTTTACTGTTTGCACTAGTGTTTCCTCGGTTTGGGCCTTTGCCTGCCTTACTGCCTTCCCTGCTTCCCTTAGGGAAGAACTGGTATGCCTCCCTATCTTAATCCGCTGTGTTCCCTTATATTTCCTGAAGGCCATCCTTTGGCCTCTGATTGTTTCTGCTTCTGTTTTTGAGAAACAAAGTGGTTTCCTCCTTCTTTTGCTTTTCTCCCTATCAAAATGGCATGTTGCTTGACGTATTGCATCCTTAATGCTTGACCACTTTGCCTGTACCCCCTGACCTGTATTTCTTCTTGCTAGGGCTAGCTTAACTCTGTTCACTATCTTATCAAAGTCAGCTCCTCTGAAGTCCCATATTTTTGCCTTGGAATGGGATGATTTCGTTCTAGTGGTCAAATTGAACCATACTATGTGATGGTCACTGGCCCCAGGTGCCCTTCTACCTGGCGATCTGTGATCCTTTCCCCATTAGTCAGTACTAGATTCAGGACAGCCCTGTCTCTTGTGGGTTGTTGTACTAGTTCTTTGAGGCCCTCCCCCTGTAGGGAATCCACTATGTGTATAGGTCTGACAGATGTTCCTGCTGGTATTGATCAATCTATATCTGGCATGTTGAAGTCTCCCATTATCAGAACCTCCCCTTTAGCTTCATGTTTTGTATATCTTCTAACAGTAATGTGTCTGTATCCTCCCTCTGGTCTGGAGGCCTGTAGACAACCCCAGTTTGTATGGCTGTCCCATTTCCTGTTTCCAGGGTGACCCACAGTTCTACTGACTCTTTTTGTGTATTTTGAATTTCTGTAGCTTTGATATTTTCACTGACATAAAGGACTACTCCCCCCCCCCTTTTTGTACCTTGGTCTCTTCTGAACAGTACATAGCCGGGTACTGAAGTCTCCCAAATGTGGTTACTGGTGAACCATGTCTAGCTAATGGCTACTATGTCCAGTTTAGCCTCTATCATTGTTGCCTCCAGGTCTGATATCTTGTTTCCCTGATTGGGGGCATTTGTGTACATGATATTCTACAGGCCAGATTTTGGTATGTTAGTTGTGGGGCTAGGTCCGGCTTTCCCCCTGAGCATCGTATGGGCAGCCTGACCTTTTTCCTTACCTGGTGATGCAAATGAACTGCAAACATGCTGAACTCCTGTTTAATCACTAGCTCAGGTGGGAGGGGTGTTCGTTCCATTCAATATATCGGGTGCTGCACCCCTTTCCTCATTTGCTAGTTTAAATATTCTGCAAAGACATCAAACTTCTGCCCCAGTGCACTGAGTCCCTCATTAGTCAGATGCAGTCCATCAAATTTAAAGAATTTTCAATCCCAAAACTGTTGCCAGTGGCCTAAAGATTTGTATAATTTTTCCTGGCACCAGCCCTTGAGCCACATGTTTAGCTCCCCTGTCTCCTCTTCTGTGACCTTCCATCCATCTGCTCCCTCTCTGCCAGACTGGCAGGATCTCAGAGAACAAGATGTCAGATGAAATAGATAACAGTTTGTCTCCCAACCTGGTTAAGTTGTTCCTTGGTCTCCATGACTGACCAGCTGCTGAGATAATTAACCCCTATGTGTACCAGGACATCAATGTTTTCTCCTGCTTTCTGCATGATTTTAGCAATGCGATCAGTGTTGCTCCATACTGATGTACCTGGGAGACATCTGACCATTACCCCTGACCGGTAGTAGGTATCAACTCCCCGAATCATGGATTCTCCTATGATCACAAGTATTTTGGATTTCCTTTTTTTTTTGCAGCTATAAATTTTGCTGCCAGCCTATATCCAGAGGTCGCTCCCAGCCATGTCCCCCATGTCCACCATCGGGCACTGACCCAGGCCCAGGGCTTACATCCCTGGCGGGGCTGGAGGGGTTCCCAACACCCCACTGGAGACCGAATTCAAGGAGCCAGAGCATGACAGCTGTGTCCCCCAGCCTCTGCTAGGGGGCAACAGGTGCTGACAGCTGAAAACTCCCTTCCCCAGAGAAGGAGAGCAGTCTATCAGATGCTCAATCCTTCCCCACCCCTGCTGACCCCCGGCAGTCCATGCTCCTTCCTGAACACGGGTCACCAGCGTTGCATGAGGTAAGAAAACCAGAACCTCAGCCCTCAGTGCCACTGGGCTGGCCAGGATCTCCTTTTTGCTTTTTTTTTGTTTTGGTCCCTGTTTTGGGCACGTTTTGTAATGCTAGCTGCTCCTGTGCTACAGTGTCCTGCTCTGCAGTGTCCTCTGCCCCTTTCTTTAATTTTGGAGATAGAGGCAGATACCTGTTTGTAGTTTTTATATGGCTTGTGGAGGTGATACTGCTGCTGCTGGAATGCTCAAATCCATATCTGTCAGACTGGCATCCCCATCCAGCAGCACTTTCTATGTATTAACCTATCCTGCTGATAGTTTTGCCTAATGCCTTATTCAAATCCTCCCCCTCTGCTGGAGGCATACCTCTCAACTGTACCACATTACGAGGAACATTCCTCATTTTACTTCACAAAAGCTCCCTGTTCCACATTGTGAGCACTTGTTCCACATTCAGTATTAACATTTGAAAGCAAAAATCTATAGTAAATGATGCAAAAAATACATTATTCAATTAATAACAGACTTTCTGAACATAAATGCAAACCTTTTAACAGTGTTCTGAGCCTCATGGGTAAAGATTTGATTAAGTGTTCCACATGTGGCTCATTTGTTCCACATTTTCAGAGGCAATGTTCCACAACTGGGTGACAAAAGGTTGAGAGGCATGGCTGGAGGTCTTTATTTTACTCCAGTGCAAATAGTGGCCCCATATCCTATCCCCAGGGTAACCCACAGTACCTCCAGTCATATATTTAAGGCTAGGTTCCCTTGCACTTCCATAGCCCTGTTACCCTTCTTTATATACAGTACAGAACAACCCCTCTACCCATCAGTCTCTTCTGTACTGAGAATAGGCTTGCATGGCCTTATCACAGTCATGATTTTCAGTATACCATGACTCAGTTAGAAAGATGACAAGTCATCTGATAGCTATGTCTCCACCTCACAGGCAAACACTGCCCAATATTTATGAGTGCTGGTATTTCTAGGAAGTTGTGTAACACAATGTGTTATTTTATTTAAAGAGCAGCTGACACCTTCAGAAGAACAAACCATGATATTTAGACACAGTTCACCTAGTATTTCACATTCATTTTGTATTTCTTCTCTCCACTATTTATTATTGAGGCAATTTGCATGAATGTAGGATCTTTACTTCTGAAGAGTTCATCTATTCCTGTTGCTTTCTCCCTACTTGAAGTCATAATGCATTGCTTGTGACATCACAGTTACTGTCATGGCAACAGAGTGTGATGTCACAACAGAGAATTACGATTTCATGTAGGGAGTAAGCTCTAGAGGCAGATAAACTCTAAGAGAACTCTAAGGGATAAAGATCATGTATTCATGCAAATTTATTCAATAATAAATAATTCAAAGGAGAAATGAATAGAATACATATGGAATGCAAGCTAAATTGTACCTAATTATTATGTTTTTCAAAGTTTTCTTTGAGATGTCAGTAACTCTTTAAGAGAATATTCACTTTATCCAGTGTTGTCTCAAAGGTAGAGCCATAACAAAGGAGGCTATATTCTATTACTGATACCTAAAAGCTCTGTGCTATGAGCATATGGGTTTCTAAAAGAAGGGATTAATTCACCCTATACAGAAGACCCAGATAGTGTGAATGGCTCTAGATAACTTGTCGACATGGTTCACATGACAAAAACCAAGACTACACCTAAGTATGAGAATTACTTCACCACTATAATTCACTTCCATCCATGATACTGTACATGTAACAAAATCCTCAGACTGTTCAACATTTTACTTGCATTTCTGAAGACCATGGTTTTATTTTCTTAGCACTCACAGTTATATGATAGTCTATGAACTAAGGCAGGAGAGTGCAAAAACAAAACAAAAATAATTAACCATCTGGATAACCACCCTATGTCCTGCAGTCATTGCCTCCTTTGTTTTAGCCATTTAGTTATCTGAGTCAATTTTTAAATGGAGAACTGCTAACATGACTGGGGTATATAGCTGTCTACAAATTCTTAGTTTCGGTTTTGGATCAAGACTCAAAGCCCTGAGGCCAGAACTACAGCATGTCACACCACACAGGATCCAGTTACTGATCATGGAAATTAAATAATTTTGTTTTATTTAGCATTTAATGCAAACTGTATCCGAAAGTACTTAGCAGTTCAGGAGAGTAAGGGGAGAGAATGCGTCTGCCATTTTAGTCACAAGGAGATTTAAATAGCATAGACATAGAGAGACTACACAGAGGTTAGGCATAGGGAATAAAATTATTTGATAAGGGTCCCACACTGAGAAAGTAATGAGTGACATAGGGAGGTTAGGTGATTTACACAGGGCACACACCAATGTCTGACTCCCTGAGCCAGTCTATGGGAATCATCTAGACTCAATGTTTTGTTGTTAAGGAGACATGATCTGTTTGTGTTTCAATCTCATTAAAAAAATTCAGAACTAATCAGCAGGGAGCACAGCCATTTGTGATCCTCATTTTTATTTCAGGCCTACCATAAATCATTGGCACCCTACCCATCTCACTTCCACCACCCAGTCTTTTTCAGCATCAAAGTCATCTGTTTAGAACCATTTACATTCACATACTAGCCCAAAACACCACACAATCCTCATTGTCTGCATCATGCACAGATCCAAAGGCCAATAATCTATCACAAAGCAATTCTGGTGCAAGACTGTTTACATCTGGGCCCAGCAATGAGATGCAGAGAATGAGGATCTCCATGCTGGATTTGACTTTAGAAAAAATATTAATTTTACTAAACTAAATAACTCTTGGGCTGCTGAGAACTTGATGGGGAGGGTTGTTTGAAATGAGATGGGTGGAGTGAAGTGTTTTGGAGATGAGAAGCAGATATGCTTGCTGGGGAAGGGGGGTTGTACAGCAAGGCTGCCACAGAAAAAAAATCCTTGCTCCACCTGCAATTCAAGCCAAACTGTACTCCCCAGGGTACCAAAGACTGAATTGCTAAAAGATCTAACCAAAAAAATAATGTCTTTCAGCAAAATGATTTAACAAGTCACCTGTCCAGGTGACTAATACACAGAGAACATACTGATGCATAGACAATACCTTTAGGATTGCAACAGAGACCTGCAAAGGGGAGTCATAGACTTTGGGTTTTGTACTATGATTGTCAGAACTAGATCTAGAAAGATTCAAATCATGCTTAAACTCTGGTGTTCTAGTTCTAACTTAGAACTCAAACACCAGAGGGTTTGCATAAGGGTTTGGATCTTTTTTTTTTGTTTGTGATTGGCACCTCCACAGGGGTTGACATTAATGTTGGCCTGAGGCCACCAACAATCATCTTGGGCCAACAAACCTCATCTCATTGCTGGCCCAATGTGCCAGCACCTTCCAGGATCAGTATTGACATAACCGGCTAGCGGTAACCACTTTGACAGATTTCTGACATCAGCTGAAGTGTAGCCAAAGATCTGTGTCAGCTGGCATTTTTTTCTGCAGCTCGTGCATGTACTCCTCTCACAAAGTAATGTTGTGGGGGGCTCAGATGGCAGTGTAGCATGCTAGTCATGTGATCATGCTGGGCTCCCACTTGCATGTCATCTGACCACTGGGTGGCCAGCAGGAACGTGGCACCCAATCGAAGCCAGATTGACTAACTGACAGATGGGACAGCTAACTGCAGCAGATATAAAAAAGGTTAAGTGCTGTCCCTATCTATTGTCAGCATCTGACACCATTGAGACTTTAGTGAAGCAGGAGCTTCACAGCATTGCTGCCAACTTCAGACTTGATTGTTTTTGCTTGAATTTCACATACTGGATTCAAATTGTGTTATGTGACTATTCTCAAAGCATATATGAAAGAGAGGATATCAATTATTGTAGTAGCAGGCACTTTGCAATTTAGAAGAAGGGGCAGGAGCTTGGGTAAAGGAGCTTACCGCACGTGCTCAAGACATTCAGAGCTATCAGTTTGCCAGAAAAAAACATTTCTAATCTGTACATAGAAGGTGGGAGAGGGGCCCTACTCAGAAAAAAGTTAACAGGTCGGTTGCATTACTTATTGAACTAAGTCCTGTGAGCAGCATGAGCAAATAAAAATTATAATTTGGAAACCCATAATGGTACATGGGGTGAGGGGACAGGCTACAGTCTGTTGTGAGGAGGATCAGGCCTGGAAAAGGAGTAGATGGTGAACTGGGGCAGAGAGGAGGCAGAAATGTATTATCTAAGGCAGAGAGGAGTAGATAGATGGGAGAACTAGGACAGGGGTTGATCTGAAATGTCAAATCTGGGTCCAGAGAGGGGGAAAAAATGTAAGACATGGGGCAGGGAGTCAACAGATACAGTATGTGAAAACTGGGACAGGGATGGGACAGATATGTGATAGCTGGGGATTGAAGGGGCAGAGTGTGAGAAGCGGGGCACAGAGAAGGCAGGGATATGAGAACTAGGGCAAGTTGGGTGGCAGGAGATTGTGGAATCAGATGATGATCATACAGTACAGGGGCAGGGTGAGAAAAATCCTTTATCTAACAATATCTGTGATTCCTGTGTGGTATACTTTTTACCATATTTGCTGTGCCCTTTGGGACTGCACTGAATATACCCAGTGTGCGTGTGTGCCACCCAGCACTAATTGTGTGGAACTTGCAAATAAGTAGTTCTTAGAAATATTCTAAGTGACCAGAGAGGAGAGAAAAAAACATTATTCATTTAAAAATATCTGTGACTCCTGCATGGTATACTTTCCATCTGTGCTGCTGTGCTCCATTTCACTGCATTGTACCCAGTGTGTGATCATGTGCCAACCAGCACAAAGTGCATGGTACCTCAAATGGGTGGTTGGGTCGGTGGTCCTGCAAGCACCCATACGTGGCTGGCTTTTATCACTAGCAAATGAGAAAATACACAGATAAGCCTAGCTAGAGTCAGGTCAAAGTCACACATGATCATCTCTCTCTCTCTGCCATTATAATGAACATATGTATTTGTTTTGGCCTACAATTTCATGACATGTATTTCACTATTGTCTTCTTAGAAAATGGGTAAAATTATATAAGCCTTCTGATTGGATCAGGGACTTCTCTAGCTGGGCATCTATGAGACAACAGATGTCCAGCTATTAAAAGTACCAACCCAGCCAACCCCATCACCAAAATCCTGTTGCCCACCCTCCTCCCTAATTGGTTAAGACCTCCTCATTTTGTTTTAAATTTTCCACCATTTTTGTCTCTGGCTTAGCAAGAGACTAGCCCTCGAATGATCATGCTTATTTAGTTACACTACAGTCACCTGCTATGTAGTTCTTAGTACAGGCACCACTACTCAGTAACTGCCCAAAGTAAATCAATGTACATCTAATCTTTTGTTTTGTTTTTTTCTCTCTTTAAACTGCACTCAATTTTACTTGCCAGTCTCGATCTGTCTCCCACAGCTCACAGCATTCCATTCTTCCCCCATCATCCAACATAGCAAACCATGAAGCGATGTAGAGAACAAATGAGATATCGCCTCACAAAGTACATCCCCCAAATAAAAAACAATCTCTCTCCCAAATGCTGTAACAAAAAAAAATAATTTAAACTGCTGTCTTCTGTCCTTGCACTCATGCGTCTTCCAACTTTCGGGTATAACGTAAAATGGACATGCGCTTCACCGTTCGCAAATCCACTTTTCTTCTGAAGCACCCACATAAAATAAAAGGGAACTGACACAGCAGCTTTTCTCTGTCCTTAAATTACATTATGAATAAAAAAAAAACACAAAAAAATAGACAGATACAGTCCTGTAAGTCATACAGCAGAGAGGGCACCAAAGCAAGAGAATTGGGGTACTTTACAATAAAAACATTTAAATGTTTTTTTTCTTCCATTTTTTTTTTATTTTATCAAATTCCATATAAAAATATAACAGCAAGCCCATTTTCTAAGCACAATAATACCCTCCAGGGTGGGCAGTATGGGCTATACCGGACCTTCCAGGGGCTATAGAACCCTCCGCCTGCAGCGTTGGGCCTCATTTTGCCCCTGGGCGGTCCAGTATAACCCAATACCACCCACCCTGTTGGGTATTATTGCTTACTTGATTTGCAACCCAATCAAAAAAAATAGAAGTCAAGTTCCAAAAATGATTAGAACCCTAGATCTTTTCCAAAAGTCCTAGATTATAACCAGAACCAAGAACTTCAGTAGGTTCTGACAACCCTATTTTGCAGTTCCCTGCAAACAAATAAGGCTTTGGGGGAAACTGGTTGGACAGTTGTTTGAAGCCTAAATTATCCATTTATGTCAAAGTGTCAGTCATTAGTGGAAAGCTGTACCATTGTGAAAACATTTCTTTGCTGAGCAAGTGGTATGGTCCAGAGATAGCTCACTGGATTGCTATTTGGTAGCCCTGGGTTGATATGAGAGCCGTGGACTCTTACAATGTGGTTAGCTAGAAGGAACAAACACATTTCACATGTGAGGTAGCTGTATCTCAGGGAGGAAGAATATGGGCCTTTGGGCATTGATGTTCTCCCCACCCTTACTAACAGAACATGGAGCAGGATTTCTGGCACCCACAGAAAGCTTCTTGCACATATTAACATATGAAAATTGCCAGAAGCCGTGTCTGTAAAAAAATGAACCTCTTCATTTCCCTCTTGAGGCATCCCCCAGCAATATGAGGCAGTGCCCCTAGAGGTCCTGTTCCCACTAAACATGATGAGACCAACAGAGTTCACTTTGTTTAAACCTTTAAGATATTTAAGTATTTCAATAATGTCACTCCACTCTCTTCTATCCTCCATGGAGTACATGTTGAGGTGTCTGAGTCTCTTCTCATATGGCCTGCTTTGTTGCCCTTGGATAATCATGGTTGCCATGCTCTGTACCATCTCAAGTAGGTTGAGGTCTTTCTATAGGCAAAGGGCAGGATTCTCAAAGAAAGCCAAAATTCCTGCAGCTATGGCCAAAAGTCTTGCTGCAGTGTGGTAATGCAGCTGCACTGTATTCTCAAAGAAAACCAGTGCAGCTGCGGATTTCCATAAAATGTGCCGCAGGTGCATCAATTTAGCTGCCGTAGGACTTGCGCAAGTGCTGCAAATCCGCAGCTGCTGAGGCTGTTAAGACACAGTAATTGGGAACCACTAGCAGAAGCAGCAGACTGTAACAATGCTGCTATAATAAGAGGCTAACATCACACACACAGACCAGCAACCAGTCCCCAACTGGGACCACAGCAGCACCGCAGGTACCTGTGAAACCCTGACACCACAGTGGCTGACTGTCCCTGCTGGTCATCCCTCCCTGGGGTGTTCCTGTAGCTTGGGAGGGGGGGTAGCACTCACTGCTGGCTGGTCAGGCTCTACTGATTGTGGGGCTCTGTCATGGGCTGCACTGGGTTTAGCGGTTGATGCCTGTTGCCATAGCATGGCAATGTGTGCTTTCAGTGCTGTAACATCAGCCACTGCTATACTGTCTGAGATGCTATTACCTGTGGTACACCTCCACCTTAATTGATTCCAATTGCTGGGGCACTACTGCAGTGTGCTGAGGGACAGTTACACCTCTTTCCACTGTGTTTAACGTTTTTTCCTCAGCTGCGAGAAAAACCTGGCTGTGAATAGCCTTTCAGGGGCTGTGCTCCACTGATCTCACACCTTTTTGTTCTGAGGGACTTCCACAGCTGCACTTTTTTCCACAGTCCATAGTGTTTTTTCCCACAGCTTCGGGGATTTTTGTGAATAGCACTTGGAGCAAACTCCCCTTTTTTTCGATAGCTGAGAGAGTTTTGGTGACTTAGGGAAGGTTTTGCACCTTCTAAGAGCTTTGAGAATCCTGCCCCTGGACTTTAATACTGCACACTGTAATCTACATGCAGCCAAACCAATAACCTGTACAGTGGAAGAATGACTTCCACTTTCCTACTGGTTATATCCCTTTCTATACATCCCAGCATCCAATTTGCTTTGACCACTGCTCTCTTGCAGTTTGCTGAGTGCTTCAGGTCACTCACAATGATCACATCCAAGTCTTTTTCCTTTTCTGACTTGGCAACTTACATACCTAGGGTTCTTCACCACAAAGTGCATTACTTTATACTTTTTGGTGTTGAATTCCAGCTGCCGAATACTGAACCATCTCTTTAGTTTAGCCAGGTACTCCTTAATGTCCTGACATCCCTCATCTCTGTCCAATCTCCTACAGAGACTGTGTATTCCACAAACAGGCATATTTTGCCTTTTACCCCTTCTATAATATAGCTGATGAAAATGTTGAATAACACTGGCTTGAGCACTGAGCCCTGTGGAATCATGCATGTGACTGGTCTCGCTTCTGAGAATTCTCTACCTAACCTTACCTTCTGATTCCTGTCTTGCAGGCAGTGTTTTAATCATCTAGCCAGTTTGGCCCCTACCCCCAAGTCCTCCAGCATTCTAATTAATCTACTCTTTCCAAGTAATCTCCTGTGGGGAACAGAGTCAAATGCCTTGCTGAACTCTAGATACAATGTGTCCATTGTCTGGCCCTTGTCTACTGTCCTGGTTACCCAGTCAAAGAAATCAATTAGGTTGATCTGGCCGGATGGACCAGACATGAACACATGCTGCCTATCATCATAGGCCTATCACCCATACAAGTCCTCTGGTACACCTGCAGACCTTAACAGGTACCACACTCTGAGGAACTCCTGTACTAGATCCACCAGGCTAGTGAAGGCTGAGTTCTTTTTCTCCTGTTCCAGAAGAATCTAAGCTCTTCTACCCAGTCTCCACTCCTGTCTTAAAGCTAGGCAAATACACCATCTCTGACCCTCTCTCTGTGGCTTCAGCTTTCATCACAGACTTTACCACCTGTGCTTCCACTATCCTAACCTCTTCCCCCCTCCACCTTCCCCCTGCCACACTCCAGCACTTCCCCTCTCCTTCTCACCTGTTACCCCATCTACCTCTCTGAAAGCTCTTCTAGCTCTCAAGCCATGCAAGGTAGGATTCCTGATGGGATAGACCCTAAGTACCTTCACCTCTCTGCCCCTGCCATTCCCTCTCCTATCACCTCCATCTGAAACCTATCCTTCTCTCCTGCTCCTATCCCAGACTCCTGGAAGCATGATACAGTTATTCCCTTGCCAAAAGGAGGTGATGCCTCCTCTCCAAGCAATCCCCCTCCTCCCAACCCTTTTCAAACTCCAAGAACACACAGTTCTGTCTCAACTCTTCCCCTTCCTAGACTGATCTCCCTTCTTCACACCTTTCCAGCCTGGCTTTTGCAAACACCACTCCACCACTTCCTCCCTCCTCTGACTTACCTGTGCCATTCACTCAGCTATGAACCAGGGCTTTCTCATTGCCTCCATCTTTGTTGACCTAGCAAAAGCTTTCAACAATGTCTCCCAACCCCTTCTCCTGCGCAAACTGTGGTCTGCAGGCCTCTCAGACCCCACAATAAACTGGATCAGCTCTTATATCATGGGTAGATCACAGTCAGTTAAAATCTGGAGATTCCTTATCCCCACCCCTTCCCATTAACGCTAGTGTCCCCCAAGGCTCCATCCCTGGCCCTTTACTTTTCTCTATCTTTCTTTTTTTATATATATATATATACTTTGTTTTATAAGTTTCAGTACTATGTAACATAGTAACAGATGTCCGTATCGTACACAGACTACATAAAAAAATAATAACAAATAGGGACACAGTCCCCTTAAAGGGGACAGGAAATTTGTGCTAACTGGCAGCAGTCAGTTATGTTCCTAGTAAATGAAATGAAAAACTCGCCTCTGAATGAGCCATATTTAACTGTGCAACCAATAATACCCGACAGGGTGAGTGGTATTGGACAATACCGGTTCACCTAGGGATGTTATGAGGCCCAACACTGCAGGTGGAAGGCCTTATAGCCCCTGGAAGGTTCAATATTGCCCATACTGCCCACCCTTGATGGTATTATTGTGCTTAGAAAATGAGTTCCTGTAATATTTTCATATGGAATTTAATAAAATTAAAAAAATTAAAAAAACACAAGAAAAATGAAATTTAAATATTTTTGTTATAAAGTATTCCTCTGTTCTTGTGGTGTTCCATTCCCCCAGCTATTCTCTTCTTTTGCTCTCACCTCCACTCCACTGCCTCCAGGACTGTTTTTCTCCATTTCCTGTGTTTTCTTTTGGTACTGCAGTTTCAGGACACAGAGAAGCTGCTGTCTCAGTTCAGCTTTATTTTATTTATTTGGGTGCTGGATGGCAAAATGGATCTGCGAGCGGTCAGACGCCTGACAGTCTTATGTTGTACCAGGCAGTTGAAGAGGCGTGACTATGAGGAGAGATGGCAGTGCTTTAAATTATTATTTTTTTTAAGCCTTCAGCACAGAAATTCTTTTTAATTTGGGGGCAGTAACTTGTCAGGAGACATCTCATTTGCTGGTAGGTCATTTCCTGGTTTGGCATGTTGGATGACGGGTGGCAGAGGGGAATGTGTCTGAGTCATAGAGAGATACCCAGAGCGACAAGTAAAAATAAACTTAAAACAGACAAAAAAAGACTGTTAGGTCACTACAGTTGGGAAGGAGGTTGAGAGTATTGAAGTGGGTGTTAGGACAATCTGCTGTGAGTAGGAAACATTTGAAGCAGCATTTTCTTCAGGAGGAAGCAGGCGGCCAGCTACAGTTGCTAGGAATGAGATTGTGGTTGACTCTTCATCACGGGCAGGTAAGGGTATAAAGAATGACATGGGACAAGAGTGAACTTTAAAAAAAAAAAAAATGGATAAAAAAGGTAGATTGCTTTGTTTTGGGCAGTTACTGAGTGATGGTGTCTGGGATAAGTAGTACATGCCGGGCGACTGTACTGTAACTGAATGAGGATTCAGGGGCCAGTCTCTCGCTAAACAAGACAAAAAAATTGCTGACATTTCAAATTAAAATAAGGGGGTTTTAGCCAATTAGGGAGCAGGGTGGGCACAAGGATTCTGGTAATGGGGTTGGCTGGGCTGGTACTTTTAATACCCAGGCTTTGTTGTCTGATAGATGCTCACCTTGCCAGGACTATCAGCCAATCAGAGCCCATGATATTCTTAGCCCATTTCCTAAACCTGAATAAATACTGATGTGAAAAACTGTGTTTTCAATTGTTATCTTTTTATGAGCAACATTCTTTTACAGTTCTTTTCATGGAACCAGTAATTTGGAGTTTTTACTATGTCATGGCTTGTGTACAGAATGCTAAGCATGAGCTATTATCCTTTCAGAACCATGCTTTGAGTTCTGTGCTCAAACCATGACATAGTTAAAACTCCAGATCACAGGTTCCGTGAAGAGAACTGTAACAGAATGCTGCCCATAACAGCAAAACAATGCAAAATATAGTTTTTCACATCCCTTTTATTCAGGTACTGTCAAATGTGGATCATTTAAGCTAATGGATATCATGTTTGTACATGGGGACATTATAAACAGCTACTAATTAGAAATCACTCAATCAACCAATCAATCAGACAATTTCTTTATTTTCCCAGGCGAAACACCATTGAGAAGAACTCATTTGCAAGGTGGACCTGGGTTGTCATAAAAATAATTTACATAGGGAAAAATATATAAATGACAGTGATAATATATGTACAGAACAAAAAAAATAAATTGACAATATATGTACAGAAATATATATAGGGTAATATTGCAACTATGGTTCAAGCAGACTACCAATAAATGTGCTAATGATACAACAGCTCTCGCAAACCAAATCATTTCCTGTCCTCTTTAATCTCAGGATAGGTGCATCTTAGACATTTTGATACCACATATGGGGTGGGGGTAAACACAAATAAACTATAGCAAATAAGTATCTAAATCTACATGCCACAGAAGCGAGCAGAGGAGCAATATGACTTGGTACGTTTATCTTAAATCCAGCAAAACAAAAGTTCAGCTTTCGCACACCTACATACGGGCTAATGGCATCATTCTATAACCTTAAGAAAAGACAAGTGACATTTAAGAAAATAAGACAGCATAATCCCTTTTAAACCTAAATTAGTTAACATCTCATGTGACCAAAACAGAGATCTATAATAAATTCCTCTAGCAACCATTATGGTACTGAAGTAATCATTTATTTTTTGTGTAAAGCAACCCCACAAAACATTCCACAAAAACTGGGATCAATAAGGAGAACTGAAAGCCCTCTATAGCAGTACTTAACATTATTCAGGAGAATAAACCCCTCTCTTGTCTCTCACAGAAAAAACCTGTAGCGGGCTAAACAGAGCTCCACTACTCTATTCAGAACAGTCTAAGTGTCCAACTTCAAGCATAAAAGTCAGAAATATAGAGTGTACAATATTTCATAAATGGGGCAAAGCAAAGAAGGGCTCACTAGTCTCCATTTCAAACCCCTGCATCAGCTTCAGAGACATGACTCTCAGTCTTCTCCATTATACTATGGTCCCGAAGCGTTGCCTTAATTCGATAGGCCCACATTCCAGCTTCTGTGGGATCAGAAAATAACCAAACTTTTCCCTCGTAAATGATGCAGAGTCTGGCCAGATAAATCATTGCATGTGGGATAGAGATCCATCTCAGCTTTTGGTGAACTCCGTCAAATTTTTTACACCTCATATGAGTGGCATAACTTATGTCTGGGAATAGGCAAACAGCCTGATCATCCTGTGTTATAGGCCCCACATGATGAGACAGCCTCAGGATTTTATCTCTAGTCCCCACATCATCAGTTATGAGCAGCAAGGTCCCTGGATTAGCGAAATCCTTACTGTAACCCCATGGAGTGTTCCAATACGCTTTCTGCAGGGCATAAGGGATCAATGACTCCTCCGGAATAAGCTTCTCCTGCATCCAGTCCTGTAGAAACATAATGGAATGATCCCCTTCAATTCCTTCAGCCAGGCCCAAAATATGAATGTGGGAGGCATGGGCCTGATTCTCAAGCATTTCCAGTCTTGCCTGAAAATGTGCATTTTCTTTAATTAGGGACACAGTAGCCACTGATGCTGTTTCAACTTGCCGTTTAGCATTGTCAGTCTCAATTTTCAGCTGGTCCACTGTTGTTTCAACCATAGTCAGCCAGGTGCAAAACAAGTCAGTATTTGTATTCAGATCAGAGACAACTGAGATCAGTTGCTGTAACTTAATTCCAATTGATGACACTGTCTGTTCGATCTCAATGGCAGCTGAGGCTTGTGCAGTCAGATCCATCTTCCTGGGCTGAGAGGGTCCACCAGATTTTCCTCCCTATTCTGTCTCCTTTATCCTTATGAGGATTACTCGTTTATATTTTCTGGGGTGCTCTCCACAAATTTGATTACATTTCCACAAAATTTTAAGTCCAACAGGTTGAAAATGCCACAATTTAGAGCTGGATCAAAGGAGCTGTTAAAAGTGCCCCCTTCTCCATCCTTCTAAATGACCTTCCCTCAGCATGCCTATCTGCTTCCATTCACATCTATGCAGATGACACAGCCCTGTTTGTCTCTGGATCTTCTCCAGCAGAGTTAAGATCCAAACTCCAACCTGATTTTGACTCTGTCAAGAGATGGTACAGATCAAATCAGCAATCACTAAATGCTAAAAATATGGTCTCTGTGTGCTTTGGCACCATGCTGATGATTTCTAATCTCCCATCTCTCCCCTCCTTCCACACCCTTGATAGGATCACAACTGATGATGGGCCCTCATTCAAGTCCTCAGTATCTGTCTTGACCATCACCTTAACTTCTCTCAGTACATAGATGCCATATACAATAAACTCCACCTCAAGCTTGGTACCCTCTACAGGAAAAAAAGCTGCATCCTGCTTCCTGCCCACCATGACATCCTTACAAATATGATTCTCCCATCTTTGATTATGGTGACATAGTCTATGGTGCTGCCCCAAGGTCCACCCAGGCCAGACTGGACCCCCTCTTCCACTGCTTCTGCAATTTCACTCTGAACTATTCATCCTGCACCCACCACTGTTCTCTTTACTCTGCTGTCTCCCTCCCTTCCCTAGAGGATCGCTGCCTAACCCACTGTGCCACCTTGACTTCCAAGTTCTGGCTGTCCTCCCCCCCCATCTGAACTCTCTTCTCTCACCTAACGCCCCTCCTCCCACTCCCTTCACAATCCCAGCTATCACTTCTTCCTGCTCCTCTCCCATAAATCCCTTGCTGGTCAAGATGCTTTTTTGTTCCATTTTCCTAAACTTTGAAATGCTCTCCCCCTTCCCTTTCACTCTGCTTCCTCCAAACACTCACTAACCTCACAACTCCGCACCCACACCACCCCATCCTGGTAACTGTCTTTAGTTACCATGCCCATTTGTTTCACTCAGCTCCTTTCCCTTCTCTGCCACCCACCTTCTCCTGTCATTCCTATCCTCCTCACTCTCTCTTCTCTCCCACTCTTCACCCTTTTTTCACTTTCCTCTCTCTCCCCCTCATTCCTCCCCTTAGTTCCTCTCCCCTTATTCCTCTCATCCCTCCTCCCCATTTCTCCTTTCGTTTCTGCCCCAATCCTCCCCTCTTCCCCCCTTCCCCCTCTGCCCTCTCCACCCTTATTCCTCCCTCTCTCCTCTCCTCCCTTCCCCATGTCCCCCCTCCCACAACAACCCAATCCACCCCCTCCTCCCCTGACTAAATCCTTTCATCAATTGCCCTGCATTGGGCCCCTACTTCAACTATCCATGAGGAGCCAGCTGAACTATTACCTGGTATCTTACCTGTATATGATTGTAAAAGCTGTAAATGACTGTTTATCATAACAAGTGAAAATACTGTTCACTGTATTGTACTGCATATACACTGTTATTCTTGTATCAGTCCCCCTCCGGATGTATCTTTAAACAAGCTAATTCAAAGGTCAGTATGTCTTTCCTGGTGAAACGTTTTAATAAATAAATAAATAAATAAAATCACAGAGTCCATTTTCATCCAGAACATTTACCAGTCTTTCCTTCCATATGGTTTCTATGAGCTTCCCCACTATCGACGTCAGATTTATCAACTGACAATAACTAGGGTCATCCCTCAGCCCACTCTTGTGTAGCGGCACTGCATGTGTTGGCCTTCAGTCCTGGGATACTTCTCTAGTCTTCAGAGAGATCATAAACAGGTCTGCCAGGAGACCCAAAAGGTCTTCCAGGAGACCTGCCAGCACAACAGCCTATTCCCTCAGAACCCTCCATTGTATACTATCCGGTCCTAGGGAATTACCTACATTTAAAGCCTTTAATCCTTTTCTCATCTTCTCAAATTCAATCTCTCCATCTATTAATCCCCAAGTTATCTCCGCCATTCTTCCTCTGGGGTACTGAGATGTCCTTCTCCTTCATGAAGACTGAACAGAAGTACTTGTTAGGTACCTCTGCCTTTTCCACACTACCCTCCAACCACCCATTTCTCTTTTCAGCCTGACTATCCCATCTTTGATATCCTGCTTCTCCCTGATGTACTGAAAGAAGGTATTCTCTTCCATTTTCATCCCTTCTGCCAGCTACTGTTCCTCTTGGCCTTGGCCAATCATACTGCTTTGTTCACTTGCCTTGCCTTATTGCTGTACTCCTCCATATCCTTGTCTATCCATTTGGAATTATACTTTCTGAAGGCTATCATCTTGTTCTTTATCAGCTAACATACCCTCCTGTCAAACCAGCTGGGCTTCTTGCCTCTGTATTTTTTGCTCTTTATCTGGCAAATTAATTAGTCACTGTCAACAGCCCTTATTTGAAAATGGCCCATTTCTGGTCTACCCCCATATCCCTCCTGATTCAAGTGAGTGCCTTTCTAGGATCTCCCCAATCCTACCATAGTCTGCCCTCCTGAAGTCTAACACCCTTGGCTTTGTTCCAGTCTTCTCCTTGCAAATGTCAAGGTGAAACTAAACAGTAGAATTTTTTCTTCCTACCAGTGGTGCTTCAACCTTTTTCTCTTAGACATGAGCAACATTAATCAGAATAAGGTCCAGTATAGACCTCTCCCTGGTGGGTTCTAGTCACAATGTGTAAGGAACCTACTTTGGAATGCCTCCAGTAGCATCTGAGTCCTGGTACAGGCAGTACCAGGTATCTCATAATCCACCCCGGGTAGACTGAAGGCCCTGTGATCACTAATACCCCCCTACTAGCAACATCCCCAATATTGGACCAAAGCTCCCTGTCCAAATCCTCATCCTTGTTTGGTGTACTCCTCTACACCACTCCTATCCTTAGCTCTTGATCTTTCATTGACTGCATCTTTACCCACAGAACCTCTGTTCTTCCATCCATCTTCTCCTCCCTTGTACAGGTTATCCCTTCTCCCATGTACTGAACTGCTCCCCCCTCTACATACCCCTTATCTCTCTTGTACAGCTTGTACCCAGGGACAGAGAAATGCCGTTCATGGTTTTATGTGGCCCACATCTCTGTGATGGCAAACATGTCCACTTCCCCATCTGCTATCAGTTAATGCAACTAATCCATTTTATTCCCCAAGCTCCTTGCATTTAGAGACACCACCTTCCACCATGACTCGCATCCCCATCCACCACTTGGACTGCCTTCTCCACTTCTACTTGGTCCCACCCTCTTACCCTTCATATTTTGCCTCAAGTCTATCCTTTCTTCCTCTTGCCCTGAATGTGGGCAGCCTAATAGCCTCCTTCTCCAGGTATCTAAGGATATTATGAACCCTGACATTCTCCATGTCAATGGAAGTGGCACCCATGGAGGCCCTGGTTGTTATGGTGGGGGATGGGGAGAGGGAAATGGGGAGAACACATTTAAAACTTTCTTAGCCACTACCAATCCTTCCCTTTTCCATCCTGATTCTAAAGGCAATATCTGCATGTTCAACACCTTGCTGTAACATCCCTCTCCAAAAGTACATTAAATGATGCCCAAATGAATAACTGAGTACCTTAGGTGTGGCATGATGTAGTCCCACACAGCATGTTGGCAGTGAAGCACTTTCTCCCAGCTGTGCTGTGACAAAAGAATTTCTATGTCCCAGGGATCAGACATTCTGCTACCATAGTGATGCTGGGAGAATGTGTTTTGCTGCAGGAGTAATGCCATGAAATGGGCACATGGGGATGGAGCCTCATAGATAGTAAATGATTCATTTGGGCATATGATAAGGCACTGTGATGGGCAGATACTATATATGGAACATGTAAGAGGTATGAGTCAGGGATTGATTTTATAATACAGAATGTGAGAAGTGAGAGTTTGGCAGTTGGATATTAGCAGAAGGAAATTAAAGAAAAACAAAATGCAGCAGCCAAGGTTTTCAAGTGAACTCCATTGGCTCTGGATGTCTTACATCCTGGGTTGCACATGGAAATGAGCATTGGTTCAGTGTGCCTTTCCCAGTTACCAATTTTCAAATAAATAAATAAATACATACTTGCAAGGTCTGTCACATTTGCTCAGGGGTCCAGACAAGACTAACATCTTATAGTATATGAAAATGGAAGATTATGCACAAGTAACTGAATTACCTGTAAATAATTACTGAGCCTGTGATTTGTCATGGCCTTCCTTAACTCATTGTCTCATAGAAATTGCCTGTAGTGGGCAGTAAAATACATTAGTGTGTCATGAGGATGACTGCAGAAGTCAGCTATTGACTTTCTGTGTGCCCTTGCAATGTCTGGAGACGTCACATATATTTTAATATATACTATAATAGAATATAATATATATTTGCATAGCACCATTGGAAAAGTAATTTTGTGCTGAAGAACACTGCCACTGATATTACATGTATGTCATGTATACTTTAGCAGTTATTTGTATTTGTTTATAGTATGGTGTGTATGGCTGACATTTTGTCCATCAAGACTCATTTAAGCACCTTGAATAAAACACACTTTTGAGATATCTCAGCCAGTATTAAACAAAAAATTAACTGATTACAATTGATTGCACAGCACCGTTGGAAAGGTAATTTTGTGCTGAACAACTTTGCTGCTGATAATTTGTATGGATTGTGTATACTTTAGGAGTTATGTGCATTTGTTTATGGTATGGTGTGTATGGTTGATATTCATCCCTCACACCTCACCAAAGAACCTTGACTAAAATGTGAACAAATGATAATTCATACTACAAAGATAGCTTTTAATTTTTTTACAAACATAATATTAAAACTATGTCTAATGTCGGGATGCTTAATTTGGCATTGATATGTTACATATTTACCAAAACAAAATGGCTTATGTTGCCTTTTTTAGTGAAAAAAATCATATGTTTTGCTGTTTCGACCAGCACAGAAAAAAAAAATGAAATTACTTATTACTTGCATACCACTGTTGGAAAGGTAATTTTGTGCTGAACAACTTTGCCCTCATACTTTGTGTCTAGCACTTACGGTTCTTGACCTATTAACATTTGTTTGTGACATGCTGACTATGGCTTAATTTTGCTTAAAAAGACCCAGGATTCACTATTAACAGTATGCAGGAGACAAGTGACACAACTTCAGAGAGCTCCTATGGAGGCAATGAGTTAAATATCAGCATTTAAACATGAAAATGGACTACAAATTATTGTCACTGGCTAAGCAGTCTCTTACTTTTAGAGTCTGTTTGAAATAATAGATTCAACTTAACCTTAAGAAAACAATCATGGTCAGGCTTGATTGTTTATGTGGAAAATGCAGTGCCAATAATTCTTCTTACAGTTATTATAGCTGTATCCTTGGCAATTACAATATAGAAAAATATGCACAGATTCAATTGGTAATAACATTTGAAGTGCTGTTCTCATGGTGTTTCTTACATCTTTGCAGTGCTTGCTATAAAGAAACGATGTGGATTTTGTGACATAGTTCCAGCATGTTATAGGCTCAGGGGTGCCGGATTATTGGGAAATGTTTGTGTTGGGGGAGGAGTGTAGTAATAACCCAAGAGACCATGGCCCGAATTTTCAAAGGCCAGAGAATAATGCAGGGTGCTTGCATCAAAAACAACTGACCCAAGGAGCAGGATGTGTGAAAACTTGCATTAATTCAGATTTTCAAATGGTGTTTTTATCAAAAACAGGTCTGCATGCACAAAACTGTCTTGCACCATGCGTGCAGCAAAGAAGTGCCTACTCCATGTCAGAAGGGATGCCTATGTCACTGAAATTATGCACCAGCCCTTATTTGGGCTTTGCAAAGAATATGAGTCCTGTCCTTATGCTTAAGATGCATGTCACTATTAGACCAGCCAAAGCTGGTCTAACGTACACTAGAGCATATAAAAAGGCCCATGACAGGGGGGCAGAACTGACTATGGTACTATTAAAGGCCAATATTCCCCTGCAAGACTAGTTTAGAATATTTTGGGAGATTAGTCTTGGCCATTTCATCTGCTGTATTTTTTGACTCAGCTTCCATCATTCTTGTGCTTTGTTTCATTTTTTTTGACTCAGCTTGCTCAATTTCTTTGACTCAACTTGTGTCATTCTTATTCTTAGAGTCATTTTTTGACTCAGCTTGCATCACCATTTTTTACACAGTTTGCATCATTCTCATCCCTTGCATCATTTGTTTGACACAGTGAACCTCTTGCATCAGTTTGAGGGACTTTGCCACAGAGAAAGCTTTTCTTGCAAAATATGCTGCACAGTATTTGGTGCACCTGGATCTAACACAAGGAGGTTGTTTGGCACACCCTGCATCAATCTAAGGGCACTTTTAAAATCTGGTCCCATGGTTGCATCTCTTCTGACCCTGCATGCATTAGATGGGCACTGTGAAATGCTCTTGGGTTAAAGTGTTTGGGGGGCTACTGCCACCCCTCACCCACAGGTTCTGGCACCTATGTATATGCTGGAGAAAAACAAAGCACACAACAGCTAAAAAAGGAAAGAAAGAAAGCCAAGCTGTCACACCCTAAAGGAAAGGAAGAACATATTTTGTGAAATAAATACATGTAGGGAGGAATCACACAGTTTGCTTTAAACAAATGCCTTGCTAATTTGTTAATACTGAATTAATCTTTGGATCTGATAATGTATTTGCAAACCATTTTGAAAGCTGATTTTAAATTGAAAAATAATGAAAATAGAGCAGATCACTGACCAACATGATATTAGCTCATTCATAGCTCAATATATGTTCGATGACTGAACTGTAATACATTATACTGTATCCTGAGCATGTCAAGCACAGTGAGTGGGGAATCTATGATTGAAAAATGGAAATATTTGCAAACCTTAAAAGAAACAAAAGAGAAAAGTCTGAACCTAAACATTTCAGCAGGTCTACATGTATGATCAGTTAGGTAGGGAAATGGAAGAGGGAACAAGAGGTCAAAATTTCAATCAATAAACTTGACATAATGTTAATGAAATTATGAGATCACACATTAATAAGTAAACATCTGCATGAGTCAACTTTTACTGTAACCATAGCCCACAGTAAACACAAACTCATAACAAAACTACACAAAAAATATCCGTGTCTCACTCAAAACAAAACAAAAGAAACTACCTGATAAGATAGTGTATAGACATGGCAAAAACTAAAAAAAAAATGCTCAGCTATACAGTAATTCCATCTCACTGCTCAACTGACATCATGAAAACACTTCACCTTTGCACTCATGTTTGTGGTGTCACCAGAACCCCTTCTGAATTATAACGTTATATAGTTTTGCATCTATTATTGTGTAATGTTTATCAACATTGCTCTTTTGGGTATCAAACTATTGACCAAGATAGCCAAATTATGCAACAGTTCTAAACTGTTATTGCCATACACAGTTTGTTATATTTTGAAACCCATTTATTAAATATGTAACATTCAAGTACAGGGAAACAAGAATGACTTTCAACCATGACAGTCTGAACTGCAGACATTTGTTTCCTACACGTTGCTTCCTCATCCAATAATTAATTGTGTTGCATTAAAAAAACAAAAAGGTTTTCCCAAATTCAGTCTTTCAAACACTGCTTGATACCACTGCAAGTATTAGTTACTAATATTATGACTTGAACTGTCTGGTCTGGTATTCTTGTCTGTTAACTGCCAGCACGTGTTGAATTCCCATAACAACAGTATATCTAGCATTATTTTTCCAGTGTCTTAAAATTCATCAGTCTAAGAAAAAAATACTATGGGCAAGATATTCAAAAGTTTGCATGGGTGTTAACTGGTGCTTGTCCATGCAAACTGGGCTTCGCACTGGAGCCCAATACTTGAAAGGGCTCTGCTGTGCCAGCAAACAAGGGTAGCACCCACAAACACCAAAGAGGGGATATGTAAATAGTGAGGCAGGGACAGGAATACTGGTGCAAGCTGATATTCAGTGGACTTGCATGGTGCAAGAGGATTTGCAGGCTCCTTTTGCACAGTGCAAATAATGCCAATAAAAACCCCTCTTACTCCATGCAACCCTAGTGGCTGCAGGAGGTAATGCAGCCAACCAGCCAGTTGGATGCTGTGGGAGCATACCCACATCTGTGGTCCATTGCACCTCCCCAACCATGATAGACAGATAGACAGATAGATAGATAGATAGATAGATAGATAGACAGATAGATAGATAGATAGATAGATAGATAGACAGACAGATATTTTATTTATAAAAGCACCCATTTCAAAAGACTCTGAGTGCTGTAAAACAGTGAAACAATCCACATGGTAGGTGCAGCCACTGAGAATGCCCTGTCCCCCGAAGGCCACAACCTTACCTTGGGAACTCAAAGGAGGCCCCTCCAAGTAGAATAGAGTGCCCGGAGTGGATGGTAGGGGACAAGGAGCTCTTGCAGATAGACAGGTCCCCGATCATGCAGGATCTTGTAGGTCAGGAGTCCTACCTTGAAGACAAACTTCCACCTGACTGGCCGCCAGTGCAGTCTGAGGAGAACCGGGGTGATATGATCACACCTTCTCACTCCTGACAATAACCTTGCCTCTGCATTCTGCACCAGCTGCAGCCAGCGAAGATTGCCTCCAGATAATCCTAGGTACAGGGCATTGCAATAGTCCAGCCTGGAAGTGATGAAAGCATGCACCAGTGTGGTCAGATCAGCAGCCAGGATTAAGACTCAGATTCGGGCGATATTCCTCAGATGGTAAAATCCACTCTTGACCATGGCTAACACCTGCATATCAAGCATCAGGCTGTCATCCAGGTTTACACCCAAATCCTTCACCTGTCTAGATGGGGCAAGGGGAATGCCCCCCAACCTTAGGCTGGGGGGAGACCCCACACCCTCTCCTTCACCCCAGCGACCTGGATCCATCACTAGTACCTCTGTCTTGTCTGGGTTAAGCCTAAGCCAGTTATGAGTCATCCAAGACTGGATTTCCTCAAGGTAGGTGTTAAATACAGAAGCTGACAACTGGATATCGGTTGCACAGGACAAGGATAGCTGGGTATCATCTGCATAACAGTGAAAACCCAGCTCGTACCACCTGATAATGTCCCCCAGTGGCAGCATGTAAACCAGCAAGGCAACAAGACTGATCTCTTCAGAACCCCACAGCACAGAGGCTTCGGGTTAGATCCATCCCCGATGTTGAAATTAAATTCACTGATGCCAGTGGTCCCCCCCTTTGGACCCGAGCCCTGTAAAAAATTTAAAAAAATGTTCCTGGTGCCAGTGGTCCCCCTGATCCCCAGCACCATATTAAAAATAAAATTCCATGGTATTAGTGGTCCCCCCTCCCTCCAATCCCCAGCCCAGTATTAAAAATAAAACTCCCTATTGCTAGTTGTCCCCACCTCAGATCCCCAGCTCCATATTAAAAATAAACATCCCTGGTGGCAGTGGTTCCTTCCGTCTGATTGCCAGCACCATATTACAAATAAACATCCCTGGTGCCAGTGTCCCCACCCTCCTGCAGATCACCAGCCCTGAAGTACAAAAAAACCTCCCTGACGTCCAGTGGTGCCCCCCTACATCACCAAGCATACCTCCCCAAATCACTGTTGTATTATATGTGGTGCCACAGGAGCATACGGTGACTGACGCAGTATTTCACCCATCTCCTCAGCTGGCTACTATATGTACAGGTAGGGAGCGCAACTCTTATTTGTGGGACATGGCACATCACCATGTCCTATAAATAGGAAGTGTGCTCCCTGCCTGTTCATATGGTAGCCAGCTGAGGAGGTGTGAGGAGGGCTGTGGCAGTCAATTTGAACTCCATTTTTTTGCAAGTGTGCCCAATTTTAGTACATTGGGTGCAGTTGTGACAGTTTCCACACTTTACAGCAGCTTGCTCTAAATATTTTGTGCAAGCCCCTTAAAAAGGGTCCCCCAAATTGTTCAAATTAGACTGGGGGTAGCTGGCCTAACTTGATGGATTTGACGCACAGGACAGAAAATCCCGATTGGTGCTAAGAGAATGCTGCAAGCCTCCTGCACTGTATGTTCAGTGCACCAAGGGCTTACGGCATTCTCAGGGCTTTTGAAAATTGCACCACACGTCTTAATCTTACAACTGTTTGTGACTTAGATCATTGCGACAGAAGTATCTGGACATCTTTAATTGTGATATAGTACGATGCTGGGCATCACAGTCACAGGAGTGTTTGAGGGTATTGCAGAGCCTTGATTCTAGTGCAGGTAAGGTGATTCAGGAGTGATAAGTAAAGTTAAATTCCACAAGTGAAATTCTAGTGGCATTATCTATTACACATCCATGAATTTTTAGCAAATGTTGCCAGTCAGTAATTTCTAAAGTATCCACTGTAAATTTTAACCTTCTAAACCACATTTATAGTTCAAAGGATTTCCAGCACTCACCAGGCTATGGCGTGGTGCTGGTTGAGGGATGCACTAACCCCAACTAGTCAATAGTCTCACTGAACACCCTCACTCAGGAGCAACTAAATTTGGTGAGATGCAAAATTACACCAAGCAGCAATGTGGATAAAGCTTTCCAATTTATTTGTGTAGAAACACCAAGTAACACACCACACTTACACAGTTCTAGGGAGCCGTTAGACCACACTGAGGTGCCCTGGTGCTTTGCTCATTAGAGCTTCATCTGGGGCAGTCATCTGGGGGTTAGCTATCCTTAAATGCCAAAATTAAAATGACATCACAGTTACATCATTACTAATTTTACAGTACAAATACATATATTAATAGTATGAAAACCAAAATTGTAATACAACATAGACCCATCACATACAGGGCTCCAGATAAGGGAAGTACTGACCTGTTTTACTTACCTTATTTTAGGAAATACTCTACAAAAAATGTTTTTAATAAGTACCAATCACCCAACATTTGTAAATATGCCACACTCCAAAGAATACTGCTTCCTAACATAACAGGTGATTCAAAAGGAGTTTCTTTCCAGATTTACAGCACTCGTATGTATCCCAATTTTGTTTTACTCACTATATTTTAAAACAGGTGAGTAAATTACTCTTACTTGCCAAGATTATTTGGAGCATTGCTGACACCTGATCAATTCTTATATAAAAAAATTTACATTGCTTTGAAAATGTACTCTTCACTCCACTCTGTCCAGACATTTGTATGCATCTGAAGTTAATTTTACTCACCTCACTTTCAAAATGAGGAGTACAATACTCATCCCAAAAAAATCTTATTTGGAGCCCTGATTACATATGTCATTACATGCTGTAGAAATACAAAATTAAAGATAATATAAGAGGGCAGCTTTTAATTTAAAATCAAATATTTAGCATTGAGGAGTAATGTTTCTTAGTTCATACCCTGCCTTATGAATGAAGGAATATTAGCCGACGATGCTAAGTTCCCTAGAACTGTTTAAGCGTGGTGTGTTACTTGATGATTCTATACCAATGAATTGGACAGCATTATCCATGTTGTGACTTGGTGTAATTCTGCATCTTGGCACATTTAGTTGATCCTGAGTGCAGTTGTTCAGTGACACTATAAACCACATTTATCCAGATTAATTAGTCTCCAGACTTATTTATTTTGATATGCATGCCAAATCATGAGCATATACTTGCAATAGCAGTGGAGCTACAAACATCCAAATATTTAGAAATGTTTAACACAATTTAACACATTTTTTAAACTGTAACATTTTGAACTCCTATAACTTACAATTTAGATAATCAATTACCCATCTATTTAGCAGTTTCTAAGACTCTTTCAAGAAAGTATGCACATAAAATTTCAGTTATCTAGCTCTGAAGGTGGCTACATTGTAAGTAAAGACATATTTTCTGAAATTTTTAAATGGATAATAAATTGCCAGACTTTGGACCCTATAATTACCATTCCCTCATCCAAATGGCATGAAATTTAACAGCCATTTAGGGCCCATTGCAAACAATGCACAAACATTTTAGATTTGTAACTATAACACTGACTGAGTTATGACCATTTAAAGAATGTTGAAAAAATTCACAACATTTTGTGGAATTTCACACAATTTTGCAGAATTTCATGAACATTCCACAAAATAAGAATTTGCTAATTTTGCTCAGCCCTAATCTGCATACATGTGAATATGCACGTTGGCACAAGGCAAGTGGAAGTCTCTAAGGGAAATGGAGAAGAAAATGGGACCCATGGTTGAGCTTTGTAGCTTAGTAGCCTGGATGAGAAGTGGAGGTGACAGGGCACTACCAAGCTCTTCTGGTTGTAGATGGCCCATGAGGTAAGAACAGAACCAGTTCACAGCAGAAGCTGAGAGGCCAGCAGAACTCAGTTATCCAGAAGGAGTGGGTGGGACACCGAGTCAAAAGCCTTGGCCAGATCGATTGCGGTGTCAGCCATGATGTGCCTCTGATTCACCTCTGAGAAGATACATCAGCTATATGTACTAGGGAGGAGATGGGTGAGTGATGATTCTGGAAGACAGAATGTAACAGGGAGAGGAAATTGATGGAGGAGAGGGAACTGAAGATTCTGGTGTGAACAAGCTTCTCTTGCAGCTTAGCAGCTTAGCAAGGGATGGGAGGAGGTTAATTTTAACCCACATTTTTAATATCACTATTCTTGTGACTAAAATGAATCAGTATGCAGCAGACACTGTTCTCTGACCTTTTGTGACAATAAGTGTACAACACCAGCAGTGAGTTCTGATTAAATCCTAGTCAGAACAATATTAGAAGGAGCTTTCCTTTGTTATTTCAGATATTAAAAAATTGCCGAATCAAACTTGACATGGGGAAAGAAGGGTATTCTTGCAAGACTAGAGGAAAGAGTCAATCTAAAATTAAATAATTAAGCATAGGTTAAAAATGTTCACTGAAATCTGCACTGCTGCTTTTCTAGCAGAGAGGTCTGAAGCAAGGGAGTGTCCTGTTCCCACAATCAGCCAGTAGCTATGGTTAGATTCCCTCTTGTGATTTCCTGTTTCAGATTTCAGTGCTCAAACCACAAGACCACTCCACACTGCATTCCCTTGCTGAAAGAATTGCAGGTTATTCATGAAAAACCTAAAATCCCATTGTAGTCAATTGTGTTATTTCTGATTACTTTGCATATAGAAATTATAGATCTACTCTTTTATTTATTTTGAGAAACAATATCAACACAGTGTAACAATAAATGTATTTAATGAGCTGTCCCATCAGCAAAGCAGCAGGGTTGTTGCTCATGACAATGCGACGTGGGTTCAATTTTTTTCCCCAAGATGATGAAGGGCTGTCTGAGTGAGGAGGATGAGTATCCCAGAAGATACTCTTCTACTTGGGAAGGGAGAATTGTAGACTCCACTGTTTTACCACCACATGTGAGATCACAGGTTGTTGTGCAGCTGGAGCTTGAAGTGTGAGTTTGGACGCTTATGGGTTCCAGTGTATGCTTGCATGCATCTTCAACACTGTGACACACAGAAAGGAGCCGACCAATTTGGGAGTGCTAGCCAGTATAGTAAACTGGATTTGCAACATGGTAATGAATAGGAGGCAGAGGGTAGGAATAAATAGCAAAAACTCTAAAGACAGTGGCGTGACCAGCACCTACCTCAGGGTTCAGTGCTAGGATCAGCCCTCTTCAGTATCTTCACAGGGGACATGTAGAGGAACTGGAGGGGAAGGTCTGTTTTTTTGTTGACTACTGTATGCCAATATCTGCAATAGGGTGGACACCCAAGAGGAAGTGGAAACAATCCGCAGGGCTCTATGGTAACTAGATGAGTGGTCAAAGGCATGGCAGTTTGGTTCAATACCAAAAAGTACAAAATCATGCACCAAGCACACAGGAACCCCAGTGCAGAATGAAGGATGGGGGAAGGTGTTTGTAGTCCCTTGTCAGGAAGGGGATCTCAGGATAATTATTTCAGAGGATCTCAAGGTGGCAACATAGTGTGACAAGGCTGTGGGCAGGGCCAGTGGGATGCTGGGATGAATAGGGAGGGGTATCATCTGCAGGAGGAAGGAGGTGGTGTTGCCAATGTTTCCCTCTCTGGTAAGCCCCCACCTGGAATACTGTGTCCAGTTTTGGAGACAACACCTCAGGAAAGAGATTGGGTGGAGGCAGTCTAGAAAAGGGTAAGCAAGATAGTGTAGGAGTTGCAAGGTAAACCCTATGAGGAAAGGCTGAGGGATCTCATCATGTATACTCTGAGGGACATGAAAGGGAGGGGTGACAAGAACCAGATCTTCACATACCTCACAGGGGAAATAGAGTTCAGGGAGAGAACCTGTTCTAAAAGAGGATAAGCTCCAGGACTAGGGGCATGCAATGAACTTGGAAGGGGGGAATTTCTGCAAGGATGTGAGGAAATACTTCTTCACAGAATAGGTGGCAGAAGCATGGATCCAAATGTCATACGAAATTGTGGTGGCATGAATAGTGGAAGGCTTCAAACATGAACTGGATAGAGACAGGGGAATGTTACATAAACAGATGGGGTCCCTGGAGACCAGGTAGGGTCTGTGGAGGTACAGTATGCAGATTAGGTATGCCTAGGGGCCCTTGCGCATGCATCCCTAAGACCTTATCATTTGTATCCTTGTAGAAAGTGAGAAAAAAACACAAGAAAAAAACCCTGCAGACACACAGGATGAAGAAGTCACTCTCAGGCCCTGGTATTCTGAATTTCCACCACTTCCAAGAAGTGTGTCATCTTGGTGGGAAGCTAAGTACTGTACTTTGATTTCCATGGACTAGGTCTTCAGAGGATGATGTTAGGGGTAACGGAAAGCAAGGTACAATGCAGAGAAAGATAGGATGGGTCTGGCATTCATCATTCTAAAGGTGGATGATGTGGGAGCAAGGGGCAGAAATGGAAAAAAGAAATGTATTCCATATTTTCCCAATTTGTGCACTTCCTTTTATCACATTTTAATTGAAAAACACATAGCAAAGGTTTGAATGAGAATATTAAGCTATATGAATCTTATGTTTTACAGTCTTACAAATGCAAAGATATGATAACACTGATAATAAAGAAATCTAGAAACAAATAAGTAAACAAGTTGAGAAAAATACCATGGAGACATAAAAACCATATCCCTCATTATGAAATTTCATTATAAAAGAAAATGTCATCGGATAGATAAAGAAAGGTCAACTTTTGGTGATGCATGCCTTCCATGACCACCGAGATTGAATTGTATTCCTAATGTGTTACTAATGTACAAATACTGTTTCTAACTTTGCTACTAGTTATTTATTATTTATTAGGAGAGGCTATCAACAGCAAGTTCCTGCTTTCACAGTCAACTGTGATCAAATATCTAACACACAGATAGTTTGTCCTTTTAAACTATATAGTATAAAATAAAATACTAAATGATAAAATAATCAAATATCCACAGTATAGGTCTAGCTTTGCAATAACAATAAAAGAGTTAATAGTTAAAAATAGTTAACAGTTAAAGATTAAAAAGGCATCTGCATATTGCTTTAATAATAAATTATATTAAGAAAAGGTTGTTCAGTTTGTTACTGTTAATGGTAAACTGTTCTACAACTTCTTGCTCTTAAAAAGTAATATTTCTGGAAATGTCTTTTTTATTTAAACATACATTTTATTATTTTATAAAATAATGCAAATACAAGTATTAACTCAGAGTCAATCACAGGAATACATACATTATATGTTAGCCTTACAGATTACTTTAGCCTCTCATATGTTGTTACTACAATCAGGGGTATGAAAAAATAAAGTCATTGAAGATTCGATAATATTTGTAGAGAAACAGCCATCAAGCCATCCATTGAGGAATATATTTTTATATAGTTTAACTGTAATATTCAGAAGAACTACCCACTTAACACAGAAAAATAGAAACATAGGGCCTGATTCCCAAAAGTCAGCGCAAACCATGCCAAAGTCTGATTGCACCAATTGCCAGTGCACCGAGGATCCAGCACCCGATTCTCTATTGGGTAGGGTCCTGGTGGCAAAGTCCCCCAGCCTGTTGTAACAATAGTCATGCACCAACAGAGGGAGCATCAGGACATGTTGCTGCAAGTCGCGGGTAGCTCTGCACCAGTCCCTGGTGGTCTAGTGGTCCCCCTTCCCCGATCCTCTTACGAATATAATTAATAATGTACCTGATAGTCTAGCAGCCCTCCTAGCCCTGATCCCTTTATGACTATATTAAATAATGACTCTGGTAGTCTAGCACCCCCAAGCTCTGATCCCTTTATGAATATATTTAATAATGACCCTGGTAGTCTAGCGGCCCCCCAGCCCCAATCCCTTTATGAATATATTTAATAATGTTCCTGGTAGTCTAGTTGCCCCACCAGCTCCGATCCCTTTATGAACATAATTAGTAATGTCCCTGGTGTGCTAGTAGTCAACACCCAAGCCCCAATCCCCTATTATATATAATGAAACAGCCCTGGTGATTAGAAATGTGTGAAACTGGAAAATGTCACCCAACAAAATATTTTGCATAATTAGCTCATTTCGCAAAATATTTCATTGAGCGAAATGTGAAATTTCATCCCCAAGCTGGAGAAATTTTGCACCCACAGTTTAAATTTCACCACATGCAGTGAAATTCCTCTGGCTGCAGGAGTAATTTTGCCCTCTGCTGTGAAATTCTATTTGGCCCCTTGGCCAGTGGCCAAGGGCCAAAATTCTCCCTGGTGTCCAGTGGTCCCCCTGGTTGAAATTGCATAAAATAAGCCCCCCCTCCAAGTTACCCTGCCCCCTCAATTTGTTTAATTTAAAAAAAAAAAATTCACCTTCATCTTCCTGGTGTCTAGTGGTCCCCCACCCCATCCATCACTGGCCGTAAACATAAAATAAGCAACCCCCAAAGTTACCCTGGCTGCTGCCTCCATTGGTTTAAAAGAAAAAACAAAATTAACCCTCATCTCCCTGATGTCTAGTGGTCCCCCTGCCATCACTGGCCATAAACATAAAATAAGCACCCTCCCCAAGTGGGTGTTGCTATCTACAGATGGGGTAGGAGGGTGGGGTCCACTAGACACCGGGGAGATAAGGGTGAATTTTTTTAAATAAGGCGGCAGCCAGGAGTAACTTGGGGAGGGTGCTTATTTTATGTTTATGGCCAGTAATGGCGGGGACCACTAGATACCAGGGAGTGGAGGGTGAATTTTTTTTTTATATAATACAAATGGGGGGGGTACAAGACAACCTGTGTGTGTGTGGGGGCAGGGCTTAATTTACGGACTTGTGGCCAGTGGCGACAGGCGAAATTGCAAAATTTTGCAGCAATTTCAAGAAACATTTCGTCTGGAGAAACTGCTGATTTCACAGCAATTTTGCCAGCAAAATTTTATTTTTCTGCATCTCTATTGGTGATCTAGTGGATCTCCACCCTCACACTCTGGCAGGCAGTATCCCACCACCCCGCTCCCCCAAACCCAAAACAGAGCCAGCGTCTGGTATAGCCCTTCTCACACCACCATGTTTGTCTGCCGACTGACCTGTCAATAAGGAGCACATACTGCACAGAGTACACACTCCTTATTGACAGCTCAGTCAGTGGCTGGATGTGGGGGTGTGAGGCTGTGCCAGTTGCTGGCTCTGTGTTCGGTTGGGTAGAAGCAGGGTGATGGAACACTGCCTGCCTGGGTAGGGGGGGCCTGGGGTCCACTAGACCACCAAGTTGGTTTAATTACATAACTGGGCATCAGGGCTTGAGAGGGGGACATCTAGCCCACCAGGGTCATTATTAAATGTATTCATATAGGGATTAGGGCTGGGAGGGTGCTAGACTACAATGGACTTTAATAATTCTATTCATAAGGGGATCACATTGGTGCACCCTCCCAGAGGATTTCTAAGTACCCCTAGACCAGCCCTTGTCTGGTCTAACAATACTTAGACCTTTGCCATTGGGGAGGGATTTGAGAATGCTGAATTAGGGGATATGGCAGACTGTGTCTGCTGCAAGCCCTCTAGCACCATTCCACTGCCCATTTTGTGGCACAAGGCTGGCACAAGTCCCCTTTGGCTCATGCAGTCTGTGTTTGACACAGGCTGCTTTTCAGAATAACTCAGGGCACATTTTTTGAAACAAGGTGCCACTTCCATCATTTATGTTTCACACAGGCACCTGGCATCAATCTAAGAGCTTTCAGAATCTGGTCCACAGAATCTGACTGCAGATAATGATCACTTGGCCTACCCAGTCTGCCCATTTTTTCCCACCTACATTATCACCACAGATCTTACTTTATTTACTGCTTTTTCTCCCTCTCCCCTTATTTTCCACTGTGATTCCCTTGTACCTATACCATGCATTCTTGAACCTCACCACTGTTTTCACCCTACCACTTCCAGTGGAAGGCTGTTCCAGGAATCGACCACTCTTTCTGTGAAAACGTACTTCTTCACATCTCTCCAGAATCTACCCCCTCCAGATTTATAGCATGTTCCATTGTTCTTGAACACCTATTTTTCTGTAAAATACTTCTATCCTGTACCTTATTTGTACCAATAAGGAATTTAATGATCTCTGTCATATCACACTTCTCCCTCCTCTTTACCACAGTATAGGTATTGAGGTCCTTTGGTCTCTCCTCATAGTGCTTTTGATGCAGACCCTGTTCTATTTTACTTTCCCACCTCAGGACCATCTCCACTCTGTCTATGTCTATGTGGTCTCCAGATGTGGATACAATACTCTGGGTGGAGTCTTACCTGTTATCTATACAGTGACGACTTCACCTCCCTCTTTATTTTTTTTTATTAATTTATTCACAATTTGGATTTACAACCTTTGAGTCAAAAGACTCATTTACAAAAGGCATCTCGTCACAGGGAGGGTAGACAACATTTTAGTGGAGTACAACAATGGAGAACATTACAGGTGAGATACAATAAAAAGAACACACAAAGCAAAGTAAAATGACATTCAAAGCAATTCCAGTGATACAGTGGAGCACACAGGTTTCAATTTGTGGTGCACAGGCTTCAGTTAAGCTAATCTAATTAAACTAATATACATCTAATACTATGGGATCCCTAGAGATACTGGGTAGCAAATACCTGGGGGGGGTAGTTGCTGGGGAGAGTAGTGGACCGGGAAGACTTTGTCTGTGGATTGGATCAGGCAGAGCTTTAGGTATGGCCCAGTCATGGGCAATTGCAGCTCCGAGTGTCAGTGAGGTGTTTACAGAGGGCGATTTTGAAGGGGCCGATTTTGGGAAGGTTTGTGATATGAGCGGGGAGGGAGTTATACCAGGAGGGGGCTCTGGAGTAGAAAGATCTTTGGGTGAGCGAGGTCCTGGCTCTCGGCACCTGGAAGGTGGCCTTGGTTGCATTTAGGGTGGTGACCGAGTGGGTGGCCCATTTTAGGAATGTAGTAACCCCCAGTGGGGAGAGCCCAAGTAGTGTTTTTTTGGCCAGTATACAGGTGTGGTAACACAGGCGCTCTTCAAAGGTGAGTAGGTTCGAGGTGGAGTAAAGCTGGCATGTGTGCGTTCTGCTGGGGTCACCAGTCAGAAGCCTGCAAACCTTGTTGATTGAGGTCTGGATTTTGGAGAGGGCAGTGGGGTCAGCAGCTGCATAGATTGGCAACCCATAATCAACCAAAGACAGAATGGAGGAGGCGATAGCCAGCCGGAAGGCATACTCAGGGAGGCAGTTTTTGTGGCGGTAGAGGAGTCCAGTCTGGGTGTTCATGGCAGAGGACAGGGAGTTAAGATGGTTGTGGAAGGAGAGAGCCGAGTCGAAGGTGATGACCAGGTATTTGTATGGTGATACCTGTTCAAGGGGGTGTAGGGTGCAGGGGAGGATGAAAAGGGGGCATTTCTGGAGTTACTTTGGTGGTGGGCAAAAATCATACATTTCGTCTTCTTGTGGTTCAGAACCAGACGATGGTCAAGGAACCATTTTTCAGCTTGGCTGAAGGTGAGTTGCAGAGAGCTCTGGAGGGTGAGTGGGTCAGGGTAGGAGGTGACGAGAACCGCATCATCGGCGTATAGGAGCATTCTGCCTGAGCAGGAGCTGGGGAGTGTGATTAGAAAGAGACTGAATAACGTGGGGCCCAGGATGGAACCCTGAGGGACACCAGAGCATACAGATAGGGAAGTTAATAGGGTACTGTTGATTTTGACCCTTTGGGATCTGGCATGGAGGTAGCTGAAGAACCAGGCCAGGGGGCTAGATGAAAAACCAAGTTGATGGAGGGAGTCAAGAAATAGAGGGTGACACACAGTGTCAAAGGCCTTAGATAGGTCAATGAACACTGACCCGGCAATATCCCCAGAGTCAAGTGCAGAGTGTATTTGTTGAGAGAACTCCAGTAGGGCTGAAGTGGTGCTGTGTCAAGGATGGAAGCCATGCTGTTCTGGGCATAATATGTTGTACTTGGATAGATAATCCATGAGTTGGGTGGATACTATTTTTTCCAGGGCTTTAGAGAGTGGGGAGAGGATGGAGATTGGTCTGTAGTTGTTTGGTAATGCAAGGCCTCCATTCTTTTGAATTGGGGTAATTTCAGCTGTTTTCCATGCGCTCGGGAATTGGCCGAGGCATAGAGACTGGTTAAAAAGGTCAGTGAGAGGGGCTAGCATGACATCAAGAGTTAGGAGGAGAATTCTGGAATCAAGGGGGTCACAACTGGGGTTGTGGCTGGAGAGGGCTTTTAGCAGGAGCAGTTTGGCATCGTGGGGAGATATGGTGCAGAGGAGAAATGGGGGGGCGATTCATGGCGGGGGGTTGGAGGCATGGATAGGGTCAAAGAAGTGGACAGGAAGGACTACACTTAGGTCAGAAAAGGCCCTTCCCTCTGCACCACAGGATCCCACTAGCCCTCCCACCTGCCTCATTGCACTGCCCGGACATCTTTAGGTCATCAGATGTAATTACTCTCAGTTTTCTTTCCTGCTTGGTAGTCATCAGTACCACTGTCACCCATTCTGTACTCTGCCCATGGGCTTCTGTGCCCTAAGTGTATTATATTGCACATCTTCACATTGAAACTCTGCTGCTGTACCCTTGATCATGCTTCTAGTTTTCTCAGATCTGTGCTCATCCTTTCCAACCACCCTAGAATGCCCACCCTATTGTAGTGTATGGTCTCATCCACAAGAGGCAGACCTTCCCTTCCAGCTCCTCAGAAATGTCACTTATAAAGACATTAAAGAGGACTGGTCCCAGCACTGATCCCTGAGGCACCCCACTTGTCAACCTCTTTTCCTTGGAGTGAAATCCATTTACCACCATATTCTGTCACCTATATCCTAATCAATTTATTATTCAGTTTTCTACCTTTGGACCCATTCTTAAGTTACCCAGCTTGCTTACTAGTCTCCTACCTGGAAAGGTGTCGAAAGCCTTACTGGAATCTAGGTAGGCCACATACACCTCTCCATCATGAGACCTAATTCCTTTGTCACCCAGTCAAAGTAATCTGTCAGATTTGTTTGACATGATGTGACCTTCCCTCCCCCATGAATCCATGCTGCCTCGGGTCTTGTAACCTACTGGATTCAAAATATTCCACAATCGTTTCCTTCAGCAGTGATTCCATTAACTTTCCCACCACCGATGTCAGGCTGACTGGCCTATAATTGCCAGCCTTTTCTCTGCCATTACTTTTGTGAATTGGAACTACATCTGCCCTCCTGCAGGCCCCTAGAACATCTCCTGTTTCCAGTGGGCTGTTAAACATGACTGTCAGTGATGCAGCAAGTACTGTATGTGTCTGAGCTCCCTCAGTACTCTTGGATGCACCACATCTGGCCCCATTGTTTTAGCCACCTTCAGATTAGCAAGACCCTTCAGGAATCTCTCATCTGAAAAAGGACTGGTGTCCACCTGCATCCCTCCAAAGTTCCTGTTACTTTTTTGTGGCCCCTCCCCTTCTCCTTCTTCTATGAGCTCTGAACAAAAGCATTTGTTCAGGATGTCTACCTTTTCCTGGTTCCTACTCTGCACAACCCCTCCTCTTCCCTTTTTAATATTACAATCCTACCCATGGTCTCCCTCATTTCAGTTACATGTCTAAAAAATGTTGTATCCTCTTTTACTTCCTGGGCTATTCTTTTTTTAGTTTGTGCCTTTGCACTCCTTACTGCCTTCCCTGCTTTCCTCAGTTTCCCTTCATACACCTCCATATCCTCCTCCCTCTGAGTCTCTTTATACGTTCTGAATGCTATCTTTTTAGCCTTTAACTTTTCAGCAGCCTCTTTCAAGAAACATAGTGGTCTCTTTTTTCTCTTGTTTTGGCTCACTTGTGGGAAGTGGTATTATCCTTTATACAAATATGAATTACCAAAAAATAAAAATTCCCTGGCCCACTCTTCTTCTTCTCCACATTATAATTCTACTAGGCTGCTGCCTCTCACCCACCATATGATACAACATTCAAATATTATAATGCTGAATGCTAGTTGCTTAATTATATACTCAAAATAATAGATGCTATACTAATCACAACAATAGGAGACTGTGCAACCATGCATGATCCTAGAGTCAGTGGCAGGAGATATTTGTAGTGTTGAAGAAGAACTTCATGGTTGTTATGTGCAGAGTAGAAGCAAATACTATCTTGGGAGTTATTCCTTACAAGTGTCCAACAGTTTGTGTTAAGAATTTGAAAGTCCATCCAATGAACATTGTACAGAATGTCTCCAGTAAATGATGTCCCCTTTCCCTCAGACACCACTCTCCCACCATTATCTCTTAGTTTCTTGTACAACATTCAAACAAAGCAATGATAAATATGGTCACAAGCTTAGTCAAAAACCTTTACCAAGCACAGTCTGGAGTTTAGTCCCTGCTCCTTCAGCCTCATGTGGTCTTTGAATGAACTCCTTTACAATCTTCTCTGCCCATTTTCTGGCTGGAATCAGGTCTGTAAACTGAGAGACTTTCAATCTATTGAATTTGAATCTGAGTAGGAAGGAAAAATGAGTGAACCACTCCAAGTGCCCAGAGCTGCTGTTGTACACTGTCAATCTTTCTCCTCAACTAGGTTATGTAGCTAAGGTCCAGGAAGATCTGTATTTGCTTGTCCTCAAATTGCAGAGGTGGGCTGGTTTTGGTCACATTAAGGAGAAAATCCCTGATTGCCATATTGTAAGTGACTGGCAGGACTGTCCTTCTGTAGTCCAGGCTACTGAGTTTGGCATAAGGGCTGATGTGGTAAATGAATTTGAGAATTAAGTCCATTTCTGTGAGCCACTTCTGGAAGATGGAAGGTATATTTTTCCCTTCTGCTTGTTCTAGTAGCCCTATGATACTGATGTGTGAGGCTCTCATGTGGTTTTCTATGTTCTCTATCCTGTAATTAGTTCTTTAACTCATTACCTTCAGGAAATACCTGTAGTTGGCAGCCAAATCATTCCCTTTGTCTCCCACAATGAATTCAGTCAGCAGCTAAAGACTTCCTGTTTGCCCTGGAGACTTCTCAGGTCATCAACACTATTTCTCTGTATTACTTGTGAACCAAATTGATTAGAATTGACTGCATAGCACAGTTAAAAAGGAAATTTTTGCTGAACAACTTTGCCGCTGATACTTTGTGTGTATTATGTATTCTTTGGGAGATATTCGCATTTGTTTATGGTATGGTGTGTATGGCTGACATTTCTACCTCAAGCCTCACCTAAGCACCTTGAATAAAATGGGAAGAAATATATGTTTTATATTAGAAGAATTGCTTTTTAGTACAAAACTTCTTTTGTACCTACATCTAATGTATGGGTGTTTAATTTGGTGTTGATATGTTACACATTTTATTACTAAAAATGGGTTGTGTAACCTTTTTTATTGCAAAAACAAAACTTTTTTCACTATTTTGACTAGTACAGAAAAAAAAGAAATTGGTTATAATTAATTGCATAGCACCGTTAGAAAGATAATTTTGTGCTGAACAAGTTTGCCACTCATACTTTGTGTGTAACACTTATGGTTCATGAGGTATTCACATTTGTTTGTGGGATGCTGATTATGGCTAGATTTTGCTTAGCAAGGCCCAGGATGCAGGGTTAAGAGTACACAGGACATAAGAGGTGGAACTCTCAAAGAGCTCCTGTGGACTCAATGAGTTAAATAATGTCCATCGTTGTACTTAAGGCTCTGGTTGCTTGATCATCTGTGCTGTCTGCCTTAGTTTGAATAGCATCCATCCGAGTGGAATGTGATTGCAGCTGGGTTAGAATGGACTCAACCTTCTGGTCTGTCACTCACACTGTCCATAGTATCACCAACTGTACATATCTGGTTTTCCAGTTGGGTCTTTTGCTTGCTGTAAGCTGCTGTTGCTTGGATTCAGCTACTGGGAGTTTTGCAGTTTTGTGATGGGGCCCTGAGATGCACCTTTGGGGTGACACAGAACTGCTATGTTTTTCCTTCTTGGACCCCAGGACCAGTTGTTTAGTTGGAGTTATTGCCCTCACCTTCCCACTTGCCCTACCGCTTTCCCTTGTGCAGCTGTTAAGCCTTTTACTCAGTCCCAACTGTGTCTGAAACCATTTGAGGTTCTTGCACCCTTTACTTCTGCTGGTAGGCTGTTCTATGGCTCAACCACTCCCTCTGTAAAATAAGACTTTCTCAAATCCTTCCTGCATCTCCCTCGCCTCTTCCACTCATGTCCCCATTTTCTATATTCGCCATTCCTGCTGAAAATTTCCTCACAATCTACTCTTTTCATTCTTTCTGGAACAAGACAGTGCCTATCATATTGTCTCTCTCTCCCTTCTGATCTCTAATGCATGTATGCTCATAGAACTAAGCCAGTACTTGCAGTATCTGCCCTGTTGGCCCTGAATCATTTTAGTTATCCTGTGCTGCACTATCTCTAGCCTGTCTTTGTCTTTTCTTATAGTAGCTGGACATGCCAGAACTATTTAAGTGATAACATTCAGTTAGTCAGTGTATACAAAGGAATAACTGGCTACTGTGTGTGATTCAGTATGCCTCCCACACAGTGACACTTCTACAGTGACATACGTAAATGCTGACAACATTGACATATTGCTATGGAAGTCCACCTGGGACCCTGCAACACTTTTCCCCATCCTGCACCCCCTACCTGAACCAACTCCAACTGGGAGTTGGAATCTAATAGTACAGGAGTTCGGGAGAGTGAAGGCCCCTGAAGAAAAAACCCTGTCCGATGTGCACGGCTCCCTGCTGACTGCAAATCGAGGTTGAAATGGAGCCTGTCACTGTGATGCTGGTTGACAAAATAGTTGTTGAACCGGCATCATAGATCCTTGTGTTTCAATGCCTGAGGCTGAATGCCTATGTCTTTAATCTACCACATAAGCTGGTTACTTTGAATATACTATAGCTGACTGAATATTATTGTAGTACTACCGTATGACTACAAATTTTGAGACTTGGATTGTAAAAACTCTGCATCTGTTGAAATGGGCAGACAGTGATGCCTATTCCCCTCTCTTTTCTCTGGACTATATTTGGATAAACTACCATGGGCATATCTTAAATGTGAATAAACTATTAATGTTTTTAAATGTGGATAAACTGTTGTGAATGTTTCTAGAATATGTATAATTTACTAAGAATATAGTTGTAGTAGTTTGTGGGGTATTATTTATTTATTTTGTTTTTATTTAGCAGATAAGTGCACTAGACAAAAAAGTTGCCTATTTTCAGGCAAGAGCTGGGAGACCACAACAGTGGAGACTGAAACAACAATGTACTTACAAGAAATGCAGAAGGTCTATACAATTGCCTAGAGATAATAAAGAGAACAAAAAGCCAGAAAGAGAATCAGATGTAGTTGCCTAGAAGTAATACAGAGAACTAAACCAAAGCATAATGCAAAGTACAGGGGTAAGGCACAACAATAAAAGACAAGTAACAGGTACAGGTGTTGGTTTCATACATGTGAGGTTGGTAATCAGCATGATACACACATTAAATGGAAGTTTTCCTCTATTCTGATAAGCTTACAATAAATATATGTCATATAATGGCCCCTAGTCTATAAGAAATATATGATGTAATTATTAACTGCCAATTTCCTTGTTTCTGTTATAAAATTTCATTTACTTACATACAACATTCAAAACTATATCTTTAACTAAATTGTCCAAATGAGCCATATACAAAAGTTTTCTGTCAAAGAGACCTGCATACTCAAAAATTCCTAAGCTGCTCTATCTGATCTCATTACAAAGTCCTTATATCTAGGGTACTACTGTGCCACAATCTTTCTCGAGTACAACATCAAACATCATTTATTTTGTTTTCATTGCATTCTGTCTAGCATTTTGAAGAAAAAGCCAAGTTTGGACTCTTTGGAGTCAATTGAACAGAGCAGGAAAGGTCAGTAAATATTGTTCAAAAACATTTACAGCATTGTTGGTATAAAATAATAATTTACAGTCTTGGAATACTTGGCATAACCAGCTCAAAAAGAGGGTAACAAATACTGAACATAATATTGATCCATTTGAATCCCCTAACTTAATTTGTAGATAGGAAGAGTAAAGATTATTCACTTTGGCAATCTTTGTCTTATATGCAAGGAATTTTGAAACTGTATTTGGATCAAGCCCAGTTCATCCAGCTTGGTAATCAATAGCTGGTGGTCCACTATGTTGAATGTTTTAGTCAGGTCAATTTATAACATGAAGAAAATTTGAGTCTCAGAATTGTTAATTTCCATTCTCATAGCAAGTAAGTTATGGCTGAAACTGTACATATGAACGGGAGCAGCAATATCTGTCTGCATCTTCTCCATGTCTGTGGAAGTGTAGTTGTTATGGTAGGAAAACAGTAGTTACATTTGTAGCCATACCGTATTCATGGAAGCTTCACATAAGCAGAATGTGTCTCCCCAGGAACTCTGCTCACCTGACTTGTAGGTGAATCACTGGAAAACATGACACACATTTCAGCAGTTCTCTCTGTAGTTTACATTCCTTGTTTTAATGTTTCCCATATCACAGAGCCCTTTATACCCTGTGAAAGACCCTGAGCAAGTACAAGTGAGCAGTCACACTATGTCTCTGTGGATGTCAGTTGCTACCTGTGTGTGATAGTTAGAACCCCACCACAATGACATTTCCACAGTGAAGTCCACCACAGTGGGAAATACTACCTGGTCACTGTGGTGCGCTGTGGTGGTCCGATGTGGAATGGTATTGCGAATCCCGGTGTTTCTCCCCCCCCCCACTCCAAACAAACTCTGACCTGGAGTTGGTTATTTAGAGGTTAGGGAATGTGGGGTGTACAGCCCCCCCCCCCAAGAAAAACACTTTGTCCTGATGGAATCAATGCTGACTTTAGGCATTGTTCCCATCACTGTTGGGGTGTCGACAATGACACCATTGTTGTATTGACATGGGACCATGGGATGTTAGTGCTGCAGGCAGCACTACACAGATCTAACAGGCAATGTAGGTCACAACCACAGCAGGCAGGTAAGTGTTATCATGGAAGTGGAGTGGCATGGTGTCACCACTCATACCACAGTGTACAGTGCAGTGTGTTGTACAGACAACAGGTGTAGTACTGCACTTGGGGTTGCATGGGCAGGGACTGTTGTTAGTGTTGTAGTTAGGCACATATGATGTTGTAAGTGAGAGCAGCTTTGACAACACACTCACATATGTGAGAAGGCAGCAGAGGGCACCCATGCTGATAGGTGAGTGTAACTGTGCATAAACAAAGCCACTGGCATATTACCCACAATCAGAGCTGTCATCTCATTCAAGTGCTTGCTACCACTCTGGATAAACCTGCATACAGTTTCAGTCATAGAATAAGTAATTTCAGAATCAGTTGCATAACATTTGTCAGTGTTCTCCTTGTGATGTGTATGTCAGTACCATTGGCACAGTGCCCACATTCACAGCTGTCATGTCATTCCAATGTTTGCAGGCACTGTGGGTAATTGTGCATATCGTTTGAGTAGTACAATAAATAGTTTGACAATCAGTTTAACACAAAATCTGACTGTTCTCCTCCTGATCTCTGTCTGTGTACTGTTGTGACTGAACATGATGTCTCTTTGTTGATGTGTATAGACAGTTTGGTATTCCCAGAGGCTAGGGCACTGTGCTTGAGGTGGCAGCACACAGCACAGTGATATGTACGTGTCACAGTACAATTGCACACAGTACCACAGTGCCATATCCTGTGACCATTTGGGGGTATGAACCATATGAGAGCCAGACACAAATATGTGCACAGAATGATCAGTGGTGGCTGCTGGATGATGAGTGCACAATTACACTCAGACAGAATGGAGACACACAGTGGTACCACATGCACATCGAGAATCTGGCAATGTGTGGCAATGTATATCTCATCCTGTGTGTGGTGCTTGGGGGTGGTTGGGGGGTTGTGCAAGAGCAGGCAGGGACCACAGAAATGACACACACACACAAGAGAGCCAATGGGGAGAAAGGTGGGTGATGAGGAGGGGTGGGAATTTGCGGGGAAGGGGCCAGGTATGAGAGAAGTGACACACATGCAAGGGAGCCAACAGGAAGAGAGAGGAAGCTGGTCTTCTGCAGGTGTCTCTCAGCTATGCCAGCTGTCATCTGCAAGGGTGTCATGTGTCAAGGTCATCCCCAGCTACAGCAGAGATTTTACATACATGAGAGGGAGCCAAGGCACTGCTGAAGTAGTCGCTGTCACATACCCCTAAAATGACGTGAAAAGAGAACAGAAATCAGCCATGAAATATGCAAAACAGCAGTACAGATCAGAGTCTGGTAGATGTGGCTCTTGTCTGTGAACAGGTACGGCATGTCTAAAGTCTTCATGTGTCAGAAACAGGCATCCACTCATAGTTGAGTTGTAGCCAGCAGCACCACCACCCCATCCACTGATGACATCTGTCAGCCGCAAACAGTCTGTATCATCCATATCCCCCACCCATCATCAGCAGTGGTAGGTCCCCCCCCACAAGCAGCAGAGCACACATGTTATGTCAGTGTTCTCCTTCCTGCCGATGACAAGTAAGAGAGGGCCAGAACTGCACAGCAGGACCATTCCATCTCATTTTCCCATTGCTGTTCTGAAACAGTGTCCTCAGTCTTCTTGATGTCAAGTACTGCAGTAATGGGGGGAAAGAGAGAGAGAGAGAGCATGTGTGCAGTGGCCATTTCTCAGCTCTGCTGTGTATAATCAAAGGGAGTCAATGGGGAGAGAGAGATAGATAGATAGAGAGAGAGGAAGCATGTCTGCAGCAGAAGTCTTTCAGCTGTGCCAGCTATAATCTGAACTGTGTCGTGTGTCAAGTTTGTCCCCAGCTGCAGCAGAGAATTCACATACATGGAAGGAAGCCAAGGCTATACTGGAGTAGTCGCTGTTATACACCCACTCAGTGATGTGGAGAAAGAACATAAAGCAGCCATGAAATATGCAAAGCAGCAGTACAGGTCAGAGTCTGGCACGTGTGGCTCTTGTCTGTGAACAGCTACGATATGTCTAAAGTCCTCTTTTGTCAGGAACAGGCATCCACTAATAACTGAGTTGTAGCCAGCATCACCACCCCCCATCCACGGATGACATCTGTCAGCCACAAACAGTCTGTGTCATCTATATCCCCACCCTTCGTCAGCAGTGGCAGTCCCCCGCCAAGCAGCAGAGCACACATGTTATGTCAGTGTTCTCCTTCCTGTCGATGACAAGTGAGAAATTGTCAGAACCACACAGCAGCACTGTTCCATCTCATTTTCCCATTACTGTTCTGAAACAGTGTCCTCAATCTTCCCGATGCTGAGTGCCCAGTACAGTACCTGGAGAGAGAGAGAAGAAGCATGTGTGCAGCAGTTTTCTCTCAGCTCTGCTGTCTGTAATCTGCAATGGTGTGCTGTGTCAAGTTGGTGTCTAGGTGCAACTGCTGAAACAGACAAACATTTCACGGTCTCCTATGAAGCAGTCAGTGAAGAAACAGTCAGAAGGTGAAATGTGGATGGGAGCAAGTGATGAAAGAGATAGAAGTAAGGAAAGAGTAAAAGAGAGACAGAGAAAAAAAGACAGAGAGAGAGTCATAGCGAGAGTGGCAGGGAGATGTAATTGTATGTGTGTGGGGAGGGCCGTGACCAACACTGTTTGCAAGTAGTAACAATATGTGTCACACAGTAGAAATATGATACATCACATCAGTACTATATGTGTCACATTCCTGTGTGCAGCACAGCCACTCACTGTCTGTTTTGTGTAAGGGAATATTTTTCTGGTGGCAGCATACACTTGCTTTTTCTACCTTTTCATGGGAAAAGAAAGTGGTTTCTGTGAGTCAGATCACAGTTTGTGAGAAACCCATGTTATAAGGGCAAAAATCTATTTCTGTTGTGGGTTTTTAGGCATTTAATGCCCCCTTGGGGTGCTGTGAGGACACTCTGTCTGCAGCCTTGTGCCTCACAACACACTCCAGGCATGCATTAAATGCCTATAAACCCATACCCTGTTATGGGTTATTGCTAACATAAAACATCCCAGTGATGTTCCCACTGTCCAAGGCACAGTGCTAAAAATCAGTCATCTCAGTTAATGCTTTTGAGGTGCTGCATGTATGTTTTTTTAACCAGTCTTGAAGCAAAGATTGTTTATGTTTATGTAGATATTCAGTAAATTGCTAAAAAAAAATCTCAAGTGCCATGGACAGTGGGGACAGAACTGAGAAGGGCCTATGATTGTCAATGCTTTCTCACCTATTGTCTATGTGAATGTGGACCACAGTGCCTCTTTCCAGCATCCAGGGATTTCTTGGGTAGTCAAGAAGAGGTTTATTTTTGATTATAGAAGTAATCAGCTCATTCAAATCCATATTTATGAATTTCATAGCCACATTATCCTCACCCTACCTCATTTCAACATTTAATTTTGTTAATTATTTTTCAAGTTCTTTCTTATTCACCCATTTGAAATACAATTCAAGAGTATGCTGGGTAGACTGGGCCAATCCCAAATTACCCAAATTATTAGGTAAAAACAATTTCTTTTGATTATTATTTAAATTACTAAAGAGAAAAAAAAATATTGAACTGGGCAGCCAACATTTATTATCCAGTTTTAATTTCATGATTTATATTCAGTAAATCAGGAATGAGTCTTACTACAAAACATTGTAAGCATGTTCAGACAGAATCTTTTGGTATCATTTGGTATCATTAAGAGATTTTTTTTTTTGCCTTGTAAAATGATCATGGCTTCTGTATATTTGAAATGTGTGTGTGGTCTGTTTATATATACATATATTTGTTCTGCTCTCTTTCTCTAATAATTCAAATATGTTTTGGATTTTCTTATCCATGTCCATCCCCTCTGATGTTTGTCTTTTTAATGGAACATATTTATCATAAATGCCATTTAATTGTATTGAAAAGAAATCTAAAGTTTTACCCATATATGGAATACAATCCATAGTGTAAGCGACTAGTTCAATAGAGCAATACTTCTTTTGAAACACTGGTTAATGTTTTAGTATTAACAAATTATGGTTCTGCTTTTAACCTACCTGTCCAATAACAACATACAGGCAAAGGTCACTAATGGAATCTGGAAGTGCAGAAGTCACTAATGCAATCTGGCTTTGTAAGTAGCAGTCAATTAAGAATCGGTCTTTCTGTCATACAATTTCTTCTTTTTGAATCCTGTATTACTTGAGTCAAATAATAGCATCCAATTTACCCTCTATCAACTTATTCATTTGCACCTGCCATTTAATTTTAAAATCTCCCATTATGTGTTTGTAAGGTTTCTGTTTAATTGGTGGCAAGAACACTCATGTGAGTTATTGGGGGAAGGATACCATATGCTGTTGTAAAAATTACATTGTTTGTGCCACCCAGAACAATATTTAATGTCAGAAATTTGCAACTTGGATCTCTAGCATTAGTTTCAATTTTTATTGCCATTAAGTGGCCATTAAATAAACTGCACAACCATCTCTTCTCCTATGTACTGTATCCTATCTATAGTGTACAGTATGTAGGATGTGCAGCTCACCATAACATCACTAGTTTTCAGCTCAAACCATGATTCTGAAATAGGATTTTGCTCGATGGAAGCTTCGCCCTTTAACACTACATAGCAGGGCCCAAGTCATTAAGATGAATGTTTTTCCCCAAGCACTCTTTATTCCAAACAGTCCCTATCCCAATCCCAAATTCTTTCTGGGATGTTCTCCTTAAAGCAGTCTCCAAAGGTATAGATCTAGAGAAATGTTCAAGGACATCACAGCAGATTTTACAACTACCAAAACAGCCAGCAGGCCTGGAGTTGATTTGTTTAAACAAATATTATTTGTCAGCACAAGCAGACTTAATTAGTATTTGGGCTAAACAAAGAATTGGCTCAGTGTGGTATATAACTGAATAGGCATCTGCTCCCATTCTCCCCTTTTGGACCATTCCCACAGCGGTATTCCCTAGGGATCTGGTACTGACTTTAAGTAAACTATGGTCCAGACACATGGTTACAGTTTTGATAAGAATACATAAATTAATAGGTACTTCCAATCTACTAGGCCTACTTATCTTGATCAGATGCCACGTGTTTTATTTCTGCCCAAACTAGATGTGGGCTATAAAATGCTGAGAAGAGATTCAGTCAGTGTGTAACAGAACATAGATGCTTCTCCATTCAAGAGTTCTGAGGTAAGTACCAGCTGTAGTAATGGGATCACTACAGATTTCCACAGGTCTGGCATTTTATTTCAGAATGAGGTAACATGGCTAACATAAACAGACCTCAGTATGATTTATAACAATTCATTTATTGGCTAACTTTCCTCAAGGCTAACATCAGACTGATCTCAGAATTATATATTGTAAATTACTGATTAAACAAGTCTCCCTTCCCCCAGACCAGATCACATTAAAATGGGAGGAGGAAAGCAGAATCTCAGTCCCAGTTAAGAAATGGGAAATGAGACATCAGATGTGTTTGGCGCTGACAGCATCACCTACTTGGAGGGAGTTTAAATACAGAATACTAACCCAATATATCAGGACCCCTATTTTGACAAGAAATCTTGTAGCAACATACACGGAGCACTACTGGCGACACTGCAGAGCATTTGTATCCCATTTCCAAGTGTTCTGGGATTGTAGAATACTTGACATGTATTGGCAAGAGGTATCTTCTATATTACTGCAGATTCTTAATATTTAAATACCTAAAACCTTATCAAGCTAGTTCTTGGATTCCCCCACCCTCATTGAGGGCCTACAAGTAGATGAAAACTGGATCAGATGTTGCAGGTGACAGCACTGACATGTGTCACTGTGAACTGACTGAACCTTCCATGTCTACAATTGAGCAATGGAGGTGTAAAGAGAGGGATACTGAAAAGGCATCACAACACTCCTACAATTTAGAATCCCCAAATATCTCAACATATGGCAGCCATAGCATCATTATCAGTTAACCTTATTAGGACAGGAAATACTCCCGACATCACTTCATCACAACAGATTTGAATTTCCTGTGACCGTGCCCCCAAGTATTGTCAATATAGGACTATTTACCACAGTAAATACAAACCTTTTGTGGTCCTGCCCTGGGAAGTAAGCCAGGGAGGATCATGGCTGTAAGTGCTGGGGAAAGCAGTTAATGGGGTTGGAGGAGGAGGTGGGATTGACTGTAATCGCTTACAAAATGGGAAGAAAACTGCAATAGAAACAAAATAAAAAATAAAACTGCTTTATGGCCAGAGTTCTATCCACTAGCTCCGGTTTCTCCAGTGGACTCTGGCAGATGCCACACTCTACCATAATACTGCAATGTTGCCATGTAGGAGGCACCCTGTCTAGGCACAGCTTGATTTTATATACAGCAGCCTCTTTCTTGTTAGCCCTGTCACAGTGACTATTGACCAGAGCAGGAGTGTATATATTGCTGAAGAGGTAGAAAGCCTGCAAATGCCATTCAGCCCCACACTCTGCTGTCACACTCCTTTACTGCCATGTAAATGTCACTATGTCTAGGTATTGCTTGATTTTATATGCTGTATTCCCTCCTACAGGTGTCCTACCTGGGGTAGCAGGCAATCAGTCACAGAGATGAAAAGCTGATTGATGCTACAGACAGTTGAGGGCAGTATTGACAATCCAGAATGCATTTCACAATTCACTTGGATGCATGCAACTACTGGAAACAAAATGGGGACTAACTGAGTGATGACCAGAGTGGGTAAGTAAAATGCAATAATGGCAGAAAGCCTGACATACACACCCCATTGCCCCAGGCTGTGCTGTCACTGTTTACCACCACCTCATAACATTGAACTAGGTCAGTTTAACATAAACATTGTACTATATTGAAATATTTCTGTTACTAGTGGCATAGTACAAGACATAGCTCTAACCAGTAGGCAAAACTACCTCCCCAGAGATTATTCAGTATTCTATGGTATTGAAGGCAGTCTTCTTCCTGAGTGTAAGAAGTGATTCGTTGTCACAGAATTATAGTGCAGTTTCTTTGCTTTCATTCTTGCTGACTTTGAAGACTGTATACTTTTATAGGTAATTCAACTCAAAGAGGAAATATATTTCCCTTCTGAATACAGTGCATTTCCATTTCTGCTCTGTATTATGTACATTGGCCTGCAATTAGTCCCAATTCTTTGGTTAGTGAACTGCTGAACAAGTGTCAAGTTACTCCTCTTATTATAGAAACACAGACTGTTACATCTGAAAATGGCCCAAAAGGCCATCTCCTCTGCCTTGGATATTTACCTAATGTCCTCATAATCCTCCTGCCTAGCAGGTCGTAAGATGCCACGTATGCTAGTGGATGTCTGTCCCTCTTTCTCCTGGTTGTTCTCCCTCTGGCCGGGTACTACCCCTGCCTCCACTCCCATTTTGGCCTCACTTAACTATTGTATTTGTCCCACAGTCCCTGCTTCAATCACCTCCCTGGACAGCCTATTCCATTAATCCAATATCTGTACTGCGAAGAACTTCCTTGCATTCCTCCTGAACTTCTTCAACTGGTCTCCACCCATTCCCCTCATCACTGCCATGTTCCTTATGAACAGGTCCACACAGTCTTTTCTGTTTATTCCCCTCAAGAATTCTTATATCTCAATCATATTCTGATCTCTCAATCTACTACATACTCTATTTAATCACATGTTCTAGAATGCTGGTTGTCAAGATGACTACTACAGTCATTTCTTATAAACTTGTACTCTATAATTTTTTTTACTGTTAGTTGCAATATTTTTTATTTGCATGTAAAACTTTGATTATTTTAGTTATCATACAGTATATTACCTGTTTGCTGCTGTCTGCTTTCACTGACTCCTGACTATCTGGAGATTGAAATTTGGTAGGCTCTTTGGAGCCACTTATTTGCTGATTTTCCTGCGTAGCATATGCCAGTAGGCCAGTGGTTGCAATGTAAAGTATGTCCACAGTGTCCCTGAAGGATTCATTTTGCTCTCTCAAGGACTTTATCATTGAACCTTTCCATTTGCAGTTTTTACTGGGTTATGTTTGTACTTTTTTGATAATTTTCCAGTGCTTGCTATGGCTTGGATTCCTCTCTGCTGCTGTAATCTGATTGGGGAGTCCAATGTTTTGAAGTTCAGCTTTTTTATTTCTATTTTGCATATATTCAAATTTTTTAAAGCTTTTCCTATGTTGCAAAGGAACATGCCAGGTACCAAGTTTGGAATTTGATGGCATCTTGTCCATAGCAGCAAGTTGTTTAGAATAATTAGTAACATAGAAACCTAGAATTTGATGGCAGATAAGGACAGCTTGGCCCACCTAGTCTGCCCATTTTCCTTATGTGTTTCATGTACCACAGATCCTAAATGATCTCCAACTTACCCTCTCTTTCCTATCGCTAGAGTTCCTTTATGTCTGTCCCATGCCTTTTTGAATTTCCCTACCATTTCTGCCCTATAATCTCTGCTGGGGACTGTTCCATGGATCTACCACCCTTTCCATAAAAAAATACTTTCTCAAGTTACTCCTAAGTATACCCTTCTCTATTTTCATATCATGGCCCCTTGTTCTTGAACATCTTTTTTTTGAAACATGGTACACTCTTGTACCTTTGTTATACCCTTGAGGTATTTGAAACTCTCTATCATATCCCCCATTCTGTCCTATCCTCCAATGAAAACATATTGAGATGTTCCAGTTTCCCCTCACTTTTGATGCAGCCCCTGCACCATTTACACCCATCTGGAGATGTGGTCTCCAAAACTGGACACAGTACTCTAGATAAGGTATCACCAATGTTCTATACAATGGCATCACCACCTCCTTCCTTCTGCTGGAGATTCCTTTCCCTGTGCCCCCCAGCATTCCACTGGCTTTACTCACAGCCTTCCCACATTGTTTGGTAACCTTTAGATCATCAGATATGAGTACTCACAGGTCCCTTTTATGTTTGGTGGTTGTCAGTAACCCCCCACATCATGTACTCCTCCCCCACATTTCTGTCCCCCAAGTGCATGATCTTGTATTTCTTTGCATTGAATCTTAGCTGCCACACCCTTGACCACTCCTCAAGCTTACTTAGGTCACTTCTCATTTTCTCTACCCCTACTGGAGTGTCAGCCCTGTTGCAAATCTTCATGTCATCTGCAAAGAGACACATCTTCCCTTCCAGCCCCTCTGCAATGTTGCTTATGAAGACATTAAACAGGACTGGTCTAAGCATGGTTCCTTGTGGGACCCCACTGGTCACCCCGCTCTCTTTGGATTGAACTCTGTTCACCACCACCCTCTGTGTCCTATCAATCAGCCAATTTTTGATCCCATTTACCACCCTGAGACCCACTCCCAGGCTGCCCAACTTTGCTACTAGCCTCCTATGTGGGATGGTGTCAAAGTCCTTGCTGAAATCCAGGTAGGCCACATCCACTGCCCCTATCTGATCCACCTCCCTAGTGATCCAGTCAAAGCAGTCTATCAAATTTGTTTGACAAGATATTCCCACTGTGAATTCATGCTGCCTCAGAGTCTGTGCTCTGTTGGATTCAAGATATTTCACAAACCTTTATTTTAGTAGTGATTCCATCAGTTTCCCCACTTCTGAGGTCAGGCTGACTAGCTGATAATTGCCAGCCTCCTCCCTGATCTCACTTACTGTATGTGGGGAGGGACTACATTTGCCCTCCATCCAGAATTCAGAATCTTTTGACATCAATGTTCTAAACATATTTCTATTTCCTTTCACTTTTATTTGCTGAAGATTGTATTAATATTGTGTGACTCAGTGTTTATGTTATATTTTACCTTGTACTGGGGGAACATGTACCAAACAGAGGTCCATTAGAAGGGGCCTTAGATACTCAGAGGCAGGAAGTGACAGAGTTGTGAGACACAAGGAAATATATAAGGGTACTTTCCTCAAGTGTAGTGAGTCATGCACATAGAGTGTGCTATTTGGTAAACTGCAACAAGGTTAAGTCCTAAAGGGACTTAAACAGCGTGGAATTTAACAGAGGAAGGGAATGCCACTTAGCTGAACTGGAGTGATTCTAGATAACCAGGAACAGAGGTTAGTAGATTACAGAGTATTTTTTTAAGTCTGTTTAAATATTTTTAAAGTCTGTTTAATTTCATATGCTCATAGCAGACACATACAACACAGTCATTTTCAGATAGAGTGTCAGTTGGGAAGTAGAGGGCTTGTCAGCTACCAGGGAAGGTGGTGTTACTTTGTTCCAGAATCTGGTCTGTATCCATAAAATATACCTGTATGTATAAGAATTTGCACCCTTGCCAATGATGTTATGATACTTAGTGTGAAATAAGCTTCTTCAGAAGCAACTCAGAGCAAGGCCTTATGGGGGTTCGAGCTACTCTATTTCAGGGACACAAGAGGGTCAGTGTAGGGATGGATTTTGGTACAGGGGTGGGGAAAGGGTGAGAGGTACTCTGTGTCGGGAGCACAAAACATCCCCATGGTGAAAACCAGGAACCCATTTTCATCTCTAGCAGAATTAATTTGGCCCACTAACCCCTAGGAGGAAGAGACACTGGGAACCCAGGGTGAGGTGGCTACACCAGGTAACATGATACCAAAGGTGATGAAGCATGGTAAGAGGAAAAGTAGGTAATAGTATTGTGGAGCTCCATAAGAAGAGGGATGAGGAGACTGTTGTTTGTCTCCATCCAAGATTAGAAACATGTATGCAGTATATTAGGACAAATAGTGAATGTGGTCCTACCCAAGCTAGAGAAGCTCATCATTGTAGGGTTTGAGAAGTTGGATGTGGTGTTTCATCTAGGAAACAATGATCTTGTTAGGCGCATTAAAGAGAAAGTCAAGGATTGCTATGGAGAACTAGGTAGGAAGCTGACAGTAGCTGCATAGACAGTAACATACAGTAACTTTCTCTGCGGTCCTATTGGTGCCATGTTATGGTAAGGATAGGTGGAATAAAATAAGGAAGTTAGGCACATCGCTAAAAGACTGTTGTGTGGAAGAGAGTTTATTTCATTTTGGGAGGCTGAGAAACATTTTGGGAGGACTGCATGTTGTTTGACAGGGTTGACTGGCACCTGAACAGGAATGGCACCAGTGCATTGAGGCAGAAGTTTGAAACGCAAACTAGCAAAAATTTCAACAAAGATAGGAGAGGGTTGTGCTAGGGTATGCAACACCAACAAACAAATATGGGAAGCCTTAACTGCCCTTGCCCGCCACATAGAAAATGAGGTGGGACCAAACAGGGTGAAAACAACAGTACAGGGGAGAGTACACTTACTGGATATAAGGAAGTAAGGAGTGAAAGGAAGAGGGGAAAATAACAGCAAGGGGACTAGAAAAGCTGTCCAGAAGGGAGGAGCTTCAGTCAACTAAACCAGAAAGCGGCCCAATTGCAGGAATATGGAGGGAGGGTGGAAACATGGAACTTAGAATGCAGCCTGTACGAAAGCAAGGAGTCTGGGATATAAAATGAGGACATTCAGCTGGTAGAAGCAAAGGCAAAATTAGACTCAATGGCATAACAGATGCATGAGTGATACAATGGCATGACTGGTAATCATTTATTCCTGAATATTCTCATTTAAGGAGAGACAGGATGAAAGGCAGAGGAGGGGGTAGCTCTGTACATAAATGATTGCACAGATGTGAAGATTATGGGATCTCCCATTCCTCTGAAACCTACTGTAATGCTGTTCAATGCTTTTTCTGAACTAATTTGCAAGGAAGAAAAAAATATTTTATCTTAAATTCCAAAGCAAATTCTGGAATTCTGGAATGCATAAATCTTAGAACAAGTTAACAATCATAAATGGGCAAATAAGCTATTGCCTCTTCAAACTATTTAAACAAAAACTGTATATTAACTATTAAGAATCATCTGTTGTGAAAAAAAAACCTAGATGGTATAGAATTTGGGTATTACTTTTGCCACCATTTACAATAAGTTAAAAATGAATGGAAATATGTTATTTAAATGATCTAGGCCAGATGTGGTATCTACTGGTCTATTGCTTATTACAATACTTATAACAATTTTCAGTTGAATAGATAAAAAGAAATGGATACTGGCAAATATGACATTTTAAGTGATAAACTATGTATAACTTGCTATTTTTCTACACCCTGTTTTCATTGGATAATGCATATAAAATAAAAACATATTCAATAAATAATGAAGAAAAAAGAAAGGAGACAGGATGACAAGGTGGGCATGGATTTGGCAGGAGTAGGGGAGGAAACAAATTGGGGGGCTAGTAATTGGGTGGATACAAACAGTGACTTGGGAAAACATGAGTGGAGTACCACCGGGGTCATTCCAATGACCTGTTCTATTCAATACATTTATCACTGACATAATGGAGGGTATTTAGTGTAATATGTGTCTCTTTGAGGAGACACCAACATTTGTGACAGGGTTGGCAATGCATAAGATGCAAATAAAATGAGAGGACCTTGAAAAATTGATAACCTGGTCCAAGATATGGAAATTTAAGTTCAATGTGAAGAAGTACAAAGTGATGTGCATTGGAAAGAGGAGCCTCCAAAGTATATACTAGATGGGAGGAGTAAGAACAAAAACAATAGTAGAGGATGGAGGTTGTCATCAATTATAGTCTCAAGTCCTGAAAAAGCATAAGAAATGGCAAGCAGGATATTTGGGGGTGAATATGAAATGGATCTGACAACATAAGAAAGGAGAGGAGAGGAGAGGATATTGCCTGAGTACAGGTGACTAGTGGGGCCTCATCTTGAGTACCGGCCTCCTTACAAGACATGCCCCTTGACAAGGAGGCAGTGAGCCATGAAGCACAAGGGGTGAGCACTGGTCTGAAGTACAAGATTTAATAAACTTTTGTTGGTAGCCAAGTGTCATGCTTCTTTGTTCATTTTGCTTTGGTGCCTTTAGCTATGGCACCTACTGTACCTTAAGAACTCCTGGTTTGTGGTTTTCACCTCTAATAGCACATGGTACCATGCACTTTTGGCCCACATGGTTTTCCAGTCTGTATCTGATAGGTAGAAGTCTCAAATTTGTAGAATATCTCCCTTTCCAAGCACTATGTCAATATCATCTGTCTGGATTTGTGATATGTACACCATCCCCACCTTAATGATCCTCTCCTTATCAGTCTATAACTGTTTCTATACTGATTACACCCAACACTACGTTGCAGGGTCATACTTTCTATGGCACCTATGCAGTTTCAATGGCAATAAATCCCTTTTGTCATACAGTAACTCAAGATGCTGCATTGTATCCTCGACATCACCAATGTAGTTACAATAATTTGAGATGAACAAAGAAATAACACAAGTAACGGGGGAAGTAAGGATAAATTTGGATATCAGAAACAATGTTTATGCCTATAGAAGTTCTACAAATTTAAGGAGAAAGGGGGAGATGTAATATAAAGGAATACAGTTTTTGCTTTGCTATGCTAGCCAAGGACAGTTCTAGATAGAGCAAAAAGGGAAAAACTTGCAGCCTGCCCAGAAATGATCCACTTTCCATTTTACTGTGGGTCCATAGTGGTGCACCCAGTCTGTAATGGCTCTACAATGCTGGTTCAACAACACTTTCCTTGACTGGCATAACAGCGATGGGATTTATATCAACTGCAGGTTGCAGTTGACATAAATTCAGATTGTCTCCTGGTCCTTTTTTTTTTATCGGGGGGCTTCACCCTCCGAACCCCCCATAAAGAGGGCTCCTGCATCCCCCCATACTTTAGATTATCAACTCTGAGTCTGAGTTGGTTCTGGGAGGGGTGCAGGACCAGGAGACAGTGTGCCTCTGTTCCAGGTGCACCAACACAGTGACCTGTCAGTGAACTGTCAATTTTGTTGATAGCGATGTAGGTCACTGTGTCGGTATTGCTGTCAGGGGGGTACACTGTCTGTAACAATAGCTGAAAGATGGAAAAGTGAATAACAGGAAAGTATTTTTACTTGACAAGTTTTGGTTTCTGTGCTGGTGAAATCTGTGCTTTTGATAAGCTTTTGGCCCAACTGTTTCTCATTTTGACCCACATTTTTTTACACCACTGGATCTAATATGACCCATGTTTTAACCCCCCTAGTGCTGTCACTGATGCTAGCTGTCCAAGATAATTTTGTTTCTAACTAAATTGCTGGTGTACAGTAATTTGCATTTTATCTTTGCAATGTAATAGGATTATTTATTCCACATTAATCTTGTTACTCGAAATATACAGCTAAATTGGGGTAAAGGCTAGGATAACTTTATAATAACCAACCTAAGTGATCACCTTCAGCCAGTTTGTATCCTGTATATGGATATATATGCAGAATATTCTCTTTGTTTATCACAGGGAGAACAGATACTTAATTGGACATGCACTACAGTATGCATATTAGTTGAAAAACACACATATTTACTAGAAAGAACATCTGTGGTGGTTAGTGATAATCTTATTTTCAGGTTAGAGCACTGTATAAGAATAAAAAATCACAAAATAGTAAGAATCATGCTGAATTCTCCATTATGCTGTGAAATGTTAGTGGTATATGGTATAGTGGTATGGGAAGGGGGGAAACAGACTGGAGGTGGAGGTTTCAGGAGGAGCAGGGGGAGGATGAAAGTATAAGGAATCTGGTGGGGTTCACAAAAAGGATCAGGATGGGTGGGTGAAGCAGTGTTAGAATGCCAGGAGCTTGGGAAACAAGTTGCTAGAGAGTTCCAGGCCATGCTGTTTTGAGGGGGGTGGATGTGATGGCAGTCACGAAACGTGGCAACAAAACCATGACTGGGACCTAAATGTACGGGGTACACTATGCTTAGGAAGGATAGAAAGGAGGGCAGAGGGGTGGAGTGGCTATGTTCATTAGAGATGACATAGAAATTGCTATGGTAGAAGAGGCAGAGGGAAACATGGAGGCCTTATGGGTCACCTACGATCCCCAGCAGGAGATAAGGTCAAGCTGGGAGTAGCATATAGGCCCCCGGGATGAGTGATGTTCTAGAGGATGGTTTGCTGGACAACATCATTGCCCAGTGTGGTCCAAAAGGGAAGGAGTGGTGTTGATGGGGACCCATGCCAGGTACAAACTGGGGAACCATGTCCTCTAAGGTGGCCAAGGAGCAGAGGCTGCTGGATGGCTTCCAGGATGTGTTCTTAACACAGCATGTGATGGAGCCCACAAGGGAGGGCATGTCCTGGATGTGGTTCTGGCAGATGGGGATCTGGTAAGGGACATGGTTGTACAGGACCCCTGACTGGGAGTTGAATACTGTCTGGTTTCAAATAAGCATTGGGGAGTGGGGTGAGATCTAGGACACTGGCAGTGGACTTCAGGGGCAGACTTATGGGCATGGGAAATATTCTCAAGGATCACTTGAAGGGGATTACCTCAACAACAAGTGTGGAAAGGAGATGGAGGTCATAAAACGGGACTTCATGAGGCAGTCAGGATCTGCTAAGTTGAAACGTAAGGGAGCAAGGTCACATAAACCATGCTGGTGGTCCAGTGAGGTCCAGGTAGCAGTCAGAGAAAAGAAGGCGGCTTACAAAATATAAAACAACAAGAGGGGATAGGGATAAGGAAATGTACCAGCTTATCTAGAAAAGTCACCCGTATGGTGAGGGAGCTAAGTCCAGTAAAGAGCAATGGCTGGCACAGGGGATACATGGAGGGAAAAGGGTTCTTCCGGTATTATTGGGGACAGAGAAAACTAAGGGCCATCTCAGCAGATTGAGATCAGAAGGAGGGTGGTGGAAGAGGCGAGGGACCAGGCAGGGTATTTAACAGTACTTTGCCTCTGTGTTCACTAAGGGAGGGATGGGATATCTACAAAGCAAGGCACAAAGGGGAGAAGTGGCAGGGAGGGATCAGGGAGCAACAGAAATGAGCAAAGGGAGGGAAAAGGTACTTCAGGGTGTAACATCTGGATAAGGATAAAAGACAGTAAGGTGAGGGGACGGATGATGCCATCCCCACCAAAATGGTGTGGTTTGCCCTCAAGGCCCTAAAGAAAGACAAATCTCCTGGGCCGGATGGCATTCATCCTAGAGTACTATGGGAATTGGTGGACATACTGGCTGCACCCCTGGCGGAGCTTTTCAACAGGTCACTTGAGACAGGGAGGGTACCTAGGGATTGGTGAGAGGCACATGTGGTACCAATCCATAAAGGGGGATCAAAGGAAGTACCAGGAAACTATAGACCCATCAGTTTAACCTCGGTGGTGGGAAAATTAATGGATAGTATACTAAAGGAACGATTGGGGGTTTTCTTGGAGGAGGTGGGAGGTCTGGATAGTCAGCAGCATGGGTTTGTGCCAGGTAGATCATGTCAAACCAACCTTGTGGAGTTCTATGAATGGGTAACATCAGAACTGGACAGAGCTAAGCCTGTGGATGTATTATTCTTGGACTTCAGCAAGGCGTTTGACTCTGTCCCCCACAATGGTTTGGTGGAGAAACTGATGGGGTTAGGAGTAGGCCCTTTGATGGTCAGATGGATTGAAAACTGGATAGCTGGACGCACTCAGAGAGTAGTGGTCTGTGGGGAGCTCTTGAACCCACAGAGGTTGGTAGTGGGGTACCACAGGGCTCGGTCCTGGGTCCAATCCTGTTTAATGCATACATATCAGACATCAGGGATGGTATAGGGTGTGAAATGAGTCTCTTCGTGGATGACTCCAAGATGGGAGCAGTAGTTGAGGGAGAAGAGGGAGGTTGGCCTGCAGGGGACCTGGACACCCTGGAAAGCTGGCTCACACATGGAAATTAAATTTCAATATCACCAAGTGCAAGGTGTTGCATCTTGGTCGGGAAACCCTAAACACAGGTACACCCTGGGAGGAGGTGCTGGAAGCCTCAACAGGGAAAAAGACCTAGGTGTCATGGTGGATACATGTATGAATAACACTGAGCAGTGCAGGAGAGCAGCTAGCAAGGCAAACAGGATGTTGGGATGCATCGCAAGGGGATCACCTCTAGGAGCAAGGAAGTGATTCTGCCTCTGTACAATGGACTGGTTAGACCACACCTTGAGTACTGTGTACAGTACTGAGACCACACTTGAAGAGGGACATACAGCTCCTGGAGAGGGTACAGAGGAGGGCAACAAAGATAGACACGAGGGCTAGGGATTTGACTTACGAGGACAGACTTGAGGAGCTCTGCCTGTTTTCATTGGAGGAGAGGAGACAGGGGGACATGATTGAGGTCTTCACACCTCAAGGGAATAAATAGGATAAACATGGAGGGATCTTTAGACTAAAGCAGGGAGGCATCACCAGAGGGCATGGTTTGAAGTTGAAGGTGGAAGGGTGAGGGGAAAGAGGAGGGTTTTTCACTGAGAGGTGGTGGACCCTTGGAATGCTCTGCCTGGTGAGGCGGTTCAGAGATCCACAGTGGAGAGCTTTAAGAGAGGGTGGGGCAGACACAAAGTGGATGTATCAGATGATGGCCTGTCCCGGGGGGGTGGGGATGGATGATAGGGGTTTCTGGAGCACAAGGGATGGGAGGGTCTCGGCACCCAACTAAGGATCTAGGTTCGAGCAGACTTGATAGACCATAAGGCCTAATCTGCTGGCAAATAGTATGTTAGTATGTTAGTATATATCTTTCAATTAAGAATAAGGTGTCCTTGTACTTATTTCTAACAATAATGTTAACATCCTATTACTACTACAAGTCCATAGTTGATGAAAAAGAAATCATAAAATTGAAGACATCCTTGGTAAAGGATAATTTATAACTATTTTTGAAACAGATGAAGTAAGGTGCTGCTATTTTAAGTAAAAAGATATAGAGTAAAAAAGGTATAGATTTTAAATCTGAGTCACTGTATAGAGATCCAGATGGACATATTATTATGGTAAGGCAATGATTGTGGGTATCAAATTTACCATTAAATTAATTTATGCACAATTCATAGCCTACAATGCCCTATTGGCAAAGGTTGTCCTAGATATGGTGACTTGATGAAAAAAAATAAGTCCTATAATAGATAAAACATAAAATGTAAAAAATATGGATTTAAGATTTGCCTGTTCTGTTGGTTAATTCCATAGAGATCAAAATGTGTAGCTATATGGAGAACTGTTTCCAGATATGTAACAACATGGACATTATTCTAAACTGACTGGCACATATTCCCAACTGGGCTACATTCTTTGCCAAAGCTAATACAGGATGTTATATTAGATAGTCAAATCAATGCTATAATAGTCTCAGACCATGCATTAGTTAAATGAACAATGATACCAACTAGAAAAAATACTAGGACATTTAGTGGAGATTTGATAACTTGTTGTTAAGGCTACCTGATTTTGTAGAATACACTAAAAGGGCAGCAAAAGAATATTGTTTTTTAAATTAAAATGAAGTGTAGAATATAGTTCTTTATGTGATGCTTTCAAAGCTTCTATAAAAGTCCACATTATTTCACTTGAAATCAAGCATAACAGACAACAAAAGCAGAAGCTAGCTAAATTAGAAAGGTTATTAAAGAAATAGATAATACAATAAGGGAAAGGGATAAATAACTCCTTCATACAAGACAGAAAAAATAAAAAGTCATACAGAATATAATTAATCCACAGATAGTTAAAGAGATTAGAATTCTCAAGACAAATGTTTATGTGAAGTTGCATAAATCTGGCAAATTACTTGTTCATGTGCCAAAAAATAACAGACAAAAAAATATCATAACTATGCAAAACACACAAGATAAATTGATAGCACCGGATGAAAATAAAAAATGTGAACTATTTCCTTTCTACTAAAAAGCTGTTCATCAAAATAAGTATGCAGATAAATAAGAAGAGATAAAGGACTACATTCAGCAAACTCCATTTGTTAAACTTAACTTTTAAGATAAACAGCTTTATGTAGAGGAAATTAAACAGGCCATAGGATCTCTCCCAAAGGGAGGGGGAGGCAGGAATGGATGACTTTACTGATTAATTCTATGTTACTTTTAAAGATGTGCATACTCCTTGGCTGAAACTAATGGAAGGGAAACTCACTAATAAAGTTGGTATACCTCAATCAATACTTGAAACTAAGATTTTATTAATTCATGATGAAAGTAAAGACCCTACACTATCTGGAAATTACAGACCCATGTCCCTCTTAAATCTCAATAATAAAACTGTGGCAAAACTCAATGCTAAAAAATAGAGTGTAATTCCTAATTCTATTGATCCCAAACAAACTGATCTTGTTAAATGCAGAACAGTTTTAGATGGTACAAAAAATACAAACTGTGTCTGATAAACACATGAATTTACCAGAGGAATGTATAGCACTGGCACTAGATGCAGTCAAAGTATTTCATTTGCTTCGGTGAGAAGACATGTTTGAATGTTTAAAAGAATGTATTTTCCCATAACATTATTAACATATTTTAGTCAACCACTATCATATTTCAACATAAAAATAAATAAGATAGCACCTCTGATTATGTTGAATGGGGTAAGCCAGGAGTGTCCTCTTTCCTTAGTCTTATATATAACTCCATCTTCCTCCCTCCCTACTTCTCACATCCTATCAACCCTGTCCTTCCTCCATCACCTCACTTCTGTTCCACTTAGCTAGGACAAAGTATATGTGGAGGATATTCTTCACATTGTTATCCCATAATTTTGTCTATGTTCTCCCTCCTCTCGATTGTATCTAAAGCACTGCTCGCCACTATAAGCAGCTATGTCTCTATTCTTTTATGTATTTGCTTGTCCCTCTGTTTTAATACTGTTCACTATTAAAACCAAAGATTTGTATGTTATTCTGTAAACAATTGTATGTTGTCTAAATCTTTTGTATCCTAGTGATGTGGAGCCTCTGTAAATGAGCTTCTAGCTCAAAGGTATTATTATCTGAGAAATAATAAATAAATAATCACACTAGAGCACCTTTTGTTATACATTAGAATAATTTGGAAATTACAAGGGCTGATGTTGAACATGGAATAATTGAAAATTAATACATGTGCAGATGATATAATGATTATTATGTCACAACTGAGTTTTTCTTATTCTGTCCTTGTAGAGGAGTTGAGATATTTGCCCACCAATCTGGCTAGAAAATGAACAAACAGAAAACTGTTGTAGAAACATGGTGCCACAGTGTAATTACTCCTATTGCATATAATTAATGATTACCTACCCTAGAGTTACAAGAAACTGATACTTAAAGTGTGACAGTATTACCTATTGCCATATTATTGGACAGTTTTTAAAATAGTATAAAGCATGTACAAATAGAAACAACTCTAAAATATATAGGGCTTACTGTAACAAATAATATGTCCACAGTTTAAAGCAATATGTACAATGCAATTACTAACATGCTAGGTTTTGTAGGTGGCAGTCTCTAACTTTCTCTGTGAGGAAGGGTAGAAACTCTAACAATGATGGTGAACCCCTATGTGTTATACTTATACCAAGCTGTAAACAGACAGATTCCTCTTAGCAGAATTAACAAATTCAGGCAGATCTTATAGAAAGTTTTTTTTTTGATGGATTAGTGGCTTCCCAGGAATCACTTGGCACAGCACTTGCATACCTAAAGGTAATGGAAGAATGGGTAGTCCTGACCCACTATAATGTTACAGAGTTGTCAAATTAAGCCAGGCATGGAAATGACTTAGTGGAACTAGGAAGGATCAAATCATTTTACAAACTACTGAAATAATTTATTAAAAGTAAAAAAAAGGTTGACTTAAAAGTTAATGGAATACTATTTTGTCTACAGCAAAACAGTAATACAAAAATATGTTTTTTTAGAGATGCAGTGCAGTTCTCATTAAACTTGTTGAGCAGACGGTTTGCAAACAGTTCTTCTCCTGTGACTGCATTGAGTTGCCAAGTAGTTGTTTTCCCCCTTCTGATGTAAAATCTGGCTTTTAGCTGAAATAATTCAGACAACTTATTCAGAGTGCAACTGAAACCAGCTAGCAACCCAACATCAGTGATGAAGACAATTCCTACACAGAGCCTTACCAGCTCAAATGTAAATTGGCTATTACCCAACTGCAAAACAAGTTTATTGTGAGCTGTACTGCATAATAACCACTTTTAATAATGCACATGCTACTGTGAACAATAACTTGCTATGGTCTTTTCTAAAAATAGGAGTAGATTCATAATCCCTTGAGTCAATACCATGCCCCTTAATAAGGAAACTAAGACTACAGGGTATTGTGCAATGGATAGATTTGTTGTAACAAAATGATATGCATCTTCACCAAGAATTAAAAATGTTATGTTTGATGTTACAGATTAATTGGCTGCAATACAATTGCATAAATATGTTATATAAAAGCTTCATTAAAAGTGTGCACTTATGAACCTCAGGTGACTGGCTTAACATTAAGTTTTTAGATGATTAAATCAAATTAAGATATGCAGAGAAAACTATTAGCAAATGCTATATAGATATCTGCGATAAAATGTTTATTAAGGCGGTTAAAAAGACACCATTTAAGTGAGAAATGGGAATATGAAACTAAATTTACCATTAATCTAATGAATTGTGAAAATTATTAGATTAATGCAAACAAACATTACAAATATGCAAAGGATAAAGCTAAACAATGCAAGATAATCAGTAGAGCATTACACACATAGGCCTTCAGTTGGTCTCAGTAAAATTTTGAAAAGCATTTAATTTTTTGATCCTGGATCTAATGGTTCAATCTAAATTTTTTTCAAAACTATGCACACTTGAAATGTTAAATTTGCATGATGGAGTACCTTTTATGAAAAACTAAATCACAATCTAGCACCCTATCTAGAGTAGCAGAGTAGATATTCATACTGTATGTTATTAACTCTTTTAAGTAACAGTCATCTTACTTAATTTCTTCTGATAACAACAACCACATCTTCCATCATTGCATACTCCTGGGTCTCAGTATTTGTATACAGTACTTTATAATGCATTTCTGTGGACCATGCTTCCTAGGTCCCAGAGATTAAAAAAATAGTTTTTGTCTGGTACTTACTGTATATATGACAATACGTTATTTTTTCTAAACAATTAATGAAAAAGTTGCACAGTAGTGTGCTTTGGTTACCTGTCTTATTGTGTTGGATATTCTATGGTGCTGGCTGGTGCGCTCATGATGTGTCTTAAAAACAGCTTCTTTTATTAGGAATCTGTAAACAAATCAGAGACAGATGTTAATGTGGTTTCCTTCCTAAGCTGTTGGAAACTGATATAGCTGTTCTGTCTTTCCATCTAAAAGGAAAACTTTGCTGCATATCGTGCAGCCCTTTCAGTGTTCTTGGCTCTGCATCCATCATCCAGACTTCTATCCAGAGAAATTGCAGTGTTTAAAGCCTGATTGAATAGGAAATTTGCTGATTCTGATGATGAGGACCCACTGCCCACTGTGTAACATCATCAGAATGCAGTGATGCCTGGCTTGCAATGGCATTGCCATGCTGACCAGCAGCAAGTCTATTCCTCTAACCTATCAACCCATACTAAGCAAGCACATGTGAAGTCACACATGGGTGTCAGTGCTACAGCCACAAAATAACAGATTTTGAAACCCCTTCAAATAATGAATTCCAGAGAGTTAGTAGTATATTTTACATTTATCTTGCAGGATTATGGCATACTCGTTGTTGGTAGTCCTTAACATCCCAAATAAAACTTCTATATGGTTTGAATGTTGTGCACCTCTTTTTGTAGGGGATTCTGGAGCACTCATGGACTATGCTATGGGTGGATGATTGTTTTATTATTTAACAAAAAAAATGAGAATTTAAGGTTGCAACTCTTTTACAATTTTCCACTGTTTTTTCAGCAAAGAATGTTTTAGAAAGTGATGCAGTACCATGTTCCTACCTTACAACTGTTCCATTATTATGAGGAACAGTCCCTCATTTTACCACTGAAAAGCCCTCTGTTCTACAATTGGGGTTATGCATGAAAACAAAGGTGTGCCTATCTGCTGTGCATCCATTGCACATAGACGATCAGGTAGCCACACATTGGAGGTCCTGCTGACCCCTGTGGCACATACTACAGGGTTCGCATCTCTTCAGCCCCTGATCCCCCAGCTGTTCACACTGCTAAGTGCACACATGGACCACGGGGGTGTCTGGGTCCATGTCGGCAGTCCATGCCATTCACAAAGGCAGATAATGCCAGGCAAGGGGAAGCAAGATACACAGTGTGACCATGCTGTATCTGTTGCGCCCCTCTGACTGACTACCCTCGCTTGCCATGGGAAAAGTGGGAATGTGTACCATGCTGCCTTAGCCCTCCAGCCAGGCAGGAAGGGCTGGGGCAGCCATTTGGGCATTCACCCAACATTTTACAAATTAGAGATCTGAACTGTCCCACAATCCCTTACACTGCACAGAGCAAGGTATTTACTGCAAGGCCAGGTCAGACATCTGCCTCTGTCTTCTGATCAAGAAGTATCTGCTCCTCATTATCCTGCATGCTGAGGGGGGGAGGGCTAAGGACAGGCGCCAAGCAATCATGAATGTTGGCCACCATGCACCTGTCTGTGAGTATGGAACTGCACAGACTGGGTATGTACAAATTGTGCATACCCAGCATGCATTCATGCATAGGCCCATATCGAGAGAGTCTGTTCCACATTCAATGTTAATATTTTAAACCAAGAATCTATAGTAATAAATGTAAAAATATATTACTAAATTAATGAAAAACACTTTGAGCTTGAAAGCATATATTTTTACACTGTTCAGAGAATCTATGTTAAGGATTTAACAGTGTCCCACATGTTGCCTATTTGTTCCACATGTTAAGGAGCAGTATTTAACATTTGAAGAATGAAAGGATAAGAAATATGACCATGCTTCAAATGCAAAAGATTACATTTTTGACTATTCACAGCTATAATAAGCTAAAGTGTGTGATCAGTTTTTTTTTTACTTCCTAGGTTTGACATTTGACTACAGTTTCTGACTGGATCATGAAAATACCTTATGGAAAGAAATGAAAAACATTTGCTCACCCACAGCTAGTGCAATTCCAAAGTAAGAAAAAGTCTCCTTATTTAGCTTATTTTGTTAGCTAAAATACAAATAATTCAAATTTTCTGTCAAGATTTAATAAACATGGAAGTTTCAGGATTCAAGTCTCAGCCAGCTTCCAGATCAAAAGTGTATTAAAACATATATTCAGTTTTTTGTAAATGCTCTGTTTTGAAAATTGATAAACTGCACCTCATTAAAAGGGCTAGAGACATCCTTAAAAGGTGTGTATGCCATTTTCTTCAGGTCCCGATATCAAAAGATGGCTAATCAGTGGCTAAAGATTGGAAATTATAATTAAAGCGCCAATTCAGCCCTACGTACAGCAGTGCTACTGCACCACCATAACATAAATGGAAATAACTCACTGCTCCACAAAGGAGGCTCTACACATTGCAAAAACAGAAATACCACAAGTTTTAATTTTCTTTTTAATATTCATATTTTTATTTTATGTTTGAGGTAAAGTAATAAACAGTTCTTGAATAATGGTGCCCATTGCTTGGCTCCAGCTAGTATATATAGTACAGTACAATTTAGTATAATAAAAGTGCATTATAGTACAATATGTATTTATTTTAACTAATTAATTTATGTTTTAGCCTGTTCTGAAGTATTATACTGTGATGTATCAATTTTAATCATGTCAAGAACTCTGAGCCCCCTGGGACTGGCACTAAACAAAGAAACTTATTACTACTACTGTAGCTATTAATGGAGAACTAGTCTATTTTATCAAAAAAATGTTGTGCTGAGTCTTTTGATATTTGTGTTATGGTAATATGTCCAATCTTTTGTTTGCTGTTAAGATTTTTTTCTAAGTTTGCCTACTTATTTTATGGCTCCTGGGGATCTCCATGTTTTGTTTTTTTTTTGATTATCTTTCTTTTTCATACAGCACAGTGCCTCTTGTTTCATGTGGCAGTTATGCACTGGAGACCACTGATGAGGTTTTGCCCTGGCTGCAGCTGCACTGTACCTGTTGTTCTGACCTCAAATAAATCCAGTCTTTTTTGTTTTCAAGATATGTAAGTACTGTAGGCCTAGCCAGCAAAGTTGAATGTTTTGTTTGTAAAGCAATTTTTTTCATCAAATCACACACAGCCATAGAAGATCCATAAGATCATCCCAGGTCATGAATGTTATAATTAATGAGGAACCTACAGGTAACTGTTTTCTCTAAGCATAGACCATTGAATTACCCCTCAGATGTTTGCCAACCTGCATAATCTCTTGGGGTAGATCTCTTGATATTTGTCATTTTCATGTGAATCTGTTGTGTGGTTTCTGAGATACGGAGTGTTAAAAATCCCTAACTTTAAATGTTTTTTTGCTGTTTCTTTGGCCACCTGTATCTCAAAAACTGTTTTCAACTGTGGTGTGACATTTTCAGAGTAGAAAGCATTTGCCTTACAGATGTGCCTTTTGTTAGTTTGGTGAAAAATATTAATCAGTTCCTTTGAAGTCCCCATGATATTCAATGGGAAAAACATAGAAACATAGAAGTTGATGGCAGATATGGACTGCAAGGCCCATCCAGTTTGCCCATTTCTTTTTCTGCCTTATGAATGTGCCATATGCCTTTGCTCTGTCAATGGCCTATTTATTCATACTCATCTATATTGCTCCCTTATGCCTATCCCATGCCTGTTTGAAGCCCTGCACTGTATTCATATCCACCACTTCCTGAGGTATGCCGTTCCATGCATCAACCACCATTTCTGTGAAAAAGAACTTCCTCATATTATCCCTTAAGCGTCCTCCCTCTAATCTCATGCTGTGTCCTCTTGTCCTGCTATTTTTCTTATATTGAAACATGTTAGACTCTTTCACCTTGTTAATGCCCTTAAGGTGTTTGAATGTTTCAATCATATCACCTCTCTCCCTCCTTTGCTCTAGGGTATACATATTGAGTTCAGTTAATCTGTCCTCATATGTTTTCTGATACAGTCCTGCACCATTTTGGTTGCCCTTCTCTGAACTGCCTCAATTTGGTTAATGTGCTTGTGAAGGTGTGGCCTCCAGTACTGCATGCAGTACTCCAGATGAGGCCTAACCAGTGTCTTGTAAAGAGGGATTATTACTTCCCTCTTCTGACTTGTGATACCCCTACTAATACACCTCAACATCCCTCTAGCCTTACCTACTACTTTTGAGGTCTGCGTGGATGATTTCAGGTCATCGGTGATGATGACACCCAAGTCTCTTTCTTCCCTTGTGACTGCCATCAACTCCACTCTCAGCCTACAGGTGGTTTCAGGGTTTCTCTTCCCTATGTGCATGATCTTGCACTTCTTTGCATTAAACTCCAGTTGCCACTCTTCTGACTATGTTGCTAGTTTATCCAGATCTCTTCTCATTCTGCCCACAGAATCTGGATTATCTACTCTGTTGAAGATCTTGGTGTCATCTGCAAACAGATAAACCTTACCCTCCAGTCCATCTGCAATGTCACTGATGAAGATATTGAAGAGGACTGGCCCCAGGACTGATCCCTGAGGTACCCCACTTGTGACTTGCATCTCTTCTGACTGTATACCATTTACCACTACTTTCTGTTTTCTGCCCATCAACCAGTTTGCCACCCAGTTAACCAATGTCTGACCCACCCCGAGACTACCCAGCTTATTAATCTATCTTCTATGTGGAACAGTATCAAAAGTTTGCTGAAGTCAAGGTAGGTGACATCAACTGCTCCCCTTGGTCCACCACTCTGGTTACCCAGTCAAAGAAATCTATGAGATTAGTTTGACAGGACCTTCCTTTTGTAAACCCATGCTGTCTTGGATCCTGTGCTTTTATGGATTCCAGGTGTTGCACTATCCTTTCCTTAAGGAGTACCTCCATAATCTTGCCCACTACTGAGGTAAGACTGACTGGTCTGTAGTTCCCTGCCTCCTCCCTGCTACCACTCTTGTGGAGAGGGGAAAAAGTAGATGTCCAGCAAGAAAATGGATTCATTTTCACAGGAGCTAATCCATTTTTGCAGACTTGGAAAATCCTTTTCCGATCTGCCACAATTTTATTTTCTCAGTTTGTGACAGAAACAAAAGAAAGAACACATAAAAATTAATGGATTAAAAAAACAACATCAGAACCTAGCTAAATATGATCCGTTTAGCTACATACTGATGGTCCTTTTGTTTTTTCATCAGTGCTTTAGTACTATGTATGTTTTCCTTCAGAAATGCACCCATGCACTTACTGCTTATTAAACACCCACTCTAATATTATTAATTGCTATACAACTACATTGTTTACTTATACAATGAAAATCATTTACATAATTACTTACTGGCTTGTAACAGTGCTGTAGTTACTAAAAAATGTGCTGCTTCTGTGGCATTGATCCACACCTCTTCTACACCCACACCCCTGTCCTGCTACTGCCCAGGTTTGTGAGTGGAGGTGGGGCATGGCTACATACTATGCTTTTTCATTGATCTGCTGTGTTGAGTTTGGGTGGGTGGTGCTGGATTCACAGGCAGGGACCCTTCCTTAGCCATGACATGCCCTTCCCAGTGGCTGGACAGTGTGACTGCAATAGCAATATCCTTCACATCAAGCTGCCCCAGCCCTTATATTATACCATGAGAGCTGTCGGCAAGGTGGTAAACATAGGAAGACCAATAGGTCCTCTGACTAGAAAAAAGCAGTAATGGGAAGACTACCCATAATCCACAATTCCTCACTCCACACACAGTGCAGGATCCAATCTGCTCCTGTTCAGTCCATCTGATTGGATGGCTGCTAGGGATCACCAGGCCTGGAAATGCATATTGGACACATTTCCTGTAACTTATGTGAATAGGGTCCAATATTTGACTGCATGATTAGAACACTGTAAGTTCATGAGGGACTGATTTCTGAATGAGAACTTACAATACATCACATCTACGGTACTGACCTTTGATAAATGTAAGTGTGTGCAACTGCAAATACATGTTACCTAGGCATTAACTGTGAAAACAGTGCCATTATTTCTTAGGCACAATATTGTTACAGTGCAATCAGTAATTATACAATCGGAGATACCCCCTGGATTGCCCCCAAGGTGGGGCCACCTTACCAGCAGGACCCCACAATGCTGAGAGAAGGGTGCCTCCCTGGCTTTCCCCCAGGGTGGGGTGCAGAGTCACCTGGATACAGTGGATGACGGGATAGGTCATCCAGTCGGGAGTGCAATGGGCTGACAATCCAGGCTGGGAAAGCGGGTGTGGCATCATAGAGATTGCTACTGATTTTTTTCCCTTAGAAGGAGGATGCATAATATGCAATGACACCAGCATCTGCATGCCTCCCAGAGTATATAGGTGCTGGCTGCTGTGAGACTCCCCAGCCTCCTCTAAGGGTTTGACTCACCCTGGACACATAACCCCCTCCCTCCTGGAAAAGGAGAACCATCCCAAGGATGCTCAATCCTTCTTCCCCCATCTGGCCCTCTGACCTACCGGGTCCATTCCTGAACCCAGGATGTTGGTGTCACAGATGGACACCATGCTGCTGCACTGGTGGGCCAGCCTGGAAGATGATTTTGTGGTCACTGCTTGAAATCATCTTTCAGGAATGAATAACTAAATTTCACCACCAGTGTTCATGAGGTGGGGTCCCAAAAAGGCCATGTTGAACATTTGGTGAAAGAACTCCCTAAAAATGGCCAAGTTATGATCGTATATTGAACTTTTTCTACACATGCGCACAACTTTGGTAATTTTCAATATTTTGAGTCCAAATTTATAACATAGTCATTTCTTCACACCACCTCATGAAGAGTATAGCTGACATTATTTACATCATGTTCAAAATGTGTTTTTGCACCTGAGGCATGCAATGGCATTTTGGCATAGATTTGAAAATTGTCAACTACAGGATTTATGAAGTGGTGTCATAAGAAGACTATGTTAAAAATTTGGGGTCAAAATATGAGAAAATGTCAAAGCAATGACCATTCATTGCAATTTTGCTACGCCCACTTGTAGCTTTAGACAATTTAAATGTTTTGACCCAAGATTTTCAACTTAGCTTTCTTATTAACCAACCTCATGTATGGCACAGCTGTTATTTTTCAAGCCCTGCCCATAATGTGTTTTCACACCTGTGGTGAAGAATGGCATTGCAGTTGCACAGAATTACGCTTTGGCAGGGATTCTAAAATTTTCTGTAACAGGTACATGAAGTGGGGTAATAAGATGACTATTCTGGCAGTTTGGTCACTGTTGTCCTGTAAATAGAAGTTCAGGGCCTGGAGAGAGCTGTACTTCAACAGCTACATACATATATGCATCTATGGAGAGATGGGAGTGCATGCCCAGAGGGTCCTGTGCTCCCACAGACAAGTAACGATAAGATTATACTATCTGAAAAAGTAAGGAAATTCATTGCAAAAAATTAGTTAATGCATCAGTTTGGGTTGTTACTAAAGTGACAAAAGTAGGAAAATGTAGTGTTAGGGTTTCCAACCCTAACGCTCCACCCTACCCTGCAGACACTGACAGGCATTAGGGGTGTGCCTTGGGGTCATCATCCCTAACGCTCATCCCATTTTCCTATAGTGTACCCATCTCAGCTTATTTACTTATGGAATGGGGTGAATGTTAGGGGTGATGACCTCAAGGACACACCCGATGCCTGTCAGTGTCTGCAGGGTGGGGGTGGGGTGTTATGTTTGGAAACTCTAACATCATATTTCTCTACTTTTGTTGCTTTAGTACAACCCTAACTGATGCATTACTTTCTTAATGCACTAGTTGAGGTTAAAGCAAAAAAAGTAGGGAAATGTGGTGCTAGGATTTTCTATCCAGAGGAAGCAGTATAGCGTAGTGATTAAGAGCACTGAGCTGCAAATCTGGAGAGCTGGGTTTGCATCTCATCTGCTCCAACTTGCATACTGTGTGACCATGAGCAAGTCATTTAACTTCCTTGTGCTCCCAGGTTGTACCAGAAAACAAAATCTGGCTTAGTGTGCCTTTCCTGGTTAAACAATTGCCCCTTCCCTTCCTAACACACCACTCACCCTGCAGGCAGCAATTCAGGCATGGGGTATGCCTTGGGGTTGTCAAACCTAATGCTCAACCCATTCAATCAGTAAATAAGCCCAGGTATGTACAGTGTATGAGAAAGGGGTGAGCATTAGACCTTACAACCCCAAAGCACACCACACACCTGATTTGCTGCCTGCAGAGTGGGGGTGGAGTGTTAAGCTTGGAAATACTAATGCCACATTTCCCTATTTTTTCAACTTTAACCCTAACTATTGCATTAGCAACATTTTTTTTGAGATGAATTTCGTTACTTTGTGAGATTGTATACTGGTATCCTTATTTCCCTGTGGGGCAGCATGGCCCTCTGAATTCTGTGAACCATCTATCCATAATTTTTGAGATAGTATCATAGTATCCTTATTTGTCCATGCAAGTGCAGGGCCCTCTGGGCCCTACACTTCAGTTTGTAGGAGAACAGCAACCAAATTGTCACTATAGCCTTCTTATTACCCCACCTCATTTACGCAGTACTATAAGTCTCAAAATTCCCAGCAAAAAGTGATTCTGTACCACTGCAACATCACTCCATGCCACAGGTGTGAAAACACAGTTTTGTCAGGATTTGAAAAATGACAGCTATCCCATTTATGAGGTGGTGTAAAAAAAATGGATATGCTGAAAGACTGGGGTCAGAATATTTAAAATTGCCAAAGTTACAAGCGAGCATAGAAAAATTTCAATGTATGTGCATAACTTTGTAATTTTAACATATTTTTGACCCAAATTCTCAACATATTCTTCTTATGACTCAACCTCATGAAGAAGGACAGTGAACATGTTCAGATCCCACCCAAAGGTGATTTTGCCAGTTGGATGCAAAATCTCCTTCCCAGCCTGATTTATATAATTCTACTGGCATTATTCATGAGGTAGGATCTCAAGAAGGACATGTGTAAAATTTGGTGAAAAAATATGCAATAATGACAAAGTTATGCACCAAAGTTGAAAACCCTATTGAAATATATTGAAGCTCACTTACCTTACTTTGTCATATAGAAGTCGGCAGTTGCAGCAGGTAGACGTGTGTTCCACTGGGGAATGGATCTTCATCCTGGGACCTGTTCAGGTGAGTGAGGGTGTGTGGGGGTGCTCAATGGGAGTTGGGGAGGGGGTCAGATCAGTGAGGGACCATTTTTTTACAGGAAAACAGAAGATATCATAGAAACATAGAAGTTGTTGCCAGATAAGAACCTCTTGGCCAACCTAGTCTGCCCAAATTTTCCTGCCTACTGTGCCACCACAAACCTTACCAAATCTCAAGTCTTCTCCTCCCTTTGCCTTACTACCGAGGTCTGCTTGTATCTGTCCCATGCATGCTTAAATCCCATCACCATTTTGGTACCCACCACTTCCGTTGGAAGTCTGTTCCAGGAATCCACAACCCTCTCCGTGAAGAAGTATTTCCTCATATTTCCTCTGGACCTCCCCCCCAACTTCATAGCATGATCCCCTGTCCTTGAGATTCTTTTTCTATGGAAAATGCTACCTTCCTGATCCATATTAATACCTGTTAGGTATTTAGATGTTTCTATCATATCCCCCATTCCCACCTCTCCTCCAGTGAGTACATATTCAGTGCTTTGAGTTTCTTCTCATAAGGCTTTTGATGCAGGCCCTACCCCATTTTGATAGCCCTCCTTTGTATCACCTGTGCCTTATCAATGTCCTTCCAGAGGTGGGGCATCCAGAACTGGACACAGTACTCAAGATGGGGTATTGTCAGTGATCTGTACAGTGGTAATATTACCTCCTTCCTCCTACTCCTGATACCTTGCCCTATGCACCTGAGTATCCTTCTAGCCTTCTCCATTCCCTTATCACACTGGTTGGCTACCTTCAAGTTATCAGAAATGATTACCCCCAGGTCCTTTTCCTGTTTGGTGGTTGCCAGTACTTCCCCTCCCAACTGGTACATAGCCCCTGGGTTTCTGTGCCCAAAAGTATGATTTTGCACTTTTTGGCATTAATTCACAGCTGCCAAACCCTTGACCATTCTTAAAGCTTTTTCAAATCATACTTCATTTTTTCCATTCTCCCTGGTGTGTTTACTCTGTGTCATCCATGAACAGACATACTTTCCCTTCAAGACCTTCCTCAATGTCACTATTAAAGACATTGAACAGGACTAGCCTAGTACTGTGCCCTGAGGCACCCCGTTGGTCACCATGCCTCCTCCAGAGTGGACACCATTCACCACCACCCTCTGACTCCTATAGCTTAACCAGTTTCTTACCCAGTTTATAACTTTTTGAACCACTCACAGACAGGCCAGCTTGTTCACCAGTCTTTTATGTGGAACAGTGTCAAAGTCCTTACTGAAATCCAGGCAGGCCACATCTTCTGCACCTCCCTGATCCACTACCCTGGTCACCTAGTCAAAGAATTTGATCAGGGTTGTTTGGAAAAACCTTCCCCCTGTAAAACCATGTTGCCATGGATCCTGTAATCCACTGGTTACAAGGAATTCTACTATCCTTTCCTTCAGTAGTGTTTCCATGACTTTGCCCACTACTAATGTCAGGCTGTAATTTCTTGCCTCCTTCCTATTCCCACTTCTGTGAAGTGGGACCACATCTGCCCTCCTCCAGTCCCTCAGAACCTCCCCTTTGTCTAAAGATAAGTTGAACACAATTGTCAGAGGTACAGCCAGCACCTCTTTGAGCTCCCTCAGTATCCTGGGGTACATCTCATCAGGTCCAATTTCTCCCCTGTAAAAGGACTGGTGTCCACCTCCCTACCATATATGCCCTTGTGATTTATCTTTGGCCTGCTACCTACCCCTTCTTCTGTAAATACTGAATAGTTCCTCGATTCTCCCCAAGATCCTCTATCCCTGCCAGGGCATCTCTGAGGCATTCTCCCATTTTCCTGAAACTTGCCCTCCTGAAGTCCAGGATCCTCATCTTAGTGCAGCTCAGTTCTGGCCCAGACTTTATATTGAATCACACTGTACAGTGATTGCTGGACCCCAGGTTGTCACCCACCATGATGTCAGAAACAATATCTCCATTGGTCAGTACCATGTCCAATATCATCCACCAATGAGTGGGCTTCTTAACTAGTTGCCTGAGGAACACCCCTTGCTGGGAGCCCAGGATATCCCTACCTCCAAATCTTGCTACAGCTGGTAGTCTCCTATCTACATCAGGTAGACTGAAGTCCCCCACCAGCAACACCTCTGCCTTTGTTGCCACCCTTTGGATGGCTTCCATCATGTCCTTATCTACCTCTCCCCCCTGTGCTGGAGATCTGAAGATCATTTCTATATGAATAATGACCCCCTTATGTGTTTCCAGGGCAACCCACTGTACCTCAGCTCCTCCCTGCTCCCTGTACTTCAGTGGCTTTTATTTTGTCCCTAACATAAAGAGCCACTCCTTCCTGTTTTTTTTACCTTCCCTGTGTTTTCTGAACAGAATATGTCCAAATATGGCCACATTCCATTCTGGTTTTCATCGCACCAGGATTTGATAACTGTAACCATATTCAGGTTTGCTTCTGCCATGGTGTCCTCTAGGTCTGCATTTTTTTGCCTAGACTTTGAGTGTTTGCTCACATGGCTCTTCAGATTGTGCTGCCATCCCCGTTGTTCCCCATTCACCCCCCCATTTCCTCCACTATCTAATTCTCACTCTTGCCTCTGTCCCCCAGATTCCTTTGTTATGAGTTTTTCTGGGGGGGGTTCATCTCCTTAGGATTCTCCTTGCTGACCTCATTTGCCTATGTGGGGGACAGTTAATGTCTCTCTTCATCTTTCTACCTCCCCCTTGGCTAGTTTAAATACTGACCAATGTAGCATTTTAATGATCTACTACGAACCATGGTTACCCTACTGGAAGGATGCAGGCAATTGCACCTGTAGAGGTCCTTATCCCGTCAGGTAGGTCCACAGTCCCCAATGAAATTGAAACCCTCCTCTGTGCACCATTCCTTCAGCAATGCATTGAAGTTCAAGGTGTGGAGAATCCTATCCTCCCCCTGTCATGCCACTTGCCTAAGATCCCTCCCCAATTCTCTGACCTCCTTGTGAACTACTGCTGGCTCATCCCTAGCCAGGTCATTAGTCCTCAGATGGACAATGATATCTAGATCTCCCTGCCTTCCTACTGCCCCAGCAATCCTTTGGATCTTCTTTCCATCCCTCTGATCCATGGCACCAGGAAGGCTCTGCACCTCCCTTTCCTCATCCTTACCTGTTCCCAACTCTATCCCCATCACTATGGAGTCCTCCACCAGGATTCACTTCCTCCTCCTCCTCTGGGGTCCTCTGCCACCCCCCTTGGGGTCTCCACTATGGAAGACCCACACATCAACCCCGTTCATTACTTTAGGTGCCTCAGTGGGATGTTCCCAATCTGCCAGTGTGGTGTAGGAATTCTTTCCTGTGGAACCAGGTGTGGGATGTGCCTATGCTCCACCACCCTAACCCTGCCTGAGCCTGCTGCTGTCCAGATACTTCTCCTTCTGGGAATCCTCTGAGGTAGTGGAAGTAGACTAGGTGGCCCCTGAATGGGGAAGAAGGTCCTCTGAACACAAGCCAACATTTCCTTCATTCTGGAATCCTCCTCCCTCAGCCCAGAGAGGTGTACACAGATAAAGCAGCATCACAGCCTCCAGAATTTCTCTTTGAAGACTGCCATCCAACAGCCACTGTACTGCACCACACCCATCATCCTATTCTACCTGCTTTCTCAGTTATTTTACCCCTATATGTTCCCATTATTACCCTACCTATATAGGGAGTTTCAATGATGACCTCTTGGTTTTTCTAAGTTTTGAATCTCTAGTGTAGCTTAGCCCTTTATATGTTGCGACACTTTTTCTCTACCTGATGCCTTGTGGCTTTACACTCCTGCTTACCCCTTTTACCAACTCACAGTTTGTGGGGCAGAGTGTATGGCCACCAGCTGCCTCCCCTGGCTGACTCCCTCCTGGCAGACTCCACTGTGTTGCCTTTGTACTGTGGTTCTTCATGTGGAGGTTCAGTGTGGGAGTCTGCTTGATGGATACTTCCTTATATAACAGGCAATGGCTGATTGGCTGTTGAGAATGAGGTTTTAATTAACAATCTAAAACCAACCTGCAGTCAGGAAAGTGACTCATGCAGACCCTCCTCCATTTATCATCTAGCTGAGGCCCCTGGCCAAACAATTCTTATCCAGCCCCCAAACTACAGGGTAAGACACAACTGTTTATTATGGCTTTTAAATGTGGGCTACTGTAGTTGGTCTCAGTTAACCCCATACACAATAATAAAGACATTAGTTCAACACTGAGGGAAAGTTTTCTTTATTACAGGTGTTAAACTAGAGAATTGATGATTGGAGGGTGGAGGGTGACACTGGACACCATTGAAAACAAAAGAAATATGTGGATGGCAATCGGAGGGTGTTGGGTGCCACTGGACACCAGGGAGAAACAAAATCTTACAAGGACAGCTCTTGGATGGTGGGGAGTGCCACTGGACACTGGGGGGAAACATTACATTTCATAGATTTCATAGATAATTCGAGCTATAATAGACTTTCATCCTTTTGCTTGCCAATGGATAAGTATTATAACCCAAATTTTGTTTCATCACTCATATCATTATCTAATCTTCTTTCAAAGATATTTACATCATCACTATTTATCACTTCTTGTGAAAGACTATTACATAGAGTAATTACCCTTTGACTGTACCAATGTTTTCTGGCTAGTGAATTCCATTTATCCAAATGCAATTGCTTCGTATGCCTCCTGTTACTAACCCTGTCCACGTTGAATCTTAATCCAAGTTCCCTCATTAGGGTATTGTCTTTGGTTACCTTGTGCAACATGCACAGGTCACCCCTTGTTCTTCTGTATTGTAAAGTATATAAATTAAGTATGTTCAACCTTTGTTTTTACAGTGTCAATTTAAGACCTGGAATAAGCCTTGTAAACCAATGTTGAACAGCTTCAACCTTTTTAATATCTTCCTTTTTGTAAGGTGACCATACTTGGACACAGTACTCCAAGTGAGGCCTGACCAATGCCACATAACGGGGGAGCAACGCCTCCCTAGATCTACTAGATATGTGTCTAGTAATACCATTTAATAACTGGTTGGCTTTTTTTACCTGCTTTCTGCAGTGTGAGCCGAATTTTAAATCATAAGTAACTGTTATTCCCAGATCTCTTTCACTTGTGGTTACCATTAACGGACTATTATTAAGAATATAATTGTACTGTCCATTCTTGATGCCCAAATGCATTACTTTACATTTATTACCATTTAATTCAAGTTTATTGTATATAGTCCAAGACAAAATGTGATTCAAAACATCCTGCAACATAATATTGTTTTCTAACGTGTTCACCACTGCTCCCAGTCTGCAGTCATCTGCAAATCTGGATATCCAGACATTTGGTACATTTATTTTCAGTGATGAAATATAGGTGTTAAACAAAACTGGGCCCATCATAGATGCCTGGGGCACACCACTCTCCACTCCAACCCAATCAGAAAGGACTCCATTCACCACCACCCTCTGCCATCTCCCCCCAGCCAATTTGAATCCAGTATGTTATATTTGTGTTCAGCTTTAAAGTTTTTAATGACTTGATCAATTCCAAATGTTTAGTTTATCAAAGGCTTTTGTGAAATCCAAGAATATTATATCAACTGAGTTTTTTTTAATTGATTTCTCTATTTGCCTTTTCATAGAAACCCAATTAGATCTGTCCTTAATAAAACCATGCTGATGTGGGTCAATATCTCCTATAGTTAATATATATTGTTGGATATGATCCTTGATTATTCCTTCAAGTATTTTACCCAGAATGGAAGTCAAAGTTATTAGTCTGAAACTCTCTGGCCTAGTTCTTGAACCTTGTTTATGCAATGGCACTACAATGGCTACTATCCAACTTGGGGGAATTATACCAGAGTCTAGAGAATGCTGAAACACATTAGTCCATGGTTTGTAAAGGTAGTCCACTAGTTCTTTCAATACTCTTGGGTGTATTTAATCCGGGCCCTGGGATTTCTTGATATCCAGCTTTATCAGCCTTTCCTTGACATCAGTTGGATTAATCAAAATTTTTCCAGGCGAGGGTACCAAATTATCCTCCACATTAACATAAGTAGGTTTAGAAAACACTGAGGAAAAGTATTTATTCTGGATGTCAGCTGTCCCCTTGTTGTCAGTGGGATGTCTTAAATCATTAGTGAATGGGCCTGCTGAATTTGAGGATCCCCTTATTTTATTTATATGGGAAAAAAACAATGTTTTGTTATCAATAACATTGTTTGCTAGAAATGTTTCATGTTCAACTTTGGCTTGTTTAATTTTGTATTTAATGTTTTTAGTCACAGATCTATATACTGGTATTAATTGTTGGTTTCCTTTTTTAATACTTTTAAAAATCCTAATTTTTTTATTTATTAGTTGTTTTTTTTTTGTGGGGCTTCATCCAACTGGGAGGTGTTCTTTTCCTGGGGTCTTTTTTTAGCACTGGTATATACTTTAATACTTCACTCTTGATTTTTGATGTTAACTGGTCCCACTTCCCCTCTAGTGACTGATCACAAAAATCTGTTTCCCAATCTCATTTAGTGATTTCTTCTTTCATGGCAGTAAAGTTTGCTCTCTTAAAATTAAGTTTTCCAGTAGCTCCCTCTTCTGGTTGCCTGTAATAACCTACTACATTAAAATTAACACACAAATAGTCACTGTTGCCTAGGGGCATAATTGTAGTAACATCGGCCACAGTATTACTCATGTTCATTAGAATAATGTCCAAAACTTTATCATCCCTAGTAAGACTCATTAATATTTGGTCCATTCATAACTGTGCAAAAACATCCAACTATAATAGGTCAGTTTTAGTTATTCCACTGTATGATATCCAATTAATATGGGGCAGATTAAAATCTCCCATAAGTATCATATTATCAGATGGATTCAATATACTAACATACTCCAGGAACTTAATATCATTTTCTATGGGTGTGGAGGGTGGTCTATATACTAAACCAATTTTAATGGGGGCACCATTATGGGGGAAAGTTTTAACCCACAATAATTCAATGCCCTACACTTCCTCTAACATCTCTTCACATTTTATAGTATTGTGGACATAAACAGCCACTCCACCAACCTTTTTGAATCTCCTCTTCCTAAAAAAGACATTATATCCCAAGATATTTCTGTCTCAATTGTCATTATCAGTTCCCCAAGTTTCTGTAATTAAAGCTAGGTGAATATCATGTTTATTTAACAACAGCTTAAACTCGTCAAATTTTTTGGTTAGACTTCTGGCATTTGTTGAAAGTCCATTCCAATCTTGTTTAACTGGGTTAATAATGTTTTTACTAGTGTAAGTGGTATTATAGTGGGGGTAAGTTAATTCAGCTATCATAAAGGATGGGTGAATCCATTCATAACCTACTACTCTCACACCCATCCCATTTTCCAGTTTAAATGAAAAGATAGGACGTTGTTAACCTTTTTGCTGAATATTCTTGTACCATAGTAGTTTAAATGTAATCCATCTGATTTAAAACAGGCTTTTTTAGAAAAGGTAGTAACGTTGTCCATAAATCCTATACCTTTTTTTTGGCACAGCTGGTGTAACCATATGTTTAAGACCATGATTGATTTGTTTTTGAATGCATTTTTTCTCATAGTAGGCAACACTCTGGAAATTATAATTTCCCCTTTTTTGTTGAGTACCCTATTTATAAAGTTTATGTACTCCTGCTGTACATAAGACAAGTTTTGAGTAGGCAAATCATTAGTGCCTATATGTAACAGTACTATGGGTTCAGTTGTATTTTCTAGGAGCCCTTCAAGAAGTCTTGAAATATCTTTTACTTGAGCACCAGGGAGTGTACTTACTGTTGTGTGGGCTTTTCTCCCATGACAGACTGCAGAATCTACACCCCTGATGATTGAGTCTCCGATTACCACAATATCACACTGTTTTAGTGATGTTGGTGATATAGGGTTAACAGAAGTCGGTAAATCAGTTAAATTTTTTGTTTAGGGCATCACAACTTGGTTTAATGGTTCTATTATATTTGGGTGTTGTTGGTCTTCATTTACATTAACTAGAACATTGTAAGTGTTAGACAATGGTAAAGGTGAAGTATACTCTAAAAAATATATATATATATATATATATATATATATATATATATACACACAAATATATATGTGTGTGGATGGCATTGAGTGGGTGGGGCACCACTAGACCCACTAGACACCAGGGAAAATGTAAAAAATTTAGAGGGATGGCAATGGCATTGTGGGGGTGCCACCAGATACCAGGGAAACACATTAACATTATGGGGGAAGAAAAAAGAATTCCTCCAAATGAAAAAAGAATTGGCCAAAAACTAACTTCAAAATTCTTTTTCATATCAAGATATGTTTTTTCATTTGAATGAAAATATCAAACAAAAAGGATCACATGTCACAAAGAAAGAATTGGAAAAATAAAGTCTGAAATCCTATTTCGTGACAAGGGATCCTACTCTGTTTGAATGAAAACATCAAACGAAAAAGGATACCTTCCCACGAAAAAAATTTGGCCAAAAAACTAAGTCCACAATCCTTTTTCATGACAAGGGATCCTTTTTTTGTTTCAGCAAAAGAATGAATGAAAAGAGCCAGAAAAACTAAGTCCAAAATACATTTTCATATCATGAGATCCTTTTTCATTTGAACGAAAAAGGACTCATGAAAAAGGCAGTAGCGAGTCACAAAAAAGGATTTTAAATGTTAGAAAAACACATTCTGTGGTAATTATTCTGCTAGATAACTGTAGAATCCACCTAACAGAATTCCAATAAGTAAGATACATGTATTGGTGTCTCCCGAGAATGTGATTTTTGTGTGTTTTCAATTTTTTGGGGGGAGAAAAGCAGAAAACAAGATGGTGGCAAATGAAAAAGGAATTTTTCCTCACAAAAAAGGTTGGCCTGAATGAAAAAGGATCCTTCTTTGTTGTTCCAAGCATCTATTCAAAAGACCATACTGCCCATTGACAATAATTGAAATTTTTGAATTTATTAACTTTGGAACAGAATAATATTATTTTTGTCAAACAAATGAAGGCACATCTATATGCCAAGCCCTTTCTACCCTAAAAATTTCAGACAAAAATTTCAAACCATCGCAATGAGACAAAAAATGCAAAAAGCAGTGATTTTTTTTTTTGTTATCCACATCTCGGAATCTGCAAATCTGACTGGAACCAAACTTGGCAGGTCAAACGATCTACCCCACAAGACAGTGCATGCAAACTTTTGTGCAAATCTGTTAAATGGTTGAGAAGATATTAAAGTACAAAATTTGGGGTTTAACATAGAAAGCCCTGCTCAGCCCTAACTATAGCAGTGTGGTACGTCACCAGGGTACTGACCCCTAGTGCCTCCAAAGATCATCCTAACACTGGGATGCCTGGTCCCTAATGTCAGCTTATGTCACCCTGCAATAAAGAAAACTGTCCCTCACTGATCGTTTTTTTAATTTGTAAAAAGGAAAGTGATACCTCGTTGATCTGACCCCTCCACACACCAAACACCCACCCCACCCCAACCTCCCACTTAACAACCACCACCTCACAGCTCCCTCACCTCCCACACACCTTCACTCACCTGAACATGTCCTATGTGGTATATCTACTCTCCAATTGAAGACACAGCTTGCTGCTGGAACTGGCGACTGCAATATGAGAACATAAGGTAAGTAAGGTTTATACCATCTTCCTGGCATGATGAGAATCTCCGAGGTTTAAATACCAGTGGTCAGAGGTTAGAGAGGTGCTGGACAAGATCTGGTCTGGTGGAGGACAAATTGGCCCTGAGAGCAAATTATGTAGACTATCAGGGGGCAATCTCCAGTAAAATGGCAGATTTTCTTTCTAGGGAAATTGCTACAGCGAGAAACAGACCAGCTCAGCTCTTCCACACAGTGAACAGGTTATTGCATCCTACCTGTCTGTGTGTTGGAGGGGTAAGTTCAAGCATAAGATGCGAGGAGTTGGCTCTGTTTTTCGATGACACGGTGTCCTCCATCAGGACTGAGGTCTCATTGAACATCTCTCGAAAGGCCTGCAGAGTCTGGCCTAAGTTGAGTAAGAGCACTCCTCTTATGTGGGATGAGTTTGAGATGATTGGGGTTGGAGAGGTGGTAGAGATAATCTCTAAGCTGTGGCCAACCTACTGTGATTTAGATCCAGGTCCAATTCACCTTTTGGTGGAATGGTTGGACCTGATTGGTCCTGTGATTGCTGGGGTGATCTGGAGTTCTTTAGGGAGTAGGATCTTTCCTTTAGCCTTGAAAGAGGCTTTGGTTAGACCCTGTTGAAAAAACATCTTTGGACCCGGACTGCCTCAACAACTACAGACCTGTTTTGAACCTCCCATTTTTAGAGAAGGTTGTAGAAAAGGTGGTGGCCATTCAGCTGGAGAGATATCTCACTGCTTCCTCCGCCTATGAGCCTTTCCAATCAGGGTTCTGAGTGGGACATAATACAGAGACGTTCCTGGTGAGGGTGCTTAATGACCACCTGATGGTGAGGGATAGAAGGGACCATACCATCTTGATCCTCCTAGACCTCTCTGTGGCATTTGACACCATGGATCATGAGGTGTGACTTGACTGACTGCAGTTTTGGTGTGGCCTTTCCGGAAATGTCATCAACTGGTTTAGGTCATACCTGACAGACAGACTGCAGAGGGTGACCATGGGAATTTTCTCTTTGAACCCAAAGCCTCTGGGCTGTGGTGTTCCACAGGGGTCAGTTTTATCACCTCTGTTGTTCACAGTGTATATGCTAGCACTGGGGGACATAATCAGGCAGTACAGGCTGGGTTTTCACTGCTATGCAGATGATACATAGTTGTATCTGTCATGTGCTCCCAATAGCCAGGTGTCAGACTCAGTATTTAACAGCTGCCTTGAGGAAATCCAGACAAGGATGACTCACAATTGGCTTAAATTAAACCCAGACAAGACTGAGGTACTGGTGGTGGAGTCGGGTTATTAGGACAGAGGAGGGTATGACATTGTCCCCTGAACTTGTGTTGGGGGTTATGCCTTTAGCCCTCTCTAGGCAGGTGAAGAATTTGGGAGTGATCCTGGATGGTGGCCTGACACTTGAAGCACAGGTGTCGGACGTGGTGAGAACCGTGTTTTACCATCTCAGGAATATTACCTGAATTCAAGTCCTGATCTCTTCCTGATGACCTGCCCACACTGGTGCATGCTTTTGTAACTTCCAGGTTAGACTACTGCAATGCCCTGTACATAGAAATATCTGGAGGAAACCTCCACAGACTGCAGCTGGTGCAGAATGCAGCAGCAAGATTATTGCTGGAGGTGAAAAGATGTGAACACATCACCCGGGCACTCTGTGAACAGCACTGGCTGCCTGTTTGGTGGAGGGTTGTCTTCAGGATAGGGCTGTTAACCTATAAATCCCTGCACAAGAGGGGTCCAGTCTACCTGCAAGAGCTCCTTGTGCCATACCACCCAGCCTGAGCTCTCCGTTCTGCCAGGGTTGGCCTCCTTGGAGTTCCCAGGGTTAGGCTGCAGCATTCTGGTGATCAGGCATTTGTAGCGGCTGCACCTACCCTGTGGAACTCCTTGCCTGGCTATCTTAGGGAGGCTTCCATGGTGGAAGCCTTTAAGAAGGGCCTCAAGTCATATCTATTTAAACAAGCTTTTAACTGAAGGAGTTTTATAAAAAATAGTATACAGTTTGATGTTTAGTTAAGTTATTGCTTTTAGTTATATTTTGTATATTGTTGCAGTTAGTTTTAGATTTGCATTATTGTATGGTATATGTTATATGTGTCATATTGTACAACACCCAGAGTCTTTGGAGATGGGTGCTATATAAGTAAAATATCTGTCTATCTATCTATCTATCTATCTATCTATCTATCTATCTATCTATCTATCTAATGCATTTCTAGAGAGTTTGATCTTTTGTTCCTAACGTTCTCATTTTTGAACTTATTGACTCCAAATTCTCAATATAGCCTTTTTGGGACCCCATCTCATTAGCAAGTGTGGTGAAATTATGGAAATCCATCCAGAAAACTGATTTTGCATTCACTGCATGTAACCACCTTTTGGGTGGGATTTTAACATTTTCTCATCCCTTGCACATGAGATGGGGTCGTAAGAAGATTACGTTGAAAATGTTTGGTAAAAATATTAAAAAAACAGCAATGTTTTGAGTTTACATTGAAATTTCACATCACACGCTCTTAACTATGGTCATTTTCACTGTTTTGCAAATTTTTAACATACCGTTTTTCTACACCACATCATGAATATGACAGCTGTCATTTTTAAAGTCCTGGCCAAAATGTGTTTTCACACCTGGGTCATGGAATAATGTTTTGGTTGAGATTTGAAAATTTTCACCTACTGGGCTCATGAAGTGGACTCCAGACATGGCTATGTTGAAATGTTGGGGTAAAAAACATATATATATATATATATATATATATATATATATATATACAGAGTATATATATATATATATATATACAGTTGTGGCCAAAAATATTGGCGCCCTTGCAATTTTTTCTAATAATGCACCATTTCTTCCAGAAAATTGTTGAAATTTAAAAATATTTTGGTATCCACATATGTATTTCTTTGGTTTGCAGTGGAATAAAACCCAAAAAGCAGAAAAATGTACTAAGTTTTACCTTATTCCACACAGAAATCCTTAAATGGCCCGGACAAAATTATTGGCACCTTTTAGAAGTAGTTAGAAATAATTAGATTTCAAGCAGGTGATTCTCCTTCACTTTGGAATTGAACTCATCTGTGATGAGTTGCAGGTGCCTGCAATATAAAAATCACTCATTCAACCAGTTTGAATAGAGAAAAGGACTCATTCTCCTGTTTTGTGTCACTGTGTGTACCGCAATGAGCATGGAGAAAAGAAAGACAGACAGAGAATTGTCTGAGGAGGTCAGACAGAAGATTGTAGCCAAGCATGGACAATCTCAAGGCTATAAATCAATCTCCAGAGACTTTTATGTTCCTGTTTCCACCGCACGTAATGTTATTAGGATGTTTAAGGCCCATGGCACTGTAGCCAACCTCCCTGGATGTGGCTGCAAGAGAAAACTTGATTGAAGATTGCAGCGCAGGATTGTTCGAATGGTGGAGAAAGCACCTCGATCAACTGCCAAACAGATTCAAGCTGACCTTCAGACACAAGGTACGACAGATTCAACTCGCACCATCCGTGGCCAACTCAATGAAAGGGGGGTTATATGGTAGGAGGCCCAGGAGGACCCCACTGCTGAGAGAGAGAGAGACATAAGAAAGCCTGACTGGGGTTTGCCAAAACACACCTGAACAAGCCAAAATCCTTCTGGGAGAATGTCCTGTGGACAGATGAGAACAAATTAGAGCTTTTTTGGTAAAGCACATCATCTCTATGTTTACAGAAAACAAAATGAAGTCTGCAAAGAAAAGAACCCCTTCCCTACAGTCAAACACGGAGGAGGTTCAGTGATGTTTTGGGGTTGCTGTGCTGCCTCTGGCACTGGCTGCCTTGAACATGTGCATGGCATCATGAAATCTGGAGTTTACCAGGCCATTTTGGAGCACAATGTTGAACCCAGTGTCAGAAAGCTGGGTCTCCGTCGAAGGTCATGGGTCTTCCAGCAGGACAATGACCCCAAACACACTTCAAAAAGCACCAAGAAATGGTTCGAGACAAGACGCTGGACTGTTCTGAAGTGGCCAGCAATGAGTCCAGATCCAAATCCCATTGAAAACCTGTGGAGAGATCTGAAAAAAGCAGTTGGGAGAAGGCACCCTTCAAATCTGGGAGAACTGGAACAGTTTGCACAAGAAGAGTGGGCCAAACTGCCAGTAGAGAGGTGCAGGAAGCTCATCCATGGCTATAGGAAACGGTTGATTGCAGTTATTTTGACCAAAGGCTGTGCTACCAAATATTAAGTCTAGGGTGTCAATAATTTTGTCAATGCCATTTCTTTTCATTTTCTGATTTAAAAGGATATATTAAATTCTGAATAAAAAACAAAGGTTCTGTAATATTAACAGAGAAATAAAGAATTGTGAAGACCAAATACTGTACTGTTGTTAATTTCAACTTATGTTTAGAGGAAATTGTGAGTTATTTGAAAAAAGTGCAAAGGAGCCAATATTTTTGGCCACGACTGTATATTATGGTAGCATGGTAGTGCTACCATAGTTAGGGTTGAGGAGCCATTTACATGTTAAACCCAAAAGTTTGCACCTTAGTAACTTTGCAACTGTTTGATGGATTTTCCTGAAATTTGTAATATGCAATCAAGACCCATGTGCCTTGGGATCTGCCAAGTTTTGTACTGGTCAGATACATGGCTGCGGAGTTATTAAGCGTGATCTGCACGTGCATTTACACTTTTTCTGGAATTCTACAGTCGTGCCTACAGGTCGCACGGTTTGCGTGACCGGCCCAAAATCTTCAGGGAACATGCGGCCAGTGTCCCCAATGTGCCTTTTGAAGATTTCATGAAAAAATATTTAACGGTTCAAAAATTATTAAAAAAAAATAAGTTCCCATTATAAGTCAATGGGAAAAGTTAACAAATAGTTCAACACTTTTGCAAATGCATTTTTACGGTCGCAAATGGCCCTTTTACTGTCTCAAATCCACCATTTTGTTTTCAGTTAGTGATCAGAAAAATGCTTGGCATTTAAAATTGAGATCCTCTAGCAACCTAATTCTTTTTGTATTCACCTAGTCGGGCCCTGAAGATGCTAGTCATGTCTTTATTTTGGGGTAAAACACCCCAGAAATATGTTTTTCAGATTTCTGGAAAAAGCACTTTCGCAAAGTAGTGTCGCACTCACAAAAGTGTCGCAAATTTTTGCGAAAGCTTTCGCAAATCACGACACTACTTTGCGACACTATGCCCAAAATAACAGTAATTCTTTGGCATCCCACTGCAAAAGAACGGTTTGAAGTTTTGGGCTGAAATTTGGAGGCAACACAGCCAACATCTAAAAGATGTGCCTTTCGGTGTTTTGTTGAAAAAATATTACACAGCGGCAAAGTTACAGTACTCCAAAGTTGAAGCTTTTTCCTATAGGATAACATTACAGCATACGACGCATTGCAGCAATCATTTGGCACCCTGCTGCAAAATAACAGTTTGGTCTTTTGGGCTGAAATTTGCAGGGAACACAGCCAACATCCCACAGATGTGCCTTTCAGTGGTTTGGTGAAAAAATATTACAGGGAGGCAAAGTTATGGCACTCCATACTTCTGTTTTTTTCCCATAGGATAACATTACGGCGTTCGCAGCGCCTTTCAGGGCCCGTATCTCGAAAACGGTGCGAGATATGGACTTTTAGTCAAAAAAATTCTTAGACCCCTTAAGGAGGCTAAGTACAAAACTAGCCAGGAAACTGATAATTCATATGACTTTTACATTTTTTTTTCTATGTCATGCAGTTACTGAGATATAAGCAATTTACTATTCCAAGTCCTCATTTTTGTGTTCCGAGAGTCATTATTTTGCATACATTCTTTGTACTCACTGTCTTTCTCTATACAGCTTTTGGGGAAAACCAGTCTGTGCGCTTACATTACTGTTACCATTACCAGTTCTGCTTGCGGTTCCGTACCCATTTCACTTACCGTTCACATTTACGCCACCATGTGCGTTATCCTTTATGTTTTCATTTGCGTTTGCGTTGTTTTTAACATTTATGTCTGCAGTACTGTTTCTCTTTCTGTTTTGCTTTGCGTCACCTTGCGCATTACGATTTGCATTTGCGGGCACAATGTTACTATGTGACAAGACATCACATGGCGGGAGCACGGGTCCCACAGGGCCCCGTGCTCCCGCTGCTGCATTACATTCACTATTTCTCATTATCATTCTCAAAAAGAAGGGAAATTAGAGACAAAAACTCCATTTAATGCATCAGTTAGGGTTGTTCCACAGCGACAAAAGTGAGGACATTCGGTGTTAGGGTTGAAAACCCTAACTCCGAATTCACCCCCCCACAACACACACACACACACACACACACACACACACACACACACACACACACACACATATGCAAGTATGGGGGAGGACCAAGGCAACACAACCAATGACAGACAACCAGCAGCGGGTGACAGAAATAACAAACAATTGTCTAAATGTACTACAAGACATCCCCACCCACCTGACCAGGTACTGTATGCTCAGTGGAGATCAACAGCAAAACTGAGGCCATGTACACCAAACATACACATCCCTGATTGCAGCTGCACACAACGTACCACACTTAGTAGTTGCATGGCCTTACCTACCGATGCCCCACACCACACCACAACTGGTACTGTGCCGTTAGTCAATATAAATGCTGAAGGTGCATGATCACAGCTGTACAAAGGTTTTAACACTAGTGAGTATACATTAATTAAGAGAACTACATAAATTAACTACAAGACACAGCCATGCTCAAGATAAAAGTATAGTTGCATTTAGTATGTGATTTACATAGTAGTACATTTACTGAAACTGTTTACTCAAGATAGAGAGGCTGATGTAAACGTATAGAAAAGCATTGCCTGTTCAACACTGTGAAATTCGTACTGCCAGTATCAGATGCATTCTTACTGATGAAGGTGTACTGCTGATGTACATACATATACCTTCAGTGTGTTTGAATACTAAAGATGCAGTAAGTATTCTTTGTAAGAAACAATGTAATTGCATGGATCAGGCCAAGCGACTTCTAAATATCATAGCACTACTGAGCCAACAATGACGTAGCTGTATCTGAGATGTCTATAGGATAGATTTTCCTGTAGGCACTTACTGAGTACGTTGTACCTGATAAAGACAATGTCCTTGCATCTGTGATGACTAACTTATTGAAATAGTGATACATTTACTGTTGTTTTAATGAGTGATCTATGCCACTTATGGACACAGCCTAATTTTTTTAACAGTTGTTTCATACTCGGGCTGTATGCCTAGTGTTTGGGTTTGCCACAATTCTGTCACTGATGCTATTAAAGTGATAACTATGTTAATTGTGCTACAACAGGAATCAAGTAGGTATAGTGTAGATTTAAATAGAATGTCTTTTAGGATTGATTTAACTCACAATGGGATAAGTGTACTAGGATGGCAGGGGTTATTCTGTATTACTGACTCTGTCAGTTATAATCACACTAAGGTTTCGATGACTGTAATGATCAAGTTACACTGTTCATCTTCATGAGTTCATATTCACAGCCATTCTCCAGTAACTAGACAGTGGATGGTGTAACTGGGTGGGACACTGTATTGCAAAGCTCATGCAGTGCCTAGCAGAGGGACAGTATCTACACATGAAGGTAATTAAGCAATAAGGCATGACCAATGGTTATGTTAAATGGTCTGTTAATCACCCTCTAGGGGTTTAATGTTGAATGAGGCATAGCCGAGTGCCACATGTCACTAGACAGTGATAAACTGACCATTAACATAATACCTGGGAGTGACTTATTGCTATCATAATAAAACTGTTTTTTTAAACAACATTAAACCATGTTCATCATATGGTTAGGCTCTACATGTACAGTATGTTAATAAAAACTAAACATAAGGCTGTTAGAATGTTTACAGCCAATCAGAAAGCTGCATTTCTCAAACCCTTGTTATAATCAGAGATATTATACCTGTACAACTCTTGGTTTTGCTCAACTTTATTGCTCAGGTGGCCCACCACATATGGTGTGGTGTGGGGCATCAGTAGGTAAGGCCATGCAACTACTAAGTGTGGTACATTGTGTGCAGCTGCAATCAGGGATGTGTACGTTTGGTGTACATGGCCTCAGTTTTGCTGTTGATCTCCACTGAGCATGCAGTACCTGGTCAGGTGGGTTGGGATGTCTTGTAGTACATTTAAACAATTGTTTGTTATTTCTGTCACCTGCTGCTGGTTGTCTGTCATTGGTCGTGTTGCCTTGGTCCTCCCCCATACTTGCATATGTGTGTGTGTGTGTGTGTGTGTGTGTGTGTGGTGCTGGGGGAGGTGAATTCAGAGTTAGGGTTTTCAACCCTAACACCGAATTTCCTCACTTTTGTTGCTGTGGAACAACCCTAACTGATGCATTAAACAGAGTTTTTTGCCTCTAATATATATATATATATATATATATATATATATATATATTATGAAGGTACATTAACATTGTTGTATGTGCATTCATAACTTTCAGAATCTTTGGACAGCCATCATTGCACAGAAGTGCAGGTGCAGCAGGTTCCTGCTGTTCCATAGGAATACACTGTCTTCCCTTGACACAGGACCTAGACAGCCTTATGTATCTGCATCTATTCATGAAGGTCCTTTCTGGACCTGTGTGAATGAGGATATGATTCCACTACCTCAAAAAGAAAGAACATTCTTTGCAAAAAATTGTGTTAATTCACCAGTTAAGGTATAATTTAATGCAATAAAAATAGGGAAATGCGGTGCTAGGGTTTCCTAACCATAACTCCCAACCCCCACCTCCCAAGCAGGAAAAGGAGAAACATTAGGGTTTGGGGTCTCCTGAGTCTTGTCAAATCAGTAGTGGGGGTCTTCCTTGGGGTTGTCAACCATAATGCCTACCCCCTACCTTCAGCAAACAATGTCAGATGTGGTTACCTTTCTTCACACAGGGCTCACAGATTTTGTTGGCAACATATGGTGATACATACTCCTCTACCATTGAAGAGTGTACCACTATGACGTACTGACTTGCAGCTGGACCTTATGCTTTGGACAGAAAGTTATGGGCTGGAGGGCAGGGGTGAGCATTGGGGTTGACAGCCCCAAGAAAGTCCCTGCCACTGATTTACCAATACTCAGGAGACCTAAAACCCTATTTTTTTTTCCTTTTTCTGTTTGGGGGTGGGGGTGGGGAGTTAGGGTTCAAAGCCCTAACACCACATTTCCCCACTTGTGTTGCATTAAGTTGAACCCTAACTGGTGCATTAATACAGTGTTTTGCAAATAAAATATACCTAAAGACCTAACTCCACTCTATCAGTGTAATTACTCACCTTTGGTGACTACTACAGTATATACTCTGATATATATATATATATATATATATATATATATATATATATATATATACAGGCAGGCAGTACTCCCCTTTTTGTTTCATAATAAGATTGAACTACTTTATGAATGGAGTTTGCCCTTTAAGGGGCAGACCATGTTGTCCTGGTGCACCCCTTCCCTCCTTTTGGTAATGGTTGTGCTCAGAGGGGAGGGGACAGGGAAGGAGAGGGTCCAGGAGCGGGACAATGAAGCAGGCAGCAGGAAGGGAAGGGGAGAAGGGAGAAGGGAGGTACTTAAAGGACAGCACAAGGGTGCCTCAGCCACTTTTTGCTGGAATTTTGATTTAACATCAACTGCAGCACGTCGTATTGGCAATACAATTCTTAGGTTTTCACAGAGGGAAGAGGTAAGGTTACGATAATGTTTTAAGGGCAAAGCGAAGTGTTTGTTTAGGAATAATAACCATTACAGCATTTAATTGGGGTTCGGAATATTGCTAGAGGGCAGGGTGATACAGCAATTGTTAAGAGTCAGTCATTTGAAATCAGCCATGGAAGCATAGTTTAGCAGTTTTATGAAGTAAGAATTGCTGGGAAATCACTTTAGAAAGAAGAAATAGCTAGAGTTGCTCAGGCTGTAGTCATTTGGAAGGGGCGGTCGGAAGGAGCGATTGGAAACTGCTGTCTGCCCCAGTAGCTTAGTGAACAAGGCACTGGCTCCCTACAGCAAGGATTGTGAGTCTGAATCCCATCTGGGGGTAAACTTCTGGCTTTGGAGCTTTTGGAAATGAGCATGGTCGTGCTTAAGGCCACGTGGCGTGACGTCACATGCTGCATGGTCTTCGCGATGAAGGTGGCCCCATTTTTGGGGTTTTCAGCCTGAGGAATCCAGCGCTGGGTGTTGGAAAAAGTGGCAGGCCTGGAAGAGGCTTTGGAGGTGAAAGGCGAGCGAGAGTGCGGTGGGAGGCCACGCGGTGTGACGTCACATGCCACGCAGTTCTCGCGCTCACGGTGGACCCCATTTTTTGTTGGCTATGGGTGATTCCTAGCAGGGGCTTGAAGGGGGAGGCAGTACATCGCAGTGGTTGAGGCGCTGGTATGTACAGCAGGGCGGTATTCAAGATTCAGATTTGGGGTTGACTGCTATAGCTTCCACTGGCATACCGTGTGACTCAGGGAAGAGGCACTGGGGGAATGAAGGTCCTTGGTTCGGACTGCGTGGAAGCCATTGTGCCATAAGAGGAAGTTTGTGGAGGTTGGCTCCCCAACCTGATTGGCCTGGAGGGGGGAAGCGGGGAAGAGGGTTGGGTAATCTCAGCCATTGTCCTCCATGGCATTCAATTTTCAAGTCAGTCTGTAGCAGTATACTGTCTGAAGTACAAGTATTGGAAGGCTACTTGAGTAAAACCACGGATAGCGTTTTCGAGGCCACGCAGCTTGGCGTAACATGCCACGCGGTGCTCATGCTGAAGGTGGCCCTTGCTTGTGCAGTATAGGCAGCTTTAGGGCAGGTGGTAATGTATCTCAAGGGAAGTGGGTAGTCGGGGAGGGGACTTCGAGGAGAGGGAGAGATGGGGCCCGAGGCGAGGTATTGCACTGTTAGGGCAAAGGCAGAACCATGGCTTGCTGGCACAGGGGGGGCACTGCGTGGGTCATGGTGATGCCATTTTTAAGTGGGATGCCGGGGGGCAGTTACTGTCACAAGCAGGGCATGGCCTGTTAGGCAGCGAGACCCAGGGTTGGAGTAGGCATGCAGATGGTGGTCCGTTACCGGGTTGGTTGGTGCAAATGACAGGTGGGGACCTGTTTTCCCCGGGGTAGCCAATATGGGGGCTATCAAAAAAAAAAACAGCACGATGTAGCACGCCGCGTGGAGGAGCATGTTAGGGGTTTGCCCCCTCTGGGCGCATGGGGTTGTTACTGGGTCGCGGCCTCCAGTAGGCGGCAGGAGGAGAAGGGTCGCTGTAGGTGGCGTCGCAGGACACTAATCCCACATATAAGAGGAGGTCACAGGAAGGGGGGACCCGGGTGAAGGGGGAGGAAAAAGAGAGTCCTGCCAGGCTGGAAAAGGGATTTATGGCATGGTGGTTGGCGTAACAGACAAGAGAAGGCGTAATGGGGATACAGACATACAAATAACACTGTTTTATTTCTATAGTTGTCTTCAAAGAGCAGATAGGACAGACATGGCGCCCAGAAAGTGCAAGCCATTGAAGGAGGACACCTACAAGGCTATTATTGACCTGGCAGAAAAAGCAAACAGAATGTGGGAGCTGGTGGAGGGGGAGGAGAGAAAAGAGGGCACCGGTAAAGGTGGCAAAGGGAAGAGGCCAGCCAAAGGGCCACACAACCCCACTAAGGCAGCGTCGCCAGTGGCGGGGCCTGCCAAGGTGGTCGCCCAAGTACCCACACGGCCGGTGGACCTGGTGATGCCATTACCCAACCCCGATCAGAGGGGAGCCTCCCCGGCGGAACCTGGATATGAAGCTCAGAACAGGGGGTCCGGCCCACAGATGCCAGTAGCTCACCCTCCACCCCCACTTCGGTCACAAGAAGAAGCAAAGGGACCTTTCAAGGACTCCAGGCAGCGTGGCCAGGAGATGGTTACAGGTAACACACCCAACGCATTGGGGGATAGTATAAAAGAGTATATAGGACAAATCGTAGAGGCACTGGGAACAGGAGGGCTAGGGCAGATGGAATCCATTCTGGCGGAGATTAGGACAGGGAAGGAAGGGCCAGGAGATACTATAAAAGGATTGGAAAGAGTGGGGCAAGGTACAAGAGAGGTAGGTACACCTGGGATGAGATTAGGTGAACATGTGCCACTGGCCATGAAAGAGAAAATATGGAAAGGAGAATATGTTGATATATTTGCTTTGGTGAGTCGGAAGGCGGCGGCCAGATATGAAGAGACGGAGAGCATAGGTAAGAATGAGATGGCAGAGGCCATAATGTTATTAGGTAAAAAAGAGGACAACAAGTTCACAAAAGGAAAGACTTGGGATGGGTGGTTTCTAGGTTTTGCCATTTTTTCAGCCATTGTCCTGGAAAAGAGGCCGGAGCTAGGCATCCCGCTCATTACCTATTCATTAATAATACGGAGAGAAAAAGCAAAGGGGGGGGTGGGATGGATATACTATGATGAATGTTTTCGACAAAGAATGGCAACATTCAGGGATGTAAGATGGGACACCAAGCAGATAGATTTATGGACGGATTATGTAACAGATCAGTCCACACCCGAGGGTGGGTGGAGAAAAAGGTTTTTACACCACAGAGATGCTGCTGGGCTTATAACAGGGCTTTATGCTCGTGGCCTCAGTGTCGTTTCCGACATGCCTGCTCAAAATGCGGAGGGGTACACCATGCAAGCAAGTGCAGAACAGCAGGGACACAGGGAACACAAGGTCTGGGGGGGCAAGGGTCAAGCCAGCAGCTTTTTCAAGAGGGCCAAGGCTTTAAAGGACAAACATGGAACAAGGAGGGAGGGGCAGGGGCTATGGGGGCAGAGGGGGCCAGATCCAGTGAAGTAAGGAAGGTTAGACAGGGAAGAAGGGAGGGGCCGGGGAAAGGGGGCAGGGGGCGCAACAGGGAGCAATTTGACTTGGCCAGATCCCCCATCAACCTGTCAGCATGGACAGTTTGCCTGGCCAGATATCCTGACAGAAGCGTGTGGGACATGATTTTAGAGGGCTTTAGCACAGGGTTTTCATTGCAGTCGGAGGGGCCCAGGCAAGCAAGGGAGGCAAGCAACCTGGGATCTGTGAAAGGGAAAGAGGAAATACTGAGACTAAAGATTGAGAAAGAAAAAGCAGCAGGCAGGGTAGAGGGCCCATTTAGCACCCCCTCATTGGAAAACATGCGAATATCGCCTTTGGGTTTGGTACCCAAAAAACAAGAAGGGGAATTCAGGGTGATCCATCTGCTGTCCTACCCAGAAGGGGAGTCAGTGAATGACTTCATCAGTGAGGAGCATACGAGGGTGACATACGCGACTCTAGAGGATGCAGTTCAGATAATCCGTGCCACAGGCGATGTGTGGATGGCAAAGATGGACATAGAGCCCGCCTTCAGACTGCTTCCAGTCAGGAGGGAAGACTGGGACCTGTTGGGTTTTAAGAGTGAAGGACAGTATTATTTTGACAAAGCAATGCCAATGGGGTGTTCCACAGCATGTGCCACGCTTGAGGTGTTCAGCACATGTTTACAGTGGACATTTCAGGAAAAGACGGGTTATAGATCAGTCGTCCATTACCTGGATGATTTTCTCATCATTGGGAAAGGAGAAAGAGAGACACAGAGAATGCTGGGTAAGTTCCAGGAATTGTGTAAAGAGCTGGGAGTCCCATTGGCACCAGAGAAAACAGAGGGGCCCAGCAAGGTTATGGAATTCCTTGGAATAGAGACTGATGCCCTGAGCGAGGTGTTTAGGCTACCAAACAAAAAAGTGAGGAGGTTGAAGGAACTAATATGGGTACATGCCAGCAGGAGACGGGTACAACTGAAACTGGTGCAGCAGGTGCTGGGGCACCTGAACTTTGCATGCAGGGCCATAGGACCAGGGAGGGCATTCACGAGGAGGTTAGCCAGAGCTACAGCAGGGGTAACCAGACCACATCACTGGGTGGATCTGACATGAGGTGTCAGGGAGGATTTTAAGATATGGGAACAATTCCTAGAGGACTATAATGGTTGTTCGTTCTGGCAGGAGGAGTGGCTGTACAACACAGACCTTGACCTCTACATGGATGCAGCAGGAGGAATAGGCATGGGGGGTTACCTAAGGGGCAGGTGGCTTGCAGAACCATGGCCAGTCAGTTGGGTGAAGGACGGGAGAGTGAGAGATATAACATTACTGGAGATCATGCCCATATGGGCAAGTACCTTGGTCTGGGGGGAAGATCTGAGGGATCGGAAGGTGACATTTTGGTGTGACAATAGGGTGGTGGTTCACGCGCTAAACAATAAAGGAGCAAAATCGGAGACAGTCATACAGGTAGTACGACAGTTAGTTTTAAGGGCTTTGCAGCTGAACATGTCTTTCAGAGCAAAACACATAGAAGGGGTACACAATACCCTGGCTGACAGCCTTTCCCGTCTGCAGCTAGACCGTTTCCGGGAGCTGGCACCAGCAGCGGAAGAATAAAAGACGCCCATACCAACGAACATATGGGACGTTGGCAAGAAGGAGCAGAACTGCTGTTTCACAGCTCATGGGTGCCTCAGATTCTGAGGGCCTACGAAGGGGCCTGGAGGGTTTTTCAAACATTCAGGGCAGAACACCAGATGGAGGTAAGTGGGCCACTCTCGGAGGAACAGTTGGGTATATTCACGGTGGAACAATGGCAGAAAGGGACTGCACAAGCCACAATGGGGGTTTATTTGGCAGGGATCAGTGTGATCTGCAGCCTGAAAGGATGGAGTGACCCAACAAAATCAATGCTCATCAGAAGGATGATGCAGGGCTGGGGCAGGTTGAGGAAAGGGCCAGGGGATAATAGGAGGCCAATAGGAGAGCAGTGGCTCATAAAGCTAAAAGAGGCGCTCCCTGCAATAAGCAAATCAAAGGAGGAAGTCCAGCTATTTCAAACAATTTATGTGATAATGTTCGCTGGGGCTATGAGAGTGATTGAGGTGGTAGGCCATGGGAAAGACAACAAGGAAGGAGGGGTGGAATGGGAAGATGTGAGTTGGGGGACAAGAGAGATATGGATCAAGCTAAAAAGGTCAAAGACTGACCAAAAAGGGCAAAGGTGCATGATAACACTGAGAAGACGCTCAGAGATTGGGATATGCCCAGTACAGGCCCTGTGGGTTTTCGCCGGAGAGCAGGTAACCAGGACGGGGAAGCTATTTGTGCACAGTGATGGGAAAAGGGTCACCAGCTATCAAATTACAGCAGTACTGAAAAAGGGCATGGGTTTTCTGGGGGAAGACCCAGCTAATTACTCATCCCATTCCCTACGGATTGGGGCAACCTCACAGTGGGCAGCTGAGGGTGAACCCGTGATGGGTATTTTGGAGAAAGGGCGCTGGCAGTCAGCCAGTTACAAAAGGTACATCAGAGCCCTGATATATAAAAAAAAAAAAGACTAATATGGCGGGGGGGGGGATAATACAATGACAGCACTGAGAGTGGATGTAAGTTAATGAATTTTCTTTGCACCCCATAGGTAGAGGGAGGAGCACAGAAATCTGGATCTGCGGCCATTCCTATATTTACTGGGCTGGTAAGAGAGCAGAGAAGAAAGCTGGGGGAAAACAGTTGTACCAAGATGCAAGACAGTGTAGGTTGGTGTGGCATGGCCTATGACGGATGAGATGGGCACAGCTTCTGCCCGCTTTGAAAGAACTCAGTGGACAGCGGCCCAGTCCAGACCTAATTATTATACACCTAGGGGGCAACGACCTGGCAGGCAGACCATGGGTGCACACATATTTGCAGATAAAGAGGGACCTAGTGGCAATAAGACAGTGGTGGCCTCGGGTATGCCTGGCCTGGTCAGATATGATTCCATGAAGGGTATGGAGACAGGAACATTGCCACAGAGCAGTGGAGAGAGCTAGGAGGAAGATGAATAGGTGAGTAGGGACATTAATAAGGCAGATGGGAGGACAGGTGATACTAAGGGGAGTAGAGGAATGGGTGGATGATTTCTACAGGGCAGATGGGGCGCATTTGTCAGACATAGCAATAGACATGTTTAACGCGGAAACAATGGGTTTCATAGAGGAATGGAGGAAACAGACAAAAGCTGGGGAATAAAAAAAAAAGAGGTGGAGGAAGGAGAGTAGTTTCATCCCCGAGGTAAGGGAGGGTGATACCCTAAGTTGGGGGGAAGCCAGTCATCCAACACAAGCTGGAGACTGGCCAGTGGGGAAAAAGGGGGGGGAGGATGGGAGGGGGGAAGAAAAAGGAATAACACAAGTGGAGGAAGAAGACGAAGGAGAGATCGGTTTCAGTTTTCACCATTACCTAACAGAAAAGGAGAAGAAGAAGGCACCCAGGTTTTCGCCTGGGGGACGGATAATCAGAGAGTGATATATGGATGAAAATAAATGGAAATTATGGAAATATGATATAAAAGAAATGAAAATTGGAATATGGATTATGAATATAAATAAATTAATTGCCAATCTGAGCACAACAACAAACAATGGTCTCTGTGTTTTTGTGAGTGAGAAAGTGGGGAATCCGGGACAATGGAGTTTGCCCTTTAAGGGGCAGACCATGTTGTCCTGGTGCACCCCTTTCCTCCTTTTGGTAATGGTTGTGCTCAGAGGGGAGGGGAGGGAAGGGAAGGGGCCAGGAGCAGGACAATGGAGCAGGTAGCAGAAAGGGGAGGGGAGAAGGGAGGTACTTAAAGGACAGCACAAGGGTGCCTCAGCCACTTTTTGATGGAATTTTGATTCCTCCCACCCACCCTACTCGCTGGGGGTGAGGGAATGACAGTCAAATTGGGGCAGTATGGTGGGTCCATCAAGGTGGAGGACGGACGTGTCCGGTTGGACGGTGGACTGCCAAAGGTGGATGGCAGGGGATGATATGGTTACAGACTGCCAAAGGTGGATGGCAGGGATGATATGGTTAGGACTGCCAAAGGTGGATGGCAGATAATAACATGGTCATGGACTGCCAAGGTGTATGCAGGGGGAAAAGGGGGATGGGAGGGGGAAGAAAAGGAATAACACAAGTGGAGGAAGAAGACGAAGGAGAGAGCGGTCTCGGTTTTCACCGTTTCCTAACAGAAAAGGAGAAGAAGAAGGCACCCAGGTTTTCGCCTAGGGGATGGATAATCAGAGAGTGATATATGGATGGAAATAAATGGAAATTATGGAAATATGATATAAAAGAAATGAAAAATGGAATATGGATTATGAATATAAATAAATAAATTGCCAATCTGAGCACAACAACAAACAATGGTCTCTATGTTTTTGTGAGGGAGAAAGCGGGGAATCCGGGATGATATATGACCCCAGGAACTTTACCTGTTCCAGGCCCTTCAAATAGTCCTTAGATCAGAGCTGTTTAAGAAACGGGATAAATGTTTCTCCAGGTTACTCTGGGCTGGGGCTGAGCCCAGAATCGATTACTGAAAATTGCAACTGCCCAGGGCACAGGGAGGCCTGGCCATCCCTAAGTTTAAATGACATTGATGTGCAGTACTATTCCATTATCTAGCAGCTTGGATGATCTTCCGTTATGAGGCACTGAAAGCACTTGAATTGAATTATGTGAATTTTACTCTAGGTAGAACTCTATTTTCTAATCCTCAACTTCTCCCAGAGCAGTTAACAGATAATTTATTTTCTAGGAATATTCTTCAAGTCTGGAATACTATACAAATGTGCAAACACCTCTGCAAACCTTTTCATCCCTGCATGCCATTCAATATGACTTGATCTTTCATCCTAATCAGGTAGATCAATGCTTTAAAAAGTGGGAAAGACAGGGCCTTCTCCATCTACAACAATTGCTTCAGAAAGGGCACCTGCACCATTTTTTCTATTTTCAACAATATTATTCATGTACAGTGACAGAACACTTTTGAGTTTGACAAATCTGACACATTTTGGCTACCAAACTGGGCCTACTTGCTAAATATGCAGAATATAAGCCCATAATAACATTGGTTATGGATACTAAAACTCAGGTTATGCCTACATTTTATTTCCCATGCATATCAAACATTTTGTTCCTCTTTAGAGATAACATCTGTAACAATGGAAAACAGGTGGAAGGGAGTACTGAATATACTGTTACTGCCCAAAATCTGGTCTAAGATTTATAAACAACAGCAAAAAGTCTCATTATCAAATATTTGGAAGGGGTATGCATGGAAAAGAGTAGTCTGATATGTTCATACACCAATGTTTATGACTAAATTTAACCCAGGCATAGGGACAATATGCTGTAGGCAGAGTGGTGAATAAGTTGCCTATCATGCACATATATTCTGGCTCTGTCCTCATCTTAGACCCTTTTGAGAACCAATAGGCACTGAGCTCAGGGAGTTTTTCCTGATCTTCCAACTTCTAAACCTAGATTGGCTTTATTTTTATATTACCCATCTAAATGTTTTAAAAAACATCAGAAATGCTTGCTTAATATTGCTCTAATGATGGCTAAAAAAGCTACCACAAAAAAGTAGCTGCAGGCATTGCCTCCAGAAACAGACAGACAGTGAAGAGGCTTAATGGTCACAACACATCAGGTGCAGAACATGACACACAAGATACATACTCATATGGAATTCTTTAATAGTAGGTGAAATGTTTGGGTTCTACACACACTAAATAAATATGATAATGTTGTTCCTTAAATACAATGCATTGTCTATTCAACAACAGACATCATGAAAGGCAATATATAGTCAGTCAGGGCAATTATCCTCATAAACTCACAACTGTAGACAAAAAAAAATATCTGAAATTAATAGCATGAGGAGAAATACATGCAGTAGTCACTCTCATGTATAGACAGTAGGAGGGGGGACAATGATAATGTTATTTCTGGCTTTCTCCTATAGCTCTGCACTGCAGTAGGAGAAAAGGTCGGGGATTCAATGTGTCTGAAAAATGTTATATCGTATTGCATATTCCTGTATCCTGTCTGTACAACAAAAAATTGAATGTACAAATGTTTCAGTAGAAGTCAGTAAGGATGAGGCAATACCAAATTTTTATTCAGAGAATGAGTCAAAGTTTAATACTTGTGCCTTCAATTCAGTCCAAACTTCTCTGCATTTTCTGCTACTTCAGGAACTCTGTGACCTTTTTAAGTTAAATAAGATACTTAAGCATTTCCCAGCTGGCTAGGGTTAGTTCCAAGATCACACCTTTTACTTCCTCAGTCATTAACCACCATCTACAGTACATCCCTCTCCAGATACATTTTCATTAAAAAAAGATGTCTGGCTTCTGGCTCTGTGCAAGGTGCTGATTTGAGTTTAGTGTTTTGTTTTTTGTTAAATCTGATGAAAAGTCCAGGAGAGAGAAGAGGAGATTGTATTAACTGAAATGAGTGAGAGGGCATAGGGGAGCCTCTCACACCTGTCTGTAGCCTGTAAACCTCAAAATGAAGCACTTGAATTGTCTTTGGTCATAGTGTTAAATCCAAACCAAAGACAGCGGGTCTGAGTTAAAGCCGAACAAAAATTGCCAGTGTCTACATTTGCTAATCCTTAGCAGTCACAAAGTGTTAATTTAAGTACTTAATCTGAAAAAGCTGTCACTAATCAAATAATCATAGGCAACATTCCATAAATAATTGGCCTTGTTCAGTTCCTTCTCATAGGCTCTTCCTGGACCTCAGGCATATACACTGCCCACACATTACCTAAAGGAAAATGCTGCCAATGAATAAAAACAACACACTACCTACAAAAAATCTAAAAATATAAGTTGGCTCCTACACCTACGGTTACAATTAATGTTTCTCTCTCAATCCTTCACTAATTAGTTCATTTTTCTATCCAGATTTGCTGTCTCAAACCATTCCATGGATTCATGAGACCTTTGTAAAGAATTGTTTCTGTCTCTGCCTCTCTGTGTGAGAGCTGATTTTAATGCATTATAGCCTGGTTGCAGTCCACCCATTGACAAAATCTGATCTGTAACCCACTTCAGTAAAGGCCAGTTCTGCAACTCACTATGATGCAAACAAACCCCCACACTGAAAATAAGAATCCAAGTTACCCTGCTGCAGAGCCCATGATATCTACTTTATCACCAATGGTCCAAAATTTTGAAATCTGGAGATATTGGACTTAGAAGTAGAAATTTAAATCATGTCCCCTCTCATCACAGTCTTCACTTCTTTATGCTGAATAAACTGTGTATGTCCACTCTCTCTTAGTTCAATAGCTCTTGCACCCTTAGCTACTCATGAGCTTGGCAGCCCTGTCTTGTACCCTCTTATTCTCTTCAGTCTCTCTTATCCTACTTAGTGGCATATTCATTAATTTACTGTAGACACAACCAATACCCTAAACTAATCAAAAGTATATTTCTTAAGATGCAATGTCCTGGTGGCCTTAATTTTGATGAAGTAGCTTTGCCTGTCACCTCAGATTCAGTCCTGTTATTCTCATTGTTAACCACTATCATCCTCACTGATCAGCAGCATATCAATCACTGCATACCCTCTTGTCTAATGCCTAACAAACTAAACAAGGAAGCAGTCCCTCCAACTCTCAAGAGTCCTCCCTGCTTCTCCTATACACCTTCCTCCTCCTAGTCAATGCAACTGAAATCTGTTAAGAGAACCAGTTACCCTATAGTTATTACACAATTAGCATCCTGTAGATCCCAATTTCAGTCACATGCTTTCCACTGTGTTTCCATCCCTCCTGTGCCTGCTTCTTATAATACTGTCTAAAGTTACTGGATATTATAACTGTAGCAAAGGCATCACTCACAACACATGACAGCTAGATTGACTAATGCTTATGCTACTACATGGAAAATACTGCTACAGCAGCTTGTACGGTTCTCTAAGATTAACTTTTTGTCTAATCCTCAGTGGACAGCTTGATAGACTGATAACCTACAGCTCTATAGACAGAGATCTGCAATAAATTGACACAATTAACTGCTTCTTCCTATACTGCTGGATGGCCAATTAAACTAATACTGATAATGCTTATTAGTCTGATGTATTCAGTACATAACTAACTAAAGCTTGTTACCCCTCCCCCCAAAAAAATAAAACTTCAAAATGTTATGAGCACTTAAACTAATAAATGTCAAGTTTTGGCTGTTAGACAAAAAAATATTTCTGAAGTGTTAGTATTTCAAGCTTTTGAATTAAGAACTGAGCACTGCTGGAATTTGTTTTCCTTCTCTTAATGCTCTCTTGACCGAAGACTATCTCTAAGTACATGGGATGCATCTCAGTCACAAATGAGTCAGGGATTATGGGAAAAAAACTGGACACTGTCCCAAACCAAAACATTATCTGTTCAAATTATACACTTTTGGTTAAGAAAAAAATTGCCATTTGGAAATTACACGTTACATAACCAATATCTATTCTGCTTAAACAACCCATTTATTGTACAAAGCTTCTGCTAACAGAGTATAAGAACCATGTTTGAGACCATAATAACCATGTTTCCAAGCAATAAACACTGTGATTATTACGAACAAGCATCTGTAAGAAAAACACTGCCAAATGCAGGAGCAGTTACTTTATGTGAAAACAAAAATCTTGGAATGAAAAACCTTTGAGTAGATAAAAGCAGAACTAATATAACAGTAACTGAGGAAGAGGGTATAGCCCCAAAGCAGCGGTGGTCCTGCAAGTTCTGTTCTCTCTTTCTGGATACCTGATTACATTAAAACCTGTTACATTTTAAACTATTTGGTGATTTTTTTTTTATTTCCAATAGTTGTTGGATGAGAATTGCATTGGTGCCATTTTTATAATAGGCTTTATGGATCCCTATTGTTTGTCTGGGGGACCCATTTCCTAGCTGTTGATCACTCCTCCACACTCACATCCCCTTTGGTGTATGGCCCACTGCCTTTGTCTTTCCTTCCCTTACTTCATTCAAGGCAGGATTGCAGTAACATAAAAAAAGTTATTTTTTAGCTTCCATTAATAAAAATATTAACACACCTTTTACATCTGCCTTTTTGGTAATTCCTAATCTATTCACTATAAATGTTTTTTTTTATCCTAACCCTTTGTCAGTTTTACAATTCTGTCCCTTAGCCAAATAAAGCTGCCATATATTTTCTTGATAAAAAGGTGTGGTGAAACATTTCTAAAATATCTAATTCTGGAAGAACTAAACAGTTTTACCAGGAGATGAAAATGGAAGATGTATGGACTCTGTTAGAGTTGCAAAAGGTAGGTAAATTTATTTTCTTAGACTTCACTGCACTGCTACTTTAAGTATGGCAAATGGTTTCCGTTTCCCCTTTTAAGATCTCCACATGCAGCTGTTACAGCAGGTTCAAAGAGGGACCTTATTAGACGTTGTTCTATAACTATGTTGTAAGGTGTAATTTGTAATTGCGTGTATCTGCCCACAGAAGCTATGTTACAGGTATTGAGTAGCTACATCGAAACATAACATTTGTTGGCAGATAAGGACTATTTTGCCCATCTACTCTGTTGATTTATCCATTCCTATACTGCCAATGCAGACCCTACCTGATCTTCAGCTACCTTCTCCCCATCCATTTCCCAACTAAGATTCCCTTGTGCCTATCCCATGCATGCTTGATGCCCACCACTGTTTTCACCCCTACTAATTCCACTGGAAGAGTGTGCAGGGCATCCACCACTCTTTCAGTGTACTACATACAACTCTCTTGAAAAAGTATATGCATTTTTGAAATCCTCAGATGTGAAAAATAGAGATTAATAAAAGTAAATGTAAAGAGCTCTTAACAGAGAACAGTTACTGAAAAGTGTCTCATGAATAATTTAATAAGAAATTGATAATGCAGTTAGACTACTTAATCTTTTATTAATTATTTTGAGAAGTTTTAAACTTTCCATGAGTATCTTCAATTTTAAAAACAGTCTATATCTGTAGCTTAATATATATTTATTTATACAATAGGGGTGAGCATGTAACCTTGACAATAAAAACATGTATTCTCACTGCAGTGGAATAACTCTGTGATGACGCAGACACTGTGGGTTTATTTCCTGATAAACCCACAGGCCCGGATATTCAAACTGCGCCAGGCTGTGGCGCAAGCCTGGGCACAGCTCAACTTTGTTGCTCAGGGGTGTGGCCTGGGCGATATTCAACGGAGCTGCGCTATGGCGCAGCAGCTTTGAATATTGCACCTTGGCAACCCCCACTGTGCATGGCTCAGTGGCACTGCACCAGCGCAAGTGGCCAGAGTGGAGCATGGAGATGTGCTAGTGCAAGTGCCATTGCGCCATGCACAGCACCTGCGATATTCAAAAGGAGACATGCAAATGGGGCCATAATTTATGCAAGGCACACATGGGTCCATTTGCATGTCATTATGGCCCCATTTGCATGCCATTAGCATGCAGGTGCGCCGATCTCTGACGTCTTGCACCTGGTACCCTGCCAGGCAGCAGCTGTCGGGGACCAACGCCCCCTGCAGCCCACTTGCGGGCATTTGTCTACAAGAATAATCCCCCCTCCAACATCCCTGGTGGTCCAGTGGCCCGCTATGTGCCCAATCGTGGGCATTTATCTACAAGAATAACCCCCCCTCCAACATCCCTGGTGGTCCAGTGGATGGCTATGTGCCCGATCGTGGGCATTTGTCTAAAAGAATAACCCACCTCCACATTCCCTTCCCTCACCCCAACACATAAAAAGGAGTGGAATACTGCAAAATAAGGCCAGATCTTAAAACAAAACACAGTACTCACATGATGATGATAATGATCTACAGAGAGCGGGCACAAGGTGACACAGCAGAACCATAGCACCTTGGCCACAATATCTACTCAGAACAGATCAGTTCAGATCAGGAGGGTCAGTAGGGGGAGAATGCCAAGCAAACTAAGCAGAGTAAAGTGTGTGTAGCCTGCTCCATTTCCTAACATAAGAGTGGAGTTTGTTGTGAACACTGGTTATCATTTTCTCCTGATGTAAACTAAATAAAAGTTCCTGTAACGACTCCTTATAAGATATAGTATTTTGATCATGTCATTGCTGGATGATAATCTTTTTAACTGAAATCAAAATTGTCGCCATAGAATACTTCCATTACTTGAATGAAATTCTGCCATAATCCCCTACTATACACACCTCAAAAGTAAATAACTGGTCAATACTTAGCAAGGGTTCAGCTTTTGATTTAATGGTCTCTCACAGAAGGTGGATCTTGCTACATTCCCAAGAAATATGAAGTAGTGTGCCCTCAACATCTCCTCATTGAGCACAAGGGTATGTCTCATTAAATCAGATTGTATAATTGTGACTACTCAGTGGTGTTCAACTTCAATTAAACATTATATGCATAACATACATCAGGTGTATGGGGCTTCTGTGTTATCTTAGCAATTTTGGGAGTTTTGTACCAATCTTGGTGGAAAAAAAGCTTTTTGTCTAGTTCCAGAGTGAGGACTTTTTTGATTAACACAGTCTTTACTGCAGGCCATTTCTGGGTGCTAATTCCCATGACTTAATCTAGTTTGATTCTTTTATGCCCAAGCACAAGATCCCTGAAGGTGTCTTCCACCTTTACTGCAAAGCAACAATTCAAGTATGCCCAATGACATCTAATTTAGCAGATTGTGTGAACTGGATTGCGTGGGGTGGGCTTGGACCTTGGCAGTACTAGTACTTTTACTGTGCTCAGAGATGGTGCCACTCACATATTTTACTGACATCTGCCAGAAATAGCACTTGTCCTGGGATAGCTTCAGGGCATACTACATCAACTGGCCCAATGACTTCTTTAGGAGGACATCATGCTGTTTCATGGTACAGTAAGTGGAAAGAGCCCTAGAGATTCTTTGGGGTATGTGGTCAACCTGTCGTAATCCCATAGAACAAATGGTGATGACATTTACTCCTGGACATCCACTGGGCATCTGATAGTAGCCATTGCACAAATCAACACAGAGAACCTTGTGCTTCATGTATGGCAGTCCAATGGATCCTATTCTCTGGGTACCAATGTAAATCCAACAAGTTTTCTTTTTCTTCTGGGTCTACATGATGGCTGTAATATATGGGTGCACTCCTTGATGAGCCCAGTGGACATTATTTCTTGATGGTGTTGTCTAACATCCTAGATTTTTGCTGAAGGTAAACTTTCAAACCTGTCTTTGAAAGGTCATTCATTGTTTAAGTGGATCTAGTGTTCTTTCCCCTTGTCAATTTCTCACATCCTCTTTCTGGTGTGAAAGCACATCTCTCCATTCAGCCAAGGTCTTCTGAATCTGTCTTGTAGTTCTTGTAGCAATAGGTGATAAACCAAGACAAAAAAAACTTTCTCCTCCATGCCAGAAGTCACTACCTTGGGGGCTGAGGTCACTCACTACTGTGTCAGTAGCATACATGCTAGTCAAGGATGTCCCAGGGTGCAATTTCAGACTCTTAGTAATTTTATTCTTTAGACTTGCTGTGATGCTTGTGACAGACATTTTCACTGTAGGCAGGACTCCTATCTACAACATCAGTCCTCCATGAAATCTTTTCATGGGCAATTCAATCATGATTACCTGATCTAGTATCTTTCATCAATATTTAGCAGCTCCCCTACTCAATGCACCCATTTTCTGGTGGCACTATCGATGGCTTCTTCTAATCCTTTCTTTTTGTTTTATTTGTAGTCCTATTGTCACTCTATCCCTTCAATATTCCCCCAGTCACAACACCCCACTTCTTGGGACTTCTCAACCTCCTAAGAGCCTCCATGGATTTCCTCCATGAGGGGGCTTTAGTTTTGGTCATGGAGGCGAGTTCATGAAGCAGTTTGGGGCCTGGGAGGATATGCTTCAGCCTACAAATGGACACTTATTCCCTTGTTTGCTCCCCCCCCATAAATGGTGAAATAATAAATCTCTAGAGGGTATGAAACAGGCATGTACAATGACTGGCCACTAGTCCCCTTTCCACCTGCCATACCACATCATGCACTGCCATGTAGGGTGGCTATTAGGCATGTGTACAGTATACAATGGTCATCCACCCACCCACAGGATCTGAACATCCACTGGGACAGCCATGCTTCCTCTCCCCACTTGCCCTCTGGCAGCCTTGACTCACTTGCAAACCCACACAGTGGGCATCACAAGCAGCAGTGCTGTTGCTGCACATTCTCATCCTTTTTATTAGTCAAAATCATCCTTCTGGGATGTTGTTGGATTCAGCCTCCTTCTTCGAGTAGACACTATGCAGCATCATGTTGGTCAACAGTCATCTCTTGGCACATCTGAGCCAACCAGAGTCTGTGGCTCCTCAGGTAGTACACTTGCCTCTGAGGCCAGGAGATCAAAAGGCTGTGGGTTCTAGCCCCACACCAGCCACTTGGGTTAATATCCCAATACTGACACTTCAGTGCAGCATGAGGGGGGTGCTGCACTTCTGAGGTGCCATCTTTTGGATGAGATGTTAAACAAAGGTCCCATCTGCTTGTTCTGGTGGTAGTGCAGGTGGATGTTAAAGATCCCATGGCACTTCTCGAAAAGAGTGGGGAAATGTTTTATTCATAACTGAAAAGAACATACTGATTAGTATTACATTATACAAAATCATAGAGGGTGGAAACAGAAAAAAGGAGTATTACATCATACTGTGAACCTGAGACAAAAAATTAAAAAACTGGAAGCATACCCCCCATCTCCACCCAACCAAATGAGTAGGAAAATTGTTCATTTAAAATATAAAAAACATACATAAAGAAAAAGGTATTGACATCATACAAACCCAAAAGAAAGAAATTATGAAAAGCAAAATCATAAAAGAGGATTACATCAAAACAAACTTCCTTACTCATAATTGAGAGTTAGAGGAACAGACCCCTCCTCTTCTTCATTACTAATTATAGGAATCATGTATACAAAACTGAAGAGGACAAAAAAAATTCAGTATTTCTTCATACAATGCAATACCTAGAAAAGGAAGAAACAAAAAGGGAATATTACACCATAGTGAGGTTCCCAACCATAAAAGGAGAGTACCCATATGTCCACCTTCCACCCTGTCCTCATAAAAGAATAGGGGAATATCATCAATCATCTCTAAAGGGAACATGTAACCAAAATAGTATTACGTCATACCAGATCATAAAAGAAAAACCAAAAACAATAAAAACAAAACTATCACACAGTAGTACCTTCGACTTGAAACTTTAGAAAAGGGAGACCACTGTAAAAGCACCTTGTCCCCTAACCCACTAGAAGGCAAGAAATTACTACAATCATAAAATAAAGGAAAATGCTAACTAATTACACTAACAATCATAACTATATATATATATATATATATATATATATATATATATATATATGAAGGGGGAACAGAAAAACATAATACAGTATTACAGAATGCTATGTACCCATAAAAGGGGAAAATTACTACCAACAAGCCCACTCCCTCTTACCAGTAAAAGTTAGGGGAAGTGTACATGATGAATGAAAGAGGATATTATGCCTGTCAGTTTGGTAGTACACCGTACCTGTGAATCTCATAAGGCAACAAGTGAATTACCTTTACATCCAAGAAATGGACTGCCACCAAGTCTGAAAAACCTGAAAAGGCAGAGTTTCTTTAGCTCTTAGTTTACATAAATTTTGTGAAATTTGTTCGAACAACTGATCTGCAGAGATAAATTGTTGTTGTAAAGATAAACGACAACGGGTATTACAAACACAAATTTGAAAAATGTCGAAAACAGCCAAAGTGCTGTTTTATCATGTTTAGTCCATTGATATGGGAGGATACCTAATTGCAGAATCTCTGGGGTCATGGAAAAAAGATGAACCAGGCCAAGGAGCCTGCAGCAACTTCCAAAATCTTTGAATATAAGGGCACTAGAAAAATACATGAGAAATAGTCTCTATATGTGTGACACAGAAAGATCTAGGACAAAACCTTTCATTGCTGGGTTTGTGTTTTAAGTTTCCCTTCACATTAAGTTTGGAATGAAGGGCTAGCCAATTCACATCCCACATATGTACAGGAGTATGAGAGGATGTTATCATGACCGAAATTTGCTTAATCTCCATGGGTGTTCAGTTGAAAAATTGGGGATGGACCATAAAAAAATTCTCCTGAATCATAGAATAGAGAAGTTTCCATGGTACTGAGGAAACCTGATATTCAGTCAGTGCCCACAACTCCGTTTTACTAAAACAAAATCTATAAGAAAGGGGTAAATCTGCTATCTTCTTTTGTCTTGGAATGACAGCATCAGCCCACCAGTCATGTAGAAAGCCACCCAATCTATCCAAGACCCAGGGCACCCACACTTTGGAAGTATGTAGAAAAATCAGCTGTAAACTGTATGTAATAAATATGAAAAAGAAAAACAAAATGGGGTTAACCATGTTCAGGCCCCCCAGGGCCACTGGTCGATATAAAATGCCTCTTTTAACAGGATTCAGTCTGTTCTCAGATATAAGAACAAAAACAACTATATACTCCAGTATCCACAGATGATGGAAGAGCAAATACTTTGCTCAAATGTAAGAATAAAGATAATTAAAAGGTTTTAACCATAAAAATACATTTGGCTATCCTCCATCTATTCCAAGATGTAACCTTTTGGCATGCTTTGGAAAGTAAACTGTCCCAATTAAACATAGCTAGATCCTTTGGTCCAAAAAATAAACCAAGAATTTCAGAAGGTGTTAAAATAACTGGAATACCCATGACCTCTAGCTGGGAGACTTGAACATCACCAATTAAAAGACATTTGCTTTTCTGAAAATTAATACTAGACTGAGACAATAAAGCATAGGTCAAGAGTTCCTGGTTAGTTGTTGTACAGGAGTTAATGTCAGACAAAAATAAAATAAAATCATCTGCATAGGCCAAGGTGCCCAATTCCAAAACTGTGCTGGAAAAAGAAAGCCCACAAAGGGATTGGGAATTATTGAGTCTATGGAGTATGGGTCAATGGCTATAATATACAGAGCAGGGCTAAGAGGACACCCCATCGGACCTCTCTAGCTACTAAATGCTCCCATCCCAGCCAATCATTAATTAGAAGAGTAGTCAGCTTTATTGTAATATGCCTGTATAATGTGATTAAATGTGCATGGGAATCCATAAGCAGCTAAACAGAGCCAAAGGAAATCATGTGTAACTCTGTCAAAAACTTTAGCCTGGTCCAGAGCTAGCAGAAAACCAAACAGTTTCCCCTCCTGACCATGTTCCAGTACCTCCCTCAACATTATTAGATTGTCCATAATGGATCTTCCTAGAACAGTACATGTTTGTGAGGGATGAATAATGTTCACTAGCACTGGAGCTAGTCTTACACTCAGAAGTTTGGTAAAAAATTTTAAAATCTGCAATTAAAAGAGTAATGGGACTCCAATTAGAAAGAGATTCCCTATTACCAGATATATACAGTAGAACCAACAAACCTACTGTCATGGAAGAAGGCAATTTAGAAGATGAAAGGAGACAATTAAAAACTGCTAATATTTCTGTCAAAAGAACAGGTGTAATTAGCTTGCAGAGTTTTTATGACAGTCCATCCACACTGGGGGAGGATCCAGATTTCAGTTAAGCATTGATCGCCAGAAACTCATTCTGAGAAATGGGAGAACAAAGGAACAATTTATCAGCCTCTGTCGGTTGAGGTAAGCAACTGTGTGATAACCAAAGTTGGATTTCTGAAGGAAGAGGCGAAAAATAGGGGAATGTAAAGAGGAAGCCACATATGCATTAACTGCTGCCGTAATGTTCTCATTGCTGGAAACATGGGAGACATCACATAACTGGAGGCTACTAATCTGTTTAATGTGATTTTGATTCTGGCAGAATTCAAAAGGGTTTACAAAAGCAAACTTATCCTGGGTGCCAAATCGTTGCTCGACCACTAAGGTTTTTAACCTGTTATACTGTAATGATGCAAGTTGGGCTTTCAAAATCCAAATATCTTCTGAATAATCCCCAAAAGAGGCACTATGCAGGGAAGAAAGTTCAAGTAAATAAGCTCTATAATATGTATATTGGTCAGTTTTAATTTCCCATTCAACCTACCCATTTAAAAAAAAAAATCCTGGATGTCGGATTTAGTAGTGCTCCACCAATCCAAGGGGAAGTCATACAAAAAGAAGACTGATTTCCTGGCATCCAGAACAGCCTGAAAACTCTCTTGAATAACTGCATTCTGTAGCAAAGCCAAATTCAGTCTCTAATAACCTAGGCCACAACCAATCTGGGTAAAATTAGAGATCATCAAACTAAGCAGAACATGGTTAGATGAAAAACACTGGGTTGCTGAGGCTTGCTGGACACCCAAATTGGAAGACAGAAATAAATAATCTATCCTGGTGGCCAGTGACCCCTTAAAAATATATTCTGTTGTATTTTCCCCCCAATAGTAAATGCATCTATCAGGGATGCCTGTGTGAGTAAGGAATTTAAACAGGAGGCGTCACAAAGATTTTTGTGGTTTTCATCCCCTTATCCATAAGATAGCTACCGCAATTAAAATCACCAACAAAAACAATTTTCCTGTTGTTAAAAAGGTAGGGCTGAAACTGTTGGTACAGGGCCACATGGGCAGCCTTGGTTTGGGGAGCAAAAATGTTGATCAATCGGAGGGGTACTGCACCAAAGTCCACATCTAGTAACAAGGCTCTCCCTGGTTCCACATCAACCAAGTGGATTAGTTTAGCTGCTGGGTTAAATATTGCTATTCCCACCCCTGAGCAAACATCAACCCCTGGAGACCAGTACATCCATCCCCACAGCCAAGCAGCACTAGCCTTTTCCATTTCTACAGTTTTATGTAATCGTGTGTCTTGGAAAAAGACAATATCAAATGATTAAGCTGAAAAGTAAGAAAAAGTCCTTGTCCTTTTCCACTCAGACTGAATACTATTCCCATTTAGTGAGGCAAAGGAAAAATCATATAATGGGGTATCCAGAAGAAGAATCAATCAGGTGGGCGTGCGTCAAGATGTGATTTAAGCCAGGCCCTAGTGCCCATACATTTTTTCTTTATTTTAACTACGTGTACATCCTGCAAAATTTCACCATCCAAAGTCCCATCAACCTGAGAAGAAGGTAGGGAAGCTGAATCTGAGCCAGACTCCATGTCCACCTCTTCAGCAGGGAGTACAGAAAATTTATTCTGCAAGGGTACTATTTCTTTAACCACAATGGTGTAGGCAATGTAGACTGTTTATATCTCAGATTGGCCCTCCACTTTTTTAGTACTCTAAAGTCATTACCTGGAGCAAGGGGGCATCACAACAGTTTCCTCTAGTGGAGAAATCTGTACCGGTTTTTGTAGAGCCAGCTGCTCTTCATGCAAAGTTGTGAGGGGATCTTTCAAATTATTTGCAGGGAGGTCTACAGAGGGAGGCAAGGCAGGATCTACTGTCAGAGGAGAAACTGGCTGACCCTGGGATTTCAGAGTATGAGGGGCCCCTGAATGAAAAGATCTACTAGTAACATTAATGTAATAATCCTGAATAGCAGAATCCAAATTGGAGATGTCATGGGCAGCCCATGGGCTCACCGAAAAGGAGTGATCCTCTTCATAGAGGGAACATTTGGGCGGGCTATAACAATAAAAAGCACAATGACCCATTTCTCCACACTGAGAACATTTAGAAACATCACAGGTCCTGCTGCGATGTCTTGCCAAACCACACTTATAACAATTGCATGACTAGTCAGAATAAAAGATGAAACCTTTATCCTGCCCTAAAAAGAAACAGTTAGGGAGATGCATTAATCCAGAATCTGATTGGGAAAGGTTAACCTTAAAATGCCATCCCCCATTCCAAAAACCTTCATCGTCCATGATGGGCTTAGGATTGCCTTGGATCTTGCAGTGTTTCTCCAACAAATAAATAATATCCATCACATTCACCCCCTCGTTCCTGAACAAGACTGTAATCACTTTTAAACATCTGTTTCATCAGAGGGATCACCTGGAAATCCTGCCATTGGGGGTTCCTTTTAAGCTGGGCATACCTAAAACAATGTTTGTCCAAAAAATCCTGAGAACGAAAACTGACATCATACGAATTCTCCCCTGGGTTGTGGATAAGGGCATAAACCTTGCTAGGGAAAAAACCCATAGACTGTTTCAACTATACTTTTCTGACATAAAAATGATCAGGAAGTTCTTCTGAGCACCCAAAAAAATGAAGACGTACAGCATTTCTTCATTTTGCCAGTTCAATTGGCATATGAAACAAGCTGGCAAAGGTTGGAGCAGCAGACAGGGAGAAGCAGGAGGATTAACATCTGTCTTGGCCTCAGCATTATCTGTCACAGTTAAGGCCTCCAAGGGTAATGAAGTGTCCAGGGGAAGCTCTATGGGTACTGCATTGTCAAGTGGGACATCAGTAAAATCATCCTGACCCTCAGCCTGGTTCACTCATTAGGAAGAGTACAGAGACCCCTCGGGATTCAGGTCCATAGCCTGTGGAACTGGGCTATGCTCTATGCCTGTTACTGGAACAGTCGGGTCTGAAACCCAGAACCCGTCCATCTCCTGGCACTAGCCGGCTCTAGCCAGTGCTTTCTCTGGGGACCAGTTAACCCTGTGTACCAAATCTTCCTCAACATCAGTAGAATCTAGCCCTCGAATGGGGGTTTGTGGAGTAGCATCAGTAGAATTTGATAAAGAGATCATTTTAGAAGAAACATTTGTACCCTCTGGTGAGGTACTTACCCCTCTCTTCTGTTTTTTGTCATCTTCACTCAAGGAACCATGCAACCATAAAACAGGGGTCATTGGGTCCCCGGACAAATTAGCCCCATTGTTCAGTATCCTGGGAACCTGGCCCAAATCCTCTCCTGGTGTTTGGAATTCTGTACCAGGTAGACCTTGTTCCATCTCTTCTTCTGAAATGGATTCCTCAACCTGGTAGGAGAGAACTGAGTCAATCTCCTCCGGATCATCTGATAGAAGTTGAGTCTCTGAAGCCAAGCTTCCTAGCACAGTGTTGCTGCATAAAGCCAGGAGAGATTCCTGCTCTGCAATAATGTTAAGATGCTGACACTTCTTAAATTCCAGTTCCAAATATAAATCAGCAGCAGCATCCTGTAGCGTCTTTGAATCACTTTGTATAACCACAGTGTCTTGTAGACCATCAAACAGATCCAGAGGTGTACTTCCTAATGTAACAGAGACTGACGGGGCAGCAAACCCCTCAGCTCCTTCCACATCCATCTCCAGCACTGGACTGCTGACCTCCTCCTCCATCCACAAGTCCAACAGCATCCCCTACTGATAAGTAGGAGTATTTTATTGAAAAAAAAATCATACAACATACAAAAACGAACAGAATAACACTTTTTTACAAACAATAAGAGATAAAGAAGGAAATCAAAAACAAAATACTATACAGTTTCTTACATTCTTACTGTTATTTTAAACAAATAAACAGTATCTTAGTTCAGGTAAAGGGAACATCTGTGTTAGTAACCCATGGCAAATTTCTCCAATGGGCTTCCAGAACTGTCTGAAGCAGTTTATTCGCTTCTTCTAAATAAATAGTTTGAATTTAATTTGTAATTTGTTGAATCAGAAGTGAGATAGGTGTATCTATTTGTTGTATGGAAAAACAACATCATACATTCTATATTCTCCACTTTATCACTACAAAAATCAAATTCAGAGTACTCTTATGATAATTCTGCCAAGCAACAGGATATGAACCATACATAAGTGTTTCATATGTGACTTTTGTCATAATTGGCATAGACCAGTATTTAGCTAATGCTCCCCTGAAAGTATTTATGTACGAGCAAAGAAAGAAAAGTTGCTCAATAGTTTCTTCCTGCTGATTACACAAGTCTCTTATACAAAATCTTTCTGAGACTTGCTTATGTTTCTGATTACTCTTATTATTAGTTTTTTCAAGGCAGCTTAGCCAGTGTAAGTCCCACATTTTGGTGGGTATCCTGGTTTCAGTTAAAAATTGCAGTGATGAGGACTGAAATATTACTGGACATAATGGAAATGTAACAGATTCTGTAAAATGCTTGTCCATAATATGTGCATATGTTTGTTTCCTGGTGTTGGCAACCAACATACGACTATTAATCCCCCATATCTTAATAAATACGTCTCTGTAGTATGATGGAATGTAAGGTACTTGTCTTATTATAGTGAGAGTTGCTGTATCCCATGAAGGAAACCATATTTGTATAGTTTGGTACAGGAGAGGAGCCCATGCTTTTCCTTGATTTACTACCAGAGGCCTAATATTGTTATAAATAAATATATTGAAAAGAAAAACAACTGAGTTAATCATATTGACACCTCCTTTCTGACATGTTAAATACGTAATATTCCTTTTTAAGGGGTTAAGTAGGCTCCCCCATACTGTCTGAAAAAAAAATGTTGAGAAGGGTTAACTCTAACAGTTTTGGTAAAGGAAAAATCATACTTATGAAAGTATACTGTGACAATAAAAAGGTTTTAATTAGGACTGTATGCTTTTTTTTTTACTTAACTGTCGCTTGTTCCATCTTGTAACCATAATTTTCCCTGCCTCTAATTTAAGATTTCAATTTCATATGTCCAAATCCCCTGGCCCAAACATAAGACCTAGAATTTTTTTTGGGTCCTAGATATAGGGTTATTCACATCTTTTTGTAAATAAGGGCCAGTAGGTCCTAATTATATGCTATTTCATTTGTCAAGATTAAGATACTTTTGAATAAGAATCACATATGCACGGTGCTTCTTTTATAGAGAACTCATCTACTAATAAAAAGACATAGATCATCTGCATAAGCTATGCAGTGATAAGGTATCCTTTGTTGTGTTATTCCAAGGGGTCCAATAATTGGATTACTATTTATTAATTTCATTAACAGATCAATATAAAACACTTAAAGAAGGGGACTCAGAGGGCATCCCTGCCTTACTCCTCTTTTGATTGAGATTAATGGCCCACATTTTCTATTAACAAGCAGTGTAACTGTAGCAGTTCTATACACAGCTTTAAGCCATTTAATAAATTGTGGAGGAACCCTATATGGTTGCATAACCTCCCATATGTATATGTGACTTAATGAATCAAAGGCTTTTCTTTGATCTAATGAACTAATATAACCAAAAAGTTAATATCTATTTCCCCTTTGAATTATTTCCCATAATAATATCAGATGATCTGTAATATTTCTTTGTTTTATCTCACATGCCTGAAAAGGGCAAATCACATATGGAGCTATACTAGACAATTGTGCTGTCAAAATTTTAGTTAAGATTTTAAAATCTGTGTCGAGAAGGCAAATAGGCCTCCAGTTCTTTAATGTCTGTCTCCTGATTTGTATAAATAAATTAATACCCCTTCTGTCATTTTTAAAGGTAATGATGTTTCCAGCATACTAGTAAAAATGATAGCGAACTCTTCTGCAACATTATCTATAATGAATTTATATAATTCAGAAGTTAGACAATCCCCCCCAGGAGATTTATTGTTAAGAAGGGTTGTTGTGGCTGTTATACCTTCATCAGGTCTAATAGGTTGTGTTAGCCCTTGTAAAACCTGTACCAGACATTTTGGGATCTGGACTGTACTTAAAATATAATTAATGGTCTCCGTTTTCGCCCATTGCCAAAACCGTGTTTTACATTCACGCGCTCCCTTTGAACAACAAAGCGCTCGAGACTAAACATAGCGCGATGTTCAAATTGTCCCTGTCACCTCAAGCGGCACTGACTAAAATACACACTTCTCGGGGGTTGCCTCTATCCCAAATAGCCTCCAGCAGCCTCGAGCCTAGAAGTTAAAAAAAAATAAAAGCCGATTCCAAACACGAATCTAAACCGAAAGACAAGAGCAGGAAAACCGCAACACAATTTAAAAAACAAAAAGCGGCCTCGGACTTTTCAGATGGAGCCTTCAATTATATAAATAAATATGGGAAAAGTGTAGCTAACTTGACGTTAACACTCAAGCAGTTGATGGCATTATAACCCTCGGGCTTCGCCCTAGGGGTTTATGTGCCATCCAACAACTCGGGTGTGTGTTAAATTCTCGTAACACACTTCTCCCCATACTTTATCCTATATATATTTCATTACCTGTGCCTCAGTAGGGATCATTTTAAAAGAATTTACTGTGTGTGACCAATCTACTTATATTTTGTTGATCATTATAAATAGTTCCATCAGTGTCTTGGAGACTTGTAATCTGTTTGTTTTGGGCTCTTTATTTACATGTATCATATGGACACAGAGTACATGAATTCCCTTGTAGTGCAAATAACTGCTGGAATTTAAGCGCTTCTGCTTTTTGATTATGATACTGCATCATTTCAGTTTTTATTTGTTTTATTTGTGTAGAATAATTATGTGTAGAGCGATGTGACAGAGAAATACATTTCTGCAATTGCTTTCTTTTCTGTAGATACAGAAAATAAGTATCATTTCTATGTTTTTTACTAATGGATTTTAATAGCATAATTAATTCTTGTTTAGCATCTTCCCACCACAAACCTGATGAATTATGCAAGCAAAATACTGATTTTCTAGCTTGGATGAATTGAGTAATGTAAGTCTTAATGCTTTCCTGTGCTAACAATGAGGAATGAAATTTCCATACTTCCCATCGGAATGTGGAGAGACATCCTATATTTAAAGCTAACAAAACGTGATCTGTATATTCTACAGCTTGGGTAGAAACTTTAACAATTTGTAAAAAGTTTGAAATAAAGAAAAAAAAATGATTCTAGTAGAGTGTGGTTCTCTGTGAAATGTAATTTCCCATAAATGCAAGTGATGCGTCGATGAGTCCTGCTGTTTTAATAATATTTGAAAGACAGGTAATGTCACTAAATATTTTATTTATGGTAGTTTGTTGTCCTCTATCCTGTTTGGTCATACCACAATTAAAATTTACCCCTATTATCACAGGGTGCACAGTATGAAAGTATGGCTGAATTAATTTAAATAATTGCACCCGTTCAGCTTTTGACTGCACAGCATAGATGTTAATTAAGTAGAGTAATTGTCCCTGATAAGATATATCCACTATTAGTGCCCTGCCTGCAACCAAGTCTAATAGTTTGATTATCTGAAATTCCAATGAATGAAAAAGAATCCCAACTCCAGAACACTGGTCCATGCCAATTGATCAAAATGAAGGCCCAGCATACCATGCTGAGGTTGCATTTTGGATTTCTCCCAAGATATATAATCTGGTATCTTGTATAAAATAAATGCCTTATGGACCTGAAAGTAAGGCAGAAAAAAACAGTATTATGCTTTCTAAAACTTTTGACACTGTTTACATTGACCGAGAAACAGTTTAAGGCAAGATACATAAAAAAGGAAAAATAAAGCATTCTCATTTTTTTCCTTGTAGTTTCCTTGGTATTAGAGTTAGTTTTTAGCTTCACCTTTGGTTTTCGTCTGAGTCCCAACTGTCCTTTAATATTGGCAGGGACGTCCCCCTCCATTTCAGACACAACATCAGACACTGAAGATTTAATTGAGGACGTATCTGTTTCAGCATCAGACTCAGAGTTATCAGTTACCAGTTTACTATACCTGTTGATTAATGATATAGCACGTGTTTTTGCTAACTTAAAAGCTGGAAAGTTTTTTTCTGGCCATTTTCAGGTCAGCATACCTTTTCTATTACTCATGGGGTGGAGTATTTCTACAGTATTATTAGGGAGTGAAGCCATCACAACTTCAGATGTCTCAGATTGCTCCATAGAAGGAGCTGAAGTAGTTGGAAGAGGGGGGTTTATATCCTTCAGAGGGGTATCAGATGGGTCATTGGTAGGTACAATGTTGGGGGGGGATGAGGGTGGTGGGAGTGGTGGGGATGGACCACTGCTACTATTTTGTCTTCTTTGGCAACTGCAGTCAGTAAGTGCTGTTCTTCAGTATCTGCATGTTCATTTTTATTATGAGCTGCCCAAGCGCAGTTTTGGTATGAATGCCCTTTTTCATTGCACAGACTGCAAATCATTTCATTTAAACACTGGCTACTCATATGTCCAAGTTCTGTACATAATAAACATTTTATTGTATCACAGATGCTGCTGATATGACCAACTGAACCACATTTGTAGCAGGCCTTTGGTTGGCCTGCATAAAATAACACACCCCATCCCATCCTAAGAAAAAAGAATTAAGCAAGTGCTGTAAACCCTCATCTGAATTCTTTAGTAGCACTTCCCCCGTCCAATAATTTTCACTGTCAAAAATACCAGTAGGGCCTTGTAATATATTGCAGCATTGTTTCATCCAGTAGGTGAGGTCAGAAACTTTAGCCCCCTTGTTGTGAAATAATACAGTAACATTTTTTATTGCAGGTTTGGTAAGGAGGATGACTTCAAATGGGGTCCACAAAGGATTATTCCATACATCATTATATTTTTTCCAAAACCTGTAAAGTTCTCCTGAAGTTGTGAAGCTTATATCATACATGTGTTCTCCAGATACATGAATTAAAGCATAAACTTGTGTGGCAAAAAAATTTAAGGAGTCTTTTAACAGATTTTTCCCCAAATAAACTCAATCAGAAACTGTCACTAGACCTCCTTTATATAATAATGGCACTGCATTGTGCCATTTTGCTGGATCTATAGGTAGATGAAATAATGATGCACATGGCATGTGATTATTTGTAGGCCTTACATTCAAAGGGGCTTCAGGTTGCTCTGTTATATTTTGGGGTACCCCAGAAGTTACATGCAATACCAGATTGTGAGATAAAACAAGTTCATGGGTTAAGTGCAGTGGATATTGAATCATAGTGTCACCTGAAGTTGTAGGCATTCTGATGGGTGAATAACCCAAAATCCATTTTGTCCCGTCAGGGGATTTCTCCCATCCTGCAGCTTCCAGGGTCGTATGCACTGACCAGTCCCCTCTGGGGGCTCTTCTTTTAAGCTCAAAGCTGTACGTGTCGAGTTTTGCTCTGTAACGCTCAGCGCTATCTCTACAGGTTCACTAACCTCAATCATGAGGTCCTCTGATATCTTTTGCAGTCTGACTGATTTAGCACTATTATGTCATAGATTATCTTGCTTTTGCTGGTTTTGTGCTGAACAAGTAGTACGTATTTCTGAACTGGAAGACTCACTCAGCTTTAGGCAAGCAGAGCTATTTCTGTTAACATTACCAGCCACATATTCTGTTTGCATAGTCTCACTCTCTGAAATACCAGAAGGTTGTGTCTCCCCAATGTTTACTGCAGCATTCAGCTGTCTTTCAGAAACAGCTGGGCTGGCTGTCATTTCGCACACTCCCACGCGCTGCAGTAAGGCAAGTTTTTCTTGTAATGCCGCTTTTAACTCTGAAAGATTCTTCCTCATCTATTAGTTGTCGTTGCAAATGTTCTGTTTCTGCCACCTAATTTAAGCTAGCCTCATTAGTTTGCACAATGTCTTTTTCTTTCGATATTTCTTGATTTATACAAGGTGAACCTGCAGCATTGTTCATTAGTGCTTTACCATGATTCCCATGTGAAGTACCAGCATTTTCTTCAGCCTGTAGATTGATGAGGGAAGGGGAGAAGGCCTGCTCCCTTGCCTCAGTGACAGCCATCTTCACTCCCAGCTCCGGCTCAGCAGCCATCTTGGTCAGCCAGACAAAGGCTCCCCTACTGGTGAGTAGGGGAATTTCCCCCAGTGTCCTGGCCACATTTCCCCCATTCACTAAAAATAACACCAACAGCTTAATCTGGTTCAGTTCCAGTTGTTTACCATCTGTATTCCCCCTTCCCCTGATCACCCCTGGAAAGGGGACTTCTAGTCTCAGTGGGCCTACCGGGTCAACAAAATTCAATAAATAAATAAATAAATACAATAAAACCTCCCAAACATGTTGGTGTTGGTCCCAATCAAGTCATGTGTATTGCTTAAGATCTGGAAATGAGGGTAAATCAATGGGGCTGGCAGTATAGCCTAGAGGTTGAGTAACAAGCTATAAATGAGCATGGTACATCCAGCAGACAGATCTATGTTTCATTCCCACAGCCTCCACTTGTGTACTGTGTGACTCTGAACAAGTCACTTAACCTCCCCCATGCTCCCAGGTCACCCCTGAAAACAGGCACGTGTGTCTAGTGGGCATAACCCGGTTACCAAAGAATAAAATAAATGCCTTAGTCCAAATCTTTTGAGGAACTCCATTAGGGTCTCTGGGAACTTGAATAAAACTATAGCCTATTACTGAGGGTGTAATGGAGCTACTCAAACACAAAATATTGCACCCTGTCAAAGGCAACAGACTCAGGTACCATATATCATGCTTGTAAGTCCTGTAGAAGGAGTGGTAAATGATATTAAACTCAGTGCCACTGTCCAGCAGGACTTTGCAGGGGTATCTCTTGATATGAATATGTTGGAGCCAGCCTTGATGCAATGCAGTAACTTGTAGTAAATGACATGTCACAAAATACTGCATTACAACAGGGCTAAATTGCCATTCAGTTATACTGTTTCCTGCATTATACTGCAGCATTTTGTGATATACTGCAGTGTTACTGCATTGTATACTGTCTGGCAAGACTGTATCTCTGCTTGTGGACCCATTTATCCTTGCGGCAGCTTTCTTACTGTGGAAAAGTAGGTTTGGTCTATTTAACAGAGATGATGGAGTATCAGGTTGATTCTTTACTGGGTTCCAGTCTTTCACTATGTACTGAGAAATATGTGGAAATTATTTTAAAATGCAGATGGTTCTTTGGGGCCTATGTGGGAGTGTCTGGACTTTCTCAGACCAAAATATTCAAAGGGGAACTGTAACCATTGCATAGCACTTGACTAGGTAATTTTTGAGGGGTCTAGAGTATCCCCCAGTATTCCTCAAGTATACTTATATGATTTGTTTGTTTGTTTGTTTATTTGCTTCATGGGTAAGCACACTGGAAACAAGTTCCATTTTCAGGTGCGACCCACCAGAAACATAGTACTAAAGGAAATCACAATACAACACAATACAGTACAATAATGTTACATACATATTCATAAAAAAATAGGAATATAACTTCCATGTCATTAGGTACAAATATAGTTATTTAACACATTGGCATTTAGATAATTTCTTAAAGTGCTGGTAAAGAGAAGTAGAAAATGAACTAACTGTGGTTAAGTTTCCTATTACTATTGGAACCTCATTCCAAATCTTAGGAGGTGCATATGTAAAAGACCATTGACCACAAGTAGTTCTAATTAGTGGCAATGTCATTGGTCATTATCTACCCTAGCCCTGCACCAAAAAAACTGATCATATCAATGTAAGAGACCAGATAAATTCTTAGGGACTTCATTTCTAATTACTCTAAATGTAAATGTAGCATATAAGTATTTGAAATTTAAATCTACTGGTAATTAACTCATTTCATTCAAAACTATGCAATGGTGTGTTTTTCATGGAACAGATAATGCAAATTTCCCAAAAAGTTGCAACAAAACAGAATTTTTTCTGAAAAATAGAAATAGATGCATTGTCTGTAATAAGTGATGCATAATTAACTACTGGAAATAAGATTTGTTTGGTAATAGCCAATTTAGATTCTGGTGTTGAAAACGATTTCAGTCTATATAAAGCACCAACTTTAGCATGAATCTTAGAAGTCGTTTTTGCTAAATGAGGTTCAAATCTCAGTCTTGGATCCAACAGTACACCCAAGTATTAAAAATAATTTACATTTTCATACACTGTATCATCAGGTGCATGGATCTGCAAACTCCTCCCCTGTCCCTTAACTTTGCTAGAGTTCCAAAAACCACTGTTTTAGTTTTTATTTTATTCAAAATTAATTTATTATTGGTCAACCACTGCTGCGACCTGCTCATTTCAGCTGTTAATACTCCATTCAACTCATCTACGGTATCAGTTTGGAAATAAACTACTGCATCATCTGCATAAAGTGTAATACTAGCATTAACTAAAACTGAAGATATATTATCAAAAAATAATGAAAACAGGACTGGACCCAGCATGGAGCCCTGTGGGACTCCATACTTCACATGTGCTTTATCTGATAGGCTACCACAATATTTGACCATTTGTTGTCTATTTGTGAGATAATCAGTAAACCAGCCAAGTGCAGATTGCCCCACTCCCAATGTACCCAACCTTGATATAAGCAATGCATGATCAGCCAAGTCGAATGCCTTGATCAAGTCCACAAACACAAGTTCTTTTCCTAAACACTTAATGGTGCCCAGTATGCTATTTATTTGGTCCTTGTTGACTTCTTCTTGGATCCTATAAAACATAATTTCCTTTGCTACAGTCACAATCCTCTCACTTGTACCAGTCAAGCAACTTCCCTTGATGTATCTTGAAAAGAGAAATAAGGAACAGAGGGCAGTCATAATCCTTGCACAACAGTATGCCTTCACAAAATGTCCCAGAAATCTCAGTGTAAATTCCAATTTGTGACTGCTCCCCCATCCCCCATGAGGTGTGCAGCACAGCCATATAGTTGGAAGGAAGTGCTTGTGTCTTTAGGCCTTTAGGTGGATGATGCCTGGGTTTAGAATGAAATTGTAATTTAGCAGTGGTGAACAGCCTCCACTTATGAGGATACTTTTGACAGAGGTGTTCAAGCTGATGCCCCACAAGAAAATATGTTTTCCAACCAGCAATGACATGGAATGCAACCATCATGTGTCTCAATACCTGTATTAACCAAAAAACAATGGCATGCATCCCATCACAGTAAATATAACACAATGCAAAAATGGCAATGGGGACAGAAATATGGTGCAAACAATAAGGAGTGCATTGTAAAGGGGAACCACAACAGATTGTGGGGGATGAAACACTGTTGGTGAGCACATTGACAAAGATGTGAAACAGCCATTCTTCAAAACAAAGGACTGCAGACAAAGTAGGATCACTAAGGGAAAAAAAACAGGAAAAGAACATCACAGAAGCCATGTATGGTGATGTTGAACAGGAACTGCTGGTTATAAAAACACAGACAGTACTGTTAAGTCACCACTCAAGACGAATGTAGAGCAATGGTGGAGTCCTTAACCCCCCCCCCAATCTCTCAGGGGAAGCTTTGGAAAAAAGCAACACATTTTTCAATCTATTTAGGCTGCTATATGTATTATAAATTCTGTGTGTTGTGTTTCACAGGTTTCCCATTGTCTTAAAGAACACTCATCATAAACAATTGTATCAGGCATAGTCTGCTTAACATCCTTGTTTATATATGCTATAACCAGAAATCCCAGAAAGCTCTGGAGCTGATATCAGAACAGGGCTGCAGCAGTGGGAGATTCAATAGCCTCCAGTGCATTTAGAGTGTTTATATGTTCTGATCTTTTTTCCTTTTTATGTTGGCTTGCGCGTGCATGCCAGCCAACATATTGCTGTAGTAACAGATTTGGAGGTGTGGTCACTGTTGGCGAATGCAAGGCATGCATCAGTAGGTGTGTCCCTCATTCCCCAATAAGGCAGCATGCAGGTGCCACACCAGCAAAAAGTAATGAGGAGAACACATCTGAGAAAAGGTCCACTGCAATGAGAGCCAAGCTCATCATGCAGCGGCACTAGACCATGCCTCCTGACTTGCCCTTGCTGGTGAAGCAGTCCAATAAACATGGTGGCAGTGACTGCCAGCACTGCAAGCCACAATGCCAACTTCAGGGGTGCCCAATCCCCCAGTCGACATGCCCCGACCCTGTTCATGTGCCGACAGGGAAGCCCACTCCTTGTTGCATAATGGCCCACCACCCATTGCAATTCTGTGTCGAGGGGGTGCCCAATCCCCCTTGGCATCATGCGCCACCCCCCAACAGTCTTACTTTGCTGACAGGGGGCCCAATTCCCTTTGGCTTCAGTCCCCCTGTTCCTGCTTCAATCTGCCGATGGGGAAGCCCACTCCCTGTCAGCATAATGCCCCCCCATTTGGTGTGTGCTGAGGGTAATGCCCAATCTCCCTCTGCTCTTGGCCCCCCCACTAATCTGTATCTGCCGATGGGGGTACCCAATCCCTCATCAGCTACAGTCCCCCCAAACAGTTAGGTGGCATGCTGGGAACCCACCCCAGTGTGCCAAATACTCCTGTAAAAAGAAATGTCCCACAATGTTTTGTTTTTTTAAAACCTGCAAACCAGAAAACGGTTCCTCGTTGAGTCCGGTGGCCCTCCCCGAACCTGCACCCACCCTCTGTGCATCCTGCCTCCTCACACCCCCCTCACCCCATACTTACCTCTGGAGTCCAGGGCAATGATCTTCGGTGGACCAGGAACACATCTGCACTCTTCAAAGCTGACCGCAAACTGAAGAAATGCCGGTAAGCTGTATAATGGCATAAATAGGGTTTTTTCAACTTTGGTGCATATCTCAGGTATTTTTGGGGAATTTTGACACCAAATTTTCAACATGTGGTTTTTGGGATGCATCCTCATGAATTCAGTCTCTGTCATGGCATTATTTGGTCTGGAAAGGTGATTTTGCGGTCACAGCATGGAATCACTTTTTGGGACCAATTAATGAAACAACAGTGCCACTGTTGATGAGGGGGGCTCTCAAAAAGCCTATGTTGCAAATTTGGTGAAAACATCCAAAAAATGGCTGTTTTATGAGTGTGAGTTGCGCAGTTTCCATGCATGCTCGTAACTTAGTGAATTTGTAATTTTTTCACTCCAGATTTTCAAAATTGGCATTTTACCACACCTCCTTTTGAACAGTACAGCTGTAATTTTACATATCCTGGTCAAAATGTGTTTTTGCACATCCGGCGCAGAATAACCCAGTCACTGCGCGAAATCAGTTTTTGGGACAGTTTGAGAAAATGACGGTGGTACTTTTCATGAGCAGAGGTCCTAAAATGCCTATGTTGAAAATTTGGTGATGGCAGTCCATAAATTCACTGTGTTACAACGTGCATTTCGCAGTTTCTATGCACTCTTATAACTTCACAAATTTGCAATATTTTCAGGTTATATTTTCAACACTGGCATTTTTTTCACACCTCCTTATGAACACTACAGCTGTCATTTTTCACATCCTGGCTGAAATGTGTTTTCTCACCTGTGGCGTACAATGGCGTGGTCACTGAGGGAAATCAACTTTTCGACAGATTAGAAAAATCACAGTGCCACTGTTCATGAGGGCAGGTCCCAAAATGCCTATGTTGGAAATGAGGTTAAAAAAATCTCCAAAATAATTCGGTTATGTACCTGCCTTGCTATTAGAGATGGGCGAAGTGGCCCCAATTCGCTCCACGAAGTGTAATGCAGAGTGAAAGCGAATTCGTGGAGTGCTCCGCAACGTGAAGCAGAGTACTTCACATTATTAATGAGTAACGTGAAGTCCACTGAAAACAATGACTTTGCGTTACTCCTCCTTCCCAAACCAATACTCCACTAATTCTTAAGGTGAAGTGCATTGAAAACAATGTACTTTGCCTTACTTGGCCTTGTTTTTAAGCTCCAAAAGTGAATTTTGCAGTGATTCATGGGATTTCAGGTCACATGGGCTCTAGATTGTTCTGCACAGCTTCAGTTTGGGGTAGTGTGTGTAGGAAGCTGTAGGAGACAATCTGCCCTGAGAGCTCTCAGTGATTCAAACATTCTAAAAGCTGTTAGAAAAGCTTTTTTGAGTAATTTTTTTTGCTGAAACTTTAGTTCATCGATTATACGAAACCCTCCTGTGCTCATATCATCCAACATTTATTGTTTGTGTATGTATTTTGAATGTTAATGTACAACATTCAGTCTGTGTGCTGAGAGACAGTGGAAGTGTGCTTTGGAGGAGGGGCGTATCTGTGGTGTAGGTAGATTAACTTGGAGAAAAAGACAGTGCTTTCTGTTTTGGTGATATTTTTCTTGTATAACTGTGTTAATGTACACACAGCAATATTTTCAGTGACTCTTGTCATTTTTTTGCTGATTGTTGCGGTGCAGCAGTGCATAATTTTAATTTGTTTAAAATATGTGGTTATATTACTGAAGTTTTCAATTTGCTATGCATTACTTGGTGTGTGTGTGTGAGTATGTGTGTGATGCGTGTCATCAAATCAGACACCTTTTATTGTGCCACATAATAATTTCAGCAATGTGAAGCTGCTATCCCCTGCAGTTGTGTGATTTTTGTACTTCTTTGTGATATCTTTACTGGTACTCATACTAGTGACTGTTACTGCAGCAGTGCATAATTTTAGACTATTTAAAATATGTGGTTATATTACTGAAGTTTTCAATTTGCTATGCATTGCTTAGTATGTGTGTGAGTATGTGCGTGATGAGTGTCATCAAATCAGATACCTTTTATTGTGCAACATAATTTCAGCAATGTGAACCTGCTATCCATTGCAGCTATCTAATTTTTTGTACTTCTTTGTGATATCTTTACTGGTACTCATACTAGTGACTCTTACTGCAGCAGCGCAGTACACTGCCCCCACCCACAGCCCACCCCAACCGGCAAATATATTCTTTTCCAGATTTGAATTTCTGATGGCGAGCACTGGTTAGGTGTTGTGCCTTTGTATCTGCATCTCTTCAGTGCACAGCACAATCTTAATCTGTCTTTACATTTGCATCTTTTTAGGGCCCAATCTCCATCTGTAACTTAAGTCACAGTTGTTTCTTTGGCTTCCTTTCAGAGTACTGGACAGGTGTGGTGCATAATTCAACATGAACATTGTACTCATTAATATGCATTTTTAAGTCAGGACCATCATCAGGAGTCACTTGTGATACAAATCACATTCTTCATCATCACGGTCACAAATGCAGTCTCAAATTACGATTTACAATCACGTCACGAATCACAACAGTAATTTTTTTTACTAGTTACTTGGATGTATTGTAAACCTGTTTTGTAGTATCTCTCCATGCTTCACCACCCCACCATTGTACTCATTAATGAGTGTTTTTAAGTAGGGGAGTTTTGTGCCACACCTCATCGAGGCCTGGGGAAGTACAGCCATAGGCATTTACGTTTCTTTATCATCATGGTCACAAATGCAGTCACAAATCACGATTTACGATTACATCACGAATCACAACATTAATATTTTTACTAGTTACTTGGATGTTGTAAGCCTGTTTTGTAGTATCTCTCTAGGCTTCACCACCCCACCATTGTACTCATTAATAAGTGTTTTTAAGTTAGGGAGTTGGACAGTGTCTGCAGTACATACACAGACTGGAAAGAAAACTGCACCCATGCAGTTTAGCACAGTATACTTCTACTGCTCAGAATACATATGGAAAACAACAACAAAAGGGCATAATTACACACAAGGGCTAGGGATGGTGGAGGAATACATTTTGTAACACAGCAAGGTAGTGTGGGGTGCAGATGGTGTGAGAAAAAATAAAACTAATATGGAATCCCATGGTGATCCAGCAGCAGTTCCAGCATGGACATCCTTTGCAACTGATGTCCCTCTATGTAAGAAAAATAAAATTTACAGAATGAACAAATTAAGTAAAAAAGAGTACAGACAGAAAAGATAAAAACATGTAGCTTTTAAAAAAGCTGTTGGGTCTAAATCAAAGTTTAAATCTCCTCCTCGTTCTGATCTCAAAGTATCAGCAGTCACAAAACACACTCCTCTCTCTCTCTCCATCTGCACAGTTGAAAGTAAAAGTGTCTGCTTGTATGATTCACTTTCTTCCTGCCTAGCTAAAGAGCATGTGACTTACAGCACTGTAAGCCATGTGATGTGTTGGGGGGGCTGCCCAATCTGAAACACTAAGTGGATCACTTAGAATCATAATGAGGAACATGAAGTCCATTAAAAACAATGACTTCACCTTACTTCGCATTGCCATTCTGCCTTAACACGAAGTGGTAATGACAAGGCAGAGTGAGCACCTTACATTGCCCACTCCATGTAGTGGAGTGGCAACACAAAGTGCCCACTTCATGTTCACTTTGCCAGGCGGAATTTAAATTTTCTGCATCTCTACTTGCATTTCTATGCACGATCATGACTTCACCAATTTTTCATATTTCCACTCTAGAATTTCAATGTTGCCATTTTTTTACACCTCCTCAAGAACAATACAGTTGTCCTTTTTCACATCCTGCCCAAAATGTGTTTCCATACCTGTGACACCAAATGGCACAGTAGCAGCACAAAATCACCTTTTGGCTAGCAAACTGATAGTGCCGCTCTACATGAGGTGGGGTCACAAAAAGCCCAGGTTGAGAATTTGGAGTGAAAATACCAACACATGCCTATGGCATTAGGGTTTCCAGCTGTAACACCCCACCCTGTAGAGACTGACAGGCATCAGGGGTGTGACTTGGGATCATCAACTGTAATGCTCCCACACTTCCTCCTCAACCCCACCCTGCAGCCAGTGACAGACGTCGAGGTGTGTCTTGCAGTGTTCAGCCCCAAAGTTCACCCCATTCTTATTTATTTATTTTATTTATTGAAATGTTTCACCAGGAGGGCACATTGAACAACAAGTTGCTCATCTCACGGGGCGACCTGGGGGAGGGGTTACATAAGGTTGTGAAGGATGATCAGTTACTATAGTATGTGGGTAGTACAAATAATACAACACTGTAAGGTTGTGCAACAGGTGGAACACAAGGAATTGCACAATAAACAGTAGTGAAACATTGGGTAAATTACAATACATGTCCAGAATCATGCAAAAGAACATATGAAAGTACAAAACAGTAAATATTGTGATACAGTGGAACCCTCTTATAAGAACACCCCATTTGCCACAAGAACATGTTCTTATAAGCTAGCTGTTCTTATACATGGGCTACCATTATAAACTGATTTTCACATAAAAATTATATATTCTGACCACAAGGTGGAGCATGCATGATGAGATAAAACACTCAGCAAGCAATGTTATGTTGTGTAAAGCTTAAATTTACTTTAATAAATACATATTTTAAAAACAGAATTAAAAAGGGTTAAAAATGGCACTGTAGAAAGTTCATCAAAGTGCATCAAAGTACATAATATTGTAACATTCAAACCGGAACAATGCTAATTACTAAAAAAAGTCTGTTATCTTTAGCAGTTTTGCAATTTTTAGTGACAGCTCATTCAACTACAAATCAGGCTAAGTGCTGTTCTCTGCTTTTTCTTCTTCATGTCTGACAATGTAACTGTGACTGCTGATTGAAATGATGAATGGGTACTGAAACAATAGCCAGCATAACATTTAAATGCTGACCAAACATTGAAATGCTTAACTTAATCTGTGCCATTCATACCTAGCCGCATACCACAGAAGTCATTAATTGGCACAGCGGAGGTGTGAGAGCTAAGTCAATGAATTTACCTGACAATTTCACTGACAGGATTAACAAATGCCAGTGAAGTAGCACAGAAGAAGCAATATGAATGTTCTTCTAATTGGGCTGAGTGTGATTGTAAACGACCTTTATGCCCATAGGAATACATGGGGAAAAATAAGGACATGGAGTCCATGTTCTTATAACTGGGATGTTCCACTATCCAATGTTCTTATAAGTGAGCTCCGCTGTAGAACCATTTATAGTGCATGAGTGTACCAGGAGCAGGCTTGAGGTAGTACGCAAGTGTTGTTGGAGTAAAACGGATGGGGTTAGGTTGTGCACACTGGTGACCCAGAGGGGCAGGTGGAGAAGAGAGGGGGTAGAGGCAAGAACTGAATATAAGGAGAAGGGGTAGCCATTTCCTGATTTCACCCTTCAGGATGTTGAGAACCCTGTGGGGGGGGTCATGGTAGGAAGGCAGAAACTGGGGATAAGTATTAAGGTGGGTTAAAGCAGGAACAGCTGAGGGAAAGGTAATTGTGTAGGGCAGAGGCAATGGAGTAGTTGGAGGAGAAGTGTTGTATTTCGGGGGGAGGGAATTCCAGATTTTATTGAAATGATTGGCAAAACCAGTCTGACCGATGAAGGTGGAGCAGCGAGGGACCATCAAGGTGCAAGCATCATTTGATCTGAGAGAGTGGTTGTGGGGAGGTGGAGTGGAGAGAGAGGATGAGAAATAGGAGGGGAGCCCCCCATACCAGAAATTGGAGGTTAGTTTGGCACAGTGAGAGATGCATCTGTGAGATAGTGGAAGGAAGGTTAGAGAGCGATAGAGTTCACAGTGGTGGGAGCGGGAAGGGGAGTCGATAGCAAAGCGGCAGAAGGAGTTAAAGAGAGTGTCCAACTTGGTCAGGGAAGATTTGGGAGCAGCAACATATACTATGTCACAGTAGTCAAAGATGTGGAGTACTATCTTCTGGACAATTTTGTGCCTTGCAGTCAGCGGGATGCAACTACGATTCATGTACAGAGCACCAAGCTTGGGAAGCAGTTTCTTCAGGATATCATCGATATGCACAGAGAAGTTGAGGTGCTGGTCCAGCCAAACTCTCAGATATCTAAAAGAGGAGGTGTCTTCCATGATGGTCCCATCAAGGGTGTGGAAGGTGGGTAGGGCCAGGAGCTTAGAAAGTCTCTGCTTGGTGCCAAAGGTCATTCAGATTGTCTTCTTGGTGTTTAGAAAAAGCTGATGAGAAGCAAACCAGAGCTGAACTTGGCTGAAGTCATGCTATAAGCTGGTTTGCACAGCAGCAGGGTTTTTGCTGGAACTGTTCAAAACAGCATCATCAACGTACATGTGGATAGAAGAGGATGAGCAGGCTGTGGGAAGATCATTAAGGAAAATTGAGAAGAGTAGTGGACCAAGCACTGAGCCCTGAGGGACACCAGTGTTGATGGGGAGTGGAGGGGAGATGGAATCAAGGATTCTCACTGACTGGGTCCTGCCAATGAGGTGGGATTTAAACCAGTTGGTGGCTGATGGAACAAGGCCAGCTGAGACGAGTGAATCAAGAACCAGGGGATGGGAAACAGTGTTAAAAGCTTTGGCTGGGTCAACAAAGATGGATGAGGTGATTAGGCCATCGTAGATCTATAAAAGGATGAGTTGGTAAGCCTCAGGAGGGAGGTGGTTGTCGAGTGATTCTTCCGAAAACCAGATTGAAATGGGATGATGAAGGAGGAATCAGAAAGGAAGGGTGATAGTTGAGAGAGAACTAAATGTTCTTGAAGTTTGGCATGGGTAGGAAGGAGAGAAATGGGGTGATAGTTGCCAGGAGTGGATGTGTCACCACCCTTGGGGAGAGGAAGGACTACAGTGTGTTTCTGGGATGAGGGTACTTGGGCAGAAATAAAGGTTAAGGATTAGGGAGAAAGGATAAGCAAGTGCAGGAGCAGAAAGGTAAAGAAGTTTAGAATCAAGCTCATCTGGTGAGGAGCCTTTAGAGGGGTTGAGAGACAGGAAAGCATCAAGAGCTTCATCAGGGGAGATAGTAAAAAAGGAAAATGGGGAGGGGTAGGCACTGGCTGAGATGAAGGGCTGAAGTTAGTAGGTGGCAATGGGGAGAGGGAATTTAGAAGAGACGTGGTGCACGAGTTGTAGTAGGCAGATTGGCCACGGAGCCAGGGTCGGCAATTAGGGAGTTATTTATTTTCAGAACTGGAGGGGAAGGGGGAAGAATAGGGCATGAACTACCTTCCAGAATTTAGATGGAGACTTAGTGTTAGTCAGGAATGAGGAGTTGAAATAATCAGACTTGGCCAGTCTAGTAGCTTTACTACATGAATTGCATAGCATTCTGTACTTGGCGTAGTCATTTGGATGTTTAGTAGATTTGTGTTTTCTCCAGGCTTGATCATGCTCCCTCAAGCAGGCCAGTAGTTTGAGGGTGATCCAGGTGAGATGAAGCCCACATACTCTGGTCTGTCTGAAAGGAGCAAAGGCATTCCAGGTGGCAATGAATTTATCCTTAAAATAGCCAAGTGCTTGGTCGACAGAAATGGTAGTGAAGTGGGGGCCCAGTCAGTGGAAGTGAGTGCAAAGCTGATTGAAGTAAGGTCTAAGGATTTCAATGACTGGAACTGTATGATTTTAGGGGGTGGTTTGGGGCGATGAACCTTACGTACAATGAAAATGGGGTTGTGGTCACTAAGGGCATTCTCCTATACTGCACCCACCTAACTATATTTCCTTATGTGATGGGGTAAGTATAAGGCCCAAAGACCCCAAAGCACACCACAACACTTGTCAGCGTCTACAGGGTAGGGTGAGGTAAAATGGCATGAGCGTTATAGCTGAAGACCCAAAGGCACACCCCAATTTCCTATCAGTCTATGCATGGTGGGAGTGGGGGTGGGGTTGGTGTCAGTTCAATACTTCACTGCCATTCCTATTATGCATCTCTAACTCCTGCACTACCAATGCCAATGCCAGAGAGACAACATTCAGCATTGACAAATGCTTGTTTTATGTGTCCTGCTGTCCTCCCTGGGTTAAGTAAATTCAAAGGAATGCATCTTAGCCCTGGAGAAACAGCAGGACTTGCAAAGATATGATCTGAGCTTACAAAATCACTAACATAGACTGCAGGTTATTGAATCTTTTATTGCTACAGCCCTGCTCTGATGCCAGCTGTAAAGGACCGTGGAACTTATGGTAATATCAAACGTCTGCTTGGAAGTCAACAGAATCATCCCACTACAATCTCCTATACAACAGAAAACAGTATGAAATGTAAATGGTTTTTGCACACAAAGTACAAATTTGGACCCTCTCTCCCCACTAGGGAGTGAATCTCTTGGTGCTGATTGTTCACCTTTAACAGTTATGCACATTAACATAAAAACATAGGGCTGGATTCTCAAAGCCTGTGCAAATCCTGCAGCAAAAGCTCAGCACAAGTCAATTTCTACTTGGAACTGCAGTTTTTCCTGAAACTATGGTATTCTCAAAAGTGGAGCTGGTTGATGACTGACTCCATGATTTACAGCAGTTTGTGGCTGTTTTTTCCCCTGCAGTTGTGGAAAAATGTTACAGCCAGTGGGCCAGACATAACATCTTCTGCAGCTGCAGTGGATGAGAATACCAATCTCTACAGCTGCAGAGACTTTGATCTGCAACTGGAGTTGCAGTGTGGGACTTAGTCCCATGATATTTTGAGAATCTGGACCATAATAAAGGTTCAGCGTTATGACAGAAAATACATGCAATATAAAGTAATTGTTCTAATATTATGTTATAAAATGGGGAGGGAATTTCCTGCATCCTTATTAGCTGACAAGATTGCAAAGTCATGCTATTTAATGCTTGCTGTGCCGCCGACCTGTATACATGTCGTAAAAACCTCTATGTTCTAAATCTTCTGGCAGTCTAAAGGGCTTTGAATTTATTCCAGCAAATAGGACAAAGTACACTCAAATAGCAATGTCTGTCAAAAAGTTAAAATAATAAATACTTCAAGTAGCCATCTCTGTGTTGTATATATGACTACCACTCCCATTTGCCATAACTTTGCTATATACAGTGCATTATCACAGCACTGGCACATGAAAACACACTTCCATAGTAAACACACATTTCACTTTAAAAACACTTGTTAAACTGTGTTATAATCTTACATTACGTTTTCCCTTACTTTCTGTTCTTGTCTATAAAGACTGCTCTCTCAAATAAATAATGCATTATGGCTTATCCAAGTGGCTTCAACTCTGGGAACAACACCTGCTTCCACAACTGATTCCATGATTCTCTGATTCTCTTGGATACTAGTTAAAATAACAATAAAACTGCTCAGATTGATTTTGTTCCACTCCCAAAGATGTGCATCTACCGCAGAATGATGCACCGGACTGTCACAAATGAACTTGCAGGTTCACAAACATCATTGAAAACAAACAGTATTATCTCTCTGACACAGCACATACCCTGAATACCCAATGAGAAAGCAGCCCCTGAACAGTTGGCCAAAATTTGAATATACAGTATAATCAAAAAGCAGCTGCTGAATAGATGGCCATACCCTCAATGCATTATTAGAAACCAGATCTTGAACAGTTATCCATAACCCAAACACATTATCAGAAAGCAGCTCCTGGATCTGGATACATAATTAGAAACAGCTTCTGCACAGTTGACCATAACCCAAATATATAATCAGAAAGCAGCTGCTGAACAGTTGACCAACATCCGAATATATAATTAGAAAGCAGCAACTGAACAGTTGGCCATAACCTGAGTACATTATCAGAAAACAGCTCCTGAACAGTTGACCATAACCCAAATACATAATCAGAAAGCAGCTCCTGAATCTGAATGCATAATCCAAAAAACAGCTCCAGAAAAGCTGATCATAACCAGAATACGTAATCAGAAATCAGCTCCTGAACAGCTGAGCATAACCTAAATGCATAATCAGAAAGCAATCCCTGAACAGTTGACCATAACCTGAATACATAATCAGAAAGCAGCTCATGAACCCAAATTCATAATCAGAAAACAGCTTCTGAGCAGTTGACCATAACCCAAATACATAATTAGAAAACAGCTTCTGAACAGTTCACCATAACCCAAATACATAATCAGAAAACAGCTTCTGAACAGCTCAACATAATCCAAATACATGACCAGAACACAACTTCTGAATAGTTGCTCATAGCCCAAATACTTAATCAGAAATCACTTCCTGAAGTTGACAATAACCCAAATACATCATCAGAAAGCAGCTCCAGAACCTGAATGCATAATCTGAAACAACTCCTGAAAAGCTGACCATAACCTGCATACATAATCAGAGATCAGCTCCTGAACAGTTGAGCATATCCCAAATACATAATCAGAAAGCAGCCTGTGAACAGTTGACCATAACCAGAATACATAATCATACAGCCCCTGAACAGTTGACTATAAGCCGAATACATAATCAGAATGCAGCTCCTGAACTCAAATACATAATCTGAAAACAGCTTCAGAACAGTTGACCATAACCCAAACACATAATCAGAAAGCACTTCCTGAACAGTTGACAATAATCCCAATACGTAATCAAACAACAGCTCCTGTAAAGCTGACCATAACGCAATTATTTAATCAGAAATCAGCTCCTGAAAATTTGAGCATAACCCAAATACATAATCAGAACTCAGACCCTGACCAGTTGACCATAACCTGAATTCATAATCACAGCCCCTGAACAGCTGACCATAACCTGAATACATAATCAGAAAACAGCTCATGAACAATTGACCATAATGCAGATACATAATCAGAAAGCAGCTCCTGAACAGTTGGCCATAACCCAAATACATAATCAGAAAGCACTTCCTGAACAGTTGACAATAACCCAAATACAGCACATAATCAGAAAACAGCTCCTGAACAATTATGCATTCATTTGAAAAAGTTAAACAAACTGGTAATTTGTTTTTCTGTAGTCAGACATGGCAGTAGTCACTCTCCAGAACTCACACTTGCACTAATTTTTCCACAATTCTATATATTCAGTGGTTCCTCATGAATAAGTAAACTGAATCAGCAAATTTGTTTTTACTCTGTCAACACTGTAGGATCTGTGAAGCTCACAGCACATGCAGTCTGATCCTTAGTATTGTAACCTACAGCCATTTATTGTATATCACTTCACACTCACCCCTCTCATAACTACAAATGCTCCCAGTACCCGTGTTGGCAAATGTGAACTGAGTAAAACAAAACTGCTAGAACCCTCCATTCATTTAAGATGTTCTGTCCTCCTAAAGGTGAGGTGAGAGTGGCACAATGGGCACAATTACTTCTACAAGTGAAAAAAAAAAAGCCACTACCTGCCAACAGGACCGTAGCTTTAAGTACTGTACTTCACAGGTTTAAGAGAGCCTACTTTCTATGTACTAGCCACTAAATTTGCTGTTTTCTCATTATAGATAATTTCTGAAGAAGACCAAAGGTTGAAACATCGATTCTAACTCTGTGTTTAGTGCCTTAAATATTACCTTTTTTTTTGTTTTCGGCCCACATGATGACACAGCAACTTATTTTTTTTTTTTTTGCTATGTTCTTACTTTTATGTATTTCTATAAGTTAAGAAAAAAATTGAAAATGTTTATTGATATGTTTATTAAAATGGCTAGTTACAGTGTTTTTATTTTGTTACCATGTACCACATTTATAAGCACAATAACACTCTCCAAGGTGCTGGTCTCTATTTTGGAACTGCATGTCTAGGTAATTGAAGGGATATGGTGCAGGCACCTCATGTCTCAAAATGCATCTGGGTTTACAGTTTATGAATACATACCAACACTCTGCTGTGCCTTGTTGCTTCCTTATTTCAAAGCTTCTCCGATGAGGAACTCACTTTAGTGTATTATATAAAGGTCATTACAAATTGAGGGCTCTGATTTGCTACTGGCATTCCAGTAGCCCTATATTCATCTTTATCAGTACACATGTAGATCTACTTCACATGCTACTAGATAAGCAAAAAAAGGGCCCCTTTCAACAGAATTCCACTGTAAAATTCTAGACAGTTACCTACTGCCGCATTTAATTTCCCTGACCATGATCACAATAGTGTCACTTATATCAGATGATTGCCTAGCTCATTCCTAAAAAGTTAAACACTTTCCGGTGAAATCATTGTTAATAGAGAGTAAAGGGATACAGTGATAGCCTCCCGCTCCCATTCATATAAACCGAGCTCCTATGTGACTTGGCTGGATGCGAGAGGAAATTAGAGGATGGCTCCAGTGAGTTCAACAGCCCCTCATATTTATCATATTCTGCAATCTGTTCCTGTGATGGTCCCAAACAATACACAGCTGGGGTAGAACAAGGCAGAACAAGCATTCCATGCACATAAAGAATGTGGCAGGGAGTAGTCTGCCATCAGTGGGAAGCAAATTCAGCATCTTACACACTGTGGTGAAGGTTCAAACCTGTGTGTCCTTTGTACTAGTTAAAACAATATTTTCCAACTCAAACTATGCTCCCAATTGAATGTGATACTGGTTGGCATGACAGCGGATTTTTTTTCAAACTCTATTGCAACCAATCACATATGTAGGGGTCACGATCCTGATGTTACGTGCATTGCTAGGCAACATGACACTGATGCAGACTTTCATCTCCTGAAGTCAGACATTGCATCACTTGACAGAAAGGCAGAATAACTATTTTTCATTGTTTAGAAACATAGAAGTTGACAACAGATAAGGACCGCAAGGCCCATCCAGTCTACCCATTTCTTTTTCTACCTTATAAATGTGCCATCGGCCTTTGCTATGTCAGTGGCATATCTATTCATACTCATCTGTGTTGCTCCCTTATGCCTATCCCATGCCTGTCTGAAGCCCTGCACTGTATTCATAGCCACCACTTCCTGAGGTAGACCATTCCATGCATCCCCCACCCTTTCTGTGAAAAAGAATTTCCTCACATTCCCCCTTAATTGGCCTCCCTTTAATCTCATGCTGTGTCCTCTTGTCCTGCTATTTTTCCTATATTTAAACATGTTAGACTCTTTCACCTTGTTAATGCCCTTAAGGTGTTTGAATGTTTTGATCATACCACCTCTCTCCCTCCTTTGCTCAAGGGTATACATATTGAGCTCTGTTAATCTGTCCTCATATGTCTTTTGATGCAGTCCCTGCACCATTTTGGTTGCCTTTCTCTGGACTGCCTCAATTTGGTTAATGTCCTTGTGAAGGTGTGGCCTCCTGTACTGCATGTAGTACTCCAGATGGGGCCTAACCAGTGTCTTGTAAAGAGGGATTATTACCTCCCTCTTACGACTTGTGATACCTCTACTAATACACCCTAACATCCTCCTAGTCTTACCTACTACTTTAGAGGTCTGCTTGGATGATTTCAGGTCTTCGGTGATGATGATGTCCAAGTCTTTTTCTTCCTTTGTGATTGCCAGCAACTCCCCTCCCAGCCTATAGGTGGCTTCAGGGTTTCTCTTCCCTATGTGCATGATCTTGCACTTCTTTTCATTAAATCCCAGTTGCCACTCTTCTGATCATTTTGCTAGTTTATCCAGATCTCTTCTCATTCTGCCCACCCCATCTGGATCATCTACTGTGTTGCAGATCTTGGTGTCATCTGCTAACAGACAAGCCTTACCCTCTAGTCCATCTGCAAAGTCACTAATGAAGATATTGAAGAGGACTGGCCCCAGGAATGATCCTTCAGGTACCCCACTTGTGACCTGCATCTCTTCTGACTGTATACCATTTACTACCACTCTCTGTTTTCTACCCGTCAACCAGTTTGCCACCCAGCTGACCATCTTCTGACCCACCCCGAGCCTACCCAGCTTATTTATCAATCTTCTATGTGGAACAGTGTCGAAAGCTTGGCTGAAGTCAAGGTAGGTGACATCAACTGCTCCCCCTTTGTCCACCACTCTGCTTACCCAGTCAAAGAAATCTATGAGATTAGTTTGGCAGGACCTTCCTTTTGTAAACCCATGCTGTCTTGGATCCTGTGCCCCTATGGATTCCAGGTGTTGCACTTTCCTTTCCTTAAGGAATGCCTCCATAATCTTGCCCACAACTGAGGTAAGACTGACTGGTCTGAAGTTCCCTGCCTTCTCCCTGCTACCACTCTTGTGGAGTAGGATCGCATGAGCCCTTCTCCAGTCTTCTGGGACCTCTCCTGTGCTCAGAGACTCACTAAACAGTTCTGCTAATGGCTCTGCTAGTTCCATGATTAGCTCCTTAAGTACCCTGGGATGTATGCCATCAGGTCTCATTGCCTTGTCCACCCTGAGCTTAGCAAGCTCTTGTTTTTCATTTAAAGTAGAAAAAAAGAAAACAAAAGGTACACCTTTACAATTGTTTTATTATTTTTATAATAACAATAAGGCATATCTGAGGGTTACATTAATGGACAGTTATTCACACCCTTGAGTCTTATGGCACTTGGTTACACCTTGGGCCAAAGTACAACCCCAGGGTATGCTTAATAGTCAATTAATGTAACCCTCAGACATACCTTATTGCTTTTCAAGAAGTGGATAGTACATCTTTTGGCAGGTCCTGTCAGGAGCATGTAATTATGATGGATCATCACTGTTGAATGTGGAGGTACATTCTAGTTGCTCTTACATATATTTTTTAATGACCTGGTGGAGAGAATCAACAGCAAGCTTTGGAAGTTTACTGATAACACTAAATTGGAAGAAATTGTGTCTACAGTAAATGTTTCAAGGTCATGTAATGACAGGAAATGGGAGCTAAGGTTAAACATGGGGAAGCCAGGTACCATGCTAAACTAAGTAGATGAGGAGTCTAAGTTGAATATACACCCTGGGTGGTACAACACTGGACAACACCATCAATGAAAAGACATAGTTATGAATGTGAAAAGTAAGTCAGCCATGGGCACTGTGATGCTGTGAAGCACAGTTAGCACCTTCATGGCATTCACTGCCACTGGCCACCCCTATATACACTTGAGTGGGGGGTTGAGATGAGGGTGGGCGCTGCCAGAAAAAAGGAGCTAAACTGAACATTGGGGTTACATTGGGAGGTCTGTTCTGATTAACTGGTGTATCCCCTGCTCTACACCAACAGGGGATCCTTGAATATGGCAGCCTGTATATGGGAATGCTATATCCACTACTACTAGTTGCATTTTTCTAAATAAAACAGCATCCTTTATTGACAGGCCTATGCACTGGCCTCCATATCAAAAGGGGAGGGTTTGGCATGGGCCAGTATGTCCTATTGGGGTCTGTCCCAACCTCAAGGCTGTAGGTAGTCAGGGTGCAGAGGAACTTATGGCAGGGTTCTCCCATTGTACGTGATGAGCCCCCAGTTATCTTTAGCCACAGACATGTAGCTTTTTTAAAGCAACATTTAATGGCAACTTTCCCCAGCTCACTCCCTCAAGCTGGCCACCCACATTGCTTTATGATAGACCTGGAACTGGGTTGGAGGAATATGTACAACTGCTGCATGGAGGAAGGGAAGGCTCAGCAATCAAACCAAACCATGAATTTTGCCATGCATACGATTAACAAATTCAACCCATAGTAATACAGGGCATGGGGTCATACTGCCACAAACAAAAACAGTATGGCAATAAATGCCATAGGCAAAACGCTGTCCTCTGACATATCATCAGGCAAAACACTGACCCTAGCATAACAGCGCACACCCCATACAGTACAGTGGCACACTGTGTTTTTTGCAGTGGAGCTCTACCACTTGCACCCCCTGATGTGGGGGGTTTCATCCTCTCACATCCCACGGACTTAAAATAACCAACTCAGAGGGCCTCTGGATTTCAGGGATGGTGAGAAACTTGGAAGGGGGTAAAATTATTTTTCTTTACAAAATAAAAAGTGGCAACACCAGGAGACCTGGGGGGAACCGAACTGTGGATCCAGGTCTCCAACCCTGCCATGTGCTGGTGTCTTAGCAATTCCACCACTGGAGCTGCTTGACCAGGCACCATACACATGGCAACTTGATCCCTTTCAAGTTTCCACGCAGAGCAACAAGGGTAGCAGTAGTTCCCTACTGCTATTATACCCCTGTTGCTCTAAATGTTTCTGTGCTTTACACAGCGCTGTTCTTGCCATTCTGGTTTTGCAACAATGTATTGATCTGGTACCATAACACAGTAGCAAAGAAATTTAAGACTAGAAGGGACTCCATGTTAAATACAGTATATCTGTCCCCATCTTGTGTTCTTAAACACAGATGAACTACAGTAAGTTTGCTGAGCAAACATGCAGCAATTTATAACCCATTCAACCATTCAGAGTTCCTGGTGTTTGCTTTTGAAAGACGGAATTAGTGCAGGCTTACCATAAAAGCCAGTATTGTCTTCATATCTACTGTCTCTGCTGGTAGGCTGTTCCACTGAGAAAAGATGACCTTCGAGCTGGGCAGGCTGTCTGCTGGAGCTTTCTAATCTCTAGCTCTGTTTGCAAGAAAAAACACTTTTTTGGGATTCTGCATAGTTCCACTTTATCTCTGTAGAGTCTACATTTTTACTGTGTTCTACTAGTATTGAGTGGACATCTGTTTTTTTACACAATCAGTTTATTTTGGCTCAAGGTAGTTTGTCAGGAAATTTTTAGCTATAATTAGGGTCATATTGATATAGCGCTAGGAGAGTAGTTTCTTTTTTGTTTTATTCCTAGGGCCCATGCTATTTTGTAATTTTTCAGTCCTTAAACTCTTATACATTTTTATCTGCTGCTCACTTGCTTTCTTGTGGTGGCGTGTCTTCTGGTCATCTGGAGTTAACATCCATTGGGAGTGTGATTTAAAAAAAAAATATCTGCCCTAATAATTATCAGTATCCTGCTGTGATGATTGGGAAGGTGAAAATCATCAAATGAATATCTGCAGCAAGGCAACAAATAAGTAGTCTAACACCACAAGTTGCAAAACTGCTTCATGAGCCACAGCAGATCTTTTTTGGCCTTAGTGGGAGCGGGGTCTCCATGGCAAAGCTGTTTGGTGGCGTAGCTGGAAGTGGTTGCAGAGTGCTGCAAGTGGTGGAATTCAGAGGCTGGAGGACTAGTCATATCTGGACAATAATATTTTAGCCCTATTAAGTCAAAATCAGCTTTCAGCAAGCAGGCTGAGTAAGGGGGCTGTTTTATCAAAAGAGTAGTCAGAGGTGGTGAGACATCTGACCGGCTCTGGTCTCCCTCTTCTTACTTTTTCTCTTGGATATGTTTACTTCGAGTCAGCAGAGGCAGCGTTGTCTCCTAGAACATTCTTCTGTTAAAAAAAAAAACTGCATTACTGAGGTTTCTCTGATCGGAGCAGAGACGAAGTATCCATGTCTCTGGATACTACTCAGACAATTACTCTTTGCCTTCTTTATACTGCTGCTTTTTTGGCATCTGTTTTCATAGCTTTATGGACTGCACATATTCATATTCAGACTGGAATTCATTCTGCACTCAAATTTAAATATTCTGTCTATAATTTACTGTAGTTAGCCATTGCTGAGGTTTTATGAGTGTGGCTGATGTACTTGGTATGACTGCAGACTGCATGAGATTTATTATAACTATTCCTGTTATGGTTTGACTGGGTTGTATGTGTGTGCTGTAGTTTGGATTGGTTGCGGCATATATGTGTACAGTAGCATTATTTTTTTTGTATTAGTGTTTGATTGTGTGAGAGTAGATGCATCTCTGTTATCTGTGGTTTTGGGTGGGTTTTGCTTTAAGGGTGGTTTGATTTTGGGTAGGTTGTCAGAGGGATTTCAAATTAGTAATGTGATGGTTGGGTGGTAGTCCCATTCTTGCCTACTCTCCAGAGCAGCAGCATCAACTGTGTCCCTTCAGGAGAGGGGGATTGTATGGTAATGGCAGTGGTCATTGACCACTTCAGGGGTTGGGCATCCTCTTGAGATGTGGACAGAAACAATGTTTTGCTCAGAAGGGATTGGTGGTGTGTATGACTGAGTGTGTAACGTCAAGGAGGCACCCCAGGTGAAGATATCATGGACTTACCCAGCTTGTTGGTGCTAGGCAATTTCAACACTTGAGTTGATGATGAAGACTCTGTTTGAACAACAGTTGCTCCTGTTTATGCATTCATTGTGCCTTATACAGGCAGCTGCCACTGGGACGTACTCAAAAAAGCCATAACAGTCCATGTCTTAGATTTGGTCTTTGCATTGGGTCTTGACATTAGTAATGTCAGTGTTACGAACATACAAAATTTTCCAGCAGATAAAGGCCTAGAGGTCTATCAAGTCTGCTCGAATGTGCAGCTAGCACCCCTTATTCTGCAGCTGCCCTCCATTCCACCCTTCCCCTTCATTAACCCTCCCGCAGTGTTAATACAGTCAGGTGGCCAGATCATTATGCTGTTCAGTGCCTCTCTGGGGCTCCCTATTTTAAAACCTCCTCTGGTGGAGAGGGTCAGATTTTGCCCTTTGAAAAATCAGGAGTCATATATCTTTTTTTGATCCTGAGCATTTCAGGTATGGTATCGATATTTGCAGGGGTTGGAGAGAACGCCCTTATTACAGCCTGTTTACTCACTTGCACACTATCATGTTCACCCCTTGATGTCTCACCTGAGGTCATCCTAGTTTGATAATGACCTTAGGCAGCTGAAGAGTAAGGGCAGAGGCTGGACCATTCCTGGTGGAGATCTGGGTCAGAGGAGAACAAGTATTAGTATTAGTGGATGACCACAGAGAAAAAGACAGCATTCCTGTCATGTATGATCACTGAAGGGAAAAACTGACCAGCTCAACTTTTCAACAATGTTGACAGATTGCTAAATGCTCTCTATCTTCAGTTGGGTAGAGTTTTATTAACAGAAAGATGCAATGGGTTTAATCAATTTTTCCTTCACAAGGAGTACTCCATCAGAGTCAATATCTCCTCTGGTGACCTGTTACAGGTTGGCAGTGTTCATGAGGTGAGGGACTTAAGCACTTGATCACCATGGGTGGAGTTTGGATGTGTCCTGTCAGAAGAGTTCTTCTAAGTAGTTCTGAGGCTGTGCCTGATGCACGCATGTTGAACCCAGGGCCTACCAGCTTTCTCTCATGTTGCTGGCTGACCCTGGTTCCATTTATTGCTGAGATTATTAGGTCTTCAATTTGGAAGGATATTTCCCCACTTAACTGAAGAGGGCAATGGTAATGCCCACACTGAAGAAACCATCTCAGAACCTTGGGATCTGACAAGTTATAGGCCTATCTCAAAACTCCCTTTTTTAGTGAAGATAACAGAACAGGTAGTAGTGGTACAGCTGCAGGACCACTTGGAATGTTTTGTGATCCTTGAGCCATTACAGTCAGGGTTTAGGCCTTTGCACTAGTCAAGGTGGTCAGTGACCTTCTCCTGGAAAGAGACAGCAATTAGTGTTCCATCATGGTAATCATGGTACTGCTCAATCTTTACTCAGTTTTTAATACAGTGAATCATGAAGTATTATTGAGCCATTTGAGGCACTATGTAAGACTCACTGGTGCAGTGTTATGGTGGTTTGAGTCCTACCTGTCCAGCAGAGTACAGCAGGTGACATTACATGGTAACAGCTTGAGTGCTGCTGTGGGGTGCCTCAGGGGTTGATTTTGGCCCCTTGTTATTCATCATGTACATGTTGCCTTTAGGAGAGATCATTAGGCAGTATCTGTGTTTTCACTGCTCTGCAGATTATATACAGATCTATCTGTTGTGTGCAGCTGAAGGGGTCAACATGGTAGATGTTCTGTATGAGTGTCAAATAGAAATTCAGGACTGAATGGTATCACACTGGCTCCAACCGAACTCATCAAAGACTGAGGGCTATTGGTGAGACTGGGCCATGTGTGACACAGAATAGTGATATTGCCTTGTTACTATCATTAAATGGCATTACACTACTAGCTGTTAAGAAGGTAAGGAATTTGGGCTTCACTGTGGACAGTGGATTAACTTTAGAACACCAGGTAGCAGCTATTGTCCACAGTGTTTTTTACGACTTCGTAATATTGACAGAAGCTGAACCTATCTGACTGTCACTGAACTGGAAACACTTGTGCATAGTTTCATTACTTCCCGACTGGATTACTGCAATACTCATCACTTAGGGTTATCTGTGGGGCTGGTACATTGCTTGCAGCTTGTGCAGAACTCAACAGCCCATCTGATTTCAGGGACTTCACATGCCATGCATATGGCTATGTTCATGAAACCTAGGTACCAATACACAGCAAATGTATGCCAAGTACAACAGCAAGTAGAGTGGGGCAGAATATGGGCAGATATGTGGGGAAGGTGGAGAGGAAACTACACATTGTGGTGCACCTGGGAACAAATGATCTGGAAGGGAGAAGGATAGATGAGGTACAAGACAGCTTCGGAGAAGTGGAGAAACTATGCAGCAAAGAAAGAACAATGGTAGCCTTCTCAGAAGTTCTGCCAGTGCCAAGGGCTAGCTCGGACAGGAAGAGCAGAATCAGTGACTTCAACAAGTGGCTGAGGGAATGGTGTTTGTCCATGGGGTATGGATTGGTGGGGGACTGTGGTAGTACATGGGATAACACAGATGGATCTTTATGCAGGGGACAGGTTACACCTCAGCAGGGCAGGGTCACAGGTGTTGAAGCAGAAGCTGGGGGGGTTCATCAATGAAAGGAATTATTTAAACTAGGTGGGGGGAGGCATTGGAGCAGTAAATCACCAGGAGAGGGGGTCCCATGGACCTCCAACCACCACTGGAATAGATACAACCTTAGGTGAAATAGGGGTTGAAGTGAAGGGCAAAGAAGCAGGAAGGAAAGGAGCAGTGTGGAGAATGGTTTCACTAAATGCTAGCAGCCTGGGGAATAAGTTGGCAGAATTGTAAGCATTGATAGCAAAGGGGGAGTTGGACATAGCTGCCATTACTGAGATGTGGGCAATCAAGCACCATAACTCGGACCTAACCATTCCATGGTACAGACTATTCTGGAGGGATAGAGATAAAGGCAACGCTGGGAGGGTTGGCAGTTATGTAAGGGAAGGGATCAAATGTAATGGGGAGGAAGGGGAGTTTGGCAGGACGGAAGTAATCTGGCTGCAACTACACAGCCAGAAAGGGACAAAGATCTGTCTGGGGGTCATTTATAGACCTCTAGCCCAGAAAGAGGACATTGACAGGAAACTGGGGGAGCAGATAAGGAGGCATAGTGGTAAAGGGAGCACAGTGGTGGTGGGAGATTTTAATTTACCAAGGGTGGATTGGAACATTCCAACAACCACTTGCATCAGGGAGCAGATCCACCTGGAAGCGTTCCAGGATGACTTCCTTACCCAGACGGTAATAGAGCCAATGAGGGAGGGGAAGATACTAGACCTGGTACTGGAGGATGGTGAATAGGTCAGGGATGTATGAGTGGAGGAACATCTAGCAAGCAGTGACCACCACCCAGTGTGGTTCTCAATCAATCTGGGTAGGGCAGTAGCCACTACAAAAACTATGGTCCTGGACTTCAAAAGGGCAGACTTTGGCAGGATGGTAAAAATATTGGAAAGTTGTATGGCAAGCATCCACCCTGAAATGGACATGGAACAAAAATGGGCAGTCATCAAGGCAGGACTGGTTGAAGCCACTAAAACCTGTATCAAGAGACAGAGCAAGAAAGCCAGGAACAGGAAACCAAGTTGGATGAGTAGAGAGGCAGTGGAGAAGGTGAGGGAGAAGAGAAATGCATTTAGGCTCTACAAGAGATCCAAAAGGGCAGAAGACAGAGAAGAATATGTGAAGAAATCCAGAGAAGTGAGCAGAGTGGTAAGGGCAGCAGAGGTGGCTAGGGAACAGAGGTTAGTGCAGGGGATCAAAGAAGGAAGAAATGATTTCTTCAGATATATCAGAGAGAAGAGGAAGAGCAAGGATCAAATTGTTAGGATTAAGAGGGGAAGTAGTTGGGTAGAAAAGGGTGCTGAGCAGGCAGAAGTACTTAATGAATACTTCTGTTCAGTCTTCACCAAGGAGACAGATGAGAACATCCCTGAGAAGAAGGGTGAGGTGGGAGAGGGTAGAAGAGAAGCAACCATGGATGGGGAAATCACAGTGGAAAGGGTGAGGGAGGTGAGGGAGGGCCTAAAGTCCCTGAAGGTGCACAAGGCACCTGGTAGAGATGGAGTCCACCCCAGGGTGCTGAGAGAGTTGGCAGAGGTCCTGGTAAGGCCATTAGTGGCCCTGATCAGTACCTCTCTGAACTCAGGGTGCTTGTCCAGGGACTGGATTGAAGCACATGTGGCACCTCTCCATAACAGTGGGCCCAAGGATGAACCAGGGAATTGTAGACTGGTAAGCCTTACTGCAATTGTGGGAAAACTGATGAAGACAATCTTCAAGGAAAAACTGGTGCAATTTCTTGAGGACAACAATCTCCGGGACAGCAGACAGCATGAGTTTGTCTCAGACAGATCCTGCCAGATGAACTTGGTTGATTTTTATGATTGGGTTACAAAGGCACTGGACAGGGGACATGCGATGGATGTCCTCTACCTGGATTTCAGCAAGGCCTTTGACTCAGTGCCACACGGTAGGCTGACCTACAAGTTGAGGAGTCTGGGAGCAGGGAGGAAACTGGTAAGATGGGTCAAGAACCGGCTGCAGGGTAGATGGCAGAAGGTAGCAGTAGGGTGGAGGCATCTGAACCCAGGGCAGTAACAAGTAGTGTACTACAGGGCTCAGTGCTGAAACTGGTTCTGTTTAACATTTTCATAGCTGACATTGCAGTGGGGATTAAGAGAAAGATCAGTCTCTTCGCAGATGACACAAAGATTTGTGCCAAGGTGGATGGGGTCGGGGGAGAGGAACAAAAGTACTTCAGGAGGATTTGATAAAACTGGAGGAATCGTCTCATTTGGCAGCTTGGTTTCAATGTCAAGAAGTGCAAAGTGATGCATTTAGGAGGCAAAAAACCCAGGACAGAATTACTGACTGGAGGGTGTCCCAGTAACAAATTCCAAGAAGGATCAAGGGAGTACTGGTAACCGGGGAGATGAACCACTCTGCTCAGTGCAGAAAGGCAGCAGCAAGGGCAAAAAGGATGCTAGGGTGCATAGCAAAGGGGAATAACTTCTAGGCATGAGGAGGTCATTTTGCCCTGGTACAGGTCCCTAGTGAGACTGCACCTAGAGTACTGTGTGCAATTCTGGCCCCCTACTTGAAAAGGGACATCAAACTACTGGAAAGGGTACAGCGCAGGGCAACAAGAATTATCCTGAGGCTTGGAGACAGACCATATGAGGAGAGACTGAGACAGCTCAACATGTATACCCTGGAGGAAAGAAGGGAGAGAGAGTTGATATTATTGAGACCTTCAAGTACCTGAAGAGTTTGAACAAAGTAGACACCAGGTGTATGTTCAGTCTGAAAGGCAGAAGGGAAACCAGAGGCACTTTATGAAGCAGGAAGGGTGCAAGTTCAAGAGAAAACTGAGGAGGCACTGTTTCACAGAAAGGATGGTGGCAGGGTGGAACACTCTTCCAGAGGAAGTTGTATCATTACAGAGTGTTGGGGGCTTCAAGAGGGGGTGGGACAGATTCAAGGGGAGGGTACAAATCAGGAGGGGATGGGAGATGTGGGAGAGCATATATGGGGGGCAGATGCAATGTAATGGACTGAAATGCTGCACACTCGAGCAGACTAGATAGACCGAATGGCCTGTATCTGCTGGCAATTTCGTATGTTCATATGTTCGTAAATGTTCTGGGGTGTGTAACTTTGAAAATCTAGCTGTCTGCCTGATGGTTCTTTATCTGTTTGTACCCTCTCACATGTATAGATAGATTAAATAACTTCAGTTTGCTAAAGCAAATACTTTTTAACTTATTACACTTAGATCATCTATTTTGTTGCCATTGTGCAGTGCTTAAATGTGATATAAAAAACAGGCAACATTTACGTGAGTTGTTTTGCTTTTCCCCCTACGTGAGCTGGCACTAAAACATTTTTTATTATGTATTTTATTGAGTGCTTCTTGCCATTTGTTGTTTTTATTGATTTTATGGCGTATCTACATTTTATGATAATTGTGGGGGTCTGTGTCGTTTGTACTGTCTGGTGTCCACAAGAATGTCTTTCTGCCCAAGGGACTTTACTTAAGACCACATTTTTCTTATTTTCCATTTATTCTGTTCCCTCTCCCCTTCCCATCCTAATGTATACTTTGCCACATTGTCAAGCATTTATGCTGCTCCCCTGAGTCAGCGTGCTTGACCTTTGCTCCCCTGTGCTGACGGTGTCCACATCTCATCGCCATACAAACATCACGGTGAGAAGCCCGTTTTTGGCTTTGATCTGCTTCAGGATTCCCGTAGCATGTCTACAGTGGGCAGCTACAATTTTACCCTTAAAACCCACTGCAGACAGTAGCCAGTCCCTTTCACCAACACAGAGTTCGATCCTTTTTGTTCATTGCGTCCACTGCCAGTTCCCCCAAACAAACACCACAGAGAGCAGCCAGTGTACAAACGTCGAGCATGAGTGTTCTCAATCGGAACCAGAAGACTCACAACCCACTGCAGTTACCACAATTCATATTCCTGCTCTTTCTGAGTTTTCAATGCCTTGAGTAGGTAGGCTTCCTTTGTGACAAATACTGTTTTATTTTCTTAAATTAACTGCAGTATCAGGCCATTTCAGGCACCAGTGCTGCTGGTGTCTTTGTACAACACCACACTGTGGTTGGTTTCTTTTAACATGTGCCACATTTTACACTCAAGACAGGGCTTTTTATGAGAAAGCATTAACATTATTCTGTAATTCATTTTTCTGAGCCCTGCCTTGTGTGCAAAAAGTGCATTAAAGTTTTTTTTTTTTTTGGGGGTGCAGGCTTTCAGCCTCAATCCTGGTTCCCAATTATAAAATTGTGTCACCCGTGTGTTGGGGTGGGGGTTGGGGGTGGCAGTGCTCCTCAAAACTACCATGCTGTCCATGTGTTGCTGGCCAAGTGCACCTGAACAAATATAAAAGCTTCATATTTAGAAAAAAAAGCTTTGTCCTGGTGTGTTTGGTCAGAGGTGTTCAGCTATCTTGGTCTGTGAGGGTTGGGGGTTTGCTCTGTTTGTGCTGTTTAGTAATGTTACCTCCAAATGCAATGTCCGTCTATTGCTGGCCAAGCAGACCTGGACAAAATTATGTAAAAGCTTGGTATTTAAACATCTTTGTTTTTGGTCCAGGTGGGTTTGCTCAGAGACGCTCAGCCATCTTGTGCACCCTTACCTTGTTGGGAGGGGGAATGCAAAAATGTTGATTTTGAATGTTGTTAGCCAGCAGGATGTCCAACCATCGATGGGCAAGCACACCTGGAAAAATGTATTTAAAAGTGCAGCCTGCAACTTCTGGTTCTTTGTCCAGGTGTGTTTGTACAGAGACGCTCATCTATCTTGTGTTCCATGTGGCCTTGGCTTGTAAAGAGGGGGGGCGCACTGTTTGCTGTGGTTGTTTTGTTGCTGAAATGTTTGATTTGTGATGTTACTAGCCAGCATGATGTCTGACCATCGCTGGCCAAACACACCTGGGAAAATGCAACAGCTTAGTTTTGTGTTAAATTTAAAAAAATATATGGGCCTGCCACTCTTTGTCCCAGAGTGTTTAGTAATAGACGCTCAACCATCATGTGTACCATGCAGCTTTGGCTTGGGGGGAGGGATTGTACTGCTTGCTGTGGTTCTTTTGTTGATGAAATGTTTATTTTAATGTTATCAGGCAGTATGATGTCCGACCGTCGATGGCCAAGCACACCTGGGCAAATGTAACAATTTAATTTGTGTTAAATTAAAAAGAAAAATAAATATGGGCCTGCCACTCTGTCCCAGTGTGTTCTCGGTCATAGATGCTCACCGTGCGGTCTTGGCTTGGGTGGGGGGGGTGAATTGTATTGTTTGTCTCTTGTTTTCTTGCAGAAATATTTATTTTGAAATGTTGCTTGCCAGCATTATGTCCAACTGTAGCTGGGCACACACACCAGGACAAAAACAAAATAGAAAAATTGTGGCCCTGCCAATGTTTATCCAGGTGCATTTGCTCAGACACTTTGCCATTTTGTGCACCATGTGGTCTTTGTCCTCTTTCCTACAGTTTATCACACTGTGTACCATGTGAAACCTTTTTGGCGCAGTCCGTCGTATTGTGTAGCATGTGCAGCCTCCCAGGAACACTGTATCAAGTAGAATGTGCAGCTCCCTCAGTACGCCACCTAGCGTCTTTTCTTCAGTACATCATCCTGTGTACCATGTGTGACCTTTTCAGTGCAGTCTGTTGTATTGTGTAGCATGTGCAGCCTCCCAGGTACACTGTATCCAATGGAATGTGCAGCTCCATCAGTACGCCATCTTGCCTTTTTTCTTCAGTTTATCATCCTGTGTACCATGTGTGACCTTTTCAGCGCAGTCCATTGTATTGTGTGGTATGTGCAGCCTCCCAGGTACACTGTATCAAGTGGAATGTGCAGCTCCATCAGTACGCTGTCTAGCATCTTTTCTTCAGTTCATCATCCTGTGAACCATGTGTGTCCTTTTCAGCACAGTCTGTCATATTGTGTAGCATGTGCAGCCTCCCAGGTACACTGTATCCAATGGAATGTGCAGCTCCATCACTATGCCATCTTGTCTTTTTTCTTCATTTCATCATCCTGTGTACTATGTGTGACCTTTTCAGCACTGTCCATTGTATTATGTAGCATGTGCAGCCTCCCAGGTACACTGTATCAAGTGGAATGTGCAGCTCTGTCAGTACACTGTCTAGGATCTTTTCTTCAGTTCATCATCCTGTGAACCATGTGTGACCTTTCTGGTGCAGTCCGTCATATTGTGTATCATGTGAAACCTCCCAGGTACACAGTATCTAGTGGAATATGCAGCTCAGTATGCATCTAGCATTTTTTCTTCAGTTCATCATCCTGTGTACCATATGTGACCTTTTCAGTGCAGTCCTTGTGCTGTGTAGCATGTGCAGCCTCCCAGGTACACTGTATCCAATGGAATGTGCAGCTTCATCACTACGCCATCTTGTCTTTTTTCTTCAGTTCATCATCCTGTGTACCATGTGTGAACTTTTCAGAGCAGTCTGACGTATTGTGTAGCATGTGCAGCCTCCCAGGTACACTGTATCCAGTGGAATGTGCAGCTCCGTCAGTACGCCATCTTGCCATTTTTCTTCAGTTCATCATCCTGTGTACCATAGTGATTGATTGATTGATAAAAGATTTATTTTTATACAGGTAATTTTGTTGGGAAAACTCCATTTACAACAAATTCCTCTGGTATCTTCTTAAAAGTTACAAACAATACAAAATTAACAACAAAATAGCATTTCAAAACGTACACTAGAAACTAAAAATCACAATATGATGTCTAAAAACATTTACATTGAACTTTCAAGAAATTGTGCAATTCAAATTTGAACATGTGCAGCTCAGCAATCTTGATTAATTCAATTGGCAGTTTATTCCAGTGTTTGACTAAACTATTTTGTAATGTCATAACTCCCATTCTATTCATGATTCTGTTTGTGGGTATCTTCACTGATGTTTTTCTCAATTTGACAGTATACAATAATTCTCCTTCTGACTGAATCACATATTTTAATGGATGCAATAAATTTTCAGTATGAATCAATCAATGGCAGATCATGGTCCACAGGTAATCTTTCTTAGCTGCAGGTTGCAACCAATAAAGATCCTGACAGACTAGGCAATGGTGTGTCCCATAAGCCTTTCTTGTTATGTATTTCCCCATATGATAATACATTTGGTCCAGTTTGGCCAATGATTTTTGGTTTGAATACATATAGAGAAAGGATCCATATTACAATACAGGCAAATGTACTTGTTTTACCAATCTGGCTCTAGTGTCACTAGACAAACAACCTGATATCCTTCTAAGGGATCCCAACCTCTGACTAACTCTCGTAATCTGTAAATGTATATGTTCTGAGAAAGTCATCCAAGAATCCACAAGGACTCCTAAATAGTTATTTATTTATTTATTTATTGAAACATCAGTTTAAAACCTTTGAGCCAGAGGTTCATTTACAAAGATACCTCATCACAGTGAGGACAAACAGTACAGACATGCTTATACAATATGGTCATTACAAAATAGGGAGAGACATGTGAACATATAGTGGTTACAGTTTGTGGATACACGGTCGAACAAGACCAAGCAGGTTCAGCATAAATTTATACATCAGGAAGCAGTCGTGGGCTATACATTAATACACAATATAGATACATACAGAGAGGTGGAAGACCATAGATAGCACTAGGAAAAGGTAGGGAGTAGCCACTAAGGGAGTTTTGTCAGACCATATGAGCAGAAACAGACTAGATACAGCCACAGTGGCAGGAGGTGAGTAGGTGATTACGGAGAGAGGTTTTAAAGCTGGAGATTGTGGGAGCATTAGCGATACTGGTAGGGAGGGAGTTAAACCAGGATGGGGCTCTGTAATTGAAGGCCCTTTGACCCCGTGAGGTTCTTGCCCTCAGTACTGACAGTGTGGCTATACTGGAGGATTGAGTAAGTAATAGTGGGTTTGCTAGGTGGATAGAGGCAGTCAACCCAGGTGGGGACATACCAAGGAGAGTTTTTTTAGTAAGGAGGCCGATTTGGTACCTGAGACGTTCATCTAGGTTGAGTAGATTAGCTTGGGCATATAAATGGCAAGTATGGGTTAGTCTGGGAGCCCCAGTGATTAACCTACAAGCTTTATTTATGGTGAGGTGGATTTTGTTTAGGGAAGTATGATCAGCAGCCCCATAAACTGGCAAACCATAGTCTACTAAGGGTAGTATGGAGGATGTGACCGCGAGTCTAAGGGCATCAGGGGGGAGACAATTTTTGTGGTGGTAGAGCATACCCAGCCGCATATTGGAGGCTGAGGCTAGGGCCGAAATATGGGCATGGAATGTAAGGGCATGGTCGAAGGATATCCCAAGGTACTTGTACGAGTAGACTTGCTTGAGTGGTACCTTGAAACTGGCGAGGACCTGAAGAGGGAATTTACTAGCTTTGTTCTGGGGGTGGGCAAAGAGCATGGCTTTGGTTTTTTTAAGATTTATTACAAGTCGGTGCTCTTTAAACGAGACTTCAGAAGTATTATAAGAAGATTGCAAGGAGTCCTGGAGGGTGATAGGGTTACGGGCGGAGGCAAATATAACGGTATCGTCTGCATAAAGTAAGAGTTTACCCTTACATGCAGCAGGCAGGGAATTGAGATAGAGGGAAAAGAGCAGGGGCCCAAGAATGGAGCCCTGGGGTACACCAGAGAGGATAGGGCAGGAGCTGGAGAGTGTCCCATTGAGTTTAACACACTGGGAGCGTGCAGACAGGTAGCTGAAGCACTAGGAGACAGGCCCAGTGGCAAAGCCAATGTGGCTGAGGGTGGCCATAGGAAGTCATTTATAGGAAGTCACAGTCTGAACTAAAGTTCCATCTGCGAATCTAATCTACACGTCTGAGACATTTTTATTTGTTTGAGTACCCACAGAAAAAATCATACACTGGGTTTTATTTAAACTTATTAACAGGCCAGAGTTCCTCATCCAAGTCTCCATGCAGGAAAAATCTGTCTGGAGCTGCTGTCTCAGTTCATCGGGATTGTTTGTAGATGCCACAAGAACTGTATCATCCACATACAGCTGGATATCTGTAGCCAACATCTGATTTACTAGATTGTGTATGTAGATATTAAACAACAACTGGGCCCAAAATTGAGCCCTGTGGAATCCCTCTATCAATATCCACCAGACCTGAGACAGCAGCCCCACACTGGGCACATTGTCTATGTTCTGAAAAATAAGATTTAAACCACAGGAGAGCTGCTTCATGTATCCCTATATCAGACAACATTTGTAACAATAAGTCATGCGGTACCAGGTCAAAAGCCTTACTGAGATCTACAAACACCACCCCAGTACTCCTACCCTGATTTAATGATGTAGTTATCAGGTTATTGAAGTCAATTAGGGCAGTGTTCGTTGACCTTCCCTCTCTAAACCCACACTGGAAATTTGTTAAAATGTCTTCTTATTTCAGATACTGGCCAAGCTGATAATTTACCAGCTTCTCCAGTACCTTCACAAGGATAGGAAGTAAAGTTATTGGCCTGTAATTTGAGGGAAGTGTATTATCTCCACATTTGTGTATAGGCACAACTTTCCCTGCTTTCCATATGACCTTTTCAGCACTGTCCATCATATTGTGTAGCATGTGCCACCTCCCAGGTACACTGTATCCAGTGGAATGTGCAGCTTCATCAGTACTCCATCTTGCCTCTTTTCTTCAGTCCATCATCCTCTGTACTGTGTGTGACCTTTTCAGTGCAGTCAATCATATTGTGTAGCATGTGTAGCCTCCCAGGTACACTATAAGTGGAATGTGCAGCTCTGTCAGTACACTTTTTACCATCTTTTCTTCAGTTCATCAGCCTGTGTACCAAGTGTGACCTTTTCGGAGCAGTCTATCATATTGTGTAGCATGTGCAGCCTCCCAGGTACACCATATCCAGTGGAATGCACAGCTCTATCGGCATGCCGTCTTGCCTCTTTTCTTCAGCTCATCATATTGTGTGCGAAACCTTTTCAGCACCCTTCTTATTTGCTGCAGAATTACTATATTTGCATGGAATACTGATTTTCTGCTGTTCCTCGGATCTAAAAGCTGATTGTCTTCAACTTTCTTTTATTTTAAGTCATGAGCAACCAATGGAGAAGACAATGTGTGTCTGCAAACACGCTGCCGAAAGCTTCAGTAATTTTAAACCCTCTCTGTGTAAAAGCAAGATTGCATCATTATAGAGAGAAGATGTAGGCTGACACCAGTTGTTATTAAGAATATAAACAGAAATCCATGTCCCATGCAAAGGCCCACAGGGAGAACATGAATGAAGTGCAGCGTGCTATCCATCAAGAGAAAGAGAAAGAGTGCCTTAGGCAGTACTGACTGAAGCCTAAGGAAAAGAAGGCCCTGGAAAGTGTACAGTCACCAGAGCAGGCCAAAAGAATAATCACAGCCAAGGAAGAGAAAAAGAAGCAAGTGCATGCAAAATGGAGCGAGCAGAAAAAAGAGCAGTGTGAAGCAATGATGGCACAGAAAATAAGACAGATAAATCAAAGAAGATGTAAAAAGTACAATGCGAGACATGCAGCAGAAATGGCTGAAAATACCATCACCACCAGCACCCCCACAGAGACACCAACAATGGTGCCACATCTGAGTTTCAACCAAGTCCCAACTGACCCCATTCAGCAAATACCATCAGGAAAGCAGTGCAAAGGGCATGTGGAGGGTTACCATGATCACCATCCCACATTGCTGCCACAGTTGCCCACCTTGTCAATTCTGCATCACGAGCCAAGAAGGCAGCATTGGAGAGACAAAACCTCACTTGCCGTACAAACCTGCAGGAGAAATTTGTGAAAGTGGTAAAGGAGAAACTGAGCATTCTAAAATGCAGCAAAAAAACTGAGGGAAGACAAGTAAGACGAGAATTTATACGTTTGTTTGTCAATTCTGAAAAAATATAATTTGCAATGAACTGCAAGCAACACCTTCAGCATCAGCTGAACCAGGATGATGACCATAACAAGGGGCATTAAACAAGACTCACACAAATCTGCATTGCCTGGTGAAACTGTCCAGCAAGTGAGGGACTTCTACAAAGGGGTAGCCATGCCACTGCCACACAAAAAAGCATTCTCCAAATGAACTGGCAAAACAAAGTCATTCCTGGCAAAACCTGTATCTGTGCTGCATGCAGAGTTCTGCACTGAAAATCTGGAACTATCAATTGGAAAAAGTAAGTTTAATACTTTTCAGCCACAGCACATTGAACTTGCAAGGGAACAGAGTCTGGAGCAATGCCTCTGTGAATACTGTGCAAATGCAGTATTGAAGCTTCATTCATTAAATCTTGCCACTGATACGCATTACACACTGGAATTTCAAGTGCCAAATATTTATGACATGGTGGCAATTATGATGTGCAGAAGGGTACTGGGACAAGTAGTTTATGGAAAAGAATGTGCTGAAATTACTTGTAACACCTGTAGCACCAGTGCGCTTGAGGACAGATTTGCTACCTCCTGAAACAGCATGGATGGGATACAGTGAGATGGCAGCAGTGGGAGACTGTAAAAGTGACTCTTAACAAGGGGCAAACTAAGTCCTGTAAAGTACTGAAAACAAAGAAAATAGCACTTTCTAATTTTGTAGGACTCATGAAGGAAGATTTCACATTTTGGGGGTGTCACCTGCATGTGGCATCATGGCAGCACCACCAATTCAAAACATTGTCCAAAAGTATGCCTGAGGGATGGGTCCTAATGGTTTTGGACTTTGCTGAGAATTACGCCTGCAAATATCAAGACAAAGTGCAGTCATGTCATTGGCATCCTGATCAGGCCAGTGTACACCCAGTGGTTTACTACTACCGGTGCGAACACTGTACAAGCACTGTAAATTAATCCTTGTTTTTCATTTCAAGTGACTTGAAGCACAGCCACAGTGCCATGAGTCATTTTGTGAAACTGGCAAACGTACACCTTCAAACAGTTTTGGCCATAACCATCACTAAGGGGGTGCAGCTCACAGATGGATATGGTAACCAGTATAACTCTAAGTCTGCCTTCTATGACATTTCACAAGGGCACACAAAATATGGCTTCCCCATTGAATGTGCCTTTTTTGGATCCTGCCATGGAAAAGGCCCCTCTGACGATGAGATTGGGGTCATCAAATCAATGGCAACTAAGGCAGTGACTCAAGACTAGCAGTCATAGCCTCAGCAAAATAACTCTTTAAGTACTGCGACAAAACCCTAAGAATGCATCTTATTGATGATGGATGCAAACATTCCTTAAGAACATTCTTTTGGGTGGCTGACGATAAGATACGCTGGCCAGAAGGACCCATTCTTAAAACTGTACAGGAGACATGCAAGGTACAGAGTGTCAGATCAGTTGCCGATGGTATAGAAACATAGAAACATAGAATTTGATGGCAGATAAGGACCGCTTGGCCCACCGAGTCTGCCCATTCCCCTACCTGATGGATAAGCTGCAGATTCTAGTTAATCAACAGCTTACTTCCTCCTGCCCCCCACTAGAATTGCCTTAAGCCTGTCCCATGCATTCTTGAATTCTTCCACTGTTCCTGACTCCACAACCTCCTCAGGAAGGCTATTCCATGCCTCCACAACTCTCTGTGTGAAAAAATACTTTCTAACATTACCTCTGAGCAGTCCCCCTTCTATCTTCAAATTGTGCCCCTTTGTTCCTGCACATCTCTTCTTCTGAAAGATACTACCCTCTTGTACCTTGTTAATTCCTTTGAGATACTTGAAAGTTTCTATCATGTCCCCCCTCTCCCACCTTTCCTCAAGGGTATACATATTAAGCTGCTTTAGTCTTTCCTTGTACGTCTTCTGGTACAGACCTTGCACCATTTTGGTTGCCCTCTTCTGAACAGCCTCCACTCTGTCTATGTCTTTGCGGAGAAGGGGTCTCCAGAATTGCACGCAGTACTCCAGATGGGGTCTCACTAACTGTCTGTAGAGAGGGATAACAACTTCTTCTTTTCTACTGTTGATGCCTCTTGCTATGCATCCCAGTATCCCCCCAGCCCTCCTTACTGCCTTCTCACATTGCTTGCCCACCTTTAGGTTATCTGATATAATTACTCCTAGGTCTCTTTCAATTTTTGTTGTTGTTGTTAACTCACCCCACCACTGTGTACTCTTCCCCTGGGTTTTTGTTTCCCAGATGCATTACCTTACACTTCTTTGCATTGAATCTGAGCTGCCATGTATTTGACCATTCCTCTAACCTTGCCAAGTCCCTTTTCATTCTTTGCACCCCACTTTGTGTATCAACCCTGTTGCAGATCTTTGTGTCATCTGCAAAGAGGCATACCTTTCCTTCCAGGTTCTCTCCAATGTCACTTATACAGATATTAAAGAGGACCGGTCCCAGTACCAAACCCTGCGGTACCCCACTAGTTACCCTCCTTTCTTCACTGTGGACTCCGTTAACTATTACCCTTTGCATCCTGTTGTCCAGCCAGTTTTTTTATCCAGGCTACCACCTTGGGACCCACTCCAAGGCTGGCTAACTTGTCTATTAAGCTTTTGTGTGAGACTGTGTCGAATGCCTTGCTATAATCTAGGTAGACCATATCCACAGCCCCTCCCTGGTCTACTGCTTTGGTCACCCCATCAAAGAAATCTATTAGGTTCATCTGACATGACCTTCCTGCTGTGAAACCATGCTGCCTTGGGTCTTGTGCCCCACTGGCCTCTAGGTACTCAACAATTCTTTCCTTCAGAAGTGATTCTATCATTTTTCCTACCACTGAAGTCAAACTAACTGGTCTGTAGTTTCCTGCCTCTGCCCTGTTCCCACTTTTGTGAAGTGAAATCACATTTGCCCTCCTCCAGTCCTCAGGTACAACTCCATCCTCCCATGATTTGTTAAAGAGCGTAGTTAGTTGTGTTACTAGTTCTACCCTTAGTTCTTTTAGTATTCTTGGGTGAATCCCATCAGGTCCCATTGCTTTGTCCACCCTCAGTTTAAAGAGTTCTTTCAAAACCATTTCTTCTGTGAATGGACTGGTATTGACTCCCCTATTCAGAGTTTCTCCCTTGTTTGGTTTAGGCACCTCCTCCTCCTCATCTGTTGTGAATACTGAGCAGAAATATTCATTCAGTATCCCTGTTTTTTCACAGTCACCCTCTGCCCACATTCTCTCTCCTTTATTAAGTCTCTGTATCCCTCCCTTGGTCTTTCTTCACTCCCTAATGTACCTATAAAAGGTTTTATCCCCCTTCTTAACAGAGTTGGCTATCTTTTCCTCAGTTTGTGCCTTTGCTATTCTGACTGCCTTCCCTGCCTCCTTCTGCTTTAACTTATAAAGTCCTCTGTCCTGCTCCTTCTGTGTTTCCTTACATTTCATGATTGTTATCCTTTTCTCCTTAACCGTCCCTGCTACCTCTTTTGAGAACCATAGTGGTTTTTTCCTTCATTTTGTTTTATTGATTTGCTTCACACAAAGGCTTGTTGCCTCTGCAATGGCTGTTTTGATTATTCCCTATTGTTCCTCCACCCCTCCTTCCTGCCCATTTTCTAGTGCTTTTCTAAGACACTCTCTCATTTTCCCAAAGTCAGCCTTCCTAAAGTCCAATACTCTTGTTTTTGTATGGCTTGACTCTATGGCTGTGTTTATTGTGAACCACAGTGTTTGGTGGCCCCTTGTTCCCAGATGGCTACCGACTTCTAAATCTGAGATCCTGTCTCCTTCCCCATTTGAGAGCACCAGGTCTAAGATTGCTCACTCCTGAGTGGGTTTCAACACTAGCTGTCTGAGGCATGCCCCCTGTAGGTCATCAAGAATGACCCTGCTCTTGGATGTGCCTGCAGCAAAGGTACTCCAGTTAACATCTGGCATATTCAGGTCCCCGATCAACAATATCTCCCCTTTTTCTGCCATTTTAAGGATGTCTTCTATCATTTCCTTGTCCATTTCCTCCCCCTTGGATGGAGGTCTGTACCCAACCCCCATGCGGATTGTGGTTCCATTTCCTGTCTCCAGGGTGACCCATAGTGACTCATCAACTTCCTGTTTACTCTTTAGTTCTGGTGCTTTAATCCTTCCCTTATATAGAGAGCTACTCCTCCTCCTTCTCCTCCTCTTCTACCCACCCTGTCCCTCCAGTAGACTGTGTATCCTGGTATGTTGACTTCTCATTCATCGTTCTCTGTGTACCATGTTTCAGTGACTGCCACAATATCCAGGCATCCCTCTTCCATCAAGGCCACTACTTCAGGGAGCTTGTTGCGTAGACTGTGGGCATTGGTACTCATCACCTTCCATTTGTTTTTTACTGCCTTACCCCTTTTAGCCCCATCCCTGTCCTTAACACCTTTTTCTGCATTTATCCCTGTCCTGCTTCCTACTGACTTCTCTGCCTTGGTGTTTACTTCTCTAAACTACTGGGCTTTGTGGGGGGAAGGATGGGATTTCCCTGCTCCTTTTCAGTACCTCCTCCCTTGGCTAGTTTAAATGCTTGCCAATGAAGCATTTAAACCTGTCACCAAGGATCCTGGATCCCCCAGACAGATTCAGACCATCGCACCAGTATAAGCCTGCATCCCTCCAAGTGGCTCCCCAGTCCCCAATGAAGCCAAAACCCTGAGCTCCACAACAGTTTTTCAACCATCCATTGAATCCCATGGTGTGGAATACCATAGCATCATCCTTGCCATAGACAGGCAGCACCTCCGAGAAGGTTACACTACATGCTACTTATCTAAGGCCCCTCCCCAACTCTACAAACTCCTCTTGCTCTGCTCTGATCCCATTTACAGCCAGATCATTTGTCCCTAGGTGGAAAATGACATCCAGTTCCCTCCCTCGTGCAGCTGCTCCCGCGATCCTGAGGATTCGCTTCCTGTCCCTCCAAGTCATGGTGCCAGGCAGGCACCTTACCTCCCAATCCGCTTATCCCCCACGTCTACCCCTCTAATGATTGAGTCCCCCACCAGGAGTTGTTTCCTTCCCCTGTGGGATCTCATACCACCCTCCTTTGGGTCTCCTTCGTGGAGGTTCCCAGCATCCTTCTTGGTCTCCACTGCAGGTGCCTCCATAGAGGAACCACTCTTTGCCAAAACAGCATATGAATTGTGGAAAGCTACAATTGGAGGGATGCACCTCTGTTCCATCACCCTCTCCCTCCCTGAGCCCACCGTGGTCCAACTGCTCCTCTCTCTTGCAACCTATGAGGTAACGGTGATGGCCCTTGTGGTCCCTGGGTGGGGAAGAGATTTCACGAATCCTAACCAGGTTAGCCTGGAGATAGGCAACCTCCTCCCTCAGAGCAGAGAGGTGCCTGCAAACAAGGCAGCATTGCAGCCTCCAGAATGTGTCCCAGAACACTGCTCCTCCACAGCCATTGCACTGCAAGACTCTCAACTTTACTTATTTTGTGTTCCCTATCCTGCTGCTTTGTATGCTTATTGTCTCCTCCCTCTTTGTATTTTTACACTTACTTTCCTGCTGCCTATGTGCCCTTACAACTCTCATCCTTCCTGTTCTGGGACAGGAACTTCCTGTAGTCTTCAGTAGTCTCCATCCTCCGTGCTTGGATTGAGACCTCCAGCAGCTGGGGGGGGAGGATAAAGAGGTTTTTTTTTTTTAGGTTCCTTCAAAGTTGCTGAAACTAATGTGTCTCAGTGATCCTTCCCTTCTTACTACCAAACAGGAAGTTCCTGTTGTCAGTCAAATTCAGTGGCTATAAAACTAGAACTGGCTTTGGGTGGGAGGGTGGAGGGGTAGGAAGGAGGTCAATTAGTAAAAAAAATCTGTAGTTCTGGACTTCTATTTCTTGCTCTGCAACCAGTTCTCTTCTGCAAGAAACAGCCAGATGCTGCTTTTGTACACCTAAGCTGCTAAGCCACACCCCCAATTAGATTCACTCTCTGCTCTCAGTAAATTAAGCTGATGCTGCCTCTTCCTCAAAAAAAAGCTTTTTTTTTACTTAAATGAGACCCCCTTCTTCTAATAAAGTATCTGTTTGCTTAATCCAAACAGGTACTACTCCTGCTGAGATAGAAGTGATTAATTAGTAAAAAAATCTGTAGTTCTGGACTTCTGTTTCTTGCTCTGCAACCAGTTCTCTTCTGCCAGAAACAGCCGGACAGTATTGCTTTAGTCAGGGATTACAGCTGTTTCTGCACTGCTTGCAGGATTGATGAAGGAGTGTGTGAAAATGCCAGCCATGTGTGTCCATGGATGGAAAAGATGCTGAGGAAATGCCCTGGTGTTAATAGAAAGTGGGACAACAACATGGTGTCATCAACTACAGCTGTACAAATTGATAGCATCAATGCCATGGAACAACTTCCTGTCAACATGCCAGAAAATAACATGGATGCCAATGTACAGAACATGCTGGACAATGTATTTTCTGACAGTGTCTCTGTCAGCACAGATCCCACCCCCATGCCAGTCAACATTGAAAATAACATGGATGCAGATGTACAGAACATGCTGGACAATGTACTTTCTGACAGTGCCTCTGTCGGCACAGAGCCCACCCCTACACCAATCAACATTGCTCAATCCTCCACAGGCTCCACCTGTGGCAGACAACAGACACAATTCCAAAGACTGGATATAAACATAGAGCACGTCCATGCTATTTATTATTCAAACTGTTTTCACATTGAACAAGCGAAATCACTTACTGAACAGATAGTAGAATTTAGCTTTCTGCATCAGCATTGGGGTGCAGCATTCACATGGCCCAGACATGATGACTGTGACAACATTCGGAGATGTCAAGTTTTCCATAGATCACTGAACATGTGTGGGAAGCCACCTTTTAAACTGACACCTGAAGAATCAGAGACAATCCAAGAGAAGTATGACAAACTGAAATAAAAGTGGAACTAAGGATTGCAGGCTACCTCCGGCATAAAATCGACAGTATTGATATTGGATATTAAAGGGATAAAGGATGTAAATGTATTGTTTACTATTCTTTCCACGGTTAGAGTTGTTGTTTAAAGTTTTTCCCTTACTCAGATTTATTGCTTATCTTTTCACGGCTTTTGCTTTATTACTTAAAGTTTTTCCCTTAGATTTATTGCTTTTTCATATAGCTTAGAGTTTTTATGTACTTAGATTTATTGATTAAAGTTATTTATGTACATAGTAACTATTACGTTTTTTGCAATGTTTGCCATGCCATTTTATGAATTTGATTATCAGTAAACGTTTTTTATTGTACAGCAGCTGTTTTACTTCCTTTGTACATGCATCACAAATATTTGGCGTCCAATATACATACATCATGATGAGCACTCTTGTTACCAGGCATCTTTAAGGCAGTTACCTTACCACATGCCCACTTTTAACCAGTTTGATTATTTTTATCTCAAAACACACTGAAATGTATACTTTTGCTTATTACTAACATTTGTTTTCAATTACAGCAGCAGATTGGTGTTTGTGTACATATGTCACAAGCATTTGGTGTCCATGTACATTCACCAAAGTGTCCATGTACATACACCACAGTGTCCATGTACTTACACCATGGTGTCCATGTACATTCACCATGGTGAGCTGTTGTATTCATGGGAACCATTAAGGCAGTTATCTTAACACCTTGCCACTTTTTACTGGTTCAATCATGGTATCTCAAAATACATTTAAAATGTGTTATATTTTGATTAAAAAAATTTGACCTTCATGTCACACTTTGGCACACCATTTTCACGAACATATCCATATCATGCCTGTTCTGCAGTAATCACACAGGCCTCCAGTGAGTTGGTGCATCAGCTGCAAGATATGTTTGTTAACCTACAGTACAAAGCCCTGCACAATATGTGCCCAGGTTAGCTGAAAGTCCTTCTGACTATATGCACACCTTCCTGCTCCCTTATTCCTCTGAATCTCAGCTCTTTGTGGTCCCATGTTCCTATTTAAAATAGTTGGGAGACAGGGATTTTTGTGTTGCTGCACCCATTATGTGAAACATGCTTTCTATTGAAATTAGAGTGGCCCCTTCACTGGAACTTTTTAAGGGTTTATTAAAAACCCATTTATTTCATTTGGCTTTTGGGACCACTCAGTCTTCCTGGGTGTTTTTTTTTTCTCTCAATTAATGCTTCATGTTGCCTAACATGTTTTATGGTTTTCTGTTTGTATTTTAAATCTCTGCTTGTATGGCACTCAGAGCCCTGGATTGGTGCCTAACAAATAAATTTGCCTTGACTACACAGGTTTACCATCCTCTGGGAAAAAAGTACTTCATTACATTATTCCTGGATTTATCAATCCTGAGCTTCAGAGAGGGTCCCTGCATGTTGTTGTAGGACATCAGGTCAAAGTGCTTCAACTGCAGAATCTTATTGATACATTTGAGTATGAAAAAGACTAAGAAACTATCCTATCTAGCCTCCTTTTTCTCTAGATTGACCATATTGCAGTCCTCCAGCTCTCCTTGTAGCTATTGTCTTCCATATGGCAAATCATTTTGGTGGCCCTGTTTTGTCCCCTCTGGACTGCCTCAATGACCCTTTTGTATTGAGTAGACCAGAACTGCATACAGCACTACAGGTGGGGACTGACCAGGGCATGTAATGATGCAGGATTAATTCCACTGCTTAAAATCCAATGGTTATCCTCCCACTCCTTTCAGTGGAGCAGGTAGTGCTGCTGTACCATCATGGCCAGTTCCAGTTCTTGTTTCCATTTCATAACCAGCATCCCCACTTCCTTTCAAACCTCTCAAATCAATTCAGAGTCTGAACATAATGGAGTAAAGCCAGCCTACTCCCCCGGCAGTGGAAGGATGAGTGACAGCCAGGGCTTGCATGGCGGCGGACACATGTTCTGTTCTTGAAGAGTTCTTCTACACAATATTGGTTGAGCAACATGCATTTAGAAGCCCCTTGGTTACACACACTATAAAATTAGAGAGGAACTGCCAAGAAATCATACTCTAGTAGCACTAGAAAGAGACATAAGCATGACTTTTCTGAAAAAATGCCTTACATTTCATTTGACTCTGGCAGATTGCTTGATACAGAGTGCTCCTTGTTGAGTTTTACCTGATGAGTACAGGAAGAGATGGGTTGAGGAAATAAGGAGCCATGCAGCTGTGGATTTGGGGAAGGTGAATGGAAAGGTTGAAAAAGGAAAGAGACGCAAATAGTGAGAAGAGTGGATAAGTGCTCACTTCTACAGCAGAAAGAAATGAAGTTGAAAGGATGTTTTTTTTTCTAAAGGGAACTGGAAAAATAACAGAAATAAAATTTAAAGTCAAAAATTATTTTGGACATTGTAGAACTGTAACATTAAATCCCTGTCAGGCAAACAACCATGCTTACACTGCATTAGCCACTGTTTACTTCTGCTTCAGTGGTTTGCTTTTTTATGAAGCTGTTCAGAAACTAGGGAATTTGATAGAAATGTTAAGATTATGTTGTTAGGTAACATTGTCCACAATAGTGTGACAGTGTAACTGTTCTACCACGAGCTGGCTGGTTTACTTGCAGTTTTCTGGGTGGTGTTTGTGCAGTGATTGTTCAGTTGTATTGTCCTCTTGTTTCCTTTTAACACATTTTATCTATTTTAAGATACTTAGGGCCTGATATTTAAAACTTTGGTCAGATGCAAAGCCAAGTTTGCCCATGCAAACTGGACTTAGTTCAGATGCACAATATTGAAACGCTCGGTTAGCACAGGCAAACTCAGTTTTCACCTGGGCAATAGTAAGATGGGGATGCAATGTAAATGAAGGGGAGGGGACCAGAATATTGGTGCAATCCAATATTCAGAGCATGTGCACAGTGCAAGGCCATTTTGCCCAATCCCCTTGCATGGCGTACATACCACCAACTGAAACCCAGACTTACTCCCACACAACCGTAGCAGTTAACAGAGGAAGTGTGGTGTCCACCCAACACAGGAGTCCCTGGTGTCTAGTACTCCCTCGATTGCCATCCATAAAGTTTATCTGTAAGTGTTGTTTGGTGCTAGTGGTCCCCCCCCACTGATTGCCATCTCAAAGGGAAAACTGAAAGTGTTCCTGGTGTCTATTGGTGTCCCCCCATCGATCACCGCCAGATGGACAAAAGAGACATTCTCTGGTGTCCAGTGGTCCCATTCCATCCACCCTCACCCGTGCTTGATAGCTACAATAGTATTCTCTGGTGTCCAGTTGTCCCTTCCACCACCTGATCACCCACCCGACATACAGATACCATTTCACTGGTGTAGATTGTATCCCTGCCCCCTCCTGATCCCCTGTATATAATTTTGAAACCATTCCTTGGTGGTCTAGCAGTCCCCCTTCCCTATCCCCAATCTCCCCTTGCAATATAATTGCATGCTTTCCTGATGGTCTACTGGACATGCCCTCCCTATCTTCAGTGTGCCCATAGAGCATGTTGAATGAGATGTCAATGAGTGTGTACTGTATACAGAATGAACTCATTGATTGACAGCTCACTAAGTGCATACTGTATATAGTTACACACTCATTGACAGCTCAGTCAGTGGCTAGATGTGTTGGAGATCAGAGGGCTGTGCCAGTAGCTATTTCAGGGATGGGATGGGGGAACAGTGGGGTGGGGCACTTCCTGCAGGGGTGGGGGTCCACCATCCACCAGGGAGACAATAGATTGTTCTCTACGGGCAGACTGGAGATAGGGAGGGGGTCCTCTAGACCACCAGTGAATCATGAAATTATATTGCAAGTGGAGATGGGGGATAGGGAGGGGGGGGACTGCTAGACCACCTGGGAATGGTTTCACAGTCATATACAAGAGATAAGGAAAGGGGTGGGGATACACTGTACACAAGGGAAACAGTGTTTATGTGTTGGCAGGTGATTGGGTGAGGGAAGTGACCACTGGACACTAGAAATGTTGAGTTTGTCCATCGGGTGGTGATCAATAAGCGGCATGCTAGCTAGTGGGTAAATTGTTGGTTTTGTCTTTAGGATGGCGATCAGTTGGGGGGGCACTAGCACCATGGAAATCTTATGGGTAAACTTTGAGGATGGTGATTGGTGAGGAGAGGACAACTTACACCAGAGATAACTTTCTGTGACTGGGCTAGTTGGGGGGATGTCACCATGCTAATTTGCTGTGCAACTCATGCAGCTGAACCATAATGGGAATGCAAATGGCCCCTTAGTGCCTTGCATGCACAATGAGCTCATATGTATGGGTCCCTTTGAATATAAGGAATTCATTCAAGGATCAAGCCATTGCGGCACCCTATTTTGTGAGCCCTGTCTGCCCAGCATTAACTGGCTTAGTGCAGGGAGCGATATGGCCCTTATATTCAGTAGACTAGTGTCAGTGCACTATTGCACTGAATATAGCATGTGTGGAAACCCAGGCAACTGCAAGGTGAGTGCAAATATTTGTGCTCAGCTTTGCACATTTCTGAATGTTGGCACTTGGAGTCTAATTCATCACTTTGTATTTTAACTTGTAATGTAAATTTAAATCTAGAACCTTCATTGACTCTTTGTTCTGTTACTCATCAGGTGGGCATGTGACCTACCTAAAGTTGGGCATTGGTACATGTGAGTCAGACCTGCGTTGGTGCTCACTAAAGCATGAGCCCAGCAGTATGGCTTTTTTCAATATCAACACTGTTTGTACTAAACCATTTGCAGAATACATCACAGCTAAGCTAAGCTTGTGCCATGTGATTTCTTCTACTTTGAAAAATGTTCACTATATAAAGGGATGAAGTTTTCTTCTCCTAATATTTATGTAGTTGTCATTTTTGAGTGCATTTGATTGATTAATTTTGAAGGCAAACTGCTTACTATCTTGTACTGTACACTAATAGTTTTATTAAGTTTGTTAAACTCAATTTAGAATTTTCATCTTGCTGATGGTTTTATTGTTTGGAAAAGCCTGAGGTTGTATTTTACTGCTACAGTTATTGTTTTAATACTATTATTGGTTGCTGATTTTGTATTTGTAGGTCAGACTCTGCACCAGACTTTGAATTTCCTCACATGCGATCAGATGAAGTTAAGTGCTGTCCACCAGTACTTGGGGAAGTGGGTTCTCGGTTTTGCAGCAACTGCAGTGTTTTCTGTTGGACAAAGTCCATGATGTCTCAACCTGTGATGCTCAGCCTTGAGGGAAGAAGGATTCTAATACATTTGGTAATATCCGAGAATCAGTGGATATTTGTGTACATTGTTCCTGCTACAGCTGCCATCCTGATTTGTGGAGTGACATATTTTCTCTAATTCCTGTACTGGGAACACTGATTTTAAATATGCTTGTGTTTGAATATTCTGGCTCTACCCCTGATAACTATAGGAATCTGGGGTTAAGTCCACTGGGGCTCTTTATCAGGTTTATTGATATTTCAGAATCAGTGGATATTTGTGGACAGTGTTTCTGCTGCAGCTGTCATCCTGATTTGTGGAGTGACATATTTTCTCTAATTCCTGTACTGGGAACACTGATTATAAATTTAATTTTGTGTTTGAATATTCTGGCTCTATCTCTGATAAATATAGTAACCAGGGGTAAAGTATATTGGGGCTACTTATCTATGTCTGCACCCCAGCCTACCAGCACTGGCATCCCACAAGGTTCAGCACTTAGACCACTGCTACTCTACATATTTCTCAATGACCTCACCATGGTATGTTTGTCCTCCTCTATCCAGATGCACGCGGACGACACCATTCTGTATACCTCTCATTCATCTCCTGCTAATGTGGTGTCCAGATTTCAGGCAGATTTCAACAAACTTCAGCTGTTCCTTAATGCCAAAAATACAGTCTCCATGACCTTCTGCACTAGGCAGAGACTCTCTCGGTTATCTTCCCTCCCCTCCTTCCACTCCCTGGATGGGCCTATGCTTGAGGATTTCTCCTCCTTCAGTTACCTGTGGGTCTGGCTTTACCCTTGCCTCGACTTTTCTGGGCACATTGATGCTATCCACAAAAAACTGCATCCCAAACTAGGTGCCCTGTTTAGAAATGTTGATTGCATTCCCTTAACTGCATGCAGTGAGATTGTCCAGAAAATTATCCTCTCAGTTTTTGTTTATGGTGATGTAGTCTACAGTGCCACCCCCAGGACTTCCCTGGCCAGACTGGACACTCTTTTCCACTCTTTCTGTCACTTCACTCATGGCTGACCCCTTCACACCAATCATTGTACCCTCTGTCAGTCTCTTTCATTCCCTTTAGGGCAGATGCCTGGCCCACTGTGCCAGTTTCACAGGCAAATTCTGGTTTGGGTCTCTCCCTCCTTATCTCTCCTCCTCTCTCTCACTCCCCCCTCCTCCCTTTCTATCTCTTCATAACATTGATTCTCAGTCCCTAGATATTCCTTCTAGGTCCACCTTGGCTGAGCAGGCTGCTTTTTACTGCTGTTTCCCTCATCTATTGAATGTCCTTCCACCCACTATTCATCATGCATCCTCTCCTAGGGCCCTCCATGTCATTTTGCTTGATTATATTGTCCCTTCTTGCTCTTGCTCCTGACCCCTCTCTGCTTAATCCCCCCTTATCTCACTGTCTTATCCCCTTCCCTTCTTTTCCTTACCCCCACCTTCCCACATTAACCACCCTCTTCATTCTGCCTCTCACAACTCTTGTGGAAACCCTGCTTTTGCTGACGATGTAATGCCATCTCATTGGAGAATTGCTGAACTCAACCATGCACTTACTTGAAACTGTTTTTTCAAACTGTAAGCCCACTTACTATGTGTTCTTGCCACTGTAACTATGTAACACACTTACTCTTATGTAATTTCTACTGTTACTGTGCTCATTACTTATTCTGATTTGTCCCCTTCCCCTTCCTCCAGGAGGCACCTGGAAATGAGCATTCCCTGCTCAGTATGCCTCTCATGTTAAAACTCTTGAAATAAATAAATAACATAAATTATCATATATAATGGATAACACTAGGAGGCAAACAAAATTATGAAACAAGGGGAATTCTTTGTTGTATGAAGAAAGTGTGGACCAGAGAATGACCAAACTAAAAGTAAAAGAAAGAAAGTGAACATTACCAGAAAAAAACTACACTTGATAAAGAGTAACCAAACATAACGTGTATAGTAATTTCTAAACACTCTGGCCATCTTAAAGAGCCTGACAGAAGTGACCATAAGAATGATAATCTGGTAGATTTTATTTTATATTCCCAAACTAGAACCTCAACACCCAGACTGCAGAATCCAAAGCCACCCACTAGGGTGATGACTCCCCCTATAGGAAATAGTAAGGAGGGTTCCAAAGACAGTAGCCTATTGAAGGCTGCAGATACAGAAGGGATGTTGGATACAAATGCAGTAGAAAGTTCACCTGAAGCTCAGGATGACTGTAAATTGGCCAACTCAGGCAGAAGTGAGAGACAGCTCCTTTACAGAGCTTTATCTCTGTTCTGCCAGTTAGCCCTAACATTGATGACTTTCAAGATATGTTAAAAATAAAAAAAAACACAGATGTGGTATAGAAATTTGACTTGAAGGAGGTACTGACAGATCTTCATGATACAGTATTGGGTCTAATGGACCTAGATAAACATAACACAGAAAAATGGTATAATACTGAAAAGATGCTTCACAGGTTATCACAGTTGATCAGTTTGATTGTCAGCCTTCCCATGGAGCTGGTGTCTCAATTAGTCACAGTGAAGGTAGTGAAGAAATTATTTTCAATAAATCCTTGACATACTTCCCTTCACATTTAAGCACATATATTATTAAAGTTATGAACAATCAATATGCTGCTAGTCTAATGCTAATGATAATTAAAAATGGTATTGAATCTTTGAGAGAAGATATTGCCATTAATAGGGCTAGAATGGATGATGCACTTAAGCTGTTGAATAGCATTCATCCGCCCAAGAGATTTATCTTCTATAGAACCTCCCAGTATGGAGGTTTAGATTAATGTTATCAACCCTGACCATAACTCCACTTTGGACACTAATAAAAAGGGGATATCCAAGGAGGGAAAATGAAAGAAGGAAATTATAGATAATTGTAGGAAAATTCAGTCATGGAAAAAGGTGCTAAGAGAGTGTAAAAATTTGGATAAGGAGAAATCAAAAAGGAATGAAGGTTTGAATGGCAGCAAATAAAAATTTACTGGAGCTGGAATCAAGAATATGTTGGAGTGGGTGGAAGGCTTACTTAAGAATTTAACTCTAGAAACCACTAAAGAAGAACTTAAGAACAACTTAAAGGGACAAAGCAATGTTAAATTGGTGGAAGTGAATGCTGACTGTCCTGCTAATCAGCCTTTTACTAGACTCTATGGTTTAAAGAGGTATAACAATGAGACTTCCCTGATGCTGAAAGGTAAAGTAATGAACTCATATAGAACAGCCCTGGACCTATCAATTGCTGAAGATGACATACAAAATGTTATTAGGAATACAAATGAGTTTGGAGCAGAATGTGTTGATATTTATTGTTTTCCTCCAAGAGTAGCTAATTATCTCTCAATTAATAGTTATCTGCTAAAAATGACACAATTTGAATACATTATTTTTTTATAATGACAGTATGCATTGTAGAATTTCACATAACGTCAATCCTGGTACCAAACCCGTTATTCTCAGTCTGTTAGGCTTTGGGAAAATGCATAAGAACGAACGAGCTTGCATGTCCTCTATTTTAGCTCTTCCATGTCATCTTCCTGTCCTTACTTACACCACTCAAATTCCCTTTAGTATCCCTTTAGTGTGTCTCTCCCTTTGTAGTCCTTCCTCTGTGCTCCTGTCATCATCCCAGCACCCTTATCACCCTTTTGCTGCCTTACCCTGGTTTTCATAAAGAGATCCCTGGGACTCTAATTATATACACTTAATCTGTGTGTTTGCCCTCCCTCCTCTGGTTCTTCCCCTCCCTGCTGTCTGATGTACTTGTTTTTTTAAAGTATTTAGAAAATGGCTCCCCCGGGTTAAGCTCCAGTACTATAGCTGTACCAGTGCATTGCAACTTGTATATGATTCTCTTGTAATATGTTCTCCCGTGTATGGCTAATTATTTATTGCACCATATTCCATATGTTTTATTATTGCTTTGTGTGTGTGTGTATATATATATATATATATATATATATATATATATATATATGATGTTTCCTTGCTGTACCTGACCTTGTTACAGCCAGGTCCATCTTGCAAATGAGCCTTGCTCAATGATGTTCACCTGGATAAATAAAGATTTTGATTGACTGATTGATTCATTGATTGATAAGGAGAATAATTTTAAATTAACTTACAATCTGTGCAATATCCTCAACCATTTCCTTCAGATATGCTTAGGCAGAAATGGGGTCCTTAGTGCCTATAGGCAATAATGTTCTTCTAATGGAGGGCAGGTTGACATTGCCTTCAAGAATAGTGAGACTGCAAACAAAGTTATGAACAAAACAGGAATCCTAGATAATAAGGGTCTTTATCTATTGATGATTCTGTATGGATTTATCTTAGAAATACTCAGACTGAAAATATTTCAAAGGCATTGGCTCTACCGAGTGTAAATAATATGATTTATCAAATCCTATCAAAAAATAGATTTCAAGTACTTGCTGAGGGTAATAATTAACTAGGCGGCACAGAAGAACCTGGAACTCCTTTATCTGGCAATACCTCAATTTGCGATGATAATACTTCTCTAAAAAATCATCCGACAAATAGATTTATTATATCATGGAACATTTCTGGTATTAGTATTAAGATGGTGGATAAGGTGTGGGTTGCCTTAATTACAGATTTTGATATAATCTGTTTTCAAGAGACCTGACATAACTCTCAGCAAGTATTTGAACTACAGCAACTTTCTCAATGTTCATACTCACCCTGCTCCAAGCAGGTGACGTGAAGTGGAACCCTGCCCCCCCCAGTCCACCAGAACTCTACCTCCCACAAAGGCCTAAAAGTAACGCACATAAACATTAGTACTCTCATACCAAAACTTGACCTTCTAAACTGTTGGTTAACCCAAGAGTCCCCTGATATCTTCCGCCTATCCGGAACATGGTTATTTGCTAAGACTGCTGACTCATCCCTGTTGTTCCTCGACTACTCAATAATCCAGAAAGATCAAGGGAAAAGAGGGGGAGGAGTTGCAATGTTTATAAGGCAACCACTCTTCAGTAAAATAATCAAGAAAGAATCCTGCCATAGCTCATACTAATTGATCCTTGCCTAAATCGCTCTGCCCTCCATTCTTCTTATCTTCATTAGGGTGGCCTAAGCTTCCCCTCAGCTCACCCAGGATGCACTCACAACTTACATCTCCACCCTTCCAGCTCTTGCAAATTCCAGCGAACTACTACTTATGGGTGATTTCAACCTTTACTGGCTCACCCCCACCTTCAAGCCCACCACCTCCAAAACTGAATCCTTCAACCTCACCCAGTTAATTACAGAGTCCATCTTCTGTAACATTCAATCCTGAAACCATTCCCATATTGTCTGGGTCCTCTCCTCACATTGCCACAGAATTTCCACAGCTGGAGTCTTTGATGCAGCCTTAAGTGGCCTTTGCATCAGTTACTGCACCAGGGAGACTCAACTGCCAATGTTTTCCCCCAAAATACATCAAAACCCACCCCCTAGACTCACTAGACACAAACTCGCTCCTTTCAAATTTCCATTGTGTAAACTGGGATCCTGTCTACTCTGCTCCAGACATGAACACATCCCTATTCCTGTTCCTACATATATTAACATGTGTCAGGGACTCACACACCCCACTTCGGAAAGTAAGAGTCAGAAAATGCCACCACCCTTGGGTCACTGCCAGGTAATTGCCTTCTGCAAAACCAGGGACAAGGTCTGGTCTCTTCAAATCCTCCCAGACCCCACAATCCAGGTAAGCCTACAATGACATCAGGAACACTTGAACAAAGACCATAAGGTGCTCTAAGCAGACTACTTTAGGTCCCATCTTACCACCACCACCCTCCTCCTTCTTCTGGAAGATAGTCCACTTCCTTCTTGACCCCCCTTCACAAACCAACACCCCCGCTTTCAAGCAAAATGGCTTTACAATATCTGACCCTGTCCAAATTGTTGAAATCTTAAATAAATTCTTCACCACCTGCACTCACCCCGACTAACCCTTCTCCCACCCTTTAGGCTCACCCCCCCATGTAACCCTGCTAATAATACTTACTGCTTGACCCCCACTACTGCTGAAGAAATATTGAAGGCACTCTTATCCCTAAACCCCTCCAAATCAAGCCCTGACAGCATACATCCTAGTCTTCTTTGCATATCAGCTCCTGCCATTGCCCCTCACCTTCCTACTCATACTATCTTTCACAGTCCCTAATGCCTGAAAATTGGCCTGCATCATCTGTCTCCACAAGGGCGGTGACCTCTCAGTGTTTGGAAACTACTGGCCTATTTCTCTTCTCCCAGCCCTATTCAAACTACTGGAAATGCTAGTGCAAATCAGGCTGACTGATTTTCTTTCCGCCTCCAATTTCCTCACCCCTACCAATCCAGCTTCAGAAAGCAACATTCCACTATATCTTCCCTCCTCTGTGTCATGGGTCACATCCACTCAACTGCAGATCAAAGCCACCCCACTGCCACAGTCTTCATTTACCTGGCAAAGGCCTTCAACTCAGTCTCCAACCCCCTGCTCCAAAACAAACTTGAGGATGCAGGGCTCACCCCCCCCCGCTATTCAATGGTTTAAATCATACCTTGTAAACAGGTCTCAACCTGTCAGGATTGCAAATTCTACATCCCCCTACCTCCACATACTCACTGGCATCCCCCAAGGCTCGATACTCTACCCCATCCTATTTTTTGTATTCATAAACAACCTCCCTTCTATCTGGTCAAGGTCCCTCATCCACATATATGCAGTTGATACCATCTGTTTCACATCTGACCCTTTTCTAACCAAGGTCCAGTCCATCCTGCTACAAGACTTCCTCTCTATACAATCCTAGTTCCAGATGAATCAATTCAAAATTAACACATCAAAAACTGTTTTTATGACCTTCAGTACTTCTCAGAGGCTCACAAGAACACCCCCTCTCCCACAAATCACCTCCCTGCATGGTACTCCTCTTCTGCTCTTAGCATGGTCACACCATATAAATACTTAGGTGAATGGCTGGACCCTCAACTAAATTTCTCATACCATATCTATTCCATCTTCTCAAAACTTTACCTTAAGGTTAGGTATTTTATACCGTAACAGGGAATCACTTCCTCTCCCTGTGAGGCAGGAATTTATAACTAAAATAATAACTCCAGTTTTTCATTATGCAGACCTAGTTTACTACACTGCACCCACCTCCTCACTTGCCAGGTTTGACTTCGTCTTTTATGCTTTCTGCCATTTTGCTTCCAACTCTCCACTCAGAACCCACCATTGCTGTCTTGTCTCTACCCTTGATATCTCACCACTGTCCCATCGAAGCATCATACTGTACAGTCCATCTCCCTTATTTCCAAATACTGCTTTAACTTGCTCCCCTTTTTCATCTCTGAGAAGCTAACACCTGCACTCTCCTCACCCTACACAATATACTCAAGGGATTCCCACTCTTTCTCACTCCCTAAACCATCCTCTACTGCTGGCAAATCTGCATTCACCTATAGGTGCCCCTCACTATGGAATGTTCAACTGTCTCTCCTACAAAACTCACACTCTCACAACTCTATTAAATCCGATCTACGCCGTCTGCCTCCCCCAACTGCTACTGCCCCTAAACAACATTTAGCACATCTCTCACCTCTCCACCTCACTTAGCTCCCACCTTCTAATCCTACCACTAAGCAGTCCTAAATTCTCCAAGCTCCTTTCTAAAGTGTTCCATATGACCAAAGTTTTAGAGCATATCAATGTGTTCACCAATATGCCTTCCAGTCATATCCTGGATATAACTCTGTATATACATTCATATGCCAATGTTTATATATAATTCAAGAGCTTTGCTTTATATCTACCTGATGTACTCTTTGAATTATAATGTGCAATCTGCAAAATATTTCTAAAGTCTGGTATCCTTATGACATCCTGCTGCTCATTATCCCAACACTCACCTGCCTGGGCAGTATTGCCCAACTGGTGTAGTATCCCGACAGTGTAAATCTCACAGAATTCATGCCCAACATTGCTACATGAGGGGGGTAAGGTAGTGGATGTGACAGGTTGCTATCTTACAGCTGAATGCAGCATCAAATCTGAAAGCTAGCTGAGCTGCCTCAGTGGTGTGGAGGGCTAAACCACTGGCAGCTAGGCCAGCATACCATGGGAGGCTCAGATTCTGGTCCAGGCTACAGAACTTTTTGCAATATTGCCCCGTAACTAATATATTTTTACTCCGATGTCCTTTCTCCCTCGGAGTTTGTTATATTAGTTATGAGGGGGGTATAAGGTTAGGACCCCCAAATGGGGGCTACAGAGGTGAAGCCCCCTGTATTGATGTGTTTGTTGTAGTGGGGATGCCTGACATTATATTATCGGGCATCCAATTCATGCAGGATTTTTCATTTCAGGACTGTAAACTCGGTATGTTGAGCGTCGGCATACCGAGTTTCAGGCTAACATAATATATCCATATTTATACAATAGGGTAATGGGGTAATGGATAAATCAGTGTGATTAAAACATGTGATATCACCACAAGAGATATTTCATGTCGTGACATGACATCATGACTAGATATATAAATGTACCTGTGACATCACCACTGTGAGTGATATTTCACTGCTGCCTGCAGCCAACTCAGTTACCATGGCAACACATTCTCAGGTGTTTCCTATACTCTGACTCACTCCCAACCCATTGCTGTGATACTGTCAACTTGACTGCAGCCAGAAGTCTAAAGCACACAGCTTCACAAAACAGTTTGCTTCTCACTGCTGCCTGCAGCTAACTCAATTACCATGGCAAAATATCACCTGTTCAACATCATTCTGTCTCATTCCCAGTCCAATTACTTTGATGCTCTCAGCTTGACTGCAGCCAGAATTCTAAAGCACACAGCTTCATGAAACAGTCTCTTTCTCACTGCTGCCTGAAGTTAACTTACTTAGCATTGCAAAACACACTCAGCTTTTCCCACAGACATTGTAACACTGCCAGCCCATTCAGAAAATCTTACACACAGAAACAGCAAACACAGAAACAGCAACAGAACACAAAAAAAATCATAACAATACTTTTGAGACTCATACCATATTGTATAAATAGAACACATGATGTGCAGATTGTGTGCTATGGAAAATATCTTCACTCCTGTATCATGAGCTCTGAATACTCTCACTCATGCCTTTGACACTCCTTAGTATCCAGAGCTCACTCTGCAGGAGTGAAGATATTTTGCATATCACACTCCTGCCCATAATGTATCCTCAATATCTTTGTACCAGTATTATTAATGTATTATAGTATTCTGTGAGTTTTTTTCCCTGTAGTCCTTTCTCCCAGGTCACACCTGGAAATCAGCCTCAGCTCAGTGTGCCTTTCCCAGTTACCAAATGTTTAAATAAATTAAGAAAAAAAGATTACTGATTGTTTCAAGGACCAGGGAAAAAGGGTGACAACAGCTGGTAGATGGGCAGCAGGCCTGATGGTGAATTTTAAAGTTGGAGTCTTTAACATTCTTGAAGGTTTAAGTGAATCTAATAATGTCTTGGCCTTTCAGGTAAAGAGAAATTAAAAGTTTTTAATTCTATTTAATATTTACATCCCTCCAAGCAGCTCCAAATTCTATGCAGATAAAATATGGGAGAGTCTCTAATATGATATTATGGATGTACAGATTAATTTTCCTGATTTATATATTCTTCTAGTTGGCAATTTAAATTCCACAACTGGATGTTTTGGTAGACTTTCAAACATAACAACAATCTTAAATTGGATGTTCCCTGATGCTCTTAACTTTCCTAGAATGACTACTGATAATAAGACCAATTGTAATGGTCCAAAATTGATTGAAATAATGAAAAGTAATCACTTTGTTTTCCATTTAATGGGAAAATAAAGGTGGCACTCATTGGCATCCAACTTTCTTTTCACATCAGGCTGCATTGATTTTGGATTTAGCTCTATGGAATGGTCTCCCTGAATTATGGTCAGAGTTGTTGATTTTGACCAGGAGTGAAAGTAATCACTTTTCAGTTGTACTGATTAGTGAATATTATCAAAATCTGAACCATCTGACTAAAATGATAACCCTTCAACTACAGCAAGGATAAGACATCTTAAGTGGCTTAGATGGAGTGGTGAGATAGAGACAGACATAATGAATAAGACTCAAGATTTCTTGGACCGATGGACTTCTAACCTTGAGACCAATCAAATCTGTGTGGGTTCAGTACAGGAGCGCAGGGAATTTTTTTAAAGAAATAAAACAACTCAACTATGAAGATGGGAACCATAAAAAGGAAGACATAAGGAACAGGGGATGGTTTGATCAAGAGTGCAAACACTGAAAGAAAAAACTGATGGCCTATATAAGAACTGTTAAAAATCACCAAATAAACACACATTTCGAGAACTATAACATGCAATAAAGCAATATAAGACATGCTTGGCTAAAAAAAGTAATATTACAATGCTCAGTGGGATCATATGTTGACAGCTATATCAGAGAAGAATCAATAGTCCTTTCAGTTCCTAGTAGTGAGGGGTTGTAATGGTTATAAAGAAGAGTTGGATACATACTTTACTAAAGCAGTTTGGGTTCAATAGTTCTTGAATATCTTATGTGATTCTTCAGTTACAATAATCTCAGGTATTAGTGATCCAGCAGATATAAGGCTACCTTTTAAACCTTTTGTTGTTTGGCATGAATTTTTTTTAGTGATAACTTCACTTGACCTGATAATATCCCTGCTGAAGTGTATTTATGTTTAGTGGACCAGTGATCAATTAGTTTAACCTTTTTTTCGATAAATGTATTCTAGAAAGGACCTTGCCTAATTCATGGAGAGGATCTGAAATTATCCCAATTTTTAAAAAAGGGAGTTGTTATGATCAAAAAATATACAGACCAGTTAGTCTGCTTGACATTATGTCTAAAATCTATTCCAGAGTTCTATTAGAAAGCTTGAAAACTGAGCTTAAAAATATGGGTGAAATTTCTTCTGTGCAATCCGGTTTTAGAGAAGGCCACTCTACTTTAGATAATTGCGTTATCTTACAGCATCTTTTGGAAAAGTATGTTAAATTAAGAGAACATAAACTTTCTTCTTTCATTGAGTTCAGCTCAGCATTCAACTATATTGATAGGCATACATTATAAGACATTATGAGAGAATGGGAGATATGCACCATTTTGATTAGTATCAGTAAAGGCTTATACACAGACACATGGGCTCAAGTTAGGACTGGCACAATTCAGCAGCTTTCAGATAGATTCCTTACTAATAAAGGAGTTAGACAGCGTTGCATTCTCACCCCTAATCTTTTCTCAGTATATATTATATGAACAAGCTACTAAAAGCCCTAACAGTTCCTGACATAGATTCTCCAAAAATTGTCTCGATAACATGCCCTGCATTGGTTTAAATAAGAAGTCTACGATTTTGTCTCTTAAGGTAAATATATCTAAGAGTAAGATTATTGCATTTGGTGCCTGTAGTAATGAATATCATCATCATCATAGTCATCATAACCATCATCATAAGCTTTATTTGTTTGGTCAGAGACCTTTACAAAAGCACTTATATAATTAATAGAAATACAAACACATAGAAGAAATACATAGAACATACACTACCAAATACAAATGCATACAAGACACACATACTGTATAACATACACTATAAGACAGTATGAGTAAAATCCCTTTATTCCTACATATACGTATTACATAAGACTAAGGGAAAAATTAGATGTCTGATGTGCATAGCACTTAAAATCCATCTTTCGATACATTATTAAAACTGATACATAAATACATATACAGTATAGGCTCATTACCTCAGTAAATTGGCCCCATTTGTTCCTATAATAGAAAAAAGATCATTTTTCATATTGCAGTCTTATAGAGAAGATGGCCTTTAAAGCTCTCCAGTTATAGTTTTTTGTGTTCTACATTGTAGGACCACAGCTGGCCAAAGAGTTGTCTCATACTCCCTCCCAAACATTTGGAACCAACTACAAGCCATGCTGAAGCTAACCAGCATCGTATCAATTAACTCCTATAAAACACTAGCTATCTCTAAATTAAAAGACATATGTAGATGCTACTAGGCCCCAAACACCAATTCAACTTCGTAGGTACCAACTGGCCCTCTGCTTATTAAGCTGAAATGTGTTGCATAATTTAGAGCAAGGTTAAAGCTGGAATGTACTGCATATATAGCATAAGGACTTCTATTGTGTATACCTCTTGTATTATATATATTTTTTCTTTGTTGTTCTACATTTTTTATCTCCCATCTATGTAATTGCGAACTGTATGTGTATGTGCCTCAGGACCTCCTTGTGAATGAGCTTGCTCAACGGAGTCTTTCCTGCAATAAACTTGAACTTGAACTTGAACATTAGCATCCAGAAGTCCAGTGGCTAACTCAATGCACATTTTGAATGTCAACATGGTGGAATTTTAAATGGTGATCTTCTATGTCACAGGTCACTAGTACTAGAACTACACACACTCAGCATTCAAGGGGGATCTAAGATAGGAAGGGGGTGACCAGCCAGAGCTTCGCCCTCTGTTTCCTGGGTGGCCACATATTTATCTTCCCCCCTCCACATGCACTTTTTAACACTATTTTTTTTATATATTGTACAACAGGTAATTCAAACACAAGCTTAATTTTGTGATCCTGTCTCTTTAACTGACTACATGTAAAACAAAGATTGTGCAATCAGCAGTACTGACACAGAGTCCTGGCAAATCGGGCAATGCTCCCAATTTTAAAATTCCCTGCAAGCAGTTACTAAGGAGGCATCTTTTACAGTTTACCTGGTTGGCTGGATTTCTCATCTGTCGCTGGTTGCTGACTGTGATCACAAGAAGATGTTCTGGATACAGTGGCTGCAGCAGGTAAACCTATAAAGAGGGACAACCTATAAAGAGGGACAACTCTTTTCTAGAGAATTTAACAGCAGTCTCTCAAAGTGACGGTGCCAGTGTTTCATTTAAAACTTTAGATAGTATGGTAAGAGAGATTAAAAATGGTACCCCATCACCAAGATGTAGGCAAACAGATTATGTTATCTACTCCTCTGAAGTTCACTTTGAGTTGGGGAAAAGTGCTGCCAACAAGAGGGTCATAAATGCTGTATGTTATTACCAAGCAAAGTACATTAAGCACATAGATGAGAGCACTGTCTTCAAATTTAAATTGAATTATCTTGAGAAATTAAAAACTGTGCAGAAACCATACTTCTACCTTCTGTGCAGGTAAAAGGCATTTCCACAGCCCACTCAGCCTGCTTAGACTACATTGTAAGTGTGGAAAGTGCCAGAAAGTATCCAACCTTATATGTTCCTTACTATGTTTCATCACTACATTAACTGTATTATGTAATTGCTCATCTTCAGGGATTTGGGAGTACTGGAGCAAATGAGACTTATTGAAAGTGATCGGTAAACAGCTTCAGTAAGTTTGAAAACACTGAGTTTCAGTAAACGGTATGACTTGAGCACTAATTGTTTCTTGTTTCATTTGCAGGACTGATACCAGGTACAAGAGACTTCACTACAGCTACCACTGATACCAGCATGAAATAAATGCATTTAACCTTTTTATTTTTAATCTTTTTGATTAAATAAAGACACCACTAAAAGTAAGTAAACTGAAAGACGGTGTTTTGCTGTCACTTTTAGTTTATGTATCCTGGAGCCCTGTGAACATAGAAAGATTATTTCTGCATTTATTATTACCTGTTCCACAGTATACATGGACTGGGCATAGTAGCCAGTCTCAAATAATATGTATACTTGTGAAACATAGAAAAAATTAGAGCAACGACTATTACAGCAACAAATTCGAGATTGTTGCTGTAATGGGCCCCTCTGTACACTGCTGCCAGTTTTGCCAGAGTTTTGCCCCCTTTCAAATTAACTCCACCTCAGAGCTGGTTATTAAAATATTGGGTGGTGTAGGGGGCACAGCCCCCCACAAAAAACAATGCTTTTCTGATGGGCGAAACTTCAACAGTCAAGGTCTCGCCCATCACTATTGGGGATTTCAAAAACAAAGTTGTTGAAGCGACTTGATGGAACCGAATTAATATATGCAGCATTGACATTTAAGTTTGTGCTGAGTGGTATGATCAACTGCATATCACGAATGCTTATTGTATACTTTTACCAAGACAGTAATACTGTCCATGCAGTTATCTGCCTGCCAAGTTACTATATAACTTTAAACAAAACATTCATTAATTGGTTCTGTCAGAATTACTGTGGTGATGGGAGTACTCTGCACCCTATGCCATAGTAATACTGGGAGAACCAATACATGAATTATTTTTTAAAGCAATTAAATACTGTATGAGCACATAGCAGCCACAAGTTAGAGTGGGAACAGAGCATACTGGCAGTCAAGCTGAGTCGGTCGGCAGGTAATGGAAGTGCCAGATCCTGAGTGACTGAGGTAATAAATTCATGGTGAAATTCTGCATTTGTATATAACAGTATGATCTTTTCTGTTGTATATTAATTAGGAATGGCCTGGTTCTGTTGAGTTTGCTGCCTAATATATTTTTTCATTTGCTGCTAATCGAAGTAAGTCCAGAAGACCACATGAAGCCAGCGACTACACACACACACACAAACACACTCAAAAATAAAAAAAACTCATACTGGGCAGCAAATGCAAATCTGAAACACTCATTTCTTATATTTGTGGGTAATAGAAGTGCCAGATCCTGAGTAACTGACATAAATTCTCAAATCCTGTCTTTTTTCAGTTCCGTAACAGTATGCTTGTGCTTCCATTGATGTCTATTTATACAGAGTGGATTTGATTTGCTTTTAATGACTAATATCAGTTTTTTTAGGTTTGTTTTTTGCAGGTAATTGACATTCCAGTTCCTGAGCCACTAAGGCACTTTGTCAAATCATGCAGTTTTCTACAACATGATCTGTACTGCCACTGCTGCCTATTAATTCAGAGTGGTTCTGACTTGCTTTTGCTTCCTAATATCAATTGTTTTCTCTGTTGGTAATCAAAGTGCTAGATTCTAGGTTGAGTGACTGAGAAAAATTGTCATATCATACCTCTTTCCACTACAGTCTGATCTCTACTGCCAGTATATAGACCATACTGTTGTTGAAAACATCTGGATTTGACAATTTTCCTCAGTCACTCAGCCAAGTATCAGGCACTTTGATTGCTCACAAAGAAAAAAAAAACTGGTATTAGGCAGCAAACTGAATCAGAACCATTCTGAATTAATAGGCAGCAGTGTCAGTACAGATCATGCTGTGGAACACTGCATGGTTTGACAGTTTTCTTCCATTACTCGGGAACTGGCACTACAATTTACAGCCCCCCTCCAAAAAAAATTTGCAACTAGTTAAAAGTCATTTGGAACCATGCTGAAATAATAGGCAGAAGTGGTAGTACAGACATACTGTTGTGGAAGCGGAAAACAGCCAGATTCCAGAATTTATCCAGTCAGTCAGGATCTGTCAATTTAATTACCCACAAATAAAAGAAACATGTGACTCCAATTTGTGTTTGCTGTCTAATGCCAGTTTGTTTTTTTTTAATTTACATTTGTGGCTTGTCGGTGGTTTCCTATGGCCTTAGGGCTTAGTATTTTAAGACCTAAACTCACCCCTTCCATGCAGTGTGTTACATGCTCAGAGCATGGTTAGCTGTAACAGGATCACATTTGTCTGGCTTAATGATTCTGTATTGTTTGTGACCTACAGTATAACATGTTCAGTCCAGACATTTTGATGGGACTACCACAGCAAACAACTCCATCTGACCCATTGCTGAAGGAACAAAATGTAGTAGTTATTGGGGGTGCCTGCAGTTGTTAAGCAGGTATGTTGTATAAAATATATGTGTTCGTGCTGCTTTGGGATGAGAGAGGCTGCCTTTTCTGTAATTAATAAAAAAGAAAACCTGACAACATTGCTGGTTTTGATGTCCCTTCACCATCGCCCATTTTCCTCTTGAGACACACTGTGCTCACTGAATTAAATCACTGTTTTGTGAAGGCATAGAGGGGTGACAAGGCATGTATGACAGATATTGACAACCTTATTTAAACATGAGTACTGTCTAGAGTTTTCTGCCATCATTGTAGCTGTATCTATACCTTTACTGTTTGCACTGTTGTGTCCTCCAAAAGCAATAAAAAATACTGAGACTGAGACAGTTTTCAATGTTTTTAAACAAAGGGTGCTATATCATTATTTTATTTATGCATTTGACAACCAGGTTAGTGCGCTGGTCCCAGGGACCATTTTCAGGCATGACCCAGGCCATTGGGATGGCACATAAGTTAAAAAACATAAAACAATGTAACGTTTACAATAACAGTTGACATTAAGATTGTATACATCAAGGTTATTACAAGTGCATAAACTTAACATTTCTATTCTTATTCCAAGTACAAGTCCAGAAATACAAGAAGGTAAAAGACACATTGTGATTTGCAATTTTTTCATAGGGACATGATACACCGATATAGCTTAACAAGAGTCCAGCAACAGAGGCATCGATTTAAATAAGTAAGATAATAGTCACTTTTTTAACCATGGTTAACAGCTGCAGGATGAATTTGCCATAAGAGCTTTCATGAAGCATCATTTGAAAGTTGAGGGGGATTGAAGGGTATGAAGTTCCTCAGGGGGAGCATTCCAAAACTTGGGAGCTACACCCAAGAAAGCTCTTCCCCCTAACCTCGGACATTCTAGAAGGACTATAGAACAACCTCCCCTCCTCCCTACATTCCCTTGACCTCCCTCTAAATTGTAATTCCCTATTAAGAGTGCACTTTCTGTCCTCCATGACCTGCATCTGCCCACAGGCCACTAGCACAGCTGCACCTCCCTTGCAGCTCATCCTTATCCCCTGCTCCATCTAGTGCTCTGCTCTCCTCTCCTGCCCTGAATACTACTGTTATTCCTATTGCTGAATGATGGAGCAGCCTTACCCTGTTTACTTAAATGTTATATACCTTGGTATGCTCAATTGCTGATGTATCTGGTACTGTTTACTTTATATTTTTTTCTGTTAGCTTGACCTACACTGGATTCCCTGTTATGTTCCCTGTATGATCCGCACTGTGCTCTCACTGTATTTTACTTTTCTTGTGCCAGTTTCTGGCCCAGGCCATGCCTGAAAAAGGTCTTTGGAGCAGTGCACCAACCTGGTTACCAAATAAATAAATAAATAAATAAGGTGGCTAGAGGAGAACCTCAACTGAAGAGATTTGAGTCTAACAGTTATGAGTTCAGATACTGGGGGTCCAAATAACTGGTCCTGACATGCTTGAGGAAAAAGTCATCCAAGCATTTGATATAAGGTGCAGTGGTGGGTGCAGTATGGGGCTTGAGTTATGAACCTGCAGATCTTATTATATGCCATGCTCAATGGATTCAGATGTTGTGGAGAAGTAGGTGAGATGATGGGAAATCAGTAGTCTAAGATGGAAAGAAGCATACCTCACTCAACTGTCAGTCTCATGTCAGGGGTCAGAAGGTGTTTCAGTTGGTAGGACACACCCAATTATTGGTTCACCCTTTTGACAGCCTGTCCTATATGGGTAGCAAATGTTAGTGAAGGGTTTAGAGTTACACCCAGGTACTGAAAATCCTTGACCTGCTCAATCATGGAGCCATCGGGGGTTCTGATGGTAAGAATGTATGAGTGTCTCGTGAGTCTATGTTTAGAGCCAAATAGCAGAGCTTTGTTTTTTTTTCACATTAACAATAAGCATCTGTTGTGTGAACCATTGAATGTCAGAGAGGAGATCATTGCTAAGGGTTTGAGCTAGCCTAGTAGGAGTGCTACCACTGCTGAAAAGGATAAAATCATCAGAAAACATGATCCTATACTTTGGTTAATACTTTGATATTAGGACAACAGAAGGCAAAGGCCCATAAATGTTGTCCCTACTTCTCAGTGGAGGTAATCCAAGTTACCATCACTAATGTAGTGATCTAATTTGATCTTGAAACTATTCAAATTAGGTGCTTGTACTATGTCATCCTGTATCTGGTTCCATAGTCTTATTGAACTAGGGACAAAAACATTCCTCAGCAATTCAGTTTTACTTAACTCCTCTGTCAATTGACATTTATGACCCCTTAAGTCATAGCTGGGATTCTTATATACAAGACCTAATTCCTGTATCAATAAGTCATCTTCCTGTACTTTATACATCAAAAGTATGTCACCTCTTTTTCATCTAAAATCTAGATGCCACAATCCTTAATCCATTAACCTATTTTCATAAGGCTTGTCTCTGCACTTAGGTAATATATCTTTTTTTAGAAATGGGCTTCAGGGCTGGCCCAGTGGTACTGAGGGCTGAGGGGCTCGATGCCTTACCTTGCACTACACTGGTGACCCATGTTTGGGAATGAGCACGGGCCATGTTGGCAGGGAAGGAGAAGGATTGAGCATCTGAGGGACTGCTCTCCTTATCCGGGGGGATTTCTGTGGTCATTTACAGACTGACCCCTAGCAGAGACTGTGGGGTAGTGCCCTGATGCTCCAGTAAGAGGAGTGGAGATCGGAAGACACCTGGAGGGAGCATGTGTGGATGTAAACGCACTCCCCCACCATCAGTGTCATTGCATACCACATCTCTAAGGCAATCAGAAAAAACAGGAAAAATGGTCCCCAGTAGAGGCAGAGTGAACAGCCACCCACTGCAGGCCCCAACTCCGAATAGCGCTTTCCCTGATGCTGGATCCTGTTCAGATGGGTTGAGTTGTGGGCTCTTCACTGCCCTGCCATGTAGGGAAAACCACTGGAGAAGATGGGGATAGCCTGCCTGATGTCAGGGTGCAGGGCTGGGTGGGTAGCTGCAGATGAGTGCTGACTGGGGGACCAAGGAGAAATAAATCAACTAAAATAAAAAAAAGGAAAGGGCTTCAACTCTGGGAGAAAAAGTTAAGATGTGGTCTGATATATGCGTTGTACATGGAGAGAAGCACACATTCTGACCTAGAAAAGAAAGTTCTACGAATGCAATTTTTTAGATGCATTGTTTTATTCACAATATGTTTGAAATGGGGGTAACATTTAAGAGCAGTGCTAACATAAACTCCTAAAACCCATTCATAGACAGCATTTTTTCAATTGTTTTCCTAGCATATAATAATCTTGCATAGTATTGTTCTTGCCAAAGTGTAATGCTATACACTTATTCAAGCTAAGCTGCATTTCATCCTGCGAGATCCTGATGGTTCCAAGAGCAGAGGATTCACAAAGAGCGAGTATAGTAGAGGTCCTAAGATGGACCCTTGGGGGACTCAAGTCTGTACTTGTAGTGGGCTGGATAAGACTTCCCCAATCCTAACCAATTGCATACAGTTTGTCAAGTAACTTTGTACTCTGTTCAAAGAGTTATGAGAGAAACCTAAGGCATCCAGTTCATTGAGTAGGATACTATTAGTCACCATGTAGAACACCTTGGATAGATTCACTAATATGGCACTGGTGAGTCTCCCCTTATGCAACTCTCTGAGGACAGGATCTGAGAATTGTGCAAAGGCTGTGGTAGTACTATATCCTTTCCTGAAACTGTGCTGTTCCCTTGATAGAAGATTATGTGACCCAAGATGTTCTGATATTTGATGAAACAACTTTCTCAAGAATTTTGCTTATATGTGATATAATGGATATTGGCCTATAGGTCTCAGGCAATTTGGGTCCCCCATTTTAAAAATAGGGACAAATCTGGCCTCTTTCCAGAGTATAGGAATGGGTGAAGTAGACAGTGATAGACTGAAAATGTATGAGAACAGTTTAGCAATGCAATCTATTGATAGTTTCAGAAACCTGGGTCACAACACATCACTCCCTGCACTGCCCCGAGATAGGTAGTGCTCACAGGAGATGACATATTTCCTGGGGAGACTTGGTTCTGAAATAGAAGGGGGGTAGTCAGTTCTCTTTCCACCCTAACACTTTGACTGAGTACCTTGGGAGACTGGGGGAGGGGGAGCTGGGCCATGTAAGACTCCAGAATTCTAAATTTGTTAGTCACAATTTGAGGGGCAAATTGCAGACCAGAATTGGTAATCAGGTTAATATTACTTAGCCTAGAGGCAGAGTATATGCCCATTAAATGTTAAAAGCTCCTCCTGCCCTTTGGCTGTTATGTGTGGTATCTGGTGGAGGGGCTGTTAAAACACATTGAGTTGGGCAGCTTGTGATTTACTCTATTTCTTAATGTCATTGTCTATTTTCTTGTCTCTTCACTGCCCTTGCTTTCTCAACCCTTACCCCTTCGATTGATTTGTTATGTTGATCTTGGGACTCAGAATTTAGATCTTTTGAAATGAAAAGGGGGCAGGGAGGGAGTAATTGTTAAACAATGAATTGGCTCAGATACACTGTTGTTAAAGCTCACCAGTTCTTCTGCTCACCTACTATAGAAACACTCAACCTGTTATTGCATGTGTCATCTGGTACAAGGGTAATGTGAACAAAATAAGTCAACTGATGTAGGGCAGATTATTTATTACAGCACTGTGCATGCTGGATACAATGAGAGTGGTTGGATTGGGAGTGAGGGTTCTCAACAGTTGTTTTCCAGTTCTAGATAGGGTGTATTTTTTGGGAGCAGGGTGGTGTTGTTGATGGTACAGCTGCAGAGAAGGTTTTTGGCTGGGATGGAGGCTAGTCCAGATGCTGGATACTGGTTGGTGGTAGGTGGCTGTAATGGTGTGATGTAGTTGGAAAAAATGTTGATTCAAAATTTAATTTAGTACAACATGGATTGCATGGTGTATGAATCCTGACCTCCTTTCTGTTTAACAATATTTAGCACAGAAATGAGGGCATAGTCAGTATTTGAAAATGTAACCAAAGATTTTGATTATTTATTCCAAATGTATAGAAGACTTTTATGAAAACAAATGAAAGGGTGATTGAGTGTGGCTTTGGTCACACAGGCAACCTCCTCCCCAACAGAGCTAAGCATAGCGAAATTAATAAAGAGTCAACATAATGACTTTATTTTGATAATTCTGTCATGACACAAGTTATTGCAATGAAGTAAACATTGTGAAAGATCAAAAAAGGCATAAAAACACTTAAAGAATTTTAAAATCTTCTGGGGGGACTAGTAGGCCGCTAGACCCCTAGACATTTTATTAAAGATACCCCCCCCCTCTGCATAATTAAGCTATTTGAACCGTCTGTGCTGCATTTACTTTACAATTTGGGCTCCAGCCTAAATAACTTACTGATTAATTGGCAGACTACTACTATTAATGTCTTCATGCAAACAGTAAATGTTCAGCAGAAAACAATGTTAAAAATCAGTTTTAGAAGCAGAATGCATATATGTGCATCAAAAAAAAAGTTATTGGCTCCAAAGGCGACCGAAATGTAAACCTAACAGGCAAAGAAGTCTTTGAGTTCTCACGCAAGGATTTTACATTTGTGTTGAAGCAATTCATAGAGTCTAACACATGTATCTCATCTGTTATCACTCCAAGTGATCTCAAAGCACTTTACTGCTGACATTTCCCTCACTTTCTCCTAGCACTGCACCTGGCCTCACAGAATAGATTTTGTCCACTGTTGTAACATATATGGCCAAACGTGTGTGGGAGTGCCTCAGAAGACTGATGGCACTATAATTCTCAGTAACAACTGTCAAAAAAGGACAAGAGTACATAACATTATCACACAACACAGACATCAAACATCATAAAGATCCCAGAGAATGAAAAATGTGAAGCAAATGGAGACTTTATCTACTGTGCCAAAAAACAGATAATAATTTCCACTAACAATGCACATAGTTTTTAATTGCAGAATAAGCTACATTGCAATGAAATGCAAAAATGACTTACCATATAGTAAACTTGTTACTCTCATTTCATCCTATCTATTTTTCTGTGATTGTTGTCATTTTGGCCATGATAAAGTATCATGCTGCATACATTATTATCTGTTTCTGACTTGGTTCAACTGCTGCTTTGAATACAGCTACAATTCAGACACAGTAGCACCACAAAGTCAATTCAAGCTGTTGAAGTTACATGATTAAATAATAATCACATAAAAAGATTAAATGGTAATGAGAAAAAAGCACATTTAAATTCTAAAAATAAACAAAACACTGGAAGATTCCCTTGCACATCTGGCAACACGGCTGAAGAAGATTCACACAATAGTAAAAACAAAACCACATTGAAATAGGTATAGTACATAACAGAATTGATGGCTTCACATTGTAAATGGGAAGAGTGTGGATCGAAATCCACCTAGAAATGATGAAGTACAGTATTTCAATCTGTAATAGTGATTTTATACTGAAATATGCAGCACATTTTTAAGCTACATTTTGTAAATGTTATGCTTCATTGGAGATAGCTTGAACAATTCTTGGCTGCTCAGTCTGAAGATCAGGGGGATCTGTTCCAAGCATAAAAAGATTACTGTAACAACCTATATACCTTTTAACCTATTATAATGTGATTATGAGCATGTTGTTTTATATTTAAATATGCATCAGATGTTTTGTGATATTTTGTAAATGTCACTGTTCATTTTAGCTGATTTAAGAATTCTCAGCTGCTCTGTCTGAAGATGGTGGGTCTGTTGCAAATATACAAACAGTAGGGTAACATTCTGTGAAGGGTGCAAGATTTTTGGAAAACCATGCTCCACATATGCATTCCTCCTAAAGAACATATAATAGACATCAGAGAAACAGATGTCATTGCTTCAGCAGGACCACATTAGTAATAAATCATGCAATTCCTTAATCCCTTCAATTTTTGCCACTGTGTTTCTTTTTTGGGAGTAAGAGAAATGTAATAATTTAAATATGGATTATATTATAGAAGTTGAAATTACTGCTTTTGAAGTCAGTGTTCTGTTAGTATTGCACTAGGACTTTCAGCTTATGTTGCATTTAAGTGGCAACTTGAATTTAGCTGACCCAAAAACAAAGTGTGAAACATTGCACAGAATAAGAAATGGTAAGATTCAATATTAGTGTGTTCCTGCCAAAGCAATGACATCTCTTTCTGTGAGGTTATTTGTTCTTTTGTAGGAATATCTACAGTATGTGAAACATGGTTTTCAACAAATCTTGTACCTTTCACATAATGTTACCATACTGTTTGAATATTTGTAACAGAACCCCCCATCTTCAGACAGAGCAGCTGAGATTTCTTGAACCAGCTAAAATGAAAAATGACATTTACAAAATATTACTGAAAAACATGATGCATATTTTAAATGTTAAAAGAAGTGCTCATAAATAGTCACACTACAACAGGTTACATTTTGAGGGTGCATTTCGATCAACATCTTCCCATTTATTATAAGAAATCATCACTTCCATGATGTACTTTATTTAAGTATTGTTTCATTAGGGGAAAGGGAACATTGTTTAACCAGGAGTAGCACACTAAGCCAAAGCTTGTTTCCAGATGCGACCTGGGAGCACAGGGAAGTTAAGTGACTTGCTCAGAATCACACAGTGTGCACCTAGGTGGCTGTGGGATTCAAACCCAGGTCTCCAGAGCTGCAGCTCAGAGCCTTAACCCACTGTGCTATACTGCCTCCTTGAGTTTTCTGATTAATATGAACTGCTTCTTTAGACTGGGTTTATCCGGTTCTCTGATGTCTAAGCACATTGGATGCAAACCATGACCAAGGTAGCAGCAAAAAAATAAAATTAAAAAAAAAAAAAAACATTGGTCAGCCTGCTTTCAACACCAATAAAAATAAACTCTGGTCAGAGCCAATACAGCTGCTCAGAACATTAAACATGCAGCAAGATGAAGTAAAAGAATACTTGGAGCTCTCACTGCACTCTCGCTGTACCAGCACAGGACAAAAGGAGTTTCTGAAAATGTTCTGACCTGCATATAAAGAAATCCAGGATACTTTTATTAATGGCACTGCAATATGCAGTGTTCAAGATGGCAGCCCAGATGGAACTGAGCACGTACAATACTTATGCATGCACAGTTTGAGCTGATGCCACCATCTTGTGCATGCCAGCCATCACTTCCACAGTTGCAGAAGAAAAAGTAGAGTGCCAGCAAAGGGGTGTGTTTATATGGCACATGGAGGGGAAGGGCCGCATAAACTGCACGAGTGGAAGCACACCAGTCAGCAGTCTACTCTCGTGTTCCACAGTACTATATTAAACCTCCTATGATGACATAAAATCTGTGGAGCTCTGATCACACATCCATTAAAAGGATGCTTGCAGGCAGCACTAAACATTTGTGACGATATGCACAATTTACTGTCAGAGCTGATGCCCTGCAAAACATCAATAATTAAGTTATGTTGCACCTAAACCTATGCATACTGGACAGAAAAAAAGCTCTATGGTTGCACCCCTAAAGTGCATCACATCACACTTAAAGAATTAAAATACCAAACATAGATTATATTAGTTAAAGCATTACATTTTTTGAAGGATGTCTGTAAAAAAAAATATATTAACAATAGTAATAATAAACAAAAATACACGTCAGGCTAATTTATTTATTTTAGTCTTTGGTAACTGGGTAAGGCTCATTAGGCACAAGTGCCTGTTTTCAGTGGCAACCTGGGAGCACTGGGTGGTTAAGTGACTTGCTCAGAGTCACTCAGTATGCAAGTGGAGGTTGTGAGAATCAAACCAAGGTCTGGTCTGCTGGATGTACCAAGTTCATTCATAGCTCATTACTTTAACCTCTAGGCTATACTGCACAGCCATTTTGTCTCTGACCAGAATTTTTGTCACAGCTGAGTTGGGTTTAAGTGGTAGTCAAGCAATTGCTGATAGTAAAATAATCAATTATTGGCTTAGAATAAATAGGCTACCAGAGAATAGACTAGTTAAAAAATGTGTAGATGAAAAATGGGTTGCCTGTTAAAAGGCAACCTTATTATCAGGGGTCACCTGACCATGATGGTTGGCCACACAGGACGTGGTGAGGAGGGGGGAGAGGATGTGAAGTGGGAGGGGGTGGAGGGAAGAGATGAAGAGAGGAGGAGGAGTTGAGGTATGTTAGGAGGAATGCTAGGGGTAAGGTCAGAACAGAAAGGGAAGGGAGATGAGTGCAGGTAAAGGACTGGATGAGAGAAAAGCCTGGTAAAAGGGTAAGGTTTAAAAGAAGGAGTGAGAGTAGGCTTTCCCTTCTACTTTGCTATTGCAGTTTGGTGCAGTTTTGAGAATGTTGTCCATTAGCACTTCAGTTGGTATTAGGACTGTGGAATTTTCTTTGAGTTTAGAAGGTTGAATGAGAGAGTTAGGAAAACTGTGTGTTAAATGGTTTCTTTGTTTGAAGGATTTGTTTCATTTGTGCTGTGCTACTCAGAGTTTTTACAATGAAGGAAGTACAGTAGTTGTTTTATGTTAGTTTTTGGTGGGGAATTGGTGATGTCATTATGCTTGCGAGGGCAAGATTTGTGAATGTTGAAGCATGGGATTAAAAACATTTTTTAGAGTTTAATCTGGGTGGTTAACTTGGCTAAGATGGGATTTGTCAGAACTACTGGCAGACTTGTGACATAGTATTAGAGGTCTGCAATTTTTAGTACATTGGGAAAAAAGTAAATCAGTTATCGGGGGAGTGGATAGGAGTGCTTTCTTGGCTAAAGGATGAAGTGAGAGAGAGCCACAGGGAAGGGTTGAGGCTGGCCGACTCACAGAAGGATGGTGGGAGCTCAGGAGGAGAAGACTGCAGCTCAGGGAAAGTGGGCCAAAAGCTGTGGGAGCTGGTACAATAGGCCATGGCAGATGCAGTGGGGTTATACAGACCTTATAAAAAAAAGATAATGGTAGAACATTATAGCAGGCTTCAATGCATGCTGCCTACTTAATTCCTAAGGTCTGGCAGCAAGGGGGTAACAAGGGAGGCAAGAACCTAAAGTTAGTGGCTCGTCAGAGTCTGACTTCCTGTCATAATTTTGTATTACTTTTTTTATGGAGCGGAAGTATGGCCATGTAATTGGGGATAAGAACATAGAGTGAATGTGGCTGGAAGGCTGCAGTCCCTGCCTTGAGTCACAGTGGACTTAAGAATGCATAAAACTTCAAGCCAAAAAAATAATGCTCAGAGGGCTTGTGGACAGCGAGGAAAGGTTTGCAGACATACAAGGCAAGAAATGCTGGATGGACAAAATGGTTTTGAATATGTGGCAGACACCAACTGAAACAGCTCCTGTCCCCCCTACTGCCCTGGGCAACTGCTCCACTTGGATAATGAGGTGTTGCTAGAGATTCCAAGGCTATTTCTAAAGTCATTGAGGTCCCATGCATTTATGTATGTAGCTCCAGCAGCACTGTGGAATTCTCTACCCCATCAGCTATGGAAGTGCACGACCGTGGGAGGTTTCAAGCAGGCCCTGAAGACCTATTGTGGTGCCAAGCCTACCCAAATTGATTCTATTTATATCTGTATTATGCTTTTATTGTTTTATCCTGCTGTTATTGTTCTATTTAAATTTGTATGTTAAAGCGCCATGGCAATTTGAAAGGCACTATATAAACAAAGATTATTATTATTATTATATTATTAATATGGTAGCATTTTGCATAGGGCCACGTAGCAGATGCTGCTATACCTATGGGATTTAGACAAATTCTCTAAAAACAGCACTGGGCATCTGAGATATAGACATTAGAAACTTTGCATATATAAGAGCAGTATTATAGGATGGGCAGTTCAGCATTATTTTCTCGCGGTAATACCAGTGATATCCCAGGGGTGGAGGAGCACCATAATTAAAATGCCAGGCACATTGAGGTTGAGGAGATTTTATGAGTGCTCAGGTAATAAAAGTATTAATTGCTTATGGTGCCTACAGGGGGGATCAGAGCGGTGAAGTCCATATCTGTGCAGTGGTTGGGGCTTCATGTCTCCCGGTAGAACTCCTTTAAAGACCAATAAGCCTACTTCATGCCATGTCAAAATTTTTTGCAAAATAATATTAACTAGATTACAAGAAAGGCAGGAAAGAAATAAAATCAGTTCCTCACTACAACCTGGATTTAGAAATGGATTATGAACTACAGACCATGGGCCTGATTTTCAAAGGTGTATAGAGGGATACAGGGGACTTGCACCCGGGATTGGGACTCAAGTTACAACTTGGGTTAAACAAGGGGATTGGTGCGATTTTGCAAATGCAGTGCCTCAACCCCACACCCGGATGCAGGTCCCCTGCATCCCAACAACACACTGTATTCCCCGGCTAAATCACAGTAAGGCCATTGAATAATGGAGATGTACCCCAGCAAACCTACAGACCTCTAAGGTGTGCTGAGCAGATGTCCACCATGTGTCCGTACCCCTTTCCCATCACTGTAGAGGACCTGATTTCCCATTATGCCAAGTACCCCATGGCATAACTCTGTGGTACAGAAATGGGGCTTGTGTTGCAACTCTGGGTGCAAGCTGCCATAAAGTGAGGGATGTGTCACAATTTGCATCCTGCTTCTAAAATCAGGACCAAATTGTGATGCGTCCTTGGTAGCAGATGAGGCAATGATTGCAGGGATGCAGGGCATGGCCACATGCCTTGTCCCACTTTGAAAATTGGGTTCCATATTTTCACATTTGATAGAAATATATATTGATAGTAAGAAATTAAAACTTTGTACTGAATATATAGACTTTTGAGCGACCTTTGATTCAATAGAAGAAGGAGATGTTTATTAGCCCCAGTGTTGTTTCAGATATTTGTAAATGATATTTTGCAACAGCTAGATATGTCAAACTTCCATTCTCTTAATATTGCAGGGACTGTATGCCCTGCATTAACCTGTGCAGAAGACAGATGGATAACTAGATTATGATACATAGATAGATAGCTGGATAATGTGGATAGATAGATAGATAGATAGATAGAGATAGATAGATAGATAGATAGATAGATAGATAGACAGACAGACAGACAGACATTCAGATGCACAGACAGACAGAGAGAAAGACAGATACATGGATGGATGGATAGATAATAGACAGGCAGGCATGCAGACTTACAGATAGACACATACCATAGATAGATAGATAGATAGATAGATAGATAGATAGATAGATAGATAGATAGATAGATAGATAGATAGATAGAGACAGACAGATGGATGGACTGATAGATGAACAGACTGACAGACAGAAACATAGAAACATAGAATGTGATGGCAGATAAGGACCGCTTGGTCCACTTAGTCTGCCCATTTTTCTACCTAACAGATAAGCTGTAGATCCTAGTGAACCAACAGCTTACTTCCTCCTACCCCCCACTAGGACTGCCTTATGTCTGTCCCATGCATTCTTAAATTCCCCCACTGTTCTTGACTCCATGACCTTCTCAGGGAGGCTGTTCCATGCATCCACAACCTTCTCTGTGAAAAAATACTTCCTCACATTACCTCTGAGCCATCCCCCCTCTATCTTCAAATTGTGCCCCTTTGTTCTTGCACATCTCTTTTTCTGAACGATGCTACCCTCTTGGACTTTGTTGATTCCCTTGAGGTACTTGAAAGTTTCTATTATGTCCCCTCTCTCCCTTCTTTCCATAAATAATCCATCTTTATACATATTAAGCTCCTTTAGGCTTTCTTCGTATGTCTGCTGGTGCAGACCCTGCACAATTTTGGTTGCTCTCCTCTGGACAGCCTCCACTCTGTCTATGTCTTTGCTGAGATGAGGTCTCCAGAACTGCACACAGTACTCCAGATGGGGTCTCACCAACTGTCTGTACAGAGGGATAACAACTTACTGTTTTCTACTATTGATGCCTCTCCCTATGCATCCCAGTATCCCCCCAGCCTTCCTTACTGCATTCTCACATTGCTTGCCCACTTTTAGGTCATCTGATATAATTACCCCCAGGTCCCTTTCTATTTCTACTGTTGTCAGTATCTCATCCCCCATTGTGTACTCTTCCCCTGGGTTTTTGTTTCCCAGGTGCATTTCCTTGCACTTCTTTGCATTGAATCTGAGCTGCCATACATCTGACCACTCCTCCAACCTTGCCAAGTCCCTTCTCACCCTTTCCACTCCATCTTGTGTATCAACCCTGTTGCAGATCTTTGTGTCGTCTGTAAAGATTCATACTTTTCCTTCCAGTTCCTCTGCAATGACACTTATAAAGACATTAAAAAGGACCATTCCTAGTACTGAACCCTGTGGTACCCCGCTAGTAACCCTCCTTTCTTCACTGGGGACTCCATTTACTACTACCCTTTGCATCCTGTTGTCTAGACAATTTTTTATCCAGGCTACCATCTTGGGACCCACTCCAAGGATGGCTAACTTGTGTATTAATCTTTTTTGTGGGACTGTATAAAATGCCTTGCTAAAATATAGGTAGGCCATGTCTACAGCCCCTCCCTGGCCTACTACTTTGGTCACCCAGTGAAAGAAAACTATTAGATTCGTCTGACATGACCTTCCCATCGTGAATCCATGCTGCCTTGGGTCCTGTGCCCCACTGGTCTCTAGGTACTCAACAATTCTTTCCTTCAGAAGTGATTCCATCATTTTCCCTACCACTGAGGTCAAACTAACTGGTTTGTAGTTTCCTGCCTCTGTCCTGCTCCCACTTTTGTGAAAAGGAATTACATCCGCCCTCCTCCTGTCCTCAGGTACCACCCCATCCTCCCATGATTTGTTAAAGACAGTAGTCAGAGGTGTCACTAGTTCTACCCTTAGTTCCTTTAGAATGCTTGGGTGAGTCCCATTAGGCCCTATTGCTTTGTCCACCTTCAATTTTATTTGTTCTTTCAGAACCCTTTCTTCTGTAAATGGACTGGTATAGACCCCCGTCTTCAGTGTTTCTCTTGTTTGGTTTAGGTACCTCCCCCTCCTCTTCCTTTGTGAATACCACGCAGAAATATTCGTTCAGTATTCCTGCTTCTTCACTGTCACCCTCTACCCACATTCCTTCCCCTTTATTAAGCCTCAGTATCCCTCCTTTGGTCTTTCTTCACTCCCTAATGTACCTATAAAAGGTCTTATCCCCTTTCTTAACAGAGTTGGCTATCCTTTCCTCGGTTTGGGCCTTTGCTAGTCTGACTGCCTTCCCAGCCTCTTTCTGCTTTAACTGATAAAGTTCTCTGTCCTGTTCCTTCTGTGTTTTCTTATATTTCCTGAATGCTATCCTTTTCTCCTTAACCTTCCCTGCCACCTCTTTTGAGAACCATAGCATTTTTTTCCTTTGTTGTGTTTTGTTGATTTGCTTTTCACAAAGGCTTGTTGCCTCTGTGATGGCTGTTTTGATTACTCCCCATTGTTCCTGCACTCCTCTTTCTTGCCTGGTAGGTATATACACTCTATTTATAAATATATTTTATACAGGGCAGTCACACCTGTATATTAGGGTTGAGTAAACATCTTAGTGTTAACCCACACTTTTGTACTTTAATAACTTTTCCCTCATTCAAAATGTTTATATGAAATTTGGAAATCGTAGCGTTTGTGCAAGGATCTCTTGATCCTGAAAATTTTATGTAGATCGATTCAGTGGGGGGAAGTTATGACATGCAAAAACACATAAAAATCTAAATTTATAAGACTTTTGTTGCTCGCCAGTAACTTACAAAATACTATATAAGGGATTGAAACAGGAGACTTTCAGGTTTGATAAAGTTTAACCCAAGGTACAAGTGTTTGTGTTTTTGTATGTATCTGTGTCAAGTAGTTTTTAAATAATTTATAAAAGAATTTTCATCCTTGGGCAAGCACAGTGTAAAAAATAAACTCTCTACCAATAGCTATTTTTTTTTGTGAAAGCATGATGCCTTGGTGTCATATTTCATCACATGTGTCATATTATATACTGTGGTGTTTCAAATATCAGAGCACCACAGCATATGATTTGACACACATAATGAAAAAGCAGCCCCAATATGTAAGAATATTTTCCTTGGGCTAGCGATCCTTCCCTCCGATCACCCCCACCATATATACATTAATGCTTTCTCGGTGTCAAGGGTACCTCCCCCACCTGATCACCTGCCAGATATAAAATAAAGTTTTCCCTGGTGGTTAGTGGTCCTGTCCCCCACTCACTTACCCTTCCATTATGTTCTGTTGTATTTCATTGTGTATGTCGTATCATATTCTGTGGTGTTTTGTATAGCAGGACACCAGAATATATAACACACATAAGAAAAAAGTTGAAATCTCTGTTAACTTTAAAATGTTACCATGCATCGGTGTTCAGACGGAGCTCTGCAGCTCACTCCTGTGTCCCATAATGTTACTAGCCATTTGGATCCTGTGCCATTTGATCATGTCCTCAGATCTATGGTGTGGTAGCTAGTCAACATGGTGAACTCACCCCATCTCCCCTCTAATGGGCCTGTTTGGCAGTTAATTGCCCTCTTTATATGCCCTTTTCAATAATTCTAATGAAATGATTGTATAGAAGGGGTTGGAAGGGCAGTTGTTTGGGGAGGAGGGGACCCACTGATGACCAATCCAGGTAGTTTAAGGGAACATGTCACTCGGGAGATTCAGTTCTGGAAATACACACCCATATCACAATAAGAGGTTCTGTTAAACTTAGGAAAACATTTCAGAACGTTAATAACTTACAACACTTCACTTTCTAGAAGATTGTCATATCCAACCTTATTTGTGAAGTTGGAAGTGCATTTGTCTTTGTTGCTGCTGTAGGAAAGGGGTTGGGAAAGATGGGGAAGAGCATCTGCTGCTTCTCTGGCACTTTTAAACTGCTTCATACTTGAGCTGGTAGTAATTAGTAGTTTTGCAAGGAATAGGATTTTAAACTTGATGCTTGCAGCCATTAACTTCCATTTAATGCTCTTGTATTACTCCTGTATTGCCTGTGTCTCGGGTGTGATAGTGCTGAATATATTAAATTCCCTGGCTTTCCAAAAATAGCTGTCTCTTCTCTCAGGGTTTTTGCTGCACATATATTTTTACCAGCCCCCAGTGTACCCAAGTAGCTTTAGTAATGGTATTTGTTCCTTCAAAAAAAAAAAAGTCCTGTAATGTCTCTCTTTTTTTTTAATTTGAAACAAAGAAAATGGTCCCTCATTAAGGCAGCTGTCCCCTTCCCCCCATCCTGATACCCGTACTGAGCACCCACAACCCCACACTCCCCCTTCCCCTATACCTACCAGCTGAGGTCCAATGCAGTCATCCTATCTGGACTAGAGACATGTCTTCACTCCTTAATGCTGAACCATGAACTGAGAAATACAGGTAAGTGCTGTATAATGTATTTCAATGGCATTTTAAACTTCTCATTATAACTTGGCCAATTTTAGGAATTATTTTACCAAATTTTCAACATTGCCTTTTTGGGATCCCATCTCATGAACACCATTGGTGAAATTTCATTAATTGGGCCCAGAAGGTAACTTCATGGTCATTGTGTGAAATAACCTTTCTGACCCAATTAATTTAATTTCACCATCAGTGTTCATGAGGTAGGGTGTCAAAAAGGTCATGTTGAAAATTTGGAGAAAAAATTCCTAAAAATGACAATTCATGAGCGTAGATTGAAATTTTACTATGCACGTGCATAACTTTGGTACTTTTCAGTATTTTGACCCCAAATTTTCAACAGTCATTTTTTCACACCACCTCATGAACATTACAGATGTTATTTTTAACATCCTGTGTTTTCACACCTGTAGTGTGAAATGCTGTTTCTGTGGGGATTTGAAAATTTTCACCTACCTGGTTCATGAGGTGGCATCTTAAGAAGACTATGCTGAGAGTTTGGGGTCAAAATATTTAAAAAAAACTAAGAATTTATGAAGTAACATTGTTTGCAGGGATGTCTGTTGCCCCAGTGGGGATTACATTGCCTTACCATGCCAGTTACCTGAGTTCAAGTAGTGAGCCAGTTTAATGGTACAAGGCTGATGAGGAAGATGTTGCACCATGCAGCACCAGCCCCAGCCTGGGTAAGGATGGAGCAGTGTTTTGTTACAGACACAACACCCTGTGGTGAGTCAGGGAGCCTTTCCCCACAAGGTATTGACATACATGCCAAAGCCTGCTGGTCCAATTCACTGTGTCAGAACTGTCTCCAGTATTGTATTTATCTCAGTTTGAGCATGTACTGAAGAGGTGGGTGCATTGAGGATACAATTCCACTATCAGAATAAAGAAGAAATAAATTGCAAAACACTGCATAAAAGTAGACATTAGGGTTGAAAAGCACAAAGTGCACAAATTAGGGAAATGAAAAAAAATAGAGTTTTTTGTATCTGAAGTATTGCAAAATCTGTGGTGGGGGTATTCCTTGGATTTGTCAACCCTAATGCCCACCCCCTCCCCTGGGGAAATGAGCTCAGATGTGATGTTTTCATGCAGGGCCACAGGGTATTACGTGAAGAAAGCTAAGACAGATTATGTTGGCCATACTGAATCACTATGAGGCACTACCTTGAAGCTGTACCTTGTGCTTTGGACATGAGGCTAAGGTTTGCTGACAAAAAGCATCTTACTTTACCTGAGCTTTATTCTTCTAGGTTTTTTTGAAAGGACAGAACAAGGAGCAACATTAACAGATAAAGAAGAAAGATTAAGGCTTCTTTTGGCTAAGCAGAGTTACTGTCTTGTTATTATTTTTTTGTGCTTACAGGTTGTGCTTAAAGATTTTGTTACTGTTTTGTGCTTACAGGTTTTATAGTTTGATCTCTCTTTAAGCTAAGCAGAGTTACAGTTTTGTTATTTTTTGTTTTGTGCTTACAGGTTGTACTTTCATGCTTTGTTTTAGACTTACAGGTTTTGCAGTCTCTTTCTCGCATTGAAGGAGCTGATTGCATTACTTCCACAGCTCTTCCAGATGGTTATGAGTGTAACTGGGGGTTGAGTTGACAAAGGCTTAGTAACTTCAAACAGAGGAAGATTTAAGAGGTCAGGTTAGTTGGTGTGTTGAGGTGGAAGACTAAGGTTTGCTTAAAAAAAGGACCTGGCATTACCTGAGCTTTTTTTCTTCTAGGTTTGCTTGAAAGGACAGAGCAAGGAGCAAGACTAACAGACCAAGGAGAAACATTAAGCATTCTTTTGGCTAATAGAGTTATTGTTGTATTATTATTTTGTTTTGTGCTTACAGGTTGTACTTACAGGTTTTTTTACTGTTGTGTGCTTACAGGTTTTACAGTTTGATCTCTCTTTAGGCTAAGCAGAATTACTGTTTTGTTACTATTTTGTTTTGTACTTACAGGTTTTGCGTACAGATTTTGTTTTGGGCTTACAGGTTTTGCAGTGTCTTTCTCACATTCACAGAGAACCATGGTGGGACATGGCTATCCCGGACTACCACCTATACAGAAGGGACAAGAAGGGTAGAAAAGGAGGTGGGGTGGCATTATATGTCTGGGAGGAAATCAAGGCTACATGGGTTCGGGGGACCGTGGATGAATCAGAAGTACTATGGGCAACAGCTGAGACAGGATCAAGGGCATCCATTATGATAGGAGTCATCTACAGGTCCCATCACTAAGATATATTGGGGACAAGGAAATTATGGAGCTACTCCACAAAATGACAGACAAGGACAAAACAATAATAGTAGGGAATTTTAACTTGGCAGTGATAAACTGGAAATCTCGTACAACATCCTCATCAAGAGGAAGGTACTTTGTAATGGCTCTGCAGGGTGCAGGGTTGAGGCAGCTTGTGGAAACTCCTACCAGGAGTGAAGCTGTCCTGGACTTGGTTTTAACTAACAGTGACAGGTTATAGGAGGTAGAGGTGGGGTGCCACTTAGAAAATAGTGACCACCATAAGGTGGGATTTAAAGTAAACACTAGTGAAGGCATTTGTCATTCCAAGATTAGGGTATTAGATTTCAGAAAAATAGACTTTTGGAAGATGAGAGATAGCCTGGCAGAGAGTCTGAGATACAAGAAAGAGAAAGGAGTAGACAAAATGTGGGAGTATCTCAAAAGAGCTATCACAGAGGTAACTGAACAGTGTGTCAGAAGGGTGAGCAAGGCATATAAGAAAAAGAAACCCCTCTAGTTCTCCAGGGAGGTGGCTGCAACAGTAAGGGAAAAAATAAATTGTACACAGTTTAGGGTGTCAATGAAAGATTAGGATAAGGAAACCTATAAGGTAGCACAGAAGAAACTGGTAAGACAATAAGGAAGGCTAAAGCCTTGACTGAATGGAGGAGTGCACATTGGGTAAAGGAGGGAGATAAAGCCTTCTTTAGCTACATAAGAGAAAATGGAAAACCAAGGGGTGATAGTTAGACTAGAAGATACTGGAGGGAAACTGGTACAAAAGAGATTGCAAGAAAGCAGAAGTCTCAAACCAGTACTTCTGTTCTGTGTTCACCAAAGAAAGCACAGGAGATGAGACAAACCTGCATAACAGCAACACCCAGGGACTGGGGGTTGACACAAGCTCCTTCACAGTGGCTCAAGTATTGAATGCTTTAAATAAACTAAAGGTGGACAGGCCATGGGACCAGGTGGGACTCATCCTGGAGTTTTCAGGGAGATGGGGAGTATACTAGCAGCATCCCTAGCAGAACTATTCACCAAATCACTAGAGAGTGGGACCCTACCAGAGGACTGGAAAAGGGCAACAGTGGTCCCATTCCAAAAAGTGAAGATCAGGGGGGAGGCTTGCAATTACCATCTAGTAAGCCTCACGTCGGTGGTAGGAAGGTTGATGGAGACACTAGTCAAACAGAGAATCATCATGTATCTGGAATCTAGTGGGCAGCAAGACCAAAACAGCATGGGTTCATGGCAGGTAGGTCTTGCCAAACTAACCAGGTTAACTTCTTCAACTGGATTACAAGGATAGTAGATCAAGGAGCAGTGGTAGATGTCGTCTATCTGGACTTTTGCAAAGCCTTCAACTCTGTTTCACATAGAAGGCTGATAATGAAGCTGGACCACATGGGGTGGGCAGAGAGGTGATTGAGTGGGTGAGTAGCTGTATGAGAGGAAGAACACAGAGGGTTCAGGTAAATGGGGCATTTTCAGCTGAGAGGGAGGTGACCAGCAGGGTACCACAGGATTCAGTATTGTTTCCCTACTCTTCAATGTGTTCATAGCAGACATTGCAAATTAACTGGAAGGTAAAATGTGTCTCTTTGCTCATGACACCAAGATCTGCAACAGAGTGGACTCACCTAAACATGTGAGAAGTATGACTTCAGACTTGAAGAAACTGGAGAAGTGGTCAAAAACATGGCCGTTGAAATTCAATGCCAAAAAGTGCAAAGTCATGCAGTTAGGTAGAAAAAATCCCAAAGAGGATTACTACACGAGAGGAGAGAAGCTAGCCTCTACCAGCCAGGAGAGGGACCTAGGGGTCATTATATCAGAAGACATGAAGGTAGGTAAACAGTGCAAAAAGGCAGTAGTAAAGGCAAGGGGCAGGCTGGGCTACATCAGGAGGGGAATCATGGGTCACAGGAGGGAGGTGGTGTTGCCACTTTACAGGGTGCTGGTGTACAGCCACTTGGAGTACTATGTACAGTACTGGAGACTGAACCTCAAAAGGGACATAGAATTGAGAGGGTGCAGAGGAGGGTTACAAAAATGATTCAGAGACTGCCCCATATGGCATACCAGGACAAGCTGAGGGAACTCAACATGTACACCCTGGAACACAGGAGGGAGAGGGGTAACATGATGAGATGTCTAAATATATGAGGGATATAAATAAGGTTATGCTCAGAAGATTTTCCAATTGAAAGAGGGTGGGAGAATGAGAAGGCATGAGATGAGGCTGAAGAGAGGGAAGTTCAGGAGTAATACAAGGAAGTTCTTCTTTATAGAAAGGGTGGTGGACACATGGAATGGCCTACCCAAGGAGGTGGTGGGGGCCAAAAGAGTAAGTGAGTTCAAGAGCACATGGGATAGACATAAAGGTAGCATATGGAAAGGCAAAGGAGGGGAGAGGAAATAGCACCAGGTAGCTTCTTGGGCAGACTAAATGGACCTTGTGGTCCCCTTCTGCCATCACTTTCAATGTTTCTATGTGGCTATGGGCTTGGGGAAGGGGTGGACATTAGGGTTGACAACCCCAAGGAAGACCCTACCTCTGATTCGGCAATCATCTGGAGATCCAAAACTCTAATGGTTTTTCATTTCCCTACTTTTTGCGCTTTGCGTTCTTCAGTCCTAATGTCTGCACTAATGCAGATTTTTGCAATATACATATATATATATATATATATATATGCGTATTATTTGCAAAACAACACATTAATGCATTAGTTAGGACAACTAAACACCACAAAAGTAGGGAAATGAGGCATTAGGATTTCTCACCCCAATGTTCCCCAACCCCTCCAAGCAGCCTAAGGAAACAACATTAGAGTTTTGGGTCTCCAGGTCTTAGTAAATCAGTGGTAGGGTCTTCCTTGGGGGTTGTCAGCCCTAATGCTTAACCCTCCTCCATGGACCCTGCTTGAAACATAGAAACATAGACTTTGATGGCAGATAAGGACCACTTGGCCCACCCAGTCTGCCCATTTCCCTACCTATTGGATAAGCTGCAGATTCTAGTTAACCAACAGCCTATTTCCTGCAACCCCCCACTTAATTGCCTTATGTCTGTCCCATGCATGTTTGAATTCCCCCACTGTTTTAGACCCCACAACCTCTCCAGGAAGGCGGTTCCATGTGTCCACCACTCTCTCCGTGAAAAAGAATTTCATCACATTACCCCTGAGCTGTCCCTCTAACTTTAAATTATGCCCCCTTGTTCTTACACATCTCTTTTTCTGAAAGATGTTACCCTCCTGGACTTTGTTGATTCCCTTGAGGTACTTAAAAGTTTCTATCATGTCCCCCATCCCTCCTTTCATCAAGGGTATACATATTAAGCTCTGTCAGTCTCTCTTCATATGGTTTCTGATGTAGACCCTGCACCATTTTAGTTGTCCTCCTCTGGACTGCTTCCATCCTGTCTATGTCCTTGCGTAGATGAGGTCTCCAAAACTGCACTCAGTACTCCAGATGGGGTCTCACCAACTGTCTGTATAGAGGGATAACCACTTCCCTGTTTCTACATGTGATGCCCCTCCCTATGCATCCCAGTATCCCCCTGGCTCTCCTTACTGACTTCTCACATTGCTTACCCACCATTAGGTCATCTGATGTGACTACACCCAGATCCCTTTCCATTATTGTTGTCGTTAGTACCTCCCCTGCTACTGTGTACTCTTCTCCTGGATTTTTATTTCCCAGGTGCATTACTTTGCACTTCTTTGCATTGAATCTAAGTTGCCATATGTCTGACCATTCCTCCAACCTTGCCAAGTCCCTTCTCATCCTTTCTACCCCTTGTGTATCAACTCTGTTACAGATCTTTGTGTCATCTGCGAAGAGGCATTCCTTTCCTTCCAGACCCTCTGCAATGTCACCTATAAAGACATTAAAGAGGACTGGACCCAGTACTGAGCCCTGAGGTACTCCACTAGTAACCCCCCATTCTTCAGAATGTGTTCCATTCACTATTACCTTCTGTGTCTTGTTGTGCAGCCAGTTTGCTACCCAGGCTACCACCCTTGGACCCACTCCCAGGCTGGCTAACTTGATTATTAATCTTTTGTGCAGGACTGTGTCAAATGCCTTGCTAAAGTCTAGGTAGGCCATATCCACAGCCCCTCCCTGGTCAATTATTTTGGTCACCCAGTCAAAGAAATCAATTAGATTCATCTGACATGACCTTCCTGCTGTGAATCCATGCTGCTTTGGGTCCTGTGCCCGGCTGGCCTCTAGGTACTCAACAATTCTTTCTTTCAAAAGTAATTCCATCATTTTCCCCACCACTGAGGTCAAACTAACAGGTCTGTAGTTTCCTGCTTCTGCCTTGCTCCCACTTTTGTGAAGGGGAATCACATCTGCCCTACTCCAGTCCTCAGGTACCACCCCATCTTCCCATGATTTGTTAAAAAGTGTGGTTAGTGGTGTCACTAGGTCCTCTCTTAGCTCTTTTAGGATTCTAGAGTGAATCCCGTCAGACCCCATTGCTTTGTCCACCTTGAGTTTTAGGAGTTCTTTCAGTACTCTTTCTTCTGTAAATGGACTGGCATCAACCCCACTATCCAGAATGCTTCTACTGTTTGGTTTAGGTAACTCAACCTCTTCTTCTTTTGTGAATACTGAGCAAAAGTATTCATTCAGTATCTCTGCCTTTTCAGTGTCTCCCTCTGCCCACCTCCCCTCTTCTTTATTAATCTTCACTATCCCTCCCTTAACCTTTCTATGCTCCCTAATGTACCCGTAAAAGGTTTTATCCCCATCTTAACTGAGTTGGCTATCTTTTCCTCGGTTTGGGCCTTTGCTTTTCTGACTGCCTTCCCCACTTCTTTCTGCTTTAATTGATACAGTTCCCTGTCGTGCTCCGTCTGTGATTCCTTATACTTTTTGAATGCAGCCTTTTTTCCCTTAACCTTCCCTGACACCTCTTTTGAGAACCATAGTGGTTTTTTATTCCGCTTTGTTTTCTTTATTTGTTTCACATAAAGGCTTGTTGCCTCCATGATGGCAGTTTTGATTTTTCTTCAATGTTCTTCCACCCCTCCTTTCTGGCCATTTGCTAATGCATTCCTCAGGTATTCACCCATTATGCCAAAGTCAGCCCTTCTAAGGTCCAGTATCCTTGTCTTTGTATGGCTTGTCTCCACGGTTGTGTTTATCGTGAAGCACACTGTGCAGTGGTTGCTTGTTCCCAGATGTCCACTGACTTCTAAATTTGTGATCCTCTCTCCATTTGTACCAGGTCTAATATTGCTCCCTCCTGAGTGGGTTCCACCACTAGGAGATCAAGTGTGATGTTGCTTGCTCATGGAATGGAGTGGGCATTAGGGTTGACAACTCCCAAGGAAGACCCCACCACTGATCCGTCAAGACTCCGGATACCAAAAACCCTAATGTTTTTTTTTTCATTTGGCTGCTTGGGGGGCATTAGGGTGATAAACCCTAATGCCACATTTCCCTTCGTTTGTGGCATTATGTAACCATAACTAATGCATTAATGCAGTTTTTTTTGCAAATAACTTCCTTACTTTTTTAGATAGTATAATTGCATCCTAATTTGCCTGTGGGAGCAAATGGTGTCTGCATCTCAATACTATGCTTCCAACTTCAAAATTAATTCTGCTAAGCTGTGACTTTTCAATATTTTTGTATGAGCATCTCATGTGGGGGTCAAATTGGGGGGGGGGACTGTAAGTAAACAAAGTCGGTAGGTCAAAACATTTCTTCCAGTTTCTGAATTAATTTATTAAACTAAGCTGTCAATTCTGTTGGTTCAATTGTTCGAGAAAATACAGGGTAGCTCAGTTTTATCCCAGCAAGCAGAGGGATATTAATGGTGTGAATAAGGAAAATGTGTCATTCTATTTGTTTTTAAAAATAATTATTATTGTTGATGTCCTTGCTGTCCATACTAATTTTAAATACCATAAATCAAGGTTAAGACACACAAAAATAGTACTAAGGAAATAACATGCAGAACTGGACTTCTAGTTTCCAATAAGAGACAATATTCTGAGCATGACATAACCTCATCTATGATCTGAGTGCTCAGCCAAAATTAAAACGAGCACATGTTTAGGGATTAAGGCTGTTATGGTCAGAGGAGATAGGTTGGTAGACTTAACATATTTAGTGTATGATGCATCACAAACCACATGACCACTCAATCATGTACAATTACCAATGCATAGTATAGTCCATGTAATAAATGTAATAATGAAGTATAGTCCAAATGTCATGACACTTGCAATAAAGACAGTTTAACATTTTGCCTGGGAGTGTAAACAAAAATTCAGGATTGATAGTTTTGTTTAATGAGTTAATTTGGAAGCTGTAAGCAATGTTGGGACATGCCAGATTTGTTTGCTCCCAGTCCCACCTTTGCTCCCAACCCATCCCCTCCTGAGAAGCTCACACAAAAATATTGATGAGCCACAGTCAAGCTGAATGAATTACTCTGAAAACGGCTCTGCAATGCAATGCATAGGCCAAGGTCTCCCCACACAGTTGAAAAAGTGCTCTGAGCAGGCTTTGATCAAAATCAAAGTATTTCTTCAATCTTTTCCTTGGGAGGAGCCATTATGATCGATCTTTTCTTGGGACATATGTGTAGTAGTTTAATGAGGGCTGTTCTGCAGACCTCTTTATCTATTAGACAACTTTATGTCAGATTTCTTTTTATGTTTCTATTTGCTGAAATAGGTGGCTAATCCATATCTCAGACTGTGATGCAGTGATGTCTTAGTGTTATAAAATATCAGCTCAGTTCACAAGTAGTGTGTGTTGAAATACCTGTTTTGTGATATTTAATAGAACAACAGTGCCACTTGTTTAATAGAAATTTGTTGTTTCTTCTTTTTTTCTTGTGTCATTATTAAATGTTAATGGTAGGAGGTGCTTTTTTTTCTTTCTCCACCATTACTGTACAGTAGAGGATGCGAGGGAGATGAGATAAGGGAGGGTAACAGATTCTAATAGAGTCATATCGTACTGAGCTCCTTCTTTTCCCCTTAGTTGGGTATACATACTTTTTGCTTACCCTCTCCTTAGTTGCCTCATAGCCTGGGTTTTAAATAACTTGACTAATTTAGGTATGTTGGTTCCATTTTAACCTGGTTATACTGTCTCGAGCAGAAGACTTATTATAATGCAACCACTCCTGAACATGTGGTTAATTTTTATCTGGCAGTAGTGCTGCCAATGGTGCTACCTTAATAAGGCGAATGGTTAGGAGAAAGGTTACGATGGAGCCAGGAGCTCAGCCTCTTTCATAATTTCTTTATGGGCAGCCCCCCTCCCTTCCCTCTCCATATTTGTTTCTGCTATTGTTGTTGGTGAGAGTAAGATACAGAGTGTTTCCTAGCTCCTATGTCATTCTTCTACACAGGATTTTACTGGTGAATTTAATGCTAACACAGCTATTTTGATTGACTCTGCACCCCCTTTGTTACACTAGTTGGTCAATGTCAGTGATTTTTTTTTCTTTCCTCATTCTCACTGGTCTTATATGAATCTTCTGATATCATTTTGAGTTTCTGCTGTATTGTATTATTTTTTTACAGACTGCTTGACCTACTCTACGTGTAATTGTCTTGCACTTATGCTTTGTATTTTTTCTGATTGTTGTACTCTCCTGGCTCGTGCCTAAAAATAGTCATTTCATAGATAAAGCACTTACCCGATTAACGAAAACTAAATAAATAAATATGTTTAAAAAAAAGCAGAACTGCACCTGTGCAGTAGAGGGGGTGAGATTTCATGACTGGGGACACTGGGGGATTGGGCATCCCAGTGTCACTATTATGTTTCTGGGGGGGAGGATGCTGGGTGCTGAGAAGGAGGGTTGGATGGGGGGTATGTATTTCAGCTGTTCTGGGCTGCCAAAAGTCAAAAAAAGATAGTGTGAGCACAGAGTGTTGCGACAGGGAGTCAACATTTTTTGACATTCAACATGTTGTTAATTTGCAAGGAATGAGGGAGTGCTTTTTTACTCAAAGCAAAATATCTGCAGGGTCTGCCCACTGCAGCCTTAAAAATGACATGTGTGGATCTCAGAAACTTCACAAGCTGCCGTCACAAAAATTTCCACATATCAAGACCATGGCACTTGAACAACACATGCAAAACTTCAGTTCATTTCATCAAAAGTTGCCAAATATATTAATGTGCAAAGTTGGGGTTTAACATTGAACACCCTATTAAACCCTAACTATAGTGGCCCTACTGCACCACTATAGTATATATATTGATAGATAGATAGATGGATAGATAGATAGATAGATAGATAGATAGATAGATAGATAGATAGATAGATAGACAGACAGACAGACAGACAGACTGACAGACAGATATGCAGACAGACAGACACAACCAAAACATGTTTAAGTTACTTGCAGAACTAAACACAATTATGCAGGATTAATTTTCCTGCTTATTATCTTTTTAGTATCCATCCACTCCCTACAGTGCCAGTCTGTCTGAGGAGAACCATATATGGAACTTGACACCTAAGCCACTTTACCATCCACTTTCCCTGCTTGCATAATGCCATTCAGTCAGAAATTACATTTTGTAATGAAGGATACACTTTTGCTTAGGAAACCTCCTTTGATCAGGAAATGAATCTAAGGGAGGCTGCAATGGAAGGGCTTTGCTTTTCAAATGTTGATGCTGTTAACAGCTTACACATGGAACCTAATATTTTATTGTAGCAACTTCCAGGAAGAGGCAAAACAGTGAGAGAGGAAAAGAGAGACAAACAGAGAAGAGAGATGTTTAAGTATGTTATTATATGGGTACAGTTGCACCCCTATAGTTCAGGTTGTATTGGCAGTTCAATGCTGAACTCCAAGTTTTGAGATTTAATAACTTCACAACTGTCCAACAGATTTGCATTAAACTTTGTATGCACAGTTTCATGGGGTTTATCTCTTGACGTGCCAAGTTTTTTTCCAGTCGCATGTGTGTATGACATGTTTTTGATAGTTCAAAAAGTGAATTTTTCTGGATTTTGTCCCTTTGGTTTGAATGGGTGTTCTGTCAACTTGGTTAATGCTCAGGTGGTTTGGAATGTGTATCTGAAATGCTTTGGGTAGAAAGGGGCTGGCCCACAGATGTTCCTTTTTCTTGTTTTGTAAAACGTATCAATCCATTCTAAAGTTATTTAATTTTGAACTGTTGAATACTTGGTTCTGAGCATACTCAGTAAGGACCTTCATCATCCTTTGTCATGAAAGAAAATCCTTTGTCATTTGCTGCCATCTTATTTTTAGTTTTCACCACAAACTCAAATTTAAAAAGCCCCAAAAATGACATTCTGGAGTGCAAGCAACATATGTATATTGCTTATTTGACCCTGTTAGCTAGATTCTGCACTTCACTGTTGGATGAATGGCATGACTTTTTTTTTTAACATTTAAAATCTTTTTTTGTGACTTGCTCATCACAAAAAAAGATTTTCTTCTGTGTTTACCCAGTGCTTCCTGACCCTCTTATTATGTTTCTTTTGTGTCAAGTAGCCTAGGGCCCAGACTGTTTTGATTTTTCCTATGAAATTTTCAGGGTTACAAGGGGCTGGGGAACAGATGTGCCTTTTGTTGTTTTGGTGAAAAAATATTCATCCCTGCCACAGTTATTTATCTTTTTTTCAAGTTTATAAATCTTTTTTCATGCCTACTGGTATCAAAAAGATTCTTTTTCATATGATGAGTCTTGAAAAAAGATTTTTTTTTTGGGTGGGAGAACTCCTTTTTCATGAGTCAAATCTTTCCCCTGGTGTCCAGTGTCACACCTCACCATCTGATTGCCACTCACCTAATTATTTAATATTTCCCTGGTATCTAGTGGTGTTCCCCACTCACCAATTGTCACCCCCATAATTATTTGTTTAATTCCCTGGTGTCTAGTGGTACCCCCATCATCTGATCACTGTCCCCATTGTTATGTATATTTTCCTTGGTTTCTTGTGGCAGCCCCCACCCTCCATTTGCCATCCCTGTTGTTATTTCTATTTTCCCTGGTGTCTAGTGGGCACCTCCACCCTCCAATTCCTGTGTCCATTGTTCTCTATATTTACCCTGGTGTCTAGTGGCACCCCCAGCCTCTAGTCATCTTCCCCATTATTTCTGTTTTCCCTGGTGGTCTAGTGGCACCCTCCACCTTCTGATCACTGTCCTGATGATCTGAAAAAAATAAAACCATCCCTCATACTTTTTTTAAGAAACCCTCTAAAAAATAAAAACATTAATCAATATCTGTTGCACTGCTGTTAGTCCCAGCACCCGACCCTCCCATTCAGCACCCACCACCCCACTAATCCCCAAAGCTCTTACTTACCCACCAACAGTCCAATACTGTAATCCTCTCTGTACCACATACACATCTTCACTCTTCAAAGCTAGGCCATGAACTGAGGAAATCAGGTATGCAGTTCAGTGTATTTCCAAGAGGTTTTGAAGTTTGTGACATAATTTGACCATTTCTTAATATTTTGGTCCCAAATTTTCAACAAGCCTTTTTGGAACCCTACCTCATAAACAATGTCTGTGACATTAGGCAATTCTGTCCAGAAAGTTGATTTTGTGGTCACTGCACGAAATCACCTTTCAGGCAGGAGTTGAACATTTTCTTCACCCTTGTTTATTAGGTGTGGTCATAAAAAAGCTATGTTGAGCATTTGGTATAGAAATATATAAAAAAAAATGGTTTGTGAATGCAGGCTTGAAACATTTTCAATATTTTGACAACAAATTTTTATCATAGCCGTTTCTTCACGTCAATTCATGACTGTGACAGCTGTAATTTTTGAAATCCTGGCCAAAATGTGTTTTCATATCCCAAAAGGTAGTTTCACGGTTGCTTGGTGAAATCATCTTTTATTGATAATTTGCACTGCCCTTGTTTATTAGGTGGGGTTATAAGTAGGGTATGTTGAAAATTTGGGATCAAAATATGTAAAAATGGGAAAGTAATGCACATGCATTGAAATTTTGCTATGTTTGCTCATAACTGGTAATTTTCAATATTTTGAACCCAAATTTTAAACAAATCCATATTTTTACAACACCTCATGAATGTGACAGCTGTCATTTTCAAAATTCTTGCCAAACTGTTTTTTCACACCTAGGTCATGGAATGACATTGTGGTGGTGCTAAATGAAATTTTTGCCAGGGATTTGCAAATTTTCAGTATTGGGTTTATGAGGTGTGGTCATAACAAGGTAATGGTGACAATTTGGTTACAATTTTGCTAAACCTGGAAGTGCAGGGCCCTCTAGCAACATACATATATGCATCTATGGAGAGATTAGAACACAGGGCCCAGAGGGACCTGCTGCTAACACAGGCAAATGAAGGATATGATTACATTACCTAAAAAAGTATGCATGCATGGGGGCATGGGACTCAGAGGGAAATGGTAGCAGGTCCAAAAGGGCAGTACATAAGAATAAGATGAAACTGCAGAGTTGATGCTCTCTAAACTGGCCAATGAATTGTCATGGAAGTTGAGAGAAAGAGGGTACAAGGGAGATGATATCTGGAGGAAAATGGCAGACACTGATGTGATTAAGTGTGAGGCATTACTGGTCCCCAAAAAAATGGAACAGACACTGACCTTTGTTATCACTTATGGGGGGAGCTCCAAGGAGGTAGTGGACATTGTATACAACAATTTAACAATCTTCAGAGGTACGCCACAGCTCACATCTTTTCTGAAGAAATCCCTGAGGATCTCTTACAAATGTGGCATGAACTTTTGTGATCATTTGGTGCACAGTTACCAACTTAAACCTAAGGGCATTGTGAGCCTAAAAAATGGGGCTGTAAATCATGTGGCTTTTGCTGCAATTGTCATCTTATGGATAACAGAGATTACTTTACAAACTCCAGAACAGGTAACATTGAAACAAATTAAGGGACACATAAACTTTGAGACTGAGGCAGTGGTGTACCTCTTGACCTGCACATGTGGTAAATACTATGTTGGTTGCATTAAAAGGAAACTGAGACACAGAGTTAATGAACATGTGCTGGCAGTCAGGAACTGTAATCGAGACTATGCCATGGCAGTTCACTTTAAAAACCAGATAAGAAAAAATCTTCACAAAATGAAGGTGATTGGCAAAGAAGTCATCTCAAAGAATGTGAGAGGATGGGGATCATGAAACCACTCTTATACAAAAAGAATAAGAGTGGATTTTCAAGTTCACAGCCCTAAAATTGCTTGGTCTAAATAGGAAGTTTGAAATCACTCAATTTCCTAAAAAACAGAAGTGAATGCATCAAGTTCTTCCCTGTGAACTACATAAAGCAACTCTTGTAGATGTCTGTTGTTTGTATTGATAAACTGTGCTTTGTGATCATCTTTTACTGTTCCACAAATACCATTAGGACCTATGACAAAAAAAAAACAAAACACCATCAGCACTTTTAGACCCATTATACACTTTGGTAGAAATGGGAGTCTGTGGATATTAGTTTACTCCCCAAATACTTTGGATGTGAAAAGTCAGTTTACCACATCTGTCTTTTATTTATTGGTGTTTATCTTTCAGGTGCTCCATGAAGCTATACTAGTCCCAAACAAAGAACTGCAGTTTTTTTGAAATTTGAAATGTGAATCCAGACATGTGATTATAATTTTGGACACCACTGGTGTTATACTGAATTAACATAACCCAGAGCATTAAAAAAAGTGTGTTTTTTTTATTTTTGCATTGTTTTCACATCACCTTGATGTCACAAATAAGTGCTCACTATTTTATTTATCATGTGATTTGTATATATCCACATGGTGAGTTCTCATTTGTGGAAAGTTAATTACATGTTGTATAAATCATCACCTGTTCTGCAGTACTTTGCTCTCTGATGAAGTCCCAGGCTGTGGGGTAAAATGTAAAACACTTCTATATACTGTATGAAGATGGCTGAATAAAACTATTCACTCTTTGTAACAGTATGTACTGAGTATCCTTACGGGCAGGGGTGAGTGATCCCTTTACTGTTTTCTGCTATTGGAACAAATCTTGCTGCATCAAGAAATCTACCCCACAAGATTGTGCATGTAAAATTTCATACAAATCTGTTGAACAGTTGCAAAGTTATTAAAGTACAAAAATTGGGTTTTAACATTAAACTGTCTTCTCAACTCTAATTATAGTGACACTACTGCACCACTGTAATATATTACAGAAGAATGGTTGTGGCCCCATAGTTAGGGTTCAACCTTCACTTCTATGCTAAACTCAACATTTTGCACTTTAATAACTTTGCAACCATCTGACTGATTTGCATGCAGTTTTGAATGTGCTATCAGGGACCAAAGATCTCATGATGTGTGAAGTTTCATTCCAGTCATATGTGTGGGTGCAGAGATGCACAAGGTCAAAAAATGTTAAAATTACCAATTTTTGTCACACCGTTGCCCAATAATTGCTTAGGGTTTTGGTCTGACATTAATAGGGTAGAAAGGTCTTGGGACCCAGATATGCCTCTTAATGATCTGGCAAAAAAAATATTGATCCGTTTAAAAGTTATTACATTTTGAAATTTCCTATTATTTTCAATGGGAAAAGTAAGATGTAAGCCTTGAAACAGGATTCTGTGCTGCAAATGGGCAATCCTGTGTCACAAAAGAGTAATCCTTTGTTACAAATGGGGGATCTTTTTTTGTGCTTTTTGCACTTTAATAGCTTATTAACCATTCAACCGATTTCCATTAAATTTTGCATGCTCCATCAGGGAACAAAGATATTTTGATATGTCAAGTTTCATTCAGTCTGATGTGTAGGTGTGGGGATATGGTGTGTTATTACAGGGGCAAAATCATGCCCCTATAGTTAGGGTTCAACATTCACTTCTATGTTAAGCTTCAAATTTTGCACTGTAATAGCTTTGTAACTGTTCCACCAATTTGCTTGACATTCTGCATGCGGCATCAGGGACCAATGATCTCTTGATGTTCCAAGTTTCATTCTATTTGGATGTGAGTGATTGGAGATATGGACTATTATCTTGTATTTTTCCAAGTGAGGCAAATGAAGTTAAACAATAGAATAAAAATTATATTTTTTGAAGTAACTAAAACATGTGTTCTGCTAATTGGGACCTGTTCTATTAGATTCTAGTTTTAGTTTTTTTTCCTTTTTTAATTTCTCTTTATCCCCCCACACCCCTCCAGCTCCACCTCTTTGGGAGCCCCCTGGATACTACCCCTCCTCTTTGCATTACCTGATCCATCCATTGGTCCCCCATGGAGCTACGACTATCCCCCCAGGTGGAGATCAAGGTGGGGCCCTTACACCACAAGCATATCTGAGTTTCATCAGTCCCAAGGCAGAACGGCAGCCAGAGACACATGAGGGCTAGTTCAGGGAGCTCAATCTACTCGGAGCTGGAGAGATTTTTCACTGGTTTCTTTGGTGACATTATGGTAGCCCTGACATCGGGCATGAGCGCTGATGTCCACAACGTCCTCCCCCTGTGTGTGTGCTTGCTGAACCCCTGACCTATGCCTGAGGACAGTCAAGCCAAGGCATTGACATGCTGCTGTGCTCCTGGCTTCCACTAGGAGTCAGCACATGCCAAGCCATGTCCCCATCCTCCCCCCAGAGAAGGGGAGCTGTTGTTGGACACTCCAAGGTTCCCAATCCCTTACACCCCACCCCCACCCCACCAACAGTCATCGGGATGTGTGTTGGGGTCATCATTCCTAACTCTCACCCCATTCTCCTATACTGCACCACCTCAGCATGTTGCACATGGGATGGGGTGAGAGTTAGGACCAACAACCCCAACGCACACCCCAATGCCTGTTGGTGGGGGTGGGGTGCAAGGGGTGGGAATCCTAACATTGAATTTTCTTGCTTTTGTCAGTGTGGAACAAGCCCAACTGATGCATTAAATGGAGTTTTTTGCCATATATATATACACTACCGGTCAAAAGTTTTAGAACACCCCCATTTTCCAGTATTTATTGAAATTTAAGGAATTCAAGTCCAGTGAGTAACCTGAAATGGTACAAAAGTAAGTGATAAACTGCTAGAGGTTAAAAAAAAAGATTAGGTTAGCAAAAACTGCTTTAGAGAAATTGCAAAGAAAGCCAAGGAGTCAGTGAGTACAGTTTCCTACACCATCAAAAGGCACTTGGAAACTGGAGGAAACTCTGACAGGAAGAGGTCTGGCAGACCCAAAGCCACAACAGAATCAGAAGACAAGTTTCTGAGAGTCAACAGCTTGCATGATAGGTGGCTCACAGGACAACAGCACAGAGTGACTGGCACCTTGAACCAAAAGGGCTACCACAGCATTTTGCAGCGCCATGCAATACCCTCTGGTCTATGCCTAGTTGGTTAGGGGTTCATCCTACAGCAAGATAATGACCCAAAACATACCTCCAGGCTATGTAAGAACTACCTTCAAGGAAAAGAACAAGACGGTAGGCTTCAAATCATGGAATGGCCAGCACAGTCTCCAGACTTAAACCCCATCAAGCTGGTTTGGGATGAACTGGACAGAAGGGTGAAAGCAAAGCAACCTACAAGTGCAACACATTTGTGGGAACTTCTGCAGCAGTGTTGGGAAGAACTTCCCGAACAATATTTGATGTCCATTGTAGGAAGAATGCCACGAGTGTGTTCGGCGGTTACAGTATATCTGCAAAAGGTGGCTACTTTGATGAGTCAAAAATTTAGATTAAATTTTGTGAAACAAAATGATTCTATGATTTCTTTTTTATCTCCATTTGTTTATTTGTTCTATGCTTTAAAGTACATTGAGACATTAACCTGCGTAAATTTCAATAAAAACTGGAAAAATGGGGGTGTTCTAAAACTTTTGACCGGTAGAGTATATGTATAATATATACTGTACACAGACAGAAAACATAAAATAAGATTCAGTTGCTTGCAGAACTAAACACAAAAGTAAGTGGTAGTGGCATGAAAGGTTGTACTATCATCAGGACATTCAAGTACTGGTATGAGTGGTCAAAAATTTGGAAATAGATGCAAAAAGAGTCTGACACTTCAAGTAAAGCCATAATTGCTATTAAAGCAAGCTACACAATGCAGCAGCATGCACTATTTGAAAATTTTAAGAGAAGTTGAAAGCATTGGTTTCTGTTGGAAAAGAGGGTTCTCAACCCAAAAGTGGGCCTGCAGGAGATGCTGGCTACAGTAGGAGAAATATTGGAGTGCTTGGGGCAACTCCATGAGAAAACTATAGTGGTTTAAGGGGTAGAAAAAGAACAAAGTAATTTCAATAGAGGGCGATGCAGAAGAACAGGAGCAAGCTGCTGTTGCATCTGCTACAGAGACAGGGCCAGAAAATGACTAATATAAGACCATGAGGCAAAGAAATAGACTGCTGCTGATTTAGGAGCAGACCAAAGTCAAGCCCCTGACATGTAAGATCTAGGGAGTAAATTGCTAGAGTACACTGTATGAAGACCAAAAACAGGCTGGAAGTAGTAGTCAGAAGTACTGTACAGTGCATGGGGTTCATAATAAGACATGCAGGGCAAAGTGTCCTGAGTATTACTGCATGAGGGCCTGTCATTCCCTTGTCAACACTGCTCCAATTAAATAAAATACTTTCAATACTGGGACATGTTGCAGACAAGCTAAATTATAGGGGATCAGTTTTTCTGAGTCTTTCTGTATCTGACAATGCCTTCCATTTTAGCATGAGGATAAACTGCATTATTTATTGTTACTCATTTCTATATCTAGAATGTCACTCTTTCTCTTCCTAACCATGACAGCAAAAACACAAAAGTAAAACAATATTTTATTTTAATCACTTCTCAGTTTATTTAACAGTTCAAAAATGCATCTTATCGTATCCTTCTTTGCCAACACTAAAACAGAGTTCAAGAAACAAGTAATCCTCTTTCCAGTTCTTAAAGTAAAAGTAACTGTTGAATGTTTGTGAAGCATAACAGCTGTCAGCAGTAAATAGAGTCACATATAAACTATATTGGAAACTCAGCAGCAATAAATAGTACAGATTATTATAAATTAAAAAAGTAATAATTATAAATTAAATTTCTTTAACAACACAAAATAGGAACCAGATGGCTTACTAATTGGTACAACAGAAACACATTGTGACCTGGGTTCATAAACATAGACAAGAATCAGTATTAAGTATGGCCAGGGCTAGATTGTGTTGCTGACAGCAGTGCAAAGCAGCCCAGGTGATGATAAGGTTGACATTTTCTGGTGCTGAAGAAAGAAAGTTACAAGTGTACAATATGTATAGTATATATTTAAAAATCTGCAGCAATTATTCAGCTCTGCAGAGGGTCCACAGTACTGTGTGCAAAGTAAACCACATCATAAATGGATGTAAAGCTACTTTGCTGTGCTCCACAAATATTCTAATTACAGTCCTTAAATGAGTAGGATGTGTATGAAATACCAGACCTGTATGGCATGACTCCAGACCTGCAGCAAGGCCCTGGGTCATGAAGGTGGGGGATGGGATGGATATAGGGTTGCTATTTGCACATTTTGAATATGTTGGCCCTTCATGAGGTACCACACAATTGACACATAGCCTCACACCTGGAACTTGGTCTTGGGAATAAATTGGGAGTGGGGGGAAGTTAAGTAGGACAACTCTAATAGCACATTTACAAATTTTGGGGCGTTGGGTTGAAAACCATGATAGCAGACTTCAAATTCTGGGGGGGTTGAGTTGTGCGTGGCACCAAAATTAACCTGTATTATCATAGTTTTTTGCAATGATAGTTGTTGAGACAGTAGAATGGTAACTTGCTTTGTGCAGAGTCACTGAAGCTCTGTGCAAAGCAGGATGTGACTTCTAATTTTCTTTGTGCCTCCTAATTTTCTTTGTGGAGGGCAAGACTTGCAGAGAACTTTGGTTCCTGTGCATAGGTGCTAACTTTCCTTGTGCAGACCCTGCAGTATGTGAGAACAGCAGAACCCATTGTCTTGTCAGCTGTTAGCCTCTATGGACATAAACCAGAACAGCAGTAATGAGTCTTTTTTTTTTAATTTATTGCACTTTTTTTTTTCCTGCTGATGGCTGCCTGGCACCTCATCCTGGTCATGAACCTCCCACTTCCACTCCTATATTTGGCCACACCTCCTCAATACCACCTGGCTTACCCACCAGGGTGGGGTTGCGGCACCGGCACTATAGTGCTGCAAATGACAGGATAGGTTAAGGATCTGGCCTAAGAGATGATTGAAGCAGAGGGTAGGCTTCATCTAGGGCAGTCAGCAGTATTTTTTCTCCAATGTACAGGGCCGGGGACATACAATGATGACCAGCAACCACCCCACCCCCATGAGCAACTGGCATCAGCATGCTCAGTACACCCAGATGTTGCTAGGTGTCTGTGTTATGCTGAACACTCTACCCCCTCTCCCCAGAGAAGGAGAGCAGTCATCAGATGCTAGATCCATCTCCACCTGGCAAGCCCTCCGATGTCCCAGATCTGTTTCCGAACCAGGGTCACTGGTGTTGCAGGTAGGCAACCTGCCTCTACACCAGCAGGCTGGCAGCAGTAATGACTCTTGGAACTTGGAGTATGAAGGCCATTTATTGTAGATCACCCTTAATTTTGGTGGGAGTGTGTAACAGATCACTGGGAAGAAGTGAAGGTACCAAGGGTTCACCTTCAAGAAAAGTCATTGGTGGCCTTGTAAAGCATAGAGATTTCACCAAAGTGTGTGTTTTCACTTTGGGGAGACATTTTGACCTTATCTGTGACTGATAGATGCTGCTTGCTGTGTTAAAGATGGTGTGATATCTGTTACCAAAGACTGAGCTGTTGAACTGGGTAGACTGGCCTACCATTTGCATGGGAAATCCTAAGCTGGTATGGATACTGGAGACATTACATTTGACAGAGGGCCTGGGGAAATTGCCAGCCACTGTATGGAGTTATGCTGCAGTGTCATGGTAGCACATGAAAACTGACTGAACCAAAAGAGTGTAGCATGATGGGATCTCAAGTAAATTCAGAAAGCAGGACAGGAAAGGCTTTAAGGCTCTGTACTGAGGTAAAACCTCACCCACTGATAAATTGCAAGGAATAAGAGTTCTATAGAGCTCCTGTAAGAGATGTCTAAAGCATATAATATTTTTAAAGTGACTCTAAAGTTTTGAATCACAGTATGTACAGGGCTAGAATTGGGTCTGTCTTACAGTGTTGACAGGGATATCAATTTTTGTGCCATGTTCCCATGTGTGTAACTGTAAAAAGCCAGTAAACATGACAACAACCCATTTTGTAGCAGTGATTTACTTCTGACATGACAGAATGGGTACCAAGCAATATTCATCAAGAAGTGAATGGAAAAGAAAGGAACTATAAATAGCTAGAGACTGAGGGTGGGATATTCAGACTGCGCCCGGCTGTGGCACAAGCCTGGGCGCAGTGCAACTGAGATGTGCCAGGGTGCTGACAGGGTGATACTCAACGGTGCTGCACCATGGCTCAGCACCATTGAATATCACTCCGTGGCCACTCGCACAGTGCATGGCACAGTGACACTATACCAGCACAAGTGGCCAGAGAGGAGCAGGGGGATGCGCTAGGGCAAGTGCCATTGCACTAGGTGCATCAACCATGATATTCAGTGGTGGACATCAAATGGGGCCAAAATGAATGCAAGGAGCAAATGGGGCCATTTGAATGCCATTATGGCCCCATTTGCATGCAGGTGCGATGATCCCCGGTGACTTGTGCCTGGCACCCTGCCAGGCAGTAGCCATCTGAGACTGATGCCCCCTGCCCCTCACTGGCAATGTGCTCCAATGCCCGATCACGGGCTGTAATAATAAACAAACTCCCTGGTGGTCCAGTGGACCTATCACCTTGCCCAATCGTGGGCATGCATCTTCATTATCCCTGGTGGTCCAGCAGCCTGTACCCTTCTTCCCACCCACTCATTCCCACCACCCCGTCCCCTCGGTCAGCGGTGAAGTGGGCAGCCCACCAGAGCCGCTAAGCCGCTTCACTCGATAGCATCAGAGGTTATACACCTGTTCAGATACGGCACTATTGGCATGCAGACGATATTGTATTATTAGTCCCGATATGGAATGGATCCATTCACATTGGGACTTGTAGTATGGTATGGCCTGCATGCCCATTGGCCCACACTGTAGATCAATGGGTGTACAGCTGTACTGTATGCTGCCAGTCAAAGGGTGGCCAGGCGATGCCAGGGTGGTGCTCCCACCGCTGACCAAGGGGAGCAGGTGGTTAGAATGAGGCGGGTTGGTGGGGGAGGGTACAACTGGACCACCAGGATAATTGAAGATATGCATGCCCGAAATCGGGCAGGGAGATAGGTCCACTGGACCACCAGGGGTTTGTTTAGTATTACAGCCCATGATTGGGAAAGGTGATAGGTCCACTTGACCACCAGGGAGTTTGTTTAGTATTACGGCCCACGAGCAGGCAAGGTGATAGGTCCCCTGGACCACCAGGGAATCTATTCATTAAAACAGCCCACAGTCAGGCATGGGGGATGCTATGCCACTGGACAGTGCTGCCAGAGCTTGGGTGGCCAACCCTTGTTGTGCCCTGCATTACGGCAGCTCACCTGTGGGTGGCCAGCTGTTGCTCCTTCATTTTCTGGTGTAACTGTGTGCAGCGCATGCAGGGGTTCTGCTTGCATATTCTCAGCACATCCCAGGCTGAATATCGGGATGTGCAGAATATGCATGGGCAGGCCCCCCCTTACCTGCACCTCATATATTACCGATGCACCCCGGCACATCAGGGATTGTGCTGCGCATATTCCCCCCATTGAATATCGTGCCAGGGCACATTAGTGGGTTCCGCATGGTGCAACTCTGTTGTGCCAAGCACAACCCATTTAAATATCCTGCCCTGAGTGTATTTGTATAAAACTGGTGATCAGTTACCACCTGCAGTGCCTTAGACATGGAGGGTACCCTTGCTATGCAAGCCTCTAGTCTCTGTCTGATGGCAAGGAGGATTATCATATGGTATCAACTCCCAACTGAAAGAACAGGGACAGCAGCCACAGCTGAAAGATTCTTAGACTGCATGCCATCTAGTAAAGGAAGTAATGAGCCAGAGGGAGAGACAGAGTAAACAATCTCAGGTCAGAGCCAAAATGTTTACTAATACATTAATCTGAAAAAGACTATAAAATTAATGTGTGGATTGGATGGTAGTGAATAGTCACACACACACACACACACACACACACACACACACACACACACACACACACACTCACAATATTATTTTTATTGCTCCACCCTAGGAAGAAGAGAAGTGGATATTTTTTTAATCCCATTTGAAAGATGATCTCGTAGAGGGACTTCAGAAACATGTTTCAGGGGGAATTTGAAGAATGACACCTGCCTTTTTCCAGAGGTGGTTTAAAAAAAGGTTATATTAGCCAGCCCAGTGTGCAGCAGTAGAGCTATAGTTCACCATGCCAGCAACCCAGGATTGGAAATTACCTTGGGTTGCTGAGTGTTGGCCCGGCGGGGGGGGGATTGAGAATCCCATGGAGTGTTGTCCTTTCCCAGAGGGGAGGCATGCCATTCCTGCTGAATGACTGCCACCAGATAGAGGCCTGGTGGTAGTGTGAGTTAGATGGGCAGCGTTGAAGGGAGGTTGCTGCAGGAAACAAAGAATAAATTAAATTATTGAGCACTATTTACATCAATCTCAAAAGAACATTTATGGCAAAATGGTAAATGGCCATGGGCACGTGAATGGTTAACAATATGGCTGAGTGGTTATCTAAACTGAGGCAAATTAATTTAATAAATTGATTTGATTCAGTGGATAATTGATACAGTTCTAGAAATAGAAATTAATAAAGAATTATAACTAGTGATACTTTATTCTTCAGTGAAATCAAATTTTGAAAAACTTGTTTAAAATGTGTATGGTGTAATAGAATGTTGGTTGGCCCAGTCTCAAAAAAATGATATTACTGGCCAATTGTCAGCCAAATAAAAGTATTATTGCACAATATTGTTTATTTTGGATTAAACTGAATAATAAAAAGGAACTAGACTTATTTAAAAACATAGCAGTTTAATGGGAAATGCAAATAAATGAGTCTATTCCAAAACTGGAATTTGTTTCAAAGATAAACTAATAAATATCATACCTACATGAAAAACAAAACAATACCAATTAAAATTCTGGAAAGAGATTTTTCACACCAGGTAATATTTTTCACTTTAGTGATAGCACGTCAGCTACGTTGGCATAGTTTAATAATCTTGTTGCTTTAGTGCATCTGTTCTGGTATTGCCCTCCACCATTCTAGTGAGGTACTTGATTTGAAGGTGCTATTTTTTTTTTTTTAATTTAGTTGTTTAACCAGGTATAGCACACTAAGCTGAAAGCTTTTATACAGGAGCAACCTGGGAGCACAAGGAGGTTAAGTGACTTGCTTAGGGTCACACAGTATACAAGTGGAAGCTGTAGGATTCAAAGCCTGGGCTGGTCTGCTGGATGTCACCAGATTTGCAGCTCTGAGCCTTAGACCACTGCGTTATACTGCCTCCCGCACTTGGCTAGCTAAGAAATTAGACTGTAGCTATGCTAGAAATAGCAGTCTGCAAAAATAAGCATATATTCACTTTACTATTCTATTTTACTTGATCCAAAAGTAAGTCGTTAGTACACGTTTCCATCTCACTGTAAGGTGAACATGCTTTTCTCTTCATAACAGTACTTATCTATACATAGAATTAAGTGTTCCTGTAGCTCTTTAATTTTGATGAAGCCGAATAACTACCTGCCAGCAACATCAATATGTTTACCCAATATGTTGGATAGTAATCCTTATAACATATTTAAGTATTGTACAGTACAGCATGTGTGTATAGATTTTTACATTTCTTCATATGGCAACATTGCAATTCTGCTGTCTATGCAGTAGTTACTGCCTCAAAACAGCCTTTTGAATAACCCAGCAAACACCTTAAAGATCTGACTGTGCTGGCAGATATACAGTCCTGCATTTTTAAGTATGTTGCCATTAGTATATAAGGAACACTATGGCTCTGTATTATTTAGTGGTCAACAAAAATAAAATTACATTCAAAAATCATGCTTGGGCTTTGCCACATTTTTATAAAAATTCTTTATGGGACTTCAAAGTATTGCCAAGAGTTTATGGTTGTAGAGAGTACTCACTTTTGGAAATGGGTGGTGTGCTCTGCTTTACATGGTATCATGGGGAGCAAGCAAGGCTGAGAAGTTTTGCCACTTGGTCCTGTGGGAAGGGGGCAGGTGCAATGACAGATGACATCAGTGGACATGATTGGCTCACACTGTTGCTAAGCAACCACCCAGCTGATCCGTCAGTCACAGCTTGTTTTCCAGATGATCCTATCCTCATGGAGCACAATCTGCTCATTATCAGCATAAAAGTTTCTATGCTTGCATTTGTGCTTTGCATATGTGGACTTAGGAATCATCCTGCCCCTCTCCAGGCTTACCTCCCAGCAAGGATTGAAAGATGCATGTTAGCAGGATTTTCATTGGGTTATTCGGAGGCTTAGTGCTAAAGTTTTTTTTTTCCCCCCCAAGGGGTTCTGAGATGACAGCGGAGCAAGGGGGGAGGGGTTACCACAGTCAAGAGAAAGACACAGCTGGAGAAGAGGAGTGTTGATAGGTCCACAGGTAAACCTGCTAGTTGATTTCTTCATTAAGACTCCATGTACTTTTATAGGTGCCTAGGGTGTGTATCCATTAGGTTTCTGCCTTTTCTAGCAGTCTACTGTATATGATCATTCATGAGAGTGGGACCTATGACCCTATCATGACCCTATGAGAATCTTGCTAACATACATCTTGCCATCCCTGTGAAGTAAGCCTGAAGAGGGAGAATCCTGCTAAAATACATAATTCCATCTAGTGAAGTAAGCTTGGAGAAGGAGAATCCTGCTAAAATACATTTTTCAATCCTAGTGAAGTAAGCTTGGAGAGGTAGAATCCTGCTAAAATACATTGTTCCATCCCTGTGAAGTAAGCTTGGTGAGGGGCAGGATGATTCCTAAGCCCACATATGCATAGCACAAATGCAAATATAGGAACTGTCATGCTGATAATGAGAAGATCCTGCTTCCCATTTGCAATCAGCAGTTACATCTTTACTCTTGAAGCAGGAACGTTTTATATTTGTTAATGAGAGCCCATCCCTGTCACAATGTCCAATTCTAGCCCCCTCACAATGAGGATAGTACCCTCAATAAAATGAGCAGTCACTAATGACTTGGCTGGGTGGTTGCTTAGCAACAGTGTATGTCAATCATATTCACTGATGAAAGTGAGTCACAGTCAGGAGAAAGACACAGCTGGACAAAAGGAGTGTTGATAGGTTCATTAACAAACCTGCCAGCTGATTTCTTCACTAAGCCCACCATGCACTTTTAAAGTGAAAGTGAGTGCAAATACCATGGACAGCATCTCATTGGTGCTGGGGGCAACAGGGGGATGCCACCAACAATGGTTCCATTAGAAGGAGGGAGAAATGAAATGGCCCTACTCACTTTCGGCACAGGGTCATAATGTCACATGACATTATGCCGCATGTCAAGATTGTGCTACCAAAACAGCACAATAATGCCATGAGTCATATTTCTTTTCTCTGGGAAGGCTCTGCCCCCACACACTCCGGACCACTCTCACTAAAGATTCTCAACTCCAGGGGGGTCCAACTCAGGGAACGCACAATCTGTGGATAAAAATAAAATGTCTGATATCGGGAATCAAACCTGGTCTCAGACGCAGTGTCTGGGTTCCTGCAGCTGTGGCTCAGTCCAGTGAGCCACAGCAGCTGCTGAGCAGAACTTACCCCGAGCAGAGGTCTTATCTTCTGCCTGGGAGTGTGTGAATGGTGCAATACCGCATACAGCAGTATACATGGTATTGCACCATTCGTTGTCATGGACAACGCTGTTTCAGGTTAGCTATAATGTTGTACGCTATTAAGTATATGACATTATGACCCAGTAGGCTCACTTTCTGGTGCCAGTATCCTTTGCTGAAAGTAACCACATAAGTGGCAATGGGTTTTAGATGTCCCCAGTGATCATCTACCATTATGTCCTGCTATTGAATTAGAACTGGCAGATAGATGTGACAGGGATCATATCTTCTCAGACTCAGATTCAAGCACTTCACACCTCTCCAGCCTTAGGATACCTGCCATACTAGAGATAAGAGACACTATTAAATGAAGACCCACCCAGCTGAGTTGAATTACAAATGCAGTCTGGCCATTCTGAGAAATACAAAGAGGGATAGAGAGAAAGCACACTGATTCACGCAATACTACTGTATATGTGACTCCACTTCACTTGGTGGAATTGCCAAGCAAACAAAATACTGAACAGCTGGTATTCAGCCACAGCCATATCCCTAGATGATAAGGGAGCTGATTGATCCTTACTGCTTGCTATTGGAGTACACAATAGGCACTATAAGATTGCCTTATGCTGTATATATTTTACATTATTTTATTTCACAGTATAGTGCAAAAATTCTGAGAAAAGCAAAAGGGGATCAGATAAAGCTATACCCCCACAGCCCTTTTAAGCAAAATGTCAGCAATACATTAGCATTGCTCTGATGCTATGCAGCCATTAGAAGAGCTAGAGGATTGCTACAGAAAAATTAAAACACATATTGGAGGTAATGACCCCAATCAAGAAACACCAGACACATGTAACAGTTATCTGACTGTGGAAAATGAAACCTCAGGTCATAAATTACTGTACAGTAAACACAAACAGTGGCAAACAAGGAGAAAGAGTCATAGAAAGCATGTTGATAATACAAAAAGAGATAAAATATGCAGAGGAAAAGCACCTGGCACTATATTAAATATGAAAGAAAGCTCAGAACATTGGCTTTTCTTATCAAAATAATATTGTCCCGGATTCCCCCCTTTTTCCCCATAAAAGACATAGACCACTGTATGTTGTTGTGCTCAGATTGGCAATCAATTTATTATATATACCATGATTCCATTGTCATCTCATTTCTTTATTATTATATTTTTCGCCATTGCATTTTATTGCATCCATATATCAATTTTTGATCTTCGCTCCCCCAGGTGAAAACCTTTGGTGCCTTCTTCTCCTCTTTTCCTATTAGGTAACAGTGAGAACTGAGACCGCTTTTTCTCCTTCAGGTTCTCCTTTTTTCCATCCTCTTCCTTTTTCTTTCCCCCCCTCCCCTTCTTCTTCCCCCTTCCTCCCCCCACCTCTCTGCCATCCACCTTTGGCAGTCCAATGTCATCCTACCAGACAAATTCTGTCATCCACCTTTGACAGATCACACACACAGTCCCATTTTGACTGTCTTCCCCTCATACACACAGTCCCTTATTGACTGTCTTCTCCACATGTTCTATAGTTAACGGGGTGAGTGGGAGGGATAAAAACATCAGCAAAAAGTGGCTGAACCACTCCTGTGCTCCCCATTATGTACCTCCTTTAGCCCCTCCCCTTCCTGCTGCCTTCCTATTGTTCTGTCCCCTTGCTCCTCCTCCTTCCCTACCCCCCTCCCCTCTGAACACACCATCTTCAGGTAAGGGGAAGGGGTGCACGAGGACAACTTGGTCTGCCCCTTAAAGGGCAAACTCTGTTGTCCTGGATTCCCCCCTTTTTTCCCCACAAAAGACACAGACCACTGTATGTTGTGCTCAGATTGGCAATCAATTTATTATATATACCATGATTCCATTTCCATCTCATTTCTTTATTACTGTATTTTTTGCCATTGCATTTTATTGCATCCATATATCAATTTTTGATCCTCGATCCCCAGGTGAAAAGCTGGGTGCCTTCTTCTCCTCTTTTCCTATTAGGTAATGGTGAGAACCGAGACAGCTTTTTCTCCTTCAGCTTCTCCTTCTTTCTATCCTCTTCCTTTTTCTTTTCCCCATCCCCCCCTTTTTTCCATTAGCCAGTCTCCAGCTTGCCTTGGATGGCTGGCTTTCCCCCCCAAAAAATGGCTAGGGAACTTCTCTTTTTTTTTTTTTTCTGTCCTTTCTTTTTTTTAATATTGTACCATCTACATGTCTTCTCCATGCCTCTACAAAGCCCTTCATCTCTGTATCAAATATGTCTATGGTTAGATCTGACAGGTGCACTCCATCTGACCTGTAGAAATCTTCTGTCCACTCTTCCACCCCCTGTCGTATTACCTCCCCTCCCATTTTCTTTATCAATGTTCCTACTCTCCTATTCATTTTTCTCCTAGCCCTGTCTAAAGCTCTATGGCTGTGCTCATGTCTCCAGACCCTTCTTGGGATTATGTCCGACCAGGCAAGGCATACACCTGGCCACCATTTTTGGATTTTCTCAAAATCCCTTTTTACCTACATATATGTGTCCACCCATGGTTTTCCCCCAATGTCATTGCCCCCTAGATGTAAGATAATTAGGTTCGGAATTGGTCACCGCTCTTTCATCTCTCTCAGCGTAGGAAGTAGCTGCACCCATCTCATCCCTCAGATGCCACGCCAAAGCAACCTACATTGTCTCACATCCTGGTATAACTGTTTTCCCCTGGGATTTTCCTCTGCTCTTTTTTCCGCCCAATAAATGTGTGAGTGACCACAGATCCATATTTCCTTGATCCTTCTTTCCTATGGGAATTAAGCAGAATATAATATTTAAAGCATGTTTTTTATACATATATATATATATATATATATATATATATATATCCATAGTCCCCTTTTCTTGGCCTCCCCCTTCCTCTTTCAGTCTTTACCTGAAACAAATCAGATGACATATTAGTCTCCATACTGCAATGCCCGAATAAACCTTTTGTAACTGGCAGACCGCCAGTGCCCTTTTTCCAACATCTTGGTCACTCTCTGCCCTGTGCAGCTGCCCACTGTGATGCAACTCCTATCTGAAAAGAGTGAGAGGAATAATTGCCTGGGTCCTCCCCCAGAAATTGCATGCCTTTCTTAAGCATAGCTGTAACCTGGAAACTGGTGACTCTGTTTTCATCCCCATGAATAAATAAACTCCCTGTTCTATAACCTCACTCTGCAGCGTAAGCCTACAAAGCTTTTACTGGGCACACTGAGTCTTCCTCTTGAGACTTCAGGATAACTGTGCAACCTGTCCCCCTTTGATCTGTCTGTGATTTCTTTATTACTGTGTGTATCTCCTTTGTCCCCCAACTTATATCTTCCCATTCCAGCCCCCCTGCTCCCTCTTTTTTGCCATGCCACACCGCTTCGCTCACTCGAAAGGCCCCTGCAAACATTACCAGGTAAATTGTGTGAAACAACCGTGCCTCGTCTTTTGATCTGCAGACCACCAGCAATGCCCCTTTTAATTTTGCCAGCCAATGTTCTCCTATGGGTCGTCTACTATCCGCTGGTCTGTGCTTCAGTCTTTCCCATCCTTGCATCATTCTCCTGATCAACATGGACTTCATTGGGTCCCCCCATTTCTTAAGGCTACAGATTAAGCTAATTCCCACTAAGTACACCCCCATCGTGTTGTGAGCTGTGCCTTTCTCCCACTGATCTACTGTAACCTTCCCTAACTGTTCCTCTGTGATAGGCCCACTTACTTCCATGTGCTGCATTGCCCTGAATATTTGGAACACCCACCATGCCCCTTCATAGGCCCTCAAAGTCCTTGGTGCCCATGAGCTGCAAAACAGCAGTTCTGCTCCCTCTCGCCGATGTCCCAGATGTTCGTTGGTAGTGGTGATTTTCAATCCTCTGCTGTTGGTGCCAGCATCCAGAAACGGTCCAGCTGCAGATGGGAAAGGCTGTCAGCTAGGGTGTTTTTCACCCCTTCTATATGTTTTGCCCTGAATGACATGTTCAATTGCAGGACCCTTAAAACTAACTGTCTCAACATCCCCATTACCGTGTTTGATCTGGCTCCCCTGTTATTTAAAACATCCACCACTGCCCTGTTGTCACACCAAAATGTGACCTTCTGGTTACGCAATTCCTCTCCCCAAACCAGGGTACATGTCCATATTGGCATGATTTCCAGCAGTGTAATATCCCTCACTTTCCCGTCTTTCACCCAGTTTGCTGGCCATGGTTCCGCAAACCATTTTCCCCTTCAGATAGCCTCCCATACCCAATCCCCCTGCTGCATCCTTGTAGAGCTCCAGATCCGTGTTATATACCCACTCATCTTGACAAAAGGAACAACTATTGTAAGTATTGAGGAATGTCTCCCAGATTGTGAAATCTTCTTTTACTCCCTTTGTTATGTCTCCCAGATTGTGAAATCTCCTTTTACTCCCTTTGTTATGTCCAACCCAGTGGTGCGGTTTTGTTACTCCTGCTGTTGCCCTCGCTAGTCGTTTTGTGAAGGCCTTACCCAGCCCAATTGCTCTGCATGCAAAGTTCAAATGTCCCATGACCTGTTGCACCTGTTTTAACTGCACCCTTCTCCTCCTCGTGACCCGTCTAATCAGCTCCTTCATTTTCGCTACTTTGTTATCTGGCAACCTAAAGAGTTCATTCCAGGCATCTATCTATATGCCTAAGAACATTAAGACCTTACTGGGCCCTTCTGTTTTATCCAGAGCCAGCAGGACCCCTAACTCCCCACACAACTCTTGAAAGCTGGCTAACATTTTCTCTGTCTCCCTATTCCCGCTACCTATTAACAAGAAATCATCCAAGTAGTGTATTACTACTGTATACCCACTGTGCTCCTGAAATATCCACTGTAAACAGGTGCTAAATGCCTCAAATGTCGCACATGCTATGGAGCACCCCATGGACATTTCCTTGTCAAAATAGTATTGTTCCCCAAACTTAAATCCCAGTAGGTTCCAATCTTCCCTCCTGATCGGAAGCAATCTGAATACAGATTCTATGTCTGTTTTCGCCATCCAGGCATCCTTTGTTGCCCGGATGATCTGCACCACCTCTTCTAATGTGGCATAGCTCACTTTACTGTGTTCCTCGCTTATGAAATCGTTTACTGATTCCCCCTCTGGAAATGATAGGTGGTGAATCACTCTGTATTCCCCCAGCTGTTTTTTGGGAACTAACACCAATGGAGATATTCTCATGTTCTGCAGTGGTGGTTTTGTGTACGGTCCTTCTACCCTACCTGCCACCTTTTCTTTTTCTATTTTTCATCTAAAGATGTCCTCTTTTTCCCCTTACTGACCCCAGATTATTCACCTCTCTTGCTTGCCTCGGGCCTTCGCATTTTAATGGAAAGCCTGACTCAAAACCAGCCCTAAGTGACTCCGCCACCTTCCTATCAGGATATTTCAGTAACCACCTTTTACACACTTCCATCTTGATGGGCGTTCTTGCTGTTTGGAACTGATCCCTTGTCGTTTCCCCCTTCATATTTAGTATCCCCCCCTTTTTTACCCCTTTCTGGTTCCCTGTTTCCAGTAATTCGGTCTCCCTCTGCCTGCGTGTCCTCCACCCCTCCCCCTTTACTCCAAGTCTGCCCCCTATATCCCTGTCCCTCTCGAAAAAACTGTTGGCCTGTGCCTTGCCCCACTGCACCTTGTGCCCCGTGTGCCCATGTCATTCTACATCTACTCGCCTGGTGCGACCCCCCACATTTTGAGCAGGCATGCCGAAAATGGCATAGCGGTCAAGAGCAGAATGCCCTACTGTGAGCCCAACAACACCTCTGAGGTGCCCCTCCCCTTTTTTCCCATCTCCCCTTCTGGTGTGGACTGGTCAGTTACATAGTCCATCCACAGATCTAACTGTTTTGTATCCCATCTTACATCCCCATAAGTTGGCATCCTTTGCCGAAAGAATTCATCATACTATATCCAGCCTACTCCTCCTTTTTCCTTTGCTTATCTTATTATCAGGGAATATGTGATCAATGGTATGCCAAGTTCAGGTTTCTTTTCCAGCACTATAGCTGATTACATAGCAAAACCTACAAACCATCCATTCCACTTCTTTCCTTTGGTAAATTTATCTTCCTCTTTCTTGCCCAACAAACCCGCTGCTGCCGCCATCTCACTCTTCCCTATGTTCTCAGTCTCCTCATATTTTGCTGCTGCCTCCCGGCTCACTAAAACAAGTATGTCCATGTACTCGCCCTTCCAGATCTTCTCTTTCATGGCCAATGGTATGTGTTCCCCTATTCGTATTCCCGGGCTTCCTATCTTCCTTGCTCCTTTTCCCACCTTTTCCAAACCTTTCTCCCCCCCTTCCATTGCCTCTGAATCTGACCTAATCTCTTCCATGGCAGACTCCATTTGACCCAACCCCCCTGTCCAGAGTACTGCAATAGTTCGTCCTATGTACTCTTTTATGCTTCTCCTACGGCCCCGACTACTTTACCTGCTGCCTTATCGGTTTCCTGTGGCCTGCTGGTCTTGGGATACACTGGGTTAGCCGGTTGTACTATTGGCTGTGGGAGAGCTGGTGTGCATGGGGGATCCAGTCTAGGTTCCACTGGGGGAATCTCTACCTGGTCTTAGGGAGGTACTGACGGGACAGGAACCTGGGTCTGAGGTGGTACTGGGCTGGCCACTCTGGAAGGTATCCCCTATTGGGGTTGCACTTCAGTGGCAGGGCTGCGGCCTTCCTGCCTACCCTCTACCATCGCTCCCTTTTCCCTTCCCTGCTTTCTGTTTCTCCCTGGATCTCCCTAGCTCCTCTCCTTCTACCATCTGCCACACTTTGTTGGCCTTCTATGCGAGTTCCACTATGGCTTTGTAGGCATCCTCCTTAGATGGTTTGCTCTTCCTCTGTGCCATCTTTTTGTGTTGGTCTGTGGAAACTGTAAAGATACTGCCCAAAACCAAGAAAATTAAGGGTCATATTAATCATCATCATATATATATACATATATATATTTTTTAACCCCTGTCCAGGGGTGTTGCTTCGTGTGGCCTCCTAGGCCTTACGTCCCCCTTTGTGGCCTTGTAGGCCTCCTGTTCTCCCATGCATACCCCAGAAACACCCCCCAATCTCTGTAGGCCTCTTCTGTACCTTGTAGTTCTGTTCTAGCCCCATCCTGGCCTGCTATCCACCCCTTTATCCTGGGGGGCTGCTGAACTCCCTGCATGGCCATCTAGGCCTCCTTGCCATTGTGGCACTTGTGTCACCCTGAGCCCTTCTTTGGCACCTCCCCTTCTGATGCCCTCCCCTCCCGGTCCCTTTCTGAACACTGCTCAACTGTGGACTCTGCCCCTTCGCATGGCCTTCCCATTTTAGGCTCCTAGGCCTATTCACCGTTAATCTGCCTTTTGGCTTCTCTGCCCACAGGTGCGGCGATGCTCTCTCCCACCCCTCCCCAAAGGATTCCCTTAATTGTAGGCCTCCTCTGGATCCCTTTGAGCCTCTTTTTTGGCTCTGCTCCATTTTTGCCTTCATCCCATGGTGTGTGACGTCATGTCATGTGGCCACCCGAGCTGGCTCCGAGCCGTCCCCCTTTCTCCCAGCTGCGCTTCACCCAGTGCACTAACTTTTCCTTTTAAAATGTTCCACTGGCCTCTGCAGGTCATTACCTGGCACGCCCCACCTTTCTGAGGATAGCCCCAACTTTTTGGCCTTGTTGGTTTTTTGGGCCTTGCCCCGCAGCATGACCATCGTCCCTTGCAGCTGCCATTATGGTCCCTGTGCTATTTCCCCTCCTGGGCCATTTTTCTGTGTCCGCTGCTCTTTCTCACCTTGCAATTCAGCCTGATGGCTGTTAAAAGCTACTCCTTGGCTCCCCTCCCTGTCCTTGTGCCCTGTTCTCTTCTGCGCCTTCCCTGACGGCATGTGATGTCACGCCACGTGGCCTGACTGTCCTGGCTGTCTGTCCAAAATGCCTCCAGTCCCATTGCTCTCCCCATAGGCCAGCGCTTATGCTGCCTCACTTCTGTCCTTCCCACCAGGTCCCCTGTTCCCTCTCCATTGTCTCTTGTAGTTGTTTGCTTGTTTCAAAAAAACACCGAAGACAGACCCTTACCCGACCATGCGCCCAGGCCCCTCCGTTCAAACCAACCAACAAACCCCCCCTGTGTATAGCTGCACTGTCCTTAACCTCTCAATGCGAAAGTGTACTATTAGTGCAACAATTCTTGTTTTAAACTCAGCTACCAATCTTTAAAGATGGTCAGGGCAGCTGCCCTGCAGACAGAAACACACTTGAGCCATGCGCCAGGCCCAGCCACTCACACCAATCACAAACCACCACCTGTTCTCTCATACAGGATTAAGCATACTTCTTGTGGCCACAATTCAGCTAGCCTCAAAGCCTTTAAATAAACTGGGCGTCTGCCCTGCCGACCGAAAACAGTCATAAACTACGTGGTGCTCTTGCCCTTCCAGATGGCCTTTATTAGGTCTGCTTCTCAACCACATGGGTTACCTTCTGCAAATCCTGCCTCCTAACAATGCTTCTGTCTAGTTCCACAATGCTTTTATTCTCACAACTGCTGGCATAAACAATACAAAGTCTGATGATTTTTTTTTAAGGAGTCTAATTCTGAAAACTGTTACAAGTGATAGGTTGTGCCAACTGTTATTCCAGCACGTCCCATCAGGAACAAGCATGGTGTTATTTGAGTTGTTCATGAATATATTCTATTACAAATCACTTTGTTGACTGATAGTGTACAAAGACATTGTAGTGTTACTGTGCTAATTATATTCTTGCAAATGCAACACATTTCATGTAGTATCCAGTTTGGTTTATTTATTAAGCCTATAATTTCAATACTCTTACTTACATGAGACCTCCAGATTAATGATAATGTTTGTAAAAGTTAATATGTTTCATGTAAATTACTATTTGATGGGATCTTGATATGATTCTCTATTCTTTATTGCATGTGTTCTGGAAATCTCCACTCATCTAATATCACACCAACATGGATCACTACACATGAGAGTTTGAGGTTGAAGAGAAATGTGGGGAATCAGACTCAAACACTGGGATCCTTGTTCCTATACCTGTTGCTGTTAGCACTACATAACAATCAACACATGATGTTGTCTGCTGTTTTGCAGGCTAGTGATTAAAAAAATACTCTTCCTCTTTCCTCTCTCTACCCCACCCTCCTCTTACATTGTTGACTGGTATCCCAGAATAAGAGTTATGAGCAATAGCCAGACTCATATATTGACGACTGACATCATAAAGAAAAAAAAGGAAGGGCAGTGAGGCAGTGGTGTATTTTTATGTATTAACAACAGCAGAAAGTGAAGTATGTAAACAGTGATCAGCTAAAATAGCTTCTGTCATGGATTCTGTGATTTAAAAGTTCAAGGTTTGCTGGGGTGATCAGTATCTAACCTAGCTTCCTCTCCTAGTAAGTGGGTGGATGACATTCACAAAGATTTTAAATGTTCAGTTTGTCAGAACATTTTTCATCAGCCAGTGATGTTGGAGGGTGGGAACAGCTTCTGCCAGGTCTGTATTGATAGATTTTGGGACAGTCAAAAGAACCCCTTTTGTCCCATGTGCGGACAGGAGTTCCCAGACAGAAAGCACTCTGTTACCCTATCACTAAATAAATTGGCAGAGAAAGCAAAAAAGATCAAACCTGAGAAATGCATCAAATATAATCTAGGAAATAAAGTAAGTGCTACCTGCTGCATAGGTCCCATGCCTTGTCTGTTAGGTTCTAAGCTTATAAGGTTATTACAGCTATGTTGATTGTGGACCTAGAATGAATTAAAAGACCATTCCAATATAAAATTCTTACAGTGCCCGGAGCTGATCAAGAGTCTGCATTTATAATCATTTTAGATACCATCATTTTTTTTTCTGTAATAAACCCTTGATGTGATTTCCAGATGTTAGATCATGTATCTCATAGAACCCTAACCCTTTACTTGACTATAAAGAGCAAGAGAAGGCAAGAGTAATAAAAAAATGGATATTGTTGGGGGGGGGTGTGCGTGTGCTTGTGCGTGTGTATGTGTGTGTGTGTGTGTGTGTGTGTTTTCTTCTATTTTTCCTGTACAAAGAAAGTTGCTGGGTTGATACAATTGTTGCTGTTTTGCTGGAGTGGAAAGCAGTGTGCATCTACTTTAAGGGATAATATTAAACCTTACAGAATTAGCACTCCAAGCCTAAAAAAAAAAAAATTACAAAAATCCAATGTAACAATTCTAGGTGCCACGGGGTCAGTCTACCGTTTGTTGCCAAGAAAAACAAATCCTGGCAAATGCACATACTGTATCTTGCCTATGCCAAGGTAGATGAAACCTACCATTCCACTGTAGCTTCAGCAAAGGACTAGTGTATCAATCTGATGCTGTCCATTTCCAGGTTGAAATTTTTCCTTAGGAAGCATCCAAAGGCTGCTAATTAGAAAAGCCAGGAAAAAAGATCTTACAAAACATAGTCAATCAAATTTAATATATGCAGAATATTTTAATCAGTCTGCATTAAGGAAGACAAATGATTTTAACAATATGTAGATGCATATAATTAAATGGTATTTCTACAGCATTCTGTACAGTACCTAGGTGTTGCTATGAGGAGAACATACAGAGGAATTTGATCAATTCCTACCAGAAGCCCTGGACAGCTCATTTCAAATCTGAGTTGCTTGCCATTTGCATTACCTCTTGAAATACATCTAAACTGTTGTTGATTTAACAGCATATATGCTGTGTGGAGGAACTAAAAGGTGTTAAACTGTATTTATTTAATCAAACTATCACAACAATTTTTTTTTTCCATTACAGAAACAAGTCTTGGGAAACGTGGTCTACCCAGGGCTGCAAAACTGTGCTCATTGATGCATCCCATACAAAATGCTTATGTGACCCTCTCTCTACCTTCCCCATTTTGGATCAGCAACCAAGAGAAATAATAACAAAAGAACATAAATTACAATTTCGCAAACATAGGCAGAGTGACTTTACTTTTTCTTTGTCATTTTCCCAAGTGCTCCTCCAAACAATATTTGAAAATACATACATTGCTGGGGAATTACTAACTGCTGCATGCTTAGTACATGCTGATCTGCTAGGTTCCAGTAGTTAGTAAATGTAAGGAAGAAGCAATCACTTGATGCATTTGTTTATGGTATCTTTGACACTTTTTAATGTTTCACATGACATGATTTATAAGTGTAAGATGCTCAGGAAAGAATGCAATCAGTTTACAGTTTGTGCTTGAGTGTATGGGGGTGGTATTCTTCCATAGTTAGAAAACAAATGGAAGATCTTTGTTTCAGACACATCTTGGCATACAGCAGCCATGGTAACGATATGTCAGGGAGGGGGGAGGAAACAAACAGCATGGTGACTAGCTTCTCATTATTCTTTCCCGTTTTCTTGTTTATTGAATTAGTAACCACAAAGCAGCAGCCATGTGGGAGTGTTGGGTGGCAACAATCTCAGCAACTAAGAAAAAAACAATGCTGGGAATGATATACCAAACCGAGAGACAGTGGAGTGCTTCACAAGGGGCGGAGGTATTGTGCTTGAACTCCAGTTTTGTTGTTCGGTTGGATCCAGTAGGTCATTTTTACAGAGCTTTCAAGATGGTTGCAGGCTCCACCCACTGCAGCTATAAAAAGGGGGTTACACATACATTTTGAAAGTTGTCTCACTCTTCCTAGTTTTAAAAACTGCTGCACCGTGTGTAGATTTTTAAAAGATTCATGAAGGAGTTCTTGCAACTATTTTATGAAAACTGTCATGTACTACATAAATTTGAAAACCTTCATAAAGAACACAGATTTTGAAAAAACACCATGCAGCATCCAGATTTAGAAAACTGTCATACAGAATGATGAGTTTAAAAACTATAATATGGATGTTAAAAATATTTATGTACCATGTAGATTTTTATAAAATCAGTAAACAGTTCCCCCACAGATGTTTTGTTTTTAATTGAACATGTCTAATTACTAATTCATTAAGAAAGCACAAGCAACCATATTTTATTTGACACAGCTCCGCATCCAAAAGGCTTGAAGCTCTGTACATGCAGTTTCATTTAATCAACTAAAAACATTTAAAATGTTGATATTATTAAATAACAAGCACACCGGAAACCCTGCCAGCCATTACATATTGAAAATAAGTCATTAAATGCCAGGGGAGAAAGATGGGTGAAAAGAGCCCTTTTAAAACTTTCAAATGAAAAGATCTGACAAAGCAGATTTAGTAATGCATTCCAGATGCATGGAATGGCAACAAGAAAATGCCCTTTCCAAAGGGCACTAGAAGTCACCAGCAGATTCTTCCCTTTTGGATGGAGCAACCAAACTGTAGTATGAGAAAGTAGGAGTTATTTGTTATGAAGTTGTGACTCAACCATGCAACATCCATACACGGTGCATATGCACATCATCACATCCCTCTGCTTGCAACAGTTTCCAAGGAGCAAAGGGAGATAGTCTGTCTGAAATGAAATATTGCCATCATTTCTGAGAGCTTTTTGCAGTGACTGGCAGGCTAAAGACCACATACTTATGTCATATATTGTGTTAAGGGGCCATTTGTATGCCATTATGTTGCCATTAAGAGTTCAACACAATGAACAAATATGAGAGGCACTGTACAGAGCCTTGTCCACTCCCACATAGAAGTTCTGCCCATCAATGCCATCCCTAGAAGTCTTGCAGAACCTCCTCCCTTACTCGATTCCTGTCAGCATTGTAAAGCTATACCAAAGCCCTTCCCTGGCAATCTAGTGGACCCTCATTTCACTTGATTCCTGATGGTATTGTGAAACTGTACTAAACCTCTTCCCTGAAAGTCTAGTGGACCCCCTTCCTCACCTAATATGGTGTTGTGGAAATGTACTGATGCCCAGCTCTGGCAGTTTAGTGTTACCTCCCAACCAATCACTGTCAAAGTTGCCCAATCCCTGCCCATCCACTGAGCAAACACCACCTCCACCACCTGTAAGTCCCTACCTTAGCCATCCTTGAATAGTTGAGCTGCCATCTGGTCCTCAGACATTAATCAGCACTTCCTGCTTATCACCATAGCCATCTAACTGATGAGCAGGGAGTGCATGCATACTGTATAAAAAGTAATTCCTACATTATGTATGCATTCACCCCTTGTCAGTCAGATGGGAGTCTTTTGAGATAATGAGAGGAGGTTCTGTGCCAGTTGTTATCTGAGGACCAGATGTTGGTTCACCCAATGAGGGGTAGGTGAGTTGGAAACCAGCGGGGCTATGTATGGTGGTGGAACTAAGTGGGTAAGCAAGAGAGGGGGGCTTTGACAGTGATCCAGCAGGAGGTAACACTAGATTACCATTAATGGACCTCAGTGCATTTCTACAAGACAAAACTGGGTGAGGGAGGGGGGTCCACTAGACTGTCAAGAAAGGCTTTTGTACAGTTCCAAAATATCAACAGGGATATATTAAGGAATATGGTTCACTAGGCTGCAGAGGAAGGGCTTTAATACTGTTCCCCAATGTGGACAGGGTTCAATTAGAAGAAGGAATCCACTAGACTGCTAGGCAAGGGCTTTATTACAGTACACAATACTATCAGTGATTAGGTGAGGAAGGGGTGTCTACTGGACTGCCAGGGTTGGATCTATAATTTTGCAAGATGTGGGACCTGCAATACACCTCTATACTATCAGGGATGTGGTGTGTGGAAGCTGGGGTCACCAGCACTATCAGGAGCAGAGGTGACACTCTACTGTGCACATTGATAAAAACAGAGTTTTACAAGCATTAATCAGGACTGACTTGTCAGCCTGTCACCACATACAAAAGCCTTTGAACATATCAATATCATTGAATCCTATATGCAAGTGGGCACCCTCAATTGAAAGATCACAGTGATATTGTGTGCACATCAGTGCTATCTACTGTGCATAGTGCTAGGTTACTCTTTGGATATGGTCTCACCCCATCCAGATGCACTATTTCTGGTTAGCTTGGTGGTATGCTTGTTGTTACTACACTAATCTTCATAACATGAGTGTCAATATGTGTGTTGTTCAACCACTCCTCCACAGTCACTAAAGTATTACCCCTATCATTTAAGTATTTACTAAGTTATCTTTCCTTACCATTTTTAGTCATGTTTAAATTAATTAAACACTAACTAAAAGGCTTTCTTCTTAAGGTACATTTTGAAAACCATTGTGCAGCATTAGCTTAGGAAAAATCATCACACCTCTAGTAGGGTTTCAAAACTTTCATGTAATATTACTGTTTTTTGAAAACTATTGCAAAGTAGTTGCTGAAACCTGTCATGTAATATTAAGATTTTGGAAACTGTTGTGTAGCATGTAAATTCTGAAAACCATACTGCAGCATAAATATTTAAAAAAGCATTGTGCAGATGTTCAAAATATTTGTGAAGCAAGCAAGTAGAGTCTCAAAAACATTTACAAGGGATTCATGGGCAAACATTTGGTTTTGTTTTTGTAATTAAAGATCTCAAAATACTACCTTACATGGCTTTTATTACAATTTTCTATTTTTAACTGCAGCTTATATTCAATGGCTGCTTGCCTTTTAGTGTGGCATGCTTTACAAAATCAAATTTTTAAAGTACTAAAAATAAAATATTACACTTCCTGGATTTAACCAATCTTATTCTCATTGGTCTACTCCCAATCATGTAAAACCAACATCAACTAAGAACATTTTTTTTTTAACTGAAGTAATGAGCATATTTGCAGAAATATTCCCAGAGAGTCCCAAACACAGTGTTAAATCTGACCAGACTTGAACCCTGATTATAAGCTGTGGCTTATATCTGAAGATGACTTTTATTAAAAGCATTTATTTTGTTATGCAGCTTGTATTTGAGGGTAGTTTCTATTTGATTAAATATGTTATTTGCTTTTTTATTTCGGTAAACACAGCATGAGCAAAAAATAAATCATTAATAACTTCAAAATTAGCATTTTTTCACCAAAGTACCAAAATGACATATGGCTTTATAACATCTAGCAAACCAGTAAGTTTCAAAACATAACTCTGTAGATGTTTTCAACTATTGTTTTGGTAAACTGAGGTGTACTAACACATATAGTTAATAAGTACAAAAAAAACTAATATTGTTTCACCAAACTACAAAAATTACATATTCTTCAATAACATCTAAAAAACCATAAAGCTTCATAATTTAATTACTTGAAATTTCATTCTCTATCGTTGGGCAAAAATGTTCTCTCAAATAATAGCAAAACTACAATAACTTAATGCTCTACAATTCAAAATGAACAAACAGATTTCTATAAAACTGTCCACAGTAGTAGACCCTTGGACTAAAATGATGCATGCCAAACCTTATAGTCCTAGGCCCAGATATTCAAACTGTGCCAGGCTGTGGCAAAAGCTAGGGCGCAGCTCAACTTAGCTGCACAGGGGCATGGACTAAGCGACATTCAAAGGAGCTGTGCAATGGCTTAGCAGCTTTGAATATCACACCCTGGCCACCCTCACTGTGCATGTCGCAGTGGCACTGCATCAGTGCAAGTGGCCAGTGTGGAGTATGGAGATGCGCTAGCGCAAGTGCTGTTGCGCCATTCACAGCACCCGCGATATTCAAAAGGTGACATGAAAATGGGGCCATAATTTATGCAAGGTGCACATGGGGCCATTTGCATGTCATTATGGCCCCATTTGCATTCCATTTGCATGCAGGTGCGCCAATTCCCGACAACTTGCGCCTGGCGCCCTGCCAGGCAGCAGCTGTCGGTGACCAATGCCCCCTGCAGCCCGATCGTGGGCATATGTTTAAAATAAATTCCCCGTCCTATATCCCTGGTGGTCCAGTGGACCGCTTTCTGCCCAATTGTAGGCATCTGTTGTAATAAAAGAACCCCCCCTCCAATATCCTGCTTTCTGCCCCATTGCAGGCATCTGTTGTAATAAAAAGATCTCCGTCCAATATCCCTGGTGGTCCAGTGGACTGCACTCTGCCGATCATGGGCATCTGTTGTAAAACCCCCATCCAATATCCTGGTGGTCTAGTGGTCCCCCTCCCCACCCACCACTGAGCCCCACCACCCGCATTTCCCCGGTCGCCGGCAGGTGGCAGCACCCACCCACCTGCTGCCCCACCGGCCACTGACCGACAGCTCAGCAGGGCTGCACACCCATTGTCTGGCCAGCGTGAGCCATGACCATTGGCTCATGCTGTGAACCAATGGATGTGCAGCCTCACTGAGCTGTCAGTCAGCAGGCGATGGGGCGGCAGGTGGGAGGAGTGCTGCCACCCACTAGCTGACCAGGGGGAGAGGGGTAGTGGGGCTCAGTGGGTGGGTGGAGAAAGGCATACCACTAGACCACCAGGAATATTGGACGGGGGGTTTCTTTTATTACAACAGATGCCCGCAATCGGGCAGAAAGCGGGATATTGGATGGGAGGGTCTTTTATTACAACAGATGCCCGTGATTGGGCAGAGTGCAGTCCACTGGACCACCAGGGATGTTGAACGATGTCTTCTTTTACAAATGCCCATGATCAGGCATGGGGGGTGCCACCAGGTGCAGCTGGAACTCGGGTGGCCACCCACAAGTGGCAGCTGCCATGTTGCACCCTGCAATGCAGCAGCTCATCTGTGGGTGGCCATCAGTTGTTCCTTTTTTTGGGGGCTTAACTTTGTGCTGGCGCAGGTAGGCGTTGCGCATGCATGGCTATGCACATCCCGGGCTGAATATCAGGGTGTGCAGGTTATGCATGGGCACGCCCACCCTTCCTGTGCCTGCATACATTACTGATGCACTCTGGCTCATTGGGATTTGTGCTGCACACTTTTCCCTTGTGAATATCTTGCTGGGGCACATTAGTGGGCTGTGCATGGAGCAACACTGTTGCGCCTTACGCAACCCTTTTGAATATCTGGGCCCTAGAGTCTAAGGTGACAAGATATAAGCATCTCAAAATGACCTTTTTAAAGGAACCCCAATGCAGTCCTAATATATAGGCACTAATCTGCTTCTGTATTATGACATTAATGTTCATGAAGGGGTTAATGATGATGCTTGTTAGGTTCAGACTAAATCAATTTCTGATCTGTCTACCCACACTTTGAAAGCAGACATGCATTTACACAATTAATTAAGAAATCTGGAGGCAGTAGAGTCTAATCCTCCAGCATTTACATCACAATATGACACATGCGTCATTTGCTTGATAAACACTGCCACAACTTGAAGAAACTATTTCAAATCCTCAAGACACTCTTAAAATCAAGTGCTCAACTTTGGGAACAGTCAGGCAAACTGTAATTTGCATCTTTATCCACCCATTAAAAAAAATCTCTATCCAATAATTCAGCACTGATCCATTTTAGCTGAAATTAGAAGTATTTACTAGGGGGTGAATTGTAAGTTTTCAAAGAGGGTCATATCAGAGTCTAATGTGGGCCCAAGCTAATTTATATGGATTAATCTGTGGCCTTCCTCCTCTATAGCCCAAGTCAGAACCAACACTGACTTTCTTGCCAATTTAGACTGCTTTCATTAAGGGTTCTAGACAGGCTAACCATTATCAACACTTCCATTTTCATTAGTAATTGAACCACTGAAAGCAGCTATCCCTAGATACGGTATTAATGAATTATTAAAGAGAATATTTTTATCAAGCTCTTAAAAGAAAATGTCACTAATATGATGAAGATGTTTTGATGTTTCTTGCTAGTTTCATTAAGAATATCTCTAGTGCATTTGAGGTAGTAAATCACAATGGGAACTTCTCTGAATATATGGCCAGTTGATCTAGGTAAGAAACTACAGCATGCTATGAGAACCAAGTCATTTGCAGTGACTCCTGCTTTCACTTTTCAGACCAGGAAAAAGAGAGTATTGAATATTTTGGAGGAACATCCCTGCATATGACTGGACAAAGTGACCAAGTTCAACTTGAATCATACTAGTGGTAACATCTTCCCTGTAGTTTGATAGGAAGGCTAAACATATTTAAAATGAATATCCTTCCCAGGTTGTTATTGTTTTTTTACAGTCTCTTCTAATCAGGTTGAATGGGGCCTTCATTTTATTTTATTTTATTTATTGAGAGACTGGAATTACAAACCATTGAGTCAGAGAGTCCTTTGCAAAGGATCCACATCATGGAAGTACAAACACTAGAAATGGACAATACAATGAAAGGTATTACAAATTAATGTGGAGGGTGAAACAGCCCAGAGTCAAGCTTGGTACAAAGGTTTCAAGCAAATTAAGCTATTACTTATGTTCAGATACTGACTTCTTCAAATGACTTGATGTTAAACTCATGGAGTTTGTTGAAAGGTAAAATGGCAATGATAAACTTGAATAAAATGGAGTCTTTAAAAGATTTGGGTAGACTAACCAGATAAAACTTTTTTTCTGGTACTACTATTCAGTACAAGAAAAGCAAGTACTATGTTTGTCAGGTTTAAAGACACAAACTCTACATTTTCCTGCATGAGTATTAAAAACGATGCCTCTCTCTTCATAGTCCTCAGGCAAACACTGTGAGTCAAGACAGCAAGTAAAAGATCAGTGGACTCTGGCTTATCATTCACCAAATTCACACTGAAGAATTGAGAAGAGGGAGGTTCATAAGCTATGCAGCTGGAATCAAGAGTTTTTCTCATTTTACACTTATATTTTAAGACGAGCTTTTCTGCCTTCCTAATTAGATACACTATTTTAAGAATGTTACAGTACTACATGACAAATTAATTTTGTATTGAAGTATTTTCACTCAAAAAATATGTTTTAGATGTTTGAACTACTGAATGAGAGATCTGAAGGAGAGCTGTGTTTGAAAATAGCATTGAAGTCAGAGGACATGTTAGTTAAAATGTTTGTTTTAAGTGCTGCCATGTTTAACAGTCTCTCTCAGGGTTGCAAAAACCATTAAAGAGAGGCCACATGGCTTAATGAGACATTGCATGTTTTGTCAGGTTGGCTTCATTCAGACATCAGGAAGAGGATGCAGCTGGTGTAATAAGGAAGCAGGGTTAATAAATAGTGAGGAAGGTAAGTTGAGCTTTAAAATAGCTTTCTCATTTGAGTATTTTTTAAATGTTCTTTAAAGTTCTGCTGTTTTTCATCATGGTATGGCATTTAAAATTGTTGTCAGTTAATGTCAGAATTAGCATATTGATCATGGTGTCATATTTGATTAGTATGGTTCAATAGAATTGTTATTACTTAATGATGTTGCAATCTGAAATTAAGTGTAGTTTGTTGACTTTTTTCAGGAGACCATTATTGAGTAATGATGTCATAATGCATTTACTAGAAGTGACAATTGATATTAGATGCAGAATAATACATGTGTGGGTAGGTGTGAAATTCTGATTTCACACACACTCACTCACCTATCCTTTATTTTATTTAACTAATAGTCCTCATTTTTGTTTTACTTACACATGCGCATGCACACACACACACACACACACACTTACACACACATACAACCTGTCACCCAGTCATTCGCTCACACATTCATTAGCAATCAATTGGTTAGTGATGCAGCCACAGAGTCCCGCTCGAGAGGTAAGAATGGTAGGATCAACCAGACAGATTTTGTGCACTTTGAAGGCAGGATAAACCAGACAGATATTGAAAAATATGTAAAACAAATACCTGGCAGGAAGTGAGATGGAAAGGATAAGTTTGGAAACTGGGTTAGTGAGCAATGGAGCTGCCTGGTTGGGAGAGATAATCAGCCCACTGAGATGAAAAGTTACATCCAATGAGCTGCATAGCCCGTGTCTGAGTGGCAGGCCCTGATTACAACCTCCTGGTTGTAATCAAAAAATCAACCATGAAGTTATAATTCAATTTAAAAGTCTGGTTATCCAGACTTAAAAAATGAGGAACATTAACTGATATTTTATTTATTTATTTTTCAATTTTACAATTTATTTACCCAGGATAGTCCAGCTGAGATGTAGCATCTCATTTTTAGTGCAGTCTTGCTTCTGTCCATTTCTACTGGTGGGTGTACTGGAACACTGGGAGGTTAAATGGCATGCACAAGGTCACACAGTGAGTACTTCACTCTGCAGATGTTTGCACCTGTGATCTCTAGGTTTACAATCAAGTGCTGTAACCACTTGACTATGCAGCCTACAAGTATTTATTTATTGAATTTATTTATCGGGAGGCACGCCTGCAGTTTTCATATCTGGAAAAGGGCCTAAACCTGTGTAACATGTACATTTAATTGAAATCCAGCAAGGAACTATCATTAGAAAAACAAACACAATGTGTGTTTAAATACAAAAATAGGAAAATCAGCTGCTGGATGAAAACCAAGAGTTGATCAAAAATGAACACAATACTAAAAAAGTGAAAAACAGGAGAATAGGAATAATAAAAAAAACAAGCAGATCAGGAAATTAGTCAAAAAGAGATGACTATGGAATTATTTTCCTCCTATTCCAGATAATAAGTCAAATAAAGAAATTCCTGATGAAAAAAATGGGGGGGAGGGGGCATTATCAGCTCAGATGGACAATACAAAACACAAGTAGAAATTATAAATCTAACTACTTATATAGTATGAGATACACAAGAAACTAAACTGCAATTATTCAATGTATTAAATTTAACTACCAAGTCTTATAATTCATTAAGTACAGTAAGTCTCAGATGATGGGTCCATTTGAACCAGTGGAGGAAATAGATTTATTACTTTCACCAAATACAGCTGTTGCTCAGTTGGATAAGGAAGTGGAATGAATAGAATTAGAACTTGAAATAATTGACCAGTGCCAAAATAATTTAGCAAAATATATATTAAAGGCTCTTGCACATCCTGTAATGGTAAATGTAGTACTGTTAGAAACTCTTAATGAAATGAGGAGCAGATTTGATAATTTTAGTTGAAGAACAAATTAGTATCCAAAATAAGAAAAAAGATAAAATAGTACATCATGTAAATAATCAAAGACTCTCATTTTCAACAGTAATTATATCAGAAACTCCAAATAATACAAGGAAAAATAAGAGGAAGGGGATGGATAAAGGAAAGAAAGAAGAAAAGAAAAATAAGAAGAGACAAAATGCTATTACTAGAGAACTGCAGAATAATCAGATAACTGGCAATGTATCCATTCCTTTTGAAGCGAATTGAAAACAGAAAAAAAAACACTGATATTAAGGGAAATTTCAAAATTAGTTTATCAGGTAATCCAGCAGATAATAAAGAAGCTCCTAGTACCCATAATCAGGAAAAGCAACAAAAAAACAAACCTGGAAAACTGGTATGTGGTACCTGATTTAATGAAAAAAAACAAAAACCAAGAAGGAAAAGAGCCAGATGTATATAAAAACAAGGAATAAGAAATTTCAGTGCAACTCAACATAAATACAGAGCAATACCAAGGCATTCATCTTACAACAGATGAGACTATAATATGAATTCTTGGGATATGTTTAAATCAAGGGGAAACAATATTTTCATTGATCGAAATAATAACACACTTGTTTCAAGCAGAAATAGAGATGAACAAAGCTAATGAAAACATACTAGCTGTATAGGTATACAGATGATACTGCTTCCACTGTATACAACCTACAGAAGGTGGTTTCAGGCAGACTGGACGGGTCCTGGAGTTCTTTTCTACAGTCAGATTTCTATAACTCTAAAATGATCTCAAGCTGGAACATTGCAAAGCAGGTGTGGTTTCAACAGAGAAGGTTTGAATTTCTAGTACCGGATATAGCTGAACCAGTAAAATGGCAATCTATAGATAGAACAGTATCTATTACAAGGCATTTGAGGACTGCCTTGAAATTGAAAGCTTTTCAATCTACCCTTGCTACTCTGAAATGGAGTTTTATTCTGTTTTTACATACAGACAAGGAGATAAACCAGAATAAGTTTAATATTCTGTTGATTTTTGATATAGAAAGATTATATAGAGAAAACTATGTCATTCTAGCTTTATTCATTGTTTCATTGTTGGCTGGGTTTTAAACCTTAGTGTTAGTCAAAGTGATATTTTATTACATTAAGAGGGTCCATGAATGGGAAGTAGGTGACCAAATGTATACTGTATAACATTAAATATGCTGAATTAACACATCAGATATTAAAAGAAAGAAAATTGATGAAAGCATCCTAGTTTCCTCATAGTAGACATAAATGATTTGGGTACTAACTCTAATTTTGCTCCACCTAACCTCTGACTATCTGAAGGTATAGATGTTTGTGATGTATCTAATGATAATATGGAAATGATTGTTGACAGTACTAATTTTTTTATCATCTAATGTGGCTGGACTCACTTGTAAATTAATGGATAAATATTGGTATTCTTTTATCACTACAATTACTGTAATAGCCTTCCAAGAAACATGGTCCAAGGAAGTGGTAAATATGGTTATGTATTTATTTGATTCATTTATTTCAAAAGTTTTACCGGGGGGGGGGGGATTTGGAAAAGGAGGGGAAAGAACACAAATATAACAGTAGTTTGTACAATGAAACAACATTAGTGACAATAAGTTAAACAATACAGAATGAATCTGTCCAATCGCTCCAGCAAAAGTACATTACTGTACTTATTTAGTGAGGGCACCAGGGGTACACGGCACATAGGAAAGAGTGAAGATGGCATGGAGAGTGTGGAACAAGTGCAGAACAAGTGGGGCAGGAAGAAGGGAGGGAAGAGGATCAGTGAGGTTGGTAAGGAGAGGGGTAATGAGGTGAAGAAAGAGGAAGGAGGTTAATTTAGGGAAGTGGGAAGGGCAAATGAGTCAAGGAGAGGCACAGGAAGGAGAAGTGTTGCCGTAGAAAAGGGGGGAGACAGAACATTTGGAAGAGGCTGAGTGAATGGCTGGTGAAGAGAGAGAGTTCCAAAAGTTAAGTTAAGTGGAAGGTGAAGACAGCCTATCTAGTGAGAGATTTTTGAGAGGGAAGGGTGAAGAAATGATAGCCAGAGTTACAGAGGGTATATGAGGAGAGGGGTTGGGGGAGGAGAGAGAGCTAATGTAAGGGAGGAGGGAGGCCAGACAGAATTTAGAGATAAAAGAAGCACAGTGATTTTGGTGGCAATCTTCCATGGTGCAGTGAGATAGGGCAGAGTATAAGGAACAATGGTGAATGTGAGGCAGGCAGTGTGCAAAGCAAAGTAACAAAACACATGAAAGCGGGACTCCATTCTGGCCAGGGAGGACTTTCAGGCAGCACTGTAGACAATATCACCATAATCAATAACGGAAAGAATAATTTTATAGATGATATCTCAGTGAGCAGAGATGGGATGCAACTTTTATTCCTAAAAAGTGCACCAAGTTTAGGGTGGATTTTGTTAAACATGACATCCACATGCTGTGAAAAGTCAAGGTGCTGGTTAAGCCAGACTCCAAGGTACTCAAATGAGGGCACATCCTCAATTATGACCCCCATCAAGGGGGAAGACAGAAGTGAGGGATGGGAGCTTAGAAAGCCTCTGCTTTGTGCCAAAGGTTATGGAGACTGTTTTTTTTTGTTTTTTTTTTTGGCATTTACGGATAACTGCTTTGACCTGAACCAGTGCTGGACATTGTTCAAATCATGCTGAAGCCTTACCAATAGCTCAGAAGGGGAGGGACGAGAGGCAAAAAGGACCATGTTTTCTTTGTACATGTGGATGGATGCAGATGAGCAGGCATAGGGAAGGTCATTTAGGAATATTGAGGAAAGTAGTGGGCTAAGGATGGAGCCTTGGGGGAGGAGGATAAGGACTCATCAATTCTGACTGAGATCTGACCCCTAGGTAGGACTGTAACCAGTTAGTAACAGTGTATGAGAGACCAACTGACTTGAGCTTGTCAAGGAGTAGAGGGTGGGAAACAGTGTCAAAAGCTTTGGCCAAGTTGACAAAGATGGCAGTGATGAGGAGGCCATGGTTCATGTCAGTCTGGATGGATTCAGTAAGCCAGAGGAGGGAGGTAGTGGTGGAGTGGTGTTTTTGGAAGTCAGACTGGAAAGGGGTGAAAAAAGAAGAGGAATCAAAGAAGGGAAATAGTTCAGACAACACAATGTGCTCTTGGAGTTTAGATAGGGCAGGGAGCAGAGAGATAGGGTAATAGTTGTCAGGATTGAAGGCGTCACCTCCATTAGGAAGGGGGCTGACAGCTATGTGTCTCCAGGAATCAGGGACTGAAGCAAGAGAGAGAAGGAGAGGTTAAGAAGAGAGGAGATGGGGAAGTCAACGGTAGGGGCAGAGGTTGAAGAGTTTGGAATCAAGCCTATCAGAAGTGTAGAATTCACCAGCAATCAAACTTATAAATTTTAGAGGGGAATAGATGGACTTGTTATTTATGTAAAAAAATAAAAAAAAGATACAGATAATTAATACCTTTAAAGTAAAAAAAAAAAAACTTCACTACAGCAGTAGTAAATTGGGATGATCAATATATCATTATAATAAATATTTACATCCCTCTCCCAAAACGTTTACAATATTCATATGATATTTGGACCAACCTTAGCTCTGATTTGGATACTGTCTCTTATTGATTTACAAATGGAACTTTGTTGATAGCTAGTGATTTTAATGCTAGGATAGCAAATGTTGACAACATTTAACTCCTAGAAGTATACATGGGCTGGGGGTTATTGGTTAATGTAATAGTAGTGATAAATTCATAAATAAGAATTAAAGATATAAGATTTTACAAAAGATAATGCATTGCTTATATTAAAGACAGGTTGAGAGGTGATGAGACTGGAAATATTATTTATTTTTGACATAAATAGACAACATATTATTGATTATGTAATCTGTAATCCTGAAAGATATCATATATATGAATGTTTAAAGATAGGAATGAGAGCAGAAAGTGATCATGCACCACTTTCATTAAAAGTTATCACTCAAGAAAACAATACATTTTCTTATGATAATTTCCCTTTACCAGTTGTAATGCATAGGAAACAAAGTTTGTGTATTTCATGCTCAGTGATGGACTCTGTTAATAACATTTTATATGGACCTGAAGCAAGAGAAATTACAGATAAGATCAATGAAACAACACCAGCAGCAATGATGGATAATAGCTTGACATCTTTATTTGCATTAATACATACAAAATATACACTTCTAAAGGGAATAATAAAGATGACAATAAGATTAGAAATAACTCCTGTTTTTATGAATCCTATAAGCAATCTTAAATGGAACTCATGGCATTAGTAAGATGGACTAAGAAACATCCCACTAGAGCTAATTTTAATTATCTAAATATAGAAGGCAACACTATAAGGCCTCTAAAAACAAAGAACATAGAATTCAACAAAAACAAACACACAAAAAACAGTGGACTGAGATGTATGAGATAACTGAAAATAAAGATCATTAAAGTTTCTGGACCATGATGGCAAAAGGGACAAATATATGTCAATCTTCTTTAGCAGTTTATATATCAAAATATACATGGGTTGTACATTTTAAATAAAATTTTTACAAGATTCGATTCTCAAGATAAATGTAATAAAAAACTAAACCTGTTTTCAGAGTCCACCACTTCCTCTTTCTTTTTTTCATTTTCTGAAATGGAGGAGGTTACATATAACTTAACCAATAACAAAGCACCTGGGTTACACACTATCCTTGGTGAGATACAGTATATACAGTACTGTATAGGGATAAGCTATTTTTTTGATCTCAGTTATCACATGCTTTTTAAATACTAGTTTTCAATAGAGATACTGTATGCTCCCTGTTCATAGAAGACAAACAAGATTGTAGCTACTGTATACATGGAAGGGCTCTTTTCATAACCCTAGTAGCTTTTGACCTATTGGTTTATTAGACATTATATCCAAGATCTTTACAAGACTAGTATTAAATAGGTTAACAGAGTAGATTCATAACAGCAGCCCCTTATCCCCATTCCAGGTGGGCATTAGAGCTGGATTTTCTACAAATTACAACATATGTTTTATGTCACATTTATTGGAAAAATATGTCTACTTAAAATAAAATGAAACATTATACCATGTTTGTAAACTCTCTGCTCCTTTTGAAACTATGAATAGAGACTTCCTGTGGTAAATTTTGATTCACACAGGAACAGATAATTCATTACTCATTCCTATATATCAGATGTACTCAGACTACTAATTCAATTACAGTATCATATATGATAATAGAGGAAGTTTCAATGAACCCTTTACTACTAATAGAGGAGTAAAGCAGGGATGCATGTTGGCACCCATACTTTTTAATGCTTATACACATTCTCTGCTACATTTTGAGGAGGGCATACAATATGACATCCTGTAAAATAAATAATGTTCAATGCCATCTGCTTGTTTATGCTGATGATATAGTTTGGTTTTCTTCTTCCAATAAAGGGCTACTGGAAAAAATAAACACATTTGAAAAAAACTTGTGATAAATTAGAGCTAAAGATAAAAGGGGGGTTACTAGCAGGGTACCACAGGGTTCAGTACTATGTCCAGTCCTCTTTAATGTCTTTATAGGTGACATTGAGGAGGGGCTGGAAGGAAATGTATGCCTCTTTGCAGATGACACAAAGATCTACAACAGGGTTGATACACAAGGGGGGTGAGAAGGGACTTGGCAAGGTTGGAGGAATGGTTACATGTATTGCAGCTTAGATTCAATGCAAAGAAGTGCAAAGTAATGCACCTGAGAAACAACAACCCAGGAGAAGAGTACACATGGGGAATGCTAACAAAAACAAAAATGGAACAGGACCTATGGTAGTCATATCAGATGACCTAAATGTAGGCAAGCAATGTGAGAAGGCAGTAAGGAGGGTGGAGGGGATAATTGGATGCATAGGGAGAGTCATCACCAGAAGAAAAAAAGTCATTGTTATCCCTCTGTACAGGTAGTTGGTGAGACCTTATCTGGAGTACTGCATGCAGTTCTGGAAGCACCATCTCTGCAAGGACAAAGACAGGATGGAGCTGGTCCAGAGGAGGGCAACTAGAATGATGCATGGTCTGCACCTGAAGCCACGCGAAGAGAGACTAGAGGAGCTGAATATGTATACCCTCGTGGAAAGGAGGGAGAGGGGGGACATGATAGAAACTTTCAAGTACCTCAAGGGAATCAACAGAGTCCAAGAGGGAAGCAACTTTCAGAAAAAGAGATGTGCAAGAACAAGGGGGAACAATTTGAAGATAGAGGGAAGATGGCTCAGGGTAAAGTGAGGAAGTACTTTTTCAGAGAGAGGGTGGTGAACACATGAAACGGCCCTCCTGAGGAGGCCATGGGGTCAAAAACAGTAGGGAAATTCAAGAATGCGTGGGACAGACATAAGGCAATTCAAGTGTGAGGTAGGAGGAAGTAGGCTACTGGTTAACTAGGATCTGCAACTTATCCAATAGGTAGGGAAATGGGCAGACAGAGTATGCCACGCGGTCCTTATCTGCCTTCAAAATCTATGTTTCTATGTTTGATAAATTTAAATAAAACTAAAATAATAATTTTCAGCTCTGCTCTTAATAATATCCCTTTTTTTCTTGATATGGAAAAAATCGAAGTAGTCAAGGAGTATATTTATTTAGGAATCAAGGTCAGTCCCAATAGAAAATGGGCAAATATTTTAAATAGCAAGCTATAAAGGCTAAACATGTTGCAAAGGCATTGCTTAGAAGAAGAAAGAGGAAGGAAGATGGCCTCCAGGCTGGGCATCTGCCTAGTTGTGCTCTAGCTAGCACACTTAAATATCTCTTTCCAGCTTCTATTTTGAGGTTTTAAAAGCTTATAATAAGGAGAATCCTTAAAACTAGTGCCTTCTATGGACATGATTCTTTCGTCCATTGAGGGATTATTTTAATTTTTTAATCTGTAGTGTAAGTAGTGTTGAGTTGTAGGGCTCAGAGTTAGATAGAGTTATTTAGTAATTTAAATTTAGGAGCCAGGTTTATTATTTTGCATCCCTGAGGTGTTTGGCAGAGGACCTTTACTATTTCAAATTTGGCACCGCTTACTAGCTGCATCTGCTGTGACTTAAGACAGCCAACCAGAAATCAGTGCTGTGAGAGGACTTTGCAAGGCAGCCAGCTGGGAATTTATCTACAGATCAGTCGCTGCCTGGAGGAAGGAATTCCAAAACAAAGTGTTTGGTGCCACAGTGTTAGAGCCAGCCACTGAGTTGTGGAATTAGCAGCTATTGTTTGGAGACCGGACTAGGTCTAGAATCATACAAACATAGGAGTTGGCTGCAAATAAGGACTGTTTGGCCCATCCAGTCTGCCCATTTTTTTCTACCTTATGAATATGCCTTAGGCCTTTACTCTGTCAATGGCCTACCTACTCATACTTAGAAACATAGAAACATAGACTTTGACGGCAGATAAGGACTGCTAGGCCCATCTAGTCTGCCCATTTCCCTACCTACAGGATCGGCCGCAGATCCTAGTTAACCAACAGCCTATATCTTCCTGCCCCCCACAAGAATTGCCTTATGTCTGTCCCATGCATTCTTGAATTCTCCCACAGTTTTAGACCCCACAACTTCCTCAGGAAGGCTGTTCCATGCATCCACTACCCTCTCTGTGAAATAATACTTCTCACATTGCCCCTGAACTGCCCTCCTTCTATCTTTAAATTGTGTCCACTTGTTCTTGCAAGTCTCTTTTTCTGAAAGATGCTACCCTCTTGGACTTTGTTGATTCCCTTGAGGTACTTGAAAGTTTCTATCATGTCCCCCCTCCCTTCTTTCCTCAAGGGTATACATATTAAGCTCCTTTAGTCTCTCCTCATACAGCTTCTCTTGCAGACCCTGCACCATTTTAGTTGCCTCCTCTGGACTGCCTCTATACTGTCTATGTCCTTACGAGATGGGGTCTCCAGAACTGGACACAGTATTCCAGATGGGGTCTCACCAACTGTCTGTACAGAGGGATAACAACTTCCTGTTTTCTGCTGATGATGCCTCTCCTATACATCCCAGTATACCCCCGACCCTCCCTACTGCCTTCTCACATTGCTTGCAACCAGGTCATATCTGATATGATTACCCCCAGGTCCCTTTCCTGTTTTGTTGTTGTTACTACCTCCCCACCTATTGTGTATTCTTCCCCTGGGTTCTTGTTTCCCAGGTGCATTATTTTGCACTTTTTTGCATTGAATCCTAGCTGCCATACGTCTGACCATTCCTCCAACCTTGCCAAGTCCCTTTTCATCCTTTCCACGCCTCCTTGTGTATCAACCCTGTACTCATCTGTATTGTTCCCTTATGTATATCCCATGCCTGTTGAAGCCCTGCACTGTATTCATATCCACCACTTCTTGAGGTAGGATGTTCCATGCATCCACCACCCTTTCTGTGAAAAAACCTTCCTCACATTACTCCTTAATCAGTCTCCATCTAATCTCATGCTGTGTCCTCTTGTCCTGCTATTTTACTTATATTAAAACATGTTAGACTCTTTCACCTTGTTAATGCCCTTAAGATGTTTGAAGGTTTCGATCATATAAAACCAAGATGGCGACCGGTGTGGATCCGCTCTGAATTCACTCCTGCAGTATTAGTCTTATTTTTGTTTTTAAGCACATTTTAATCCTGTTCTAAGTCCATTGAAAGTTCTGTTTTAGGTTTGTTTATTGTTCATTTGTTTATATGTCGTTATTTATCGTTATATTGTTTAGTTTTGTTATGGGACCTAGACCTTTGGGACTGGACTTGGAAGATACCCCCTTGCTGCTATTGTGGACCGTTTTGTTTAATTCTGCTCTTTCTCTGGAGTTGGTATGAAGTACAATGCAGTACTTCCTATTTTTCAGCTTTTGTGTGATTGATGACTTGCTGGAAACTTTGTGGTTTGGTGACATTTGGAGATTGCTCCGGAATCCTTTTCCGGGGTTTCTGTTGGAGGAAAATCTGCCGGGATTGATTCAGTGCCCAGAATACGGCATTTATGAGCTTCCCCTTTGGTGGAACTCGCCTAGACAGATGAGATTGGACTTGAGACTGGCGTTTTTCCAAGCTGCTGTTTTTGGAGAAAATCCCTGGTGATTGTTAGGTTCTGAGGTACTGAGCCGGGTCACAACCTGAGGCTGCTGTGGGGAGGGGACGTCCCCGGTCTTTGCTCCCAGTGGGTGAGGGGGTTGTTCGGAGGCTTGCCGGAGGGTTGGGTCTCTGTCTGCCTGGGGCCTGCAGCATTTGGGTGGTCATTGTGCCGCTCCTGTTCTGGGGCCCTGACCCTGGGGAGTGGTGGCTGTGGGGTGCCTCCAAGCCGGGGCAGTCCTCTGGGTTTATTATGACCTCGGCTATTGCAGTTTGGGGAAACTTTAATTTATCGGTCTGTGAGTAAACGGATTGAGATGCAAGTTGCCGGTTGTGAGTTGGGACTGGCATGTACCCTGTCCGCTCATTGGAGGATCCGGCCTGTTGTTAAGTTTAGTCCTGTTTGTTTAGCTTGGTTGATGTTTATATTCGCCTGGATTGTGAGACATATAATCTTTGAAAGCTGGATTTTCTGAATCATCTGGACCTGCAGAGAGGATAAGTACTGATGGCTTATTAGAGCTAACTTTGAGTAACTTTTCGGGGAGGTGGTGAAAAGGTCCCTGTTTTGAACATTTTATTGATAGTCTCATCTGTTACTGTGAGAGAATAGTGTTTGGAGTTAAATAATAGTGGTGGGAGGGTGAAGATTGTATGGCCATTTTCTGACTGGAACCTACTTTCTGGACCTAAAAATTTGTTATTTTGTCTGTGTAGTGAGAGTGGTCAGTTTCTGTGAGCTTTCGGGAAGTGTGAGTCCCTGATTGCTCACAAATCTGTATTATTTATTTTATTTTTGTGGGAAAGTTTATGTTATTTCCTTTTCTCCGAGCAGTGAGAGTGCCCAGGGGCTGAGCAAGCTAGTAGTGGGAGTACTTGTTTGCTTAGCCAATTAATATTGTTTAGAATACTTTTTGGGGGTGGTTTCGTGTATTTTATTTATTTCATTCTGATATTCTTTATTCTAAGCTGTGTTTTTATTTTTAATTTTTATTTTTATTTGATTTGATCTTAGAGACAGGAATTCCTTGTGTGAGGAGGGATACCTGTTTCTATCTTCATTTTAATTTTTTCTTACGTGGTTATACTTTTCTTCTTTTATTTTCCTGAAAGCAGGTTCTATTTCAAGAGCCTCCTCCTGGGGCTGTGTGGGTGGCTGTTTGTGCTTGTCTGTGTCTGTAGCTTAGTTTTTGTTCATTTACATGTTTTTCTGCTGGGAATACCTGTGCCATTCTTGCACACAACATTGGTGAAAGTCTCCTGGACTGAATTTCTGCAAATCGCCATCATCAGGTATCAGCTTTTTAATTTTAAATCAACTTTCTTGAAGCCTCCCCAAGGAAGCATATGCCTTACAACTAGTCTTACAAACATGGTGATGCTGGGTCCTGCAACTGAATCAACATTTTCAACATTCTCATCTGACCACTCTTAAAGCAACTGCACTTGTGGACTTTAAAGAACAAAGGAATTTTAACACATTTGTGACTGAATCAACATTTTTGTCTGACCTTTCCAAAGGTATTGTACTTGTCTCTGAGGACTTTGAAGATCAAAGGAAACATACAGACAAAAGGATTTCACATATTGCATATGCCTACTGTCTGACCTACTCCCAAGGTATTGTACTTATCTCTGAGGACTTTGAAGAACAAAGGAAACATATAGACAAAAGGATTTTACACATTGTATATGCCCAGGCCACAGTTTATCACCTTTCAGGAACTTTAACATATTATGTGATCCTGGATCTCAACAGTACTATAGTGCTTCTCTTAAACCCTCTGGCACCAAACCCTCCCAGTCTTTTTTTTTCATTTTTCTCTGTACTTCACCATAGTGCTTAGCTATCCACCTTATCCCACTAAAATCTGTACCCCACCACCCTCCTATTGCTCGCCACCCCACCCCCGACTGCCTAGCCCACACTACTCTCGGCTCTCTCCCTGCCTTGCTAAAAATGCTTGGCTTAGTCCCCACCACCTGTTCCTGCTCACCCTCACCCTCCTTTCCTTTATGCCAACTCCTCCGCCTACCCTACCCCTCCACCTACTCTCACCTTTCTATACTACTACCCAAACATTGTACCATGGCTTTTACTCTGAAGTCTTAAACAAACATCACCCAATTAATACCTGGGTGCAAAGAGCCATATTTCCTAATTGAAACTGCCACATCATTATAACTCACTAACGATCACCCTCTACTGGGACTCCAGAAGACAATCCAAGCATCTTAAAAAGTACAAGCAGAAACTCACTCCAACCTATTATGAACTAAGAAATGGCATCTCTGAAACTCCTGCTCCTCCTGCTTTTAATATCTGATGGGATACACCCAAACCCTGGTCCTGTTACACTGAAGCTGACAAAAACAGGGAAAGTTGGTAGTGGTCTCTCCATTATCATTCTAAATATCTGCAGCCTCCTTCCCAAATTGGCATCTCTTCAAACTCTCGCTGGACAAAAAAAACACTGATATACTAGCCATTGTGGAAACCTGGCTATCTCCCAGCACCCGGATCATGCGGTCTGCTTGAAGGCTACAATCTTTTCAGACTCGACCAGGCAAGCAAGAAAGGTGGGGGCTGTGCTATCTACATAAAGGACAACCTCTCCTGTCAACGCAGCAGCTTCACCCCCACAAATACGTAGATGCAATTCCTCCCTATCAAACTGCTTCTTGGTGCACAAAACAAAGTTCTCACAGTGGCCGCAGTCTATATCCCTCCAAAAGACCACCGTGCCAGTATTAAGTCTGTACTTGATTTTGTTAGTCTGCAGCCCTCTGAAAATGAGCTCCTCCTCCTCGGAGATTTCAACATAAACTGGCTTTCCTCTGACACTGGCTCTTACAAAGATGACATCCTAGCAGCAAACCTGACTCAGATGGTAACCTCCCCAACCCGGAAAAATTACAAAACTGGTACAAGCACGCTTATTGACTGGTTCTCACAAATCACCCTGACCGGATAAAAACATTTAAGTCCTCCCTGACTCCTCAGTGACCACTCCCCAGTGTCCTGTACCTGGTCTAATAAATTTCTCAAGCCACCCCCAAAGTTATAACAAGCAGAGTATTGCCTGATGGGAATCTTATCAAGTTGAAAACCCATCTCCTACAACAGGACTGGGCGTAATCCTTGAATCAACTGATATTAATACCGCACTAGAATACTTCATTAAATCTTTCAACTCTGCATGCGACTTATACGCCCCAGTAAAAAAACGTAAAATCAAAGCGCTATCAAATCCATGGATTACTGCCAAACTACTTGCCGAGCTCAAGGTACGGGACCACCTCTGGGCAGTTGCCAGAGACACAGGCTCACCTCATGATACCCTAAAATACAAGCAGGCACGAAATAGATGTACCTCACAAATTAGGCAAATGAAGAGCGCCTATTTCAAAAATGCCCTTGAATCCACCTGGGATGATGAAGAGCTTTTGGGACAACATGCAAACATAATGGGTAAACAATCAAAATCGTCACCTACCATTATGAAAGTTGATGGATCCACCACTCTTGACCCAAAGTCTATTGCAGATGTGCTTAATAAGACATTCACAGACCTTAGTGGGGTCCTCCCACCAGATTTCTTCTCGGACTTAGCTGTGCCTAGCCTAGTATCACAAAACACCCCTCATGACAAACCACAATTTTACTTCAAGAAAATCAAAGTGCACGAAGCACACAAGTACATAAGAAAGGCCTGCTCCAAATCCAGAACAAGTAGTGACATGCTAGATCTAAAATCCTGTCTCTCACCCTGGATGAAGTAATTCACCCCTTGCAAAATTCTTAATCTGTCACTTTGCCAAAGTCAATTTCCCAACAAATGGAAATCTGCCATAGTTACGCCAGTGCACAAAGGGGGGGACAAAACCTCAACAGGAAACTATCGACCAATATCAATACTCCTTCCCCTCTCCAAAGCACTTGAACGAATAGTGGCAGACCAACTCTCTGATTACCTGGACAAATACAATCTACTCTGTAATCAACAGCACAGCTTTAGGAAAGGACATAGTACAACAACAGCCTTACTTGATTTCTCTGGAGAGTCCACTCAGCCCTGGACAAAGAGTGCCAAACAGGTGCAGTCTTTATCGATCTTACAAAAGCTTTTGACACAGTCCATCATGGCCTACTTACCTCCCTACTTTCTAGCCTAGGCCTGGCCAAAGGTCCTTGTGCTTGGGTAAAAAGTTACCTGTCCAATCGGTCACAGGCTGTAAAAATCTCTAATGAACTCTCCGACTTCAAACCAGTTCTCTCGGGTGTACCACAGGGATCAATTCTTGGACCGCTCCTCTTTAGCCTGTTACTTAACTCCCTCCCAGATATCTGCCAGGAGAAAATAATCTTATACGCTGATGATGCTGTAATTCTCTCTTCCCACAAGGATCCAAACTCCCTACGAAAAAGCCTGCAACTTGCTTTCTCTAGTATTGAAAGGTGGTTCCTGGATAGTAAACTTGTGCTAAACCACAATAAAACAAAAGCCATACTCTTCTCCAATCACCAAAACAAAAATAGGCATACTCCACTCACCATACAAACCTCTGCGGAATTACACTGGACCAAGTAAATACTTTCAAATACCTTGGCATCACTTTTGACCAAGGGCTCACCTTGCAACCCACATTGACAACACTGCGAAACAGTGAACCAACGCTTGGAATATTATTCCGTAACCGTCAATTTCTAAATCAAGCGGCATTGAGAATAGCTATACAGAGTTCCATAACCTCAATCATTGACTATGACCTTATTATTTATGGCTCAGCTACCTCCACTGCTCTAAGGCGATCTCAATCACTCTAAATAAGGCCTGCAGCTCCTCACGGGGCTCAAAGACTGACTCACATGTGTGATCTGTACTATGAATCAGGCTGGTTGAACCTATCAAATCATCTTATTTATCTCACCTGCACAATGGCAAAAATCATCTTGGGACTGACTCCATTATGTATTCAAAACCTACTCCGACTGAATCCTGGCTCACGACCCTCCACCAGATCTGAACGCCAACCTTTCCTGGTTCCGAGATGCTGGACTGCACAGGGACAAAGATCTTTCACATACAGGGCCCCGACATGGTTCAATGTGCTTAGTCCACCTACTCTATCCTCAACCTCGCTTGAAGCTTTCAAATCCATGCTCTATGCCCACCTCACCACCACTAGCAACTGTGATTGTGCTAGATAAAGAGTACTACCCCTCATGTCCATCCTCATATCTGAGGCCTCTTCCTCCCTGACTAATGAACCCTCTGGTACCTCTACTACTTCCTGTCTCCCACCCAAACTCACTCCCCTTTTTCCTGTCCCTCTCACTTACTCTCCCGCTCACCACCTTTCCTCCTCTCTAGCCTCCTTTGGCGCCTAATGATCACCCTCTCCTGGAAGTTTCCTTAACCTCGAAATTGTCTACTCGCTTGAACCTGTTATAGCTTGTTTTTCTATGAAACTTAAAAACGTTACTGCCTTAAACTGTTAATAGCAAATTTATGATGTAACTTTCCTGTCTGGTTTTACCTGTAATTTGTATCGTGCTTTGTTAAATGTTCTTTGTGATGTGGAACCTTTGTAAAAGAGCCCTGGCTCAAAGGTATTAATTCCTAGACTAATAAACTAAACTAAAACTAAAATTTGAGAAATGCGGATTAATTTGAGTTAATTAGAGTTGAGTTTTGACTTTTGGTTTGTGTTCGTTTAATTTTGTTTGGTTTATTTTTTTTTAATTTATTTGGATTTGATTTTTGTTCATTTTACTGTGAGAGTAGAAGTTTATTGTCTTGCTTCATGTTGGAGGACTGGAATATATATTATTATCCCACCCCCCCCGGTCATGCGCTATTCATCCTGCGCTCTTCATGCCCTCCACCCCTTTTCTCCCCCTCGTCTACTTTTTTCCATCTACCAACGTTGCCGGGCCTTGGGAATTGCCCGCAGGAGGATGGGGAGGGGTAGGGGGTCTGAACAGTTGAGAATGGATGAGGGGAGTGCTCGTATCATGATTGTTAAGTCCAGAAGATGCCTTGGAGTGAAATGGAGTTCAGAACGTGGGTCTTTCTGTCTGACCCCTATACCCAAGGGCTACACCACTAGTAATGGTGGGCAGGTGGCTGGGGCATCCCAGGAGTTCTGTCCAACTCGGGTGGTGTTATGCAATGCCAGATCCATTGTGAACAAGACTGCTATTGTGGCAGACTTAGTGGGTACAGCAGATCTGGCTTGCATCACTGAAACCTGGCTAGATGGAAATGCTGGCCCTGTACTTGAGGCGGCAGTTCCTGCCGGGTATTCTGTGATACATCGTCCAAGATTGGATCGCAGGGGTGGGGGGGTTTGATGTCTGTTTTAAGACCAAATTGGATCTCATTAGTGTTCCAGTTGAGGAGACCAGATCATTCAAATGTCTCGTAGTGGCAGGTGGGGGCTATAGACTGGCTCTTGTCTACTGTCCACCGGGAGATAAGAAGCTATTTCTTAAGGAAGTGGCGGACTTCTTCGTCGACCTGGTGTTGGAGTCCCCCAGGTTGATGGTGCTGGGTGACTTTAATGCTTGGATCGATGATGAACTCTGACAATTTGGACAGCACTTCCTCCAATTGATAAATTCATTGGGCCTTTCACAGGTGGTTACCTCTGCCACTCATAAACATGGCAATTCCCTTGACCTGGTCTTCCTCCTGGGGATGGAAGCCTCCGACGTGGGGGTGGAACCTGTCAGATGGTCCAATCATCACACTGTGAGATTCAATTTTGGAACCCCCCTGCGTAGGCCTACCCCTGTGGAGATGATCAAGTACCGTCCTTAATGGGATGTGACTCCCAATGGTCTAACTGCGGGACTTGACCTATCAGAATTTCCTGTGACTAGCCTGGACCCAGAGGTTTTGGTTTTGGCCTATAATAAGGCCATTACCTCTGCTCTGGACTCCATTGCTCCAATCTGTGTGTGCCCTCACTCCATTCGCCCTTGGTCCCCATGGTTCGATGGAGACTTGAGGGAGATGCGGCGATAAGGACGCAGGTTAGAGAGGTGCTGGCAGAAATCCAGCTTAGATGCCAACCATCTTAGACTGCTAGAGCACTATCAACTCTATCAGTCAGCAATTGCTCGTAAGAAGGCAGTATTCCTGTCCACGGAAATTGCTGCTGCTCAGAACCAACCAGCCCAGCTCTTTCGAACCGTGGACAGACTGTGCAACCCAGCCTGTCTACAGGTTCATAGAGCTTTTTCGCAATTACAGTGTGAGGAGCTTGCTCAGTTCTTTGCAGATAAGATGGATGACATCAGGGCAGAGATCCGTGCAGCACTCTCTACGGGAATTGCCATAGCCAGCCCCCGGTCACATTCTCTCTTTTTTGCTGGAGTTCCTTCGGAAGGCCAGAAATCGAGGATGTTATGAGGATTGTCCAGGGCATGCACATTACATGCTGTAGTTTAGACCCGAGTCCTATAGCCCTGATTATGGGCTGTGGGGAGATTATCATCCCGGTTCTGGCGAGGATAGTCTGGTGCTCCTTAGTCTCTGGAGAGTACCCCTGCTCCCTGAAGGAGGCAGTGGTGACACCACTGTTAAAGAAGGCTTCTTTGGACCCCAACTCCCTCGCAAACTACAGGCCTATCTCAAACCTTCCTTTTGTGGGGAAGGTAACTAAGAAAGTAGTGGCTACTCAGTTGGAAAACAATTTGACCATCCATAGCATCTACAATCTTCTTCAATCGGGTTTTCAAAAGAGGCACAGCACCGAGAATGCACTGGTTTGGGTGCTCAATGATCTCTTGATGGCAAGAGACCAGAACAAAATGGTCCATTTTGGTCCTGTTGGATCTGTCATCAGCATTTGACACTGTAGACCATGAGGTGCTGCTTGAGTGCTTGAGAATCATCTGTGGGCTTTCAGGTTTGGTCCACAGATGGTTTACTTCCTTCCTCACTGGTAGAACTCAGGGTGGTGTTGGGGGTGTTTTCCTCCGATCCTACCTCTCTGTCATGTGGGGTGCCCAGGGCTCAGTACTGTCTCCCATGTTGTTTGCAGTGCACATGCTTCCCCTCTGAGACATTGTAAGATGGTATGGGCTGGAGTTTCACTGTTATGCCGATGATACCCAGCTCTACCTGTCTTTTGCACCAGACCAGAATGGAGTACTCTCGGTGTTTAATAACTGCCTTGGTGAAATCCAAGGTTGGATGAGGTCCAGCTGGCTGAAATTGAATTCTGGGAAGACAGAGGTGATAGTTGTGGATCCTGGTCGCCGGATAGTGGGTGGGGGGAAAACCATCCCACAGGTTTATTCCTGGGGGATGTTGAGCTCCCTATCTCTGAACAGGTGCGCAACCTAGGGATGATTCTTGATGATCAGCTGACACTACATGCTTAGGTGTCGGCTGTCATTAAGTTATCCTTTTACCATCTGAGGAACATAGCTAGGATCAAGCACCTTGTTCTGTCTGGGGACCTACCTACATTGATCCACGCCTTTGTGACCTCACATTTGGATTATTGCAATTCCCTTTACTTTGGGCTTCCAGGAGTTGACATCCACCGTTTGCAGCTGGTGCAGAATTCTGCAGCACAGTTGTTAACGGGGATGCCTCGTTCCTCCCATAGTACACCGGTGCTGCGGGAACTGCACTGGCTGCTGGTTCAGTGGTAGATCACCTTTAAAGTTGGTTTACTGACTTATAAAGCCCTACACAGTTTGGGCCCTGACTACCTGAAAGAGCTTCTGGTTTCTTACATCCTGGAACGACCACTCCGCTTGGCCAACGAGGGGTTGCTGGAGATTCCGAGGGTAATTTTAAAATCTTTCAGTGCTCGGGCTTTTATGTTCTTGGCACCGACCCTCTGGAATTCTCTACCCCATTGGATTAGAGAGCGCATGACTGTGGGGGGGTTTAATCAAGCACTGAAATCCTTTTTGTGGATTAAGGCATCTGGGGATGGTGCCAACTTGGTTTGATGTCATTTATCTTATTGTTTTTGCTATGATGTTTGATGTTATTTATCTCATTGTTTTTATTATGATGTTTTACTCTGATTTGATTTTAACTATGTTCTGCACCTTAATTTTTGAAAGGCGCGCTATAAATAAAGATTATTATTATTGTTATTATTATATAACATTTTTCACTCATTTGCTCTAGGGTATGCATATTCAGCTCCAGTAATCTGTCCTTATATGTTTTCTGATGCAGTCCCTGTGTCATTTTACTTGCGTTTCTCTGGACTGCCTCCTTTTTGTTAATATCCTTGTATAGGTGCGGCCTCCAGTACTGCACTCAGTGTTCCAGATGGGGCCTAACCAGTGTCTTGTAAAGAGGGATTATTACCTCCCTCTTACGACTTGTGATACCCCTATCTATACACCCCAGCATCCCTCTAGCCTTACCTACTGCTTTGGTGGTTCTCTTGGATGATTTCAGGTCATCTGAGATGATTATGCCCAAGTCTCATTCTTCCCTTGTAATTGCCAGCAATCCATTGAGGGGCTGTCTGGCCCAATGAAGTTCTTGTGGCAGCTGTGGAGTAGTAGAATTTGCATTCATCATTTGGACCCAGATTTGGCCTAGAAGACCGCCGAGGGGCTGTCTGTCCCAAGGTATTTTCAGTATATCCGGAACTGTGATGCTGGTATTTTGCAGTGGATCTGTTGTGAGACTACAGAGGGCTGTTTAGTCCAAGGAATGTATGCAGCATCCTGGACTGTGATACTAGCCTTCTGATATGGTCAGCCTCAGAGGCAGCTGTCTGCCTGCAGTAAGTACAATTCTGCATGAATTGGTGATCCCTTTTCTCCCTATAGATCAGCTCCATAGATTGGTGGTGATAGCTCCTCTCTAGTGGGGACCAATTTTGGTTTTGTGCTTCACAGTAGACAGTCTAGTTTGGAATTTCTACAGGAAGAGAGTGGTGAGAGCATCTTTCTTGTTTGCCAAGCTTCACTCATTTACTGATTCCTGAGTCTGTTCAAGCAATGCTGAGAGCACTGCTATGTTTCTGTTTTCCCAAAAGCCTGGACATTGCTTTGACTGTAAAGTCCTTTACACTTTTCCATGACATTTTTTATCTTTGTCCTCTGCAACTCTCTAAGAAAGATTTTTCTTTAAGTTGTTATAAATGTTTTAAGTTTTTTCTTTTTCTTTTCTTTTCTTTTGTTGAGGGGATATTGTTTGGGAGAGGTGGGGTGATGCATAGAAGGTTAGTGTTTTTATAGTTGGGTGTGTGTGGTTTTAGCTTTGTTTGCAATAACAATTCAGTGTATGATGGGTGTATGAGTAGGGGTTGGATGGGGACCTGTTGATTTGCAGTTTTATTGTAATTGAGGGTGGGGGATAATTTATCTGGGATATTCTAATGGTGTGAGAGATAGCTGCAGGATGTGCTTGGGTCTTGGACTCCACAGTATTATTTACTCAATGTCTCTAATGCATTACCTCCAACCCTTTTCTGACCTCTCATTACCAGTGACAGTGGTGAGATGTTGTAGGGATGTTGCTATTGGTAAGGGGCAAGTGGGTTAGTGGTGCAGTGCTGGGGATACAGCAGATGTAAGTTGCATTAGGGTGGTCAGGTCCAGGGGGTGCCCTGGGGCAAAATGAGGCCTTGAGAGAGACTAGACATTTTTGACCACCATTCTTAGGGTTCCTACCAGCGTGTGCAGATAGACAGAGGGACATCAGTCTCCGCTGGTATCCTTCAGGAGGTGCTGTACAATGCTAGATGGATGGGGAGCAAGACTTCAGTTATGGCAGACTTGATTTCCTTGGTCGATCAATCTTGCATCATGGAAACCTGGCTGGGGGAGTACATAAGTCCAGTTCTGGAGGCATCGGTCCCAGCTGGATATTCTATAGTGCATTGTCTGAGGAGGGAACACAGGGTTGGGGATGTGCCCATCTCTTTTAGATCCAATTGAACTTCTCCGTGCACCCAGTGGGTTCTACTTTGTTGTTTGAATGGGTGGCGGTGCATGGAGGTCCAGATGCAGGTTGTAGTATCCTCCTCATGTACTGTTCTCCAGAGCACAAGGGAGGGAATTCCTGCAGGAAGTCCTAGGACTTTGTCACTGATAGGCTGTTGGAGTTAACTATATGGTTGATTCTGGGTGAATTTAATGCCTAGGTTGACAATGAACTCTTGCATAGTAACATAGGAATCATGTTGTCAGATGGTGACTGCATGATCCATCTCGTCTGCCCATGTTTCTGCACACTTTCCTATTTAAACTGCACCCTGATGTGTCCACAATGTCTGTTCCATGTGATTTTGAACTTGCGTACTGTCTTGGATTCCATCAACTCCTGAGGTAGACTGTTCCATGGGTCTATGACCTTTTCAGTAAAGAAGTGCTTCCTAAGGTTGCTTTTGTACCGGCTTCCCACCAGACACAAGTTGTGCCCCCTTGTACATGCATCCCTGTTTTGCTGGAAGAGGTTTCCTACTCATGTTGTGTTGATTCCTATAGGATACTTAAAAGTTTCAATCATGTACCCTCTGTTTCTAATCTGCTCAAGGGTGTACAGATTTAGTTCCCTGAGTCTTGCCTTGTATGGCTCATGATGTAGTCAATGCACCATCTTTGTAGCCCTTCTCAGTACTGCCTCCAGGTGGTCTATGTCTTTTTTGAGCTGAGGCCTGCAAAACTGACTGCAGTACTCTGAAAGTGGCCTCACTAAGGTCTTGTAGAAAGGAATGATAACCTTGCACTTTCTACTTGTAATTCCCCTACCAATGCAGCCAAGGATGCCACTCACCTTCTGTGCTGCCTTTTTACACTGTTTTCCAACATTTAAGTCACCCACGATGATTACTCCAAGTTCTCTTTCTGTCTTTGTCTCCTCTAACTGATGCCCTCCCAGTGTGTACTTTATCCCTGGGTTTCTTTTTCCTATGTGCATAACCTTTCACTTCTTGGCATTAAACTTCAACTGCCAATCCCTGGACCATTACTTGAGTTTTTTCAGGTCTGCTTCCATACCTTTCATTCCCTCCTGCGTGTTTACTCTGTTGCAGAGTTTTGTGTATTTTGGTCATAGCTTCCTCTAGACAATGACATTGTTGGGCCTCACACAAGCTGTTGTTTCTGTGATTCACTACCATGGCCACACCTTGAACTTAATGTTCTCACTGGGGCTTGAGATTGCCAACCTCAGGATTGATTCGGTCCCTTGATCAGATCACTACATGGTGGAGTTCTTGTTCGGGGCCCCCTGGTAGTCTCTCCTCTGTTAAGATGGTCAGCTACTGCTCTTTGAGGGAATTGTCTCCAGAGGGACTGTTAGCGGTAGTGGATTTTCTGGTGTGAGTGCTGCTTATGTGGTGGTGATGGGCCAGGCAGTGATGGCATATAACAGTGCTGTCTCCAAGGCACTCAGCAGTTTTGCACTGATCCATACATGACCCAGGTCCTCTCATATGAGATCCCTGAGGTTCGATGGTGCTGTCAAGGAGATGAAGACCAATGTTTGGAAGTTAGAGCATTGCTGGAGGAGAACTCTATCCGAGGAGGAGGATAAACTGGCTTTGAGGACTCACTGCAGTGAATATCAAAGGGCGATCAACCAATCAACCATAAGAAGGTAGAGTTTCTTTTTTTTTTTTATTCTCTATTTTCTTTGGCAGGGCCACTGTCAGTCTTCACTCCTAGTCACGGCCCCCGGGACTCCCACCGTCATTCATTACTGCTGGTTCCCCCAGTTACCCCCGGCTTATCCCCCAGAGGGTGGGGCCATGGCCATGGTCCCCAGTCCACACCACAGAACTGTGATTGGTAGGGGGAGCAGTGATGACGGCTGATCAAAGCCCAGAGGAGCCAGGTTGCTGAAGGGCCTGACAAGGTCCTGCCATACAACCTCAGTCCTGTGTGAACTGCACTGGCTGCCTGTTAGATGGAGGATTACCATCAAGGTGAACTTGGTCACCTACAAGGCCCTATATGGTTCAGGCCCTGGCTATCTGACTGTGTTTCATACCCTCTGTCCACCCTGTGTGCTCCCTCTGCTCCTAATCTGAGGGTCTCCTAGTAGTCCAGAGGGCAATGCTGAAAATCTCAAAAGATTGTGCATTTGAGGTGGCAGACCTGACCTTCTGGAACACGCTTTCAAGACCTTTGAGGGAGACTCCATCGGTGGAGGCTTTTAAGCAGGCTCTAAAAGCACACCTCTACAGAAAGGTGTTTGAAGTCAGCTATAGAGAATTTTATTAAAATATTATTTATTGCTATTTATTGACTTACTCTGAACTATATAAATTGTGGGTTTGTGTTTTTAATTATTTACTGTATAGTTTTACACCCTTCTCTAGTGAAGTGCCCAGAGCCTCTAGGATTGAGCACTTATGAAAAAAAACATTACTTACTTACTATTTAATTTTTCATATGTGAGCATACTTTAGGTGCAGCCTTTAGAGCAGGAGAAATGAAAATTAACCCAATATTACTTTACAGACAGAGATTTGGGGTCCTAACTAGTCTAATAATTTGCAAACCCCCTCAGTTATAATTTTTAAGGCCCTTCTTAAAGTTCCTGAATCTACATCTATCACTAAGGTAAGGTCAGAATTGGCAGAATACTGATTAAAACACTGAGTTTTGATGCTTACTTAGTGGTTGAAGATGATTAATAATAGGCATAACCAACTTCCAACTGAGTGTTTACAAAAAAGATGAAGTGGACAAATACAAACATAAATTCACAGTGGTTACATGCATTGTTTTCCACGCTAAATAAAATTAATCTTCAGCATCTATGGTTAGACTATCAGAGGAAAATTGATATTTCTCCCCACTGTAGAACACTTATTGAAAATAAACTTTTTTGAGGATGCACAAAATATAGATATGGAGGAAGTAAGAAAAATGAAGGTGCCCTTTGGTTTAAAACAAACAAAATGTCACACACGCTAGAAGATTATTAGATACTTCCCATTTCTCCTGATCATAGGAGATTGATTGCTTTGGCTAGTTTTAAGGTATTAAAATATATTGATTTGAACAAAAACATTAACTCTAGGTATGGCACATACTTTGATCAGTGTCCATGTAAATTGGGATTTTCTGAAACACTCTGTCACATAACAATTCAGTGTCTGTTACATATGGAACCAAGAAATGGGTACTTCAAGACTTTATTGGCTCTATATGCTAATTCTAATTATGCTATTTTGTTCATTATTGTTCATCCAGTGACCAAAAGGGATGCCAAACCTATTGCCATGTTCTTTTCTTCAGTGATAACAATTAGGAAACTGGGGGGGGGGGTAAATGTACTGTATTTAAAAGGATGGGGCTTTGTGAGACTGCATTTTAAGATGGTTGTAAGCATCAGTTTGTATAGGGATTACCTCCTGGGGGTGGGAGTTGTCAAGAGATTCCAAGGCTGCCAAATAATTCTTCAGTTGGTTTATATGGCTGGTACAGTATTAGTGGGCATTAGATAATGCAACACACCTGACCTTGTCTTCCATATCTTTTTTTTTGCAGTTAATTTATTTATTAAAGTTTTATCTTAACAAACAGTACAATGTAATTTGTTTGAGATAACAATATTACACATTGTATACTGGATAATATAAATCATCAAATATTAAACAAAGTATCTTATATAATTTCCAGCATATTAAATTACTCGGTTGTACTGTAACAACATTTTAACATAAAAAAGAAAAAGATTATAAATAAAGGGTGCAAAAAAAGTTTCATTTATTACTCATAACTTACGTTAGTTTGAGAGCTGCATGTAAATGTATTATATTAGTTTAATTTTGAATATAGGTGTGTCTTCTTAAACAGAGAGAAAAGATGTGTATATATATATACATCTTTTCTCTCCACCCAATTATCTAGTATTTATCTTCTGGGATTCTGAAGAAAGGTTAAATAATCCTGCCAACATAAATGATACTCATTAATACGATCTGCTATTAAAATGAAATTCTTTCCAAAGAGGCAGTAGGTTAAACCATTCAGGATATCCTTGAGGGAGGTATATATTGGTCTTCCAGTGGATTAAGATCAGTCTTTTAGTTTGCATAAATAGGATCTGTAACCATCTGTGTTGATGTTTTGTTAGCTTTATATTATTATCTGTTATACCTAAAAGACACAGTTTAGGCTCAAGGGTAATGTTATAACTAAAAATTTGTTTAACTAAATCCTGAATATTTTGCCATAAATTAAATATGGGTTGACAAGACCATAATATGTGTAAAAGATTACCGTTTACAGAGTTACATCACCAACAATTGTTATTAGGTGCTAATCCTATATTGTAAAGATGAGATGGTGTTCTGTACCATAAGTGCAATATTTAAAATTGTATCAATCTACTGCGCATATCTTTAAAAGCGTTATGACAAAGCTTCCAACAATTATGCCAATGAGAGTCTGTGATATTTGTGTTTATAATTTGATTCCATTTATCTCTAACTAGAAGTGATTGATTCAGTAACATAACTCTAATCAACTTATATATTTTACTAACTAAACCATGAGAAGTATTAATCCATGACTTCATATATGCATACGGTAACGATGAATTATCAAAGTCCCGAATATAGGAAGATATAGCCTTATGAATTTGTAAATATTTCCAAAATTCCTTCTTAGGAATATTCCATTTTATTTGGATATAACTAAATGAATTTAATGTGTTGCCATTATCAGCTAGAATATCGCCTAGAAATAAGATATCCTTATACATCCATGTTTTACCATATATTGGCTTGTTATCTAGTAAAAATTTTGAATTTCCCCAGATAGGTGTAAAGGGTAAAGGAGAGGGGTCAAATTTCAAACATTTATGCATTTTGAACCAGTAATATACTGATGCATTAATTATAGGATGTTTTTTGTGTTTGGTTGATAATGCAGAGTATATATTACTATTAGGAATAAATCCTTGTGATAAGGAAGCTTCCATATCATACCACAATGGTACATTATGGTTAGGTTTGATAAACCACTTGATAGTTTGTGATGCTCTAAAGGCCCAAAAATAAGCTGTATACCATGGTAGACCGAAACCACCTTGACACCAATGTAGTCTTAACTTAGTACGATTAAACCTAGGCACATGACCCTCCCATAAGAAATTTCCTATTGCCTTATCAATATTTTCTAAAAGAGAAGTAGAGATTTTAAGGGGTATACAGGCAAACAAGTATAAAATTTTTGGTGTAACATTCATTTTAATTACAGAGATCTTACCCATTAAGGAAAGATTTAGATTTTTCCATTTATCTAGATCTCTTTTAATATTAGTCATTAATGGGCCTAGATTATGTTCCCATATTTTATCTAATTCCGTAAATATTTTGATTCCCAAATAGGTAATAAATTGCGGAGACCAACGAAAACCCAAATGTATATTCATTGTGGATGCACAATATTTGTTTAAAGGTAATATCTCAGATTTCTGATGATTGATTGTGAGTCCAGAAAGTTTAGAAAAAGTATTAAGGTATTTTTAAGTAATTCCCCAGATATTTTTAAATTCTCTAACAAAATTAACATATCATCTGCATATGATAATGTTGTATACTGTGCATGACCTATAGAGATGCCTTTTATGTCATTGTTTTGTCTGAGAAATGCAGTAAAAGTTTCCAGAGCTAGTATAAAGAGGGATGGTGAAAAAGGACAACCTTGTCTGGTTCCTCTTTCTAATATAAAAGATTGTGATAATGTAAAGTTAGTTAACACTCTAGCATGAGGTCTCGTATAAAGAAGCTTAATCCAGGAACAAAATTGATTGCCAAATCCATAACGAGATAATACCAAAAAAAGAAAGTTCCAATCTAAAGAATCAAATGCTTTTTCAAAGTCTATGGCAATTGCTGCCACTGGAGAATTAAGGGTTTTAGCTTTATAAATAATGTTGATTAAGGAACGCAAATTATCGGAACCCATCCTCCCTTTAATAAAGCCCACCTGTGATTTATGAATTAATTTAGGAATATATAGTTCCAGCTGACTTGCCAATATCTTAGCAAAAATCTTGCCATCTGTATTCAAAAGCGAAATTGGGCGATAATTGGCAGGTATAGTATTGTCTTTATCCTTTTTCCGAAGAGTAGTGATTATTGCTTCCGTCATAGTATGTGGTAGATAACCTAGTTGAAATGATTCGTTAAATACTCTATATAGTAAAGGGCTTATTTGTTCCTCTAAGTGTTTATAAAATTCAGCTGGAACTGCCTCTCCTGGGAACGCCTGATTTAAGTGGAATGTATGGCCATCTTTATTTCTTCTATAGTAAGTGGGGAGTCTAAGAGGTCTATTGCCTCCTCGAAAGTTGAGGAAGAGTTATTTTATCTAGAAAAGGATATATCTAAAGGTGAAGGTGGTGTGATGAGGAATAAAGTTTTTTATAATAGGATGCCATTATATTATTAATGTCTATTTCATTGTTTTGAATCATTCCAGAGTGGTCTTTTAGAGCAGCAATATACCTTTCCGTTTGCTGAACTCTTAATCTATATGCAAGGATCTTACTCCCTTTCTCTCCGCCTTCCCAAAATTTTTGCTTAATTCTAAGAAGAGTGATTTCTGTTTTTCTAGATATTAGTTCGTTAATTTGCATACGTAATTGCAATATATCATGATGAAGACTTGAGGAAGGATTAGGCTGGGAGGTATTATAGTATAACTTCTGTTTTTCTTTCAATAATTTTTCTAAATTATTAATTTGCTGTTCTTTTAGTTTCCGTCTGTAAGTTGCATAACTAATTATTTTGCCCCGGAGTGAGGCTTTAAGTGCTTCCCACATGGTGCCCATAGATATATCCTTGGTGTCATTGAATTCTATAAATTCTTCAATCTGTTGTTTTATCCAGGGCAGGAAATCTGGATCTTTAAGTAATGAAGGGTCTAATCTCCATGTAGTGGATTTTATGGGTGGGGAACCCCATATAAATAAAAGTTTGACAGGAGCATGGTCTGATATAATTATTGGGAGAATATCTGCTTCAATTACATTAGCAGTTATTAAAGGGGAAGTTAACCAATAGTCTAACCTACTATAAGTTTGATGTCGTGGAGAATAGAAAGTATATTCCGATTTCTAGGATGAAGAGTTCTCCATATGTCAGATAGACCTATGTCTGTCATTAACTGGGTAAGATATTTGGCGCTTTTGGATGACATTCCGCTGAGTTATTGTTCCTATCCATAAAAGCATCTAGGGTAAGATTAAAGTCCCCTCCAATTAGTAATGGGGAATTATTTAAATTTAAAGAAATTAGTATTTGAATCAGATTTTGAAAAAATTGGGGATCATCTGAATTTGGTGCATAAATATTAATTAACGTAATTGTCCCAGATGATGTGTTGAAAGTTACAATAAGCCATCTACCTTCAGTGTCTTTCAAAATTTTAGATGGCGTCCATTTGAGTTTTTTATGTATTAATATGGCAACACCTCTTTTTTTTGTAGCAGCAGATGCGGTATACACCTGTCCAACCCAATCTTTTTTTCAACCTATCACCGTCTATTTCTAGTAATTTAGTTTCTTGTAACATCACTATTTGTATTTTCTGTTTCTTGAGGTAACTTAAAACCTGTTTATGTTTATTTGGCGCATTAAGTCCCTTGACATTCCAGGTACATAAAGTTAGATTAGCACTTATGTTAAGTTATTGGTATACTGTCAGATAGGTATAATGTCAAGGGACAATAATGCAAAACTAAATTGAGTGATGTCATACAGGTCAGGTTATATTGAGCCTCATCTATTACTGTCATATTGGCAGGTATTATTAAGATACTTAGCTTGGAAAAATATGTCCTCTCTATCTGATTTAACTCCATGCAGCTCTCTTTAATTCTAATATATCTAACCACTATAAACATTAACAAACAACAACAATAATGTAAAATTGCCATCTAAGATGTACAGAGTGGAAAAGGTCGGTCTAGATCTGACAGAAAAATAAATCACTAAGACCAAGACCACCTCTCTGTGCTCTAGGACGTAGCTATCAAATATTAACAAGGATAATCCTTATTAAAACAAAGAAAGATAAACAAATAATCAAATCACAGTCTAGCAAGTATCAGCTAGACGTGAAATTTGTAATAACCCCAGAAAGGAGTTATGAATGTTCTAAATTCTAAGTTTTACTAACTTTTTGAGGTAAGTTCTAATCTAGATATTACCGCATCTAGTATCTCCTCTGATAAGAAAGAAAAAAAAAATGATATATAACCATAGCACATTCAGTTTCTGTTGCAAGGAAATAAGGAATCGTTATAGATTTCGTATGAATAAATATAGTTCTCCTTGCATGATCCACGAAAAAAAAAAAACACATCTAATTATAATAGTTAGTGTAATCTATTCTACCAATAAATGTAAACATCTAACGAAAATAAGAACATATCATTGATTATTAATGGTATTACTGCTGAAGCATGCTTATACCAGGTTAACATATTTTGTGGTATCTCTATGTTTAATGAACATTAAACCTATAGAGCTATACACCATATATATGTCATGATTCCCATTTCCAAAATAATTGATTCCTTTTATAATTATGAATAATTTGGATCTAATTTCTAGATCCATAATAAATTCTGATTACTTCGTTATTTCTTAAACAAATGGCCTACTTGTCCTTCTTTATTGCTTTTGGTGTAATTAAATACTATGTCAAAAGTCTTGAGTCAAATCCGAAGGAACGTTTGTTAAAATAACTTGCTTTCGTTGTCCAAACCCAATCCCTAGTTAGATGTAAAATTGCTTTTGTTGCAAAAGAACTGTAGGAAAGGCTCAAATATTTTAGAACATATCTGCGTTTTGTATATTCTCCCAATGTGATGTTGACTTGTCTATAAATCAGTAGACACTAACAAATAATTGTATACAATTCAATTGCTGAATGAGTCTTCCATATTTGTAAATAAAGATTATTTCTTGCACAGCAGTTATTTCCCTTTTGGTAATCACAGCTAAATACGATCTTTTTTCTTTTCCTTCAAGTCCCGCCACAGCCACTTGTTACAATATTATCATTTAACCTCTGAACTTAGATTATGATTTTATACCCTTAGACTGTATGAACAAATGAGAATATAGAATTTCTAAGTAGACATAACGAAACAGAGCCCAATACCTTTATATTGTATTCCTCAGACAGAGATTTATCCACCTTACAGTTGTTATAAATTTTCCATTAAAGCCCAGTAGATCGCCTTCTCATATGATTTACGCCTAATGCAGAAACCCATTATTTAGATAAGTATTAACTTGCTGTATTCCAAAAGATCTTTAGAAGTATCACAAATATTTAAAGAGCGTACTCACGCTGTACACTATCTTCCGATAAAGAATTAACTTCTCCATAAAATTAGTAAAAAATATCAGGAAATTACAGACAATTTCACAGTTAAACAATTTCTCTATATTTATGAGTTATGTTCATCTTTTTTGTAGCAATCTTTTTCTCTTATTGGCCACCATATTTCGAGTCCCACCACAACCCCTGATTACTATATCATCTCTTGACATCTCAGATTAAACTGTAGATTTATATCTCAAGCTATATGCTCAAATGAGAATTCAAGTCTTTTGTTTCGAGCACAACAAAATAACATTTTATGATCTTGCATCCTATTGGATAGACTAAAATTAACTAAATTGTAGTCATTGTTATTTTTCAAATGGTGACGTATGAGATATTAACTTGCAACAGATTCCGTTCCCGATCATTTCTTTTTTATGTACTTTCAAAATCAATAACTGAATCATCAAACAGAATGACTGTGAGGGTCTCTCTTTATTTTATGAAGCGTAACGTTTTATATTACTGCCGTTATTTTATTAATGTAGATCTATTTTAAATGTGCAGTGAAAGCGTGGTAGTCAGTCAACAGGAGACCACATTGCAGATCCAAGACAGAAATTCTATCCACGACTTGCTTCCATGAGTCACTCCTTTGTTGTATATAATGAAAGGCATAAACTTCTATATTCTACAGACCCTGTTGTAATGTTATCCAGGTATTAAGTTAACGCCTTTATAAAGGAAGATCTTTAAAAATGTTTAAAACATAAGAAAAAAAGATCATATTTATAACAGCTCTCAGGAAGTACCTATTTGCCCTTGTGTTAACAAAGACGACAGAGGATTCAAGTTCCCTGGATAAACGGATCCCGATATTTAGGTGCTCCAGTTGACAGGCTGAGGGCCACTCTTCACTCTGTTATCTTAAGATCACTGGGTGGACTTGAGATGCGACCACATTTCACAACAGATCCACCTTTTAATATCACGTTTTCCACCCTTTCAGAGCCACCAAACAAAGCGTCAGGTAGGATGATCCAAAGGGACTCTTCCCACATTTCATGGCACGACATCTACCAACAGTGCAATTAGCCTTATTTTAAAATATATATACTGGATGTGTTACTATGGCAAGGCATTATAATGGTCATGTGCCATATAACAGAATGGAGACATTAATTTATCTGCTGTCTAATATTAATGGATTAATTTTCTCCAATTCTCATTTTCTTTCTTTTCTCCCTTTTATTCCTTTCACTATTTTTTTTTTTTTCATTTATATATTTGGTAGCACAATCATCTAGATCATTTTAAGGGGGTAGAGTCTCCCTTATGCTTATTCTTGCCACAACGTTTTTTCTTTGGAGGTTCAATGGATTTAAGAGGGGAGCTTTGATTACTATGCAACCAAGATGCCTCTCTTCGTCTACGATCTCCTTCTTCCTCCAACTGGACTTCCGTCTCTGTATCCATTCCCGCACCAGGAGAGGGTAAATTCTGAAGTATTGCATATTTATTATGCACGGCAACATTCACAAGAGTAAGAGGTTCGTTGTCTAAATTAGTTGCCTTTCCGTTTTGTGCATCCAAATTGCTGCTGTACGTCGTTGTCTGGGTTGAGGAAAAAGACGTTTCATTTTGCTCCTTATTGCTCTGTGCATTTGATAACTTCATTGAGGTATCTGGAGCATTATCGTATTTAATTGTAGAAGATGTACCATTTGTGATATTAGGGACCATGTTTTCTATATTTTTGAAAGTGTGCTTTGTTTGTTTATGTGCAGACTCTTTACCTTCAGGGGCTGAATCTTTAGTAAGAAACAACATGAGGGATTCAGGATCATAAAAATCTTTAAACGAGTTTCCAATAAAGACTCTCATAATAGCTGGGTATCTTAGTGTAAAACGAATATTTCTTTGATGCATTAGTTTTCTGGCAGACGTATAAGCCTTGCGTTTTAACTATAATTCTTTAGAGAAGTCTCGGTAAGTGTAAATTCTGTGGTCATGCCATTTAAGTTGTTTAAATTCCTGAGCTTTTTGTAAAATAAGTTCTACGTTAGAGTAGTTAAGAAATTTTACAATTAAAGGTCTTGGTCTCTGCTCAGCTGAAGGTTTGGGGCCTAGTACTCGATGACTGCGTTCTATAATTAGCTCACTACCCAAATTGAGATGAAGGATGTGCGGCAGTTCTTGTTGCAAGAAAGCTGAAGAGTTATTGGCCTCAACTCCTTCGGGAAATCCAAATATACGGAGGTTATTTCTTCTGGATCTATTTTCTAAGTCATCAATTTTAATTTGTAGCTCTTTAATCTGACAGTCCTGGGACCTGATTATTGCTTGCAGATTTTGTGTAGATTCTTCGTTAAGCCGTACTTTGTTTTCGGTAAGAGCCAATCTGGAATCGATATTTTCATCATTTGTGTATTGGTTTGAGTAATAGATTTTAGATCCTTCATGTCTGCTGATAGTTTTTGGAACATTTCTTCTATTTTATCCATTGGATTCATTTGTTCTCCAGAATAGGCCATTGTAGGGCCTTGCAGAATTTGCAGAGATCTCTATGCTTACCCAAAATTTAGATGTATCTTGCTGATAAAAAGAAATCTTAAAAAATCTATATTCACTCCTTATTTTATTTTCTTGTTTGATATATATGTTTTGAGCTTAGATGCCAGAGGATGATACCAGATGCAGTTTAATTATGCAGAGCTCTGAAATTAAGCCTCCATCTTCTTCTGTGCCAGGCCACACCCCCTTCCATATCTTTTTGACCTTGTGTTGATAAGAAATTATTGCTGGGCATTGTAAGTCACACTTTTTTAATGCTATTGTATTATTGTATGAATTGCTCTTTTTTTAGTGTTTTGTAATGGCTATAATTTTGAATGTTATTTTCAATTGGAAAGGCTTTGCCTGGAATTCAATAGCCAAGCAGCCAGCCACTTCCACTTCCTGAGCTATATAAGCAGTTCCTCTCAGCCTCATTGTGAAGAATTTTTTCTTTGCAGCCAAAGGTTCTGTCGGTTTGTCCTCTGAGCTGGTTGGGCTTCCCAGGCTGACTGGGGCCTGTGCTCCCCCACCTAGCTGCTTCTACTTGTCTCTGCTGGGCTTTTGTGTTTATTTTCCTGCTTCTGGTTTGTATTTTGCCTTCAGCTGTGTGTGCTTCCTTCTGTTTTTGTGTTCCCTGTTTTCTGTGTCTGTGTGCCTTTGGTTTTGTCTTTTGAGGAGGCTTTGTTTTTAAGCTGAGAGCATTATGCTACTCCAGGACTCATACTACTTGCTTTCAGTTACTCAGAACTCTTAAATTACTTGCACTGGAACTGCAAACCTGATCTGTGTTTTTCAGCTGAACTATAGCTTCTCCATGTTGCATACTCACTTTCATCTGACTCAGATTTACTTTGAACCTAGCTATACAACTCATTCATGCTTGTTCTAATTACCTCATTGCAGCAGTTTCATTGCACAGCCTGGTGACAGCGCTTTCAGAGCATTGTGCCTCCTTTTATTTTGTTTATTGCAGTTACAACTCAGTGTACTCAATAGTTTTCACTACTGTTGCACATGCCTAATTACTTACTGCTATTGCTTCATTTATTCCCATTGCTATTGTACCTTGTTGTACTCTGAGGTTAGCTAAAACTCCTGCTGAGCTTATATATCTCTGCATGTGGTTCTCTGCCTTTCCATTGCTTCCTTGTTTGTCCTGCGGGGACTGGGAGTTGTTTGGGGGTCATGGCCAATGTGGCTAATTATTTCAGTTCTAAATCCTGTCTTCACCGCCAAAAATCCTCAGAGTTTTTCACCTTGATTTGGCTTTGAAATGCCTGGCTGGCTTGCCCCACTTTTCAGTACTGTTTGCCCTATATTATGCAGACCTACGTGCAGGTTCACTTATTACTACTCTGTTTACTGACCTATGTGCAGGTCCACACTTGCTTACCCAGTCATTGCTTCTTACTTACACAAACCATTGCTTCATGCCTACTGTCATCCCCTTTGCTTCGGCCTCTGGGATTCTGGTGGACTCCATTCTGCATTCAACCTTGCAAGGTCTCAGCAATCAGTGCTCATTACAATCTCGGCACACCATGCTCATTCAGCTCACCAGCTTTTCAGCTCTCAATCAATTTCTGGTGCATGCCAGCCATTCTATTCTGGTGCAGGGTTCCTGCAGCTGACAGTCTCGCTCTGCATTTAGTCTGCATCTCAAGCATGTGTTATAACAGTTAGCCATTGACTTTAGTGGTTTCCCTAGCAAGGCACCTTCACTGCATTTTCTCTACGACTGCCTCTGGTTCACCTAGTTTGATTTTAGGGTGGATAGGCCAGGTGAGTGCCTCAGCAGTCATTACTCTCCTCCTGCACCTTGGTTGCACATATTGCTGCAGAGTTTTCTTGTAACCTTCCACGTCATTCCCGCTAGAGGGTTTGAGTATGAGCCGTCTTCCAAATTGGAATGTTTTCCACGTCCCTCACTAAATAAACTATCCCAAGCCTGGAGGGAAGGTGACCTAGGCCTTGGATCCCCATTGCTTCAGGTCATAACTCTTAGTTAGCATAGTAGTGTACCCTAGTTTCTTTAGGTAGGTTCCACTGTTGGATGGAGGTGGAGGATGTCCTGCCATTCCCTCTCTCCTTAGGGGTTCCCTTAATCTCAATGCAAGCCATTAGTATCATGCTATGCAAACCTGGGCATTTCATTACATTATCAAACTGAGCATCTCATTACATTATCAAGCTGTCTCTGTTTCTCTACTACTACATCACTGTTCCTGCTACTACATCACAGTTACTGCTTGCTCATATGCTTCATATTGCCTCCTTCTTTGGGGATGATTGTACTACATTTCTTATGGGGATTCCTAAGGTACCTTTAGCCATGGGAATCATCCCATGGCTCCTCTAGTGGTGGAAACATCTCTGAGGGTTCCTTGCCTTTCATGCCCTTACAGGGTGATAATTCCTCTGGAATAGAGTGTGAACAGCCAAAGCCAAACTAACACAGTTGCACAAGCATAACACTATAACTGGCTGCATAGGTTAATGAATTGGAAAGGCTTTGCCTAGAGTTCAGTGTCCAAGCAGCCAGCCACTCCCACCTCCTGAGCTATATAAGCAGCTCCTCTAAGCCTCATTGTGAAGCATTTTTTCTTTGCACCACCATCCTCCCCTCCTCCTCCAGCAGCAGCACTTCTCTCTTTAGGGGGATTCCTAAGGTACCTTTAGCCACGGGAATTGTCCCATGGCACTTCTAGGGGTGGAACCCTCTCTGAGGGTTCCTTGCCTTTTGTACCCCTACAGGGTGGTAATTCCTCTTGAATAGAGAGTCCGAATGGCCAAAACCAAACTAACACAGTTGCACAAGCATAACACTATACTGGCTGCATAGGTCAGTGAATTAATCTCTAAACAATACTATATAGAAACAATATATAAATCTGATGATAAACTTCAAAAAGCTCAGAAAGCCTCACTACACACAGATATATAGTTTCCCTTTGAATCTATCTTAAATAGTGTGTGAGGGTTGGATTTATCCTTTAATTCAATGGCTTTACTTTTGATTCAGAGAGGCAGCAGGTGACACTCAGCAACCCCTCCCCCTGAATGGTATATAAACCCTGCAGGCTTAAAAATTCTTTGGATGGTCAGATGTTTTGTTGCTATTCTCTCTCCCTCCCACCCAGCCTACAACTTCTGCAGTCACTTAGCTGCTTCCATTGTGACCCTCTGTCTGTTCCTTCTGTTGCTCTGGTCTTCCCCAGTTGTGTTCTGGTTCCTCTTACTGTTTTCTCAAGCTGTTTGCCCTGCTGGTTTTCTCTGGTACCTGGTCCCCTCCTGCTATTCTTTCTTGTCCTGGCAGTTGTCTGGCTACTACTATCTTTTTGTTTCATGCCCTTTTGGTTTCCTGTGTTTTACTTTAATCCTTTTGTTCAATTTAGCTGTCCTTTTCCCCTGCTGACCAACATTTGTTTGTCCTCAGTTTTCACTCTGCTGGCCAATCACTTGATTCTCATGCCTTTCCTGTGTTTTTCAGCCTGCCTGGCATACTGCATTTGCCCTATCTAGTCGTCATGTTTTTCAGTCTTCCATTTTGTCCTCTGCACTTTCTCCTTCCATTGCTATCTTCAAACCTCTCTCCTGTTCTTCACTGGCCATCCTTTTCAGTTAAACTGGAAAGTCTGATGTGCTTGTGCTGCCTCCAAAGACCACTTCTGAAGAGTGGGGCCATCAGCAGGTGGCTATCAGTTAGATATTCAGATTGTCTTGGTTGAACCTCTTGGTGTTCATCTGCCTTTCCAGCATCTTGAGCGGAGGTTGTTATATTTAGCCCTGTGAGTGGTACCTTCTGATGTTATATTTATAGGTTCTTGCTTCCTTATGGTGGGATCCTCTTGATGCAGGTCTCTTGAGTTATGCATATTGACTTGGTGGCACCTCTAGAAACTATCCTCCCTACATTTGCTTACAAGTAACCTAGGATCTTGGCAGCACTTCACATCAATATCCCATTAGAGGGATAAAGTGCAGGCCCTTTCCTTTATAAGTGTTTACCCTCATTGAGTTCTAAATTCAGCAACATTTTAAATATCACTAATTCTGCCAAAGCTTGGAAGGATTGCAACTTATTCCTCAGAGGTTTCCTCCACAAGGAATTTTTCCACTACTCCATGCTGAAAATCATAATATAGGGCCCTATGCAATATGCCTATGCTCCATGTAAACTGGGTGCATAAGCATAGCTATGTGGGAGTACCAAGCAGCAGTGTCCAGCAGACACCCTGCAGCATGCACAACCAGTGTGGTGGACAATTACATGCCTGATCACTCAGCCACACAGACAGCAACATGACGGGGTGGGTGGGGGGCATGCTAGCACTACATACCATTCACTAAGGTGCATAGTGCTGCCTGCAGAGGTGCAAAGGAGGAGGCAGGTTATGGTAGCTGAGTCCCTGCCATAACCCACTGAGCACACCCACCAGGTGTGGCAGGACCAGGATACAGCCCTCTGTAATGCCCTGGCCCACTCAATGGATGGGGGACAAGGGCATCTGATCAAGCGAGTGCCCATATTGCGATCCAGTGTGTCCCATAGTGCCAGGCACTCCCTCCCAAACAAATGTCAACCCCGACCCTTTAATGGCACTCAGACCCCCAAACCCAGATGTGCCATGACCCCATCAGTGCCACACATCCCCCACAACATGTGTGCCTGGTCCCCATACATGGCAGTGCTGAGTGCAGTGTATCCCAGCAGTGCCCCATCCCTGCCATCTGCCAGATCACCCCATCACACATCTGAGCCTGTCCCCAGATAGCAGGAGCATTCTACTCCTCCTCAAATGTCTTCCCTTCCCCAGTATGGTGCTGGTCAGCCATGCCCCCTGCCACCAGCCCACACATGTAGCCCAGAACCTGGTAGCGTGCAGAATATCACCCCATCCCCACAGATGCCGATGTCTGCAAACCCCCTGATCCTGGCCCCACTGGGCAATCATAGGTGTCCAGTGGACCCCACCACTACTCATGATACTGACCCTCTCACCTGCCCCCATACCTTGTACTGTCCCATCAATGCTGCAGCTTGGGATGGCCAGTGGCACTGCCCTCCTCACACCTGCATGGCTGACAGTTGACTGATATCTGCAAGGGCATGCAGGCAATGCACGCCCTGCCAAGTAAGGGATCAACAGAAGGACCTGGGTCGGGCATCCAATTGGATGCCCGCCCAGGTCCACAGGTCCACCCTGTCCACTCAACATGAACCTGTGTGCTGGGGGGTTGGGCTGCACACAGGTGGTCGGCAGTCATGAATACCACCAGTTGTGCACCTGTCTGCAGATGCAGAGCTCTGCAGGTGGGCCTTATGCCCCGTTGTGCATAGGGGCCATAGTATTTAGTTTACCACTGAGAGTTGGAGATGGAGTATGGTTCACTCCTCTTGTTTTGTGGTCTGCTAGTTGTATTCTGGCTGTAGTGCTCCCTTTCTTGGGAAGTACTTGTTTTTTCTGTAAATGTGCTTTGGGCCTTCTACCCTAAATTACCTTTGGTCTCAGTGACCTCATCCCTGTAAAACCTTGAAGGGTGGAACTCTCCCATGATGGTTTCTGTTACTTTATGGCACCCAACAGGGTGGTGGTCCCTATAGCAGGGACAGACAAAGTGTAAGCCAAAGTCCAAATGCATTGTACAAGCAGTTGTATAGTACAACCATCTGTCTTAGTCCTGGGTCAATACTTACCCATTCTGTGTTCCTAAAGCATTCCTGCATGAAAAGCCTAATTATCCTTCAAATCGTATGCTCCATTTTCTTCCCTTGGTTTTGCCCAGTTTATGTCACAGTCTAATTACCTGAATTGTTTTAAAACCTTTAGGGTGACTATCAACTATTGTTTTTGCAGGTCTTTTTCACTGCATCCATTTTGATTAGTTTTTTGTAAATTTCATGTTTCTTTGGTTTGCTTTTGTTGGTTTGTGATTTGAATAAAAAATATGTTTTCCAACATTAACGCTGTATGAGAAAACACATGCAGTGCCAGAGTGCATCACCATGATAATCAAAATAAGTGAACACATCCCGCTCCGCACCACACACACACACACACACCATATTCTGATACATACATACACACATGAGGCAGGTGTAGACCTTGACATAGCAGCAATAACAGAGATGCGGCACTCTGCTAATCGTGGCTGGGAAGTCAGTGTACCAGACTATTCACTGTTCAGGAGGGACAGGGAGGGTCAAATGGGTGAGGGAGTGACCCTGTACATCAGAGATGGTATCAAGGCTACAAAAGTTCAGGAAAGACAGGGGGAGTCTGAGGTAATAAGAAACTGAAATGGACCATAGTGGAGATAACAAACCAGTGCATTAGGATAGTGGCCCAAGGGAAAAGAAGAAGGAAACCACTTTGGTTCTCCAAAGAGGTGGGGGAAAAAGTCAGGGCTAAAAGACTGAGTTTCGGGAAATGTAAGGGGAGTCAAAGGGAAGAGGACAGAGAGGTGTACCCTGAATGTCTAAGGGAAGGCTGTTAGGAGGGCAAAGGTGCAGACAGAAGAGGGTTTAGCACAGTCTGTAAACAAAGGTGATAAGGCATTTTATAAGTACATCAGTGAAAGAAGAAAAACCGGAGGGGATTGTGAGGCTCAAAGGGGAGAAGAGAGAGTGTAAGGAGGGGGATCTGGACAAGGCAGAAATAATGAACAAATTCTTCAGCTCAGAATTCACTAAGGAGGGGGAGGGTAAAGGACCACAGTTGCAGAGGCAATGGGGAAGGAGAAGTGGACACTGGTTCATTCACAGTAGAGAGAGTTCTGGAAGAACTCACAAAGCTAAAGGTGGATAAGGCCATGGGGCCAGACGGCATCCATCTGTGGATTTTAAAGGAACTGTGAAGGGAACTAGCAGTGCCTCTGGGGGTGCTGTTCACAGATTCACTCAACATGAGTGTCCTTCCAGAGGACTGGAGGAGGGCACATGTAGTCCCACTGCACAAAAGCAGCAGTAGGGAGAAGGCGGAGAACTACAGGCCAGTCAGCCTCACCTCAGTGGTGGGAAAGATCATGGAGACACTGCTGAAAGAAAGGATAGTGGCACATATGGAATCCAGCAGTGCTCAGGATCTGAGGCAACACAGATTTGCAGCAGGCAGGTCATGTCAAACAAACTGAATAGATTTTTTTGATTGGGTGACTAGGAAAATAAATCAGGAGGGGCGGTAGATGTCACCTATCTAGATTTCAACAAAGTCTTCGACACGGTCCCACATAGAAGGCTGATTAACAAGATGGATAGTCTGGGCATGGGAGACACAGTGGTGAACTGGGTTAGGAACTGGTTAACAGACAGGAGACAGATGGTGGTGGTAAATGGGGTACAATCTGGGGAGAGGGGGTAATCAGTGGGGTACCACAGAGATCAGTACTAGGACCAGTCCTGTTCAATGTCTTTATTAGTGACATTGAAGAAGGGCTGGAAGGAAAGATCTGCCTGTTTGCAGAAGACACCAAGATCTGCAACAGGGTGGATACTCCAGAAGGGGTGCAGAAAATGAAGAGGGACCTAGAGAAGCTTGAATGATGGTCAGAGATGTGGCAACTGAGGTTTAATGCAAAGAAGTGCACAATAATGCACCCGGGTAGCGGGAACCCTGGGGAGAGCTACAGATTGGGCGGGAGCTGACTGTCACCAAAGATGAATGGGACCTAGGGGTTATCATCTCTGATGACCCTAAGGTATCAAAGCAGTGCACGAAGGTGGCAGAGAGGGCCAGTGGCATGCTGGGGTGCATAGGCAGGGGTATCACTAGCAGGAGGCAGGAGGTAATGATGCCATTGCATAAGACATTGGTAAGGCCTTAACTGGAGTACTGCATGCAGTTCTGGAGGCCGCACCTGTGCAAGGTGTAGATAAGGTGGAGACTATCCAGAGAAGGGCAACAAAGATGGTGCAGAGCTTGCACCACAAAACATATGAGGAGAGACTAAGGGACCTCAATATGTACTCACTGGAGAAGAAGAGACAGTGGGGTGACATGGTTGAAGCTTTCAAGTAACTCAAGGTCATAAACAAAGTGCAGGTGTGGGACCTTTTCCAATGTAGAACAAGCATTTGTCAATGCCGAATGTTGTCTTGCTGGTTTTGGCATTGGTAGTGCAGGAGTTAGAGAGACACATAATAGAAGCAGCTGTGCAGTATAGAACCGACATCAACCCCACCCCACCCTGCAGAGAGTGACAGCCACTGGGGTTTGCATTTGGGCCATAATGTTCATGCTGATTTACCTCACCCTACCCTACAGAGTCTGACAAGTGTCGCGTTGTGCCTTGGGGTCATCTGGCCTTATGCTCATCCCATTTCATAAGGAAGTACATTGAGATGGGTGCAGCATATGAGAATGGGTTGTACTTTGGGGATGAAGCATCCAAGGCACACCTTGATGCCTGTCAGTGGCTGCAGGTTGGAGATGGAGGACCAGTGGCATGAGCAGTACAGTAGACAATCCAAAGACACACCCCTGATGCCTCTTAGTCTGTACAGGGTGAGATGTAATAGTTAGAAACCCTAACACCCTGAGTGTGTGTTGGTATTTGCACTTCAAAATTTTAAAACATGGCATTTTCGTGACCCCACCTCATGAAAGCATTTGAGACCTCTCTGTTCATGAACAGTGCCCCTGTGAGTTTATTAATTTGTCTCAAATGTTGATTTCCCACAGTAACCACACCATTTTGCACCACATGAACATGTCAACTGCACCATTGATAAGGAGGTATGTAGAGATGGCAATGTGGGAAATCTGGAGTGAAAATATTAAACATTCTCAGAGTTATGAGCATGTGTGAAAACTGCATATTGCACACTCACAACGCATTCATTTATTGGAATTATTTCACCAATTTTTTTAACATAGCCATTTAGGGATCTCTGCTCATGAACGGGGCACTATGATTATCTTAATCAACCCGAACGTTGATTTCCCACAGCGACCATGTGATAGTGTGCCAGATGTGTGAAACTACATTTCGGGCAGGATATGACAGATGTCAGCTGAACTGTTCATAACAAGCTGTGCAAAAATGACAATGTTGAAAATCTGGAGTGAAAATATTACAGTTTCTCGAACTTATGACTGTGCATGGACACTGCACAATGCACGCTTGTAACATAGTCATTTTATGGAATTTTTTCACCAAATTTTCAACAATTTACTGGTATTTCTTCAGTTCATGGTCAGCTCTGAAGAGTGTAGATGTGTTCTTGGTCCACAGAAGATCATCGTGTCGGGCTCCGGAGGTAAGCATGTGGTGAGGGTGTGTGTGAGGAGGTGAGGCACACAGTGGGTGGATACGTGTTGGGGAAGGGGGTTGCAGACTGCGAGGGACCATTTTCTACTTTACTGGGAAACAAAAGCATTGCAGGAAGGTTTTTGTTTTTACATGTACATTTGACACACTGGGGAGGGCTCCCAGTGTGTCACCTGTGTGTTTTTTTTGGGGGGGACTGGAGCCAACAGGGCTTGGGCACCCCATTGGCAAATAAAGCATGTTGGGGGGGTGATGATGAGGGGGATTGGGTTCCCCTGTAGGCAGATGAATTGGGGGGGATTGCAGTCAAATGGGATTGGGCACCCCATCAGCAAATAAAGAGTGTTGGGAGGTGATGACGACAGGAGGATTGGGCACCCCCCTATGTCAGCTTTTCTGGGGATTGTGTGAGGCAGATGGCATAGCTGCCACCATGTCACACAGAAACTTACACCTGGGAAGGCATGCCCAGCAATGAGGTGGAGCTCCCTCATTGCAGCGGTTAAAATCTTTCAAGAGGGTGTACATGCTTTTGCACTGCTATCATAGACAGCATGCAATGTAATTTGTGCCACTGAGCTCACCCACAAAAAGCAGTGGTGCCACAGGCCACAACAGGACCGCGCCTCCAAAATCTGCTATTCCAAAGTTACCACAACATGTTTCTTACACAGGTGCAAAAGAACATAAAAAGTACTAGAACAAGGGTGCACAATATGAAATTGGAAGGAGTAAATTAAGAGGTAATGTGAGGAAGTTTTTCTACACAGAAAGGGTAGTTGACGCTTGGAATAGTCAGTCACAGGAGGTAGTGGGGGAATGCACAGTGGAGTGGTTTAAGCATTCCTGGGACAGGCTCAAGGGAAGTTTGAGAGGTGAAGGAGTGATGAAAAGCCATTGATCAGATAAGGTCAGTGGCCACATACAATGTATACACAATGTATAAGGCCTACAGGCAGACTGGATGAACCTAGCGGTCCTTATCTGCTGACAATTTCTATGTTTCTATGTCACACTCACACACACACACACACACACACACACACACACACACACACACACACTCGTAACACAGCATCAGTATACTGTAGAGTAGTTATAAAGCATACTCATAGAAAATTCCAAGAGATGAAGGGCCTTTGTAGGACTTTCTATAGCAAATCTCTTTGAAATGTTTCACAGATGTACAAATGGATCCCGACCAGCAGTATCTGTTGTTGGATACTGTGGAGAGGACAATTCATTCTGGGGCTACTACAGTGATGCCAACAGGAAATTGTTTAATAGGATAATTATGGTAGTGAGCTCAGTATGTTATGTAGAGTGAAATGCATCAACATTGCAATTACAGTAGATTATTTTTGGTTTCGTTCAGGGGGGAGATGCAACCTTTTAAGACAAGCATTTAAGTTTAATATATTTATTTATTTATTGAAATTTCAGATAACACCTTTGAGAAAAAGTTCATTTCATAGGTTCCACATCAGATAAACAATACATATTGGACATGTATGAGAAGGAGAACAAACAAAACAAGGAATTATACAAGACATTACAAAAGTGTATAACTAGAGACATTTCAATACATGTGGCATTGTAGAATGTATGCCAAGGTGCATATTTGATTAAAACCTGGAATTCAAAGGGTCATATTAGAAGAGGTGGGGTCTTATTAACTGACTTTTTCAGGAAAATGAGAACAGACACAGCCTAATATCTAATAATCAACAAGGTAAGTGATGGCATCAGCCCAAGGGCCTCGGCATTTTAAAGTGATCAAGGGAGCTCAGGAGATATAATGGGGGAACGAGGATAGGGGGAACACCATAGAGGGGTGAGGGGAAAAAGTGGAAGGGATCAAGAGGAAATGTGAAAGGAGAATGATTAGCAACATAGAACAGTTATTTACATGCTGAGAACAGTTATGCATAAGGTCAAGAAAGTATAAGGTTAGAATAAGTGCTGGTCACAAGAAGGAAGGTTATTGGAAGCAGTCACAACTGGCATCAGCAACTAGCTGTTGCTTAAGATTAACCTTGAAGGAGCCCAAGGTGGATACTGAAGTGATGTCATGGTGCAGCGAGTTCATCCATAGTGGGGCATGGTAGGCAAAGGACCTTTGTTCCAGAGAAGTGTGACAGCAGGGTATATTAAAAATCTGGCTAGTAGAGCATCTGGTAAAGCGACAGTTGATAGTGGGGGGTAATAAGATTTTGCACTCCAGGGGGCATTTTGCTTAAGCTTACTTTTTTGGACAGTAAACATGTTTGGTACGAGTCTACCTTTGAATTGGAGCCAGTTAGCCTGAGCGTACATGTCGCAGGTGTGGGACGGATGGGCTGAGCTGGTAAGGAGACGGCATGCTTTGTTGAGTGCAACTGTGATGTGGCAAAGAGTTGTTTCAGTAGCTGATCCATAGATTGGTAAGCTGTAATCAATAAGCGAGACAAGAGAGCTTTGAATGGCCAGGTTAAGAGCCTTTGGGGTCAAACATTGCTTATGCCTATAAAGTAGCTGAGTGAGGGTGTTAACAGCCCTAACAATGTTGTCAATGTGATAGGCATAGGTCATCATACTGTCAATAGTAATTCCCAGATATTTAAAGAGCTGAACTAGCTCCAGGGAGAGCCCTCTTCATTGGTGAAAGAAAGAGGGTAAGTTTTGTGCTTATTTTGGGAGCTGGAGAGCAGCATAGTTTTAGTCTTGTTGTAATTCATAACTAACTTGTGCTTATGGAATCATCTTTCTACGACTACAAAATTACTCCATAGCTTGGATTCAAGAACCTTAGAGTCTGGATCATTGGTAAACAGGACAGCAACCTCAGCATATAAAAGGATATGACCCAGACAGGAGTAAGGAAGGTTGTTGAGGAAAATGCTAAATAAAAGAGTGCCCAAGATGGACCCTTAAGGAACTCCAGATAGAATAGGTCTGCTATCCAAGAGGGTGTTACCAATCTTCACCTGTTGTGTACGGTTGTGCAGGTAACTTTTTTTTCAGATTTAATAAACTTTATTAGAAGGAAGGTTGAATCATCTTTCCAAATAAACCAGTAAGGCCTAAAAGCATTATATAACAGAGTTTCAAACAGTGACAGAATGGGAGACTGACATAGCATCTTACACATGTGGTTAACAGCATAGTCAGTCAAACACAGAACCCCAACTTAGAAAAGTATACACTAAAGCTAATGCCCTTACTTATACTTATCTACCCTATTTCCCATCCTTGCTTCCCCATCTCTTCTTTTCTGTCCCCTTCCCTCCTTCCCTTCCGTACTCAAGGTCTTAAGTCTATAGACTTTTAACTGTCTGCTGTTATTATTGAGAGTCACATTTTCAGTTGTAAAAATTATACTTTATTCTCTTCAAAATAATCTGTTCCCTATATCCATTCATTTGATGGTCAACAGTGTGTATAAGGGTGCCCATACCTTTTGATAGTGATGTGGTCTTTTAACCATGTGAGCAGAGATATTCTCTGCTTGAAGAGCAAACAATATCTCTCAGAACCATTCTGTAAAGGAGGGAATAGTCTGGTCTAACCAATGCCTTAAAATTACCTTTTTGCCACATAATGATATCAATGCCATGTGTTTTCGTTGATTTCCAATTAGATAGTCACTATAATCCCCCAGTACACATATTTCTGATCTGAAAGCATCAGTAAGTCCAAGTAGGGGGTCAATTTTAATTATGATTGCCTCCCATAATGGTGAGGCTTTTTTCGCAATCCCACATGATATGTAAAACAGTCCCAGGATATTTTTGACATCTTGTACACAAATCAGAAGGAAGTTTGCTCATTTTGTATAATTTAGTTGGTGAATAATATAAATTTTGTATAATATAAAATCGTGGAATCTGGTATCTGGTCCATTTTATGTCTTGATAAAGCTGGGTCCAGATCTTGAGCCATGAGTATGGCGAGGATGAAGCAGTTGATAGCATCTGATCCCAGATATAATGTGAAGAGCCCTCCATATTCTCTATACTATCCCTTAGAAGCCAGTAAAAATAAGAAATTAGATGAGAAGAGGGCAAACTAGAGATGGTTGATAGTATAGGCCCAGCCGTGTTTTGATCCCATAGACCCGATCCAAAATGTTGCTCGAGCATATGTATGAGCTGAAAATATTTAAAAAAGAAAGAGGTAAGTAAGTTAAATTTGAGACATGCTAACTGGAAAGACATGAGTCTCTGGTACATGAGTAAGTCAGTAACTTTAAGGTGGTTTCCCAAGGGCCAAAAGTGAGGGGTGATAGGGTGTTTACAGATCTTAAAATTCGGATTGTAAAGAAGAGGTTGTGAGACTTCTGTTTTTAATGATATCTGGAAAGCATTACAGATCTGGGTATGTAGAAACATAGAAACATAGAAGTTGACGGCAGATAAGGACCGCAAGGCCCATCCAGTCTGCCCATTTCTTTTTCTACCTTATAAATGTGCCATCGGCCTTTGCTCTGTCAGTGACCTATCTATTCATAGTCATTTGTATTGCTCCCTATTTGAAGTGTAGACTTGTTGGGGGTATTCTGGAGATTCTTAGGAATATTTTTGGCAGACACGTAAACAAGAGCTTTAAGATCACACTCGAGAGACTGACACAGAAACTCTTCTATTTGTAGCCATAAAGGAGAATATTGTGTTGATTCTGGCCTTGTTCTATCTGTCAACCAATGTGTGAGAATTGTACAGGTGATCAAGAAATAATAAAATAATAAAGAAGAAAGTCAGGAATTTGTAGACCACGTGCCTTTTGGTTGTGCTACATTTTATATAGAACCCTTCTGGATGATTTACCACCCCATATAACATTAGAAATCATTCTATGGACTTGTATAAACCATTGCTTTGGGAGGAAAAGATTTGTCATTTGTAAGGGATATAATAACCGAGGCAGAACATTCATTTTTATCACATTGATTTGTCCCCAAAGAGAGAGTGGGAAGCAGAGTCCAATGGGCCAAATCTAATTTTATGTGAGTTAAAGTTTTATCTAGAATATGCTGTTTGATTGTGGATGTCGAACAGGAAAGGTATATCCCTAGGTATTTCATTTTGTCTTTCACCCAACAAAGATCTAAGTTTGACATTTTAGCTGAGAACATGTAGATATTCAGGGGCATTACTTCAGTTTTGGATATATTAAGTTTATAGTTGGAAAACTCCCTGAATTCTTTTATAACCTCAAATGCGGCTGTGATCAATGAGGAAGGATGTGAGACGTGAAGCAAAATATCATCAGCATACACCGAAAGTGTATATTGATGAGGCCCTATTGATATACCTGAGATCAAGGGAGAAAGATTAATATGTCTAATAAGTGGTTCAAGATAAAGATTAAAAATAAATGGGGATAACGGGCATCCCTTTCTGGTGCCTTGTTGGAGGATAAATAACTGTGAGAGAAGACCATTGCAGAGTAACCGTGCAGTTGGATTGATGTAGAGTACTTTTATCCAGTTGATATATTGTGGGGGAATACCAAATTTGAGCAGAAGGTAGAAAAGATAGTCCCAGGAAATTCTATCAAATACTTTTTCTGCGTCCAGGGAAACGAGTACAGAAGGGATCTGGGAGTCCCTGGACCAAGAAGTCAAGTACGCCAGTTTATACATGTGATTGGAAGAGACCCTGTCTGTCACGAAGCCCACTTGTTGTCTACTTATAAGCCCATGCCATACCTTAATAAGTCTATTGGCTGGAACTTTTGCCAATATTTTCATGTCAACATTGATCAGGGATATTGGGTGATAGTTAGTGATCTGTAGTGGATCTCGTCCTGGCTTGGGTAAGACCACAATTGTCGTTTCAGTAAGGGCAGGATCTGCAATGCCATATTTGCACATGTAATTAAATGTATTTAAGAGAATTGGCGTCAACTTTTTTTTAAAGGTTTTGTAAAATTCTGGGGTGTGTCCATCTGGACCAGGAGCTTTATCTGCTGAAAGAGAATCGATAACAGAATTTATCTCTGCAGCAGATATAGGAGCTTTAAGCAGCTCCGATTGATTGAGATCTATTTGTGGAAGTGAAACTGATTGTGGAAAATGATTAATTTTGGCTAGATTAGAAGTGGCTATTGGCTGAGAATACAGACCCTTATAATAATCTTGAAAACATTGAACTATTTCTCTAGGAGAGGTGACGGTTTGCCCCTGTGTATTACAGATACAGGGAGTTATTCTGTCTGAGGCTTGTGCTTTAAGGCAAAAAGCCAACAGTTTACCCACCTTGCTCCTTGATCAAAATAATGTATTTTGGAGTGTAAAAGTAGATGTTCAGCTTTTTCTGTTAAAATAGAATTATATTGAGCTCTAAGGACTTCTAAATTATGAATCTCTTCAGGGGTTGGGATATTCGTAAGCACCATCACCAAACTTCTTATTTCTTGGAGAAGATTGGATGTGACTTGGGAAGTCATTTTCTTCTTAACAGTAGCTAATCGAATAAGCTTTCCCCTTAAAGGACATTTAAAAGCTCCCCAAGGGTAGTCTAGCTTGAACGTAGAATGAGTGGTATCAATAAAAAAATTATTGATGAAAGTTACTAACTGAGAAATCAAATGATCTGACTTCAAAAGCTGATTATTACATCTCCAGACTTTATATCTAATTACAAGGAGCCCTGGGGTCCAGCAAAGCAGTTTAGGATGGTGGTCCAAGATGAGCTTGGGAAGATAATTACATGACAACATGGTAGAAAGGTGACAAGTGTCCAAGAGAAAATAGTCAATATGAGAAGATGAGTTATGGGGTATAGAGTAAAAGGAGTAGTCTCTTAAAAGAGGAAATAAAGCTCTCCAGGGATCCGTCAAACCCACCGACTACATCATTTCTCTAGGAGCAAGCTGTGCTGATGGAAGTGGTAACATTAAACCCCTCGAGTGGTCTAAAGTATTACTGTAAACTACATTCTAGTCACCACCCAGTATTATAGGAAGAGAAGCCCAGGGAATCAGATTATTCATGAGGGATATAAAAAATTGAAGATCATCCCTTGTTGGCCCATAAATGGAACCCAGTACTACCTCAGTATGGCCGAGAAGAGCTTTAATTAGAATGTATCTGCACTGAGTGTACATAATGGTGTCCAACAAATGGAAAGGAACCCGGTGTGCTACTAAAATTGCAACTCCTCCCTTCCGGGTATCAGGACCGCACCCTAGTACCTGGCCTACCCAGGTCTGTCTAAGTCAGAGGACTTGAGGGGAGGGGAGGTGGGTTTCCTGTAGGAAAGCCACATCAATTTCTAACTTACGGAGGTGTAACGATAATTTTGTTCTCTTATTTGGAGACTGGGCACCCTTCACATTCCAGGAACACATCTTATAGGAAGCCATCGATTTGACAATAATACAAAAAATATATCTCTATTTTAGACTTTCTAAGTAAGATGCCATATATACGCTGTTCTTAGTAAAATACCTCTGTCCTCTTGCGTACTGACATCCCAACCCTCCCTCTTCTCCCCGTTTTAATCCTTTCCCCTTCCCCTCCTTCCTCCCTGCTTTCTGAATTCCCAGTCCAGCATATCCGAAGAATCTACCTATGGAATATCCCAATGCAAGGTCTGCTGAAATCCTCAGCCTTCCTATAATAGACAAGAAACTAGTTACCAGTCTATAAAATATCCCTAAAACAGCTGTGGGACACCCCCTTCCACTTACCTTGATTCATGATCCCTTGCTGGGGCATTGTACTCTTGCTGAGTTTCCTCCCACTGCACCTCCCATCCATATGCATCCCCAACATTGTCAATTATACTTCAGAAGGCAACACTGGATTATACAAAAATCATTTACGTACTGAGAGCAAGTGAAATGGTTTCACTTATGGATCCAGTCCCGGCTCTAACATTCCTTTGATAGGAGCTTTTAATTAGTTCTATGAAATCCCATTATTTACCAACCCTAAAGTAATCCAAACAACAAAACAAAAAAGAAAAGTATACATATTGGGGAGAAACGGGCATTCAAAACTTGGAGAACTTCCTTTTATAAATAATAAAATCCAAGACCTCTGAAAAGTAAAAGATTGCTGCCCTCTTGTGGCTTAAACAGAAATAACCTGACATCATTGTCTTGCCCTGAGCATACACAGATGAGTCAAAACCAGTGACTTCTGGAGAGGGAAAAACGAAAAACACAGAGGATATCCCCATCTACAAATACAAAGACGATTCCCTCACCATGTAGCCATCAAAACTTGGCAAAGGGAAACTTCCCATCTCTGTTATAACTGAGTCAGGAATGCTGTCTGATGGAAAGCAGCAAACTGAGAAATCAAAATGTCAGGTAGGGCGTGAATCCACTAAAACTGGGATATGCTGTCCTCTCATGGCAGTCTTGTTAAATCACATTAATATTGAAAATTCATGCCATCCATCACGTGCACATTCATGCTGACTGCAAGCCAAAGACAGAACTACAGCAATACGTCACCGGGTGTGGAATAAATCGGGAAACAAGGATTTTAAAGCCGGCAGAGCTTGCTCTGCCAAATCAAAGCTATGGCAGGTATTATAACCATATACAGATAAGCGCACTGGATATTGCACTTTATATTTCATACTGGCCACTATAAGCTTTGTAACCATGGGATGATATGCAGCTCTCCATTGTCTAGTTGGTGCTGGTATGTCCTGGCCGAAACGTAAAGATTGACCTTCCCATGAGACTTCTTGGAGATTGCGGGCTTTAGCCAGATCATGGACCTTATCAAAGTAATTAAGAAATTTAAGAATTAGAGGTCTTGGTGGCTTCCCAGTAGCTGGCTTAGGTCTAAGGGTACGGTGAGCCCTCTCGATAACATATGTGGTGTTGTTAAGGGAGGGCCCAGCAATCTTGTGTAGCATTTTTTGCAAAAATAGTATCGGTGCCGATCCCTCAGTGTCCTCTGGAAGGCTGAAGATAAGGAAGTTGTTTGGTCGACTTTGGCCTTCCAGATCTTCTAGTTTGGTCTCCATACATTGTAGTTTTTGCCTTAAACCTGTGACCTCCAGTTCCATTTTTGCCTTCCAGGACTCTATCAACATGGTACGGGCTGCCACATCCCAAACTGTCCTAGTCACATCGCTGAGATCTCCTAGCATAGATTTCAGCTCAGAGGTAAGTTCTTGGAGTGCCATTTTAAATGGATGGAGTTCCTCTAAAAAAATGTTTTCCATTAGTGGAGCTGAGATGGGCTGATTAGAGGAGGAAGGAGCGGCTGCTTTTGTGATAGCACTGGACTGCCCTTTAGGTCTCTTGGGGCTTTTTCTGGAGTCTGTGGTGGAGTGAATGGGGGCTGAGCCTGGCGCATCTCTGCTTCCATGTTATTGAAGTAGGCCGCAGAATTAGAGAGCGCTGTTCTTGCCATCCACTACTAGTTCCCGAAGTCAACTTTGACTCAAGATGTCTTGTCTTGGAGGCTATCTGAAGTTAATATTATAGATGCTGTTACAGATCTCGAAGAAATATGATGGGAAATTACTAGGAAAATGGACGATGATGTGGGAGCCAGCCATCAGAGCTACTAACCCTTCAGTGGCATCACATGATCTCCCATGCAGATAACTTTCAAACCAGGCTACATGATTCACTGTGTCGAAAGCTTTGGTTAAATCAATGAAAGCAGCACCGACCAGGTGTCCTTGATCTAAGGAGTGGTGAATAAAGCCTGTGAACTCCGGAAGGGTGGTAGTGGTACTATGACCATTGCTGAACCCGTGCTGTTGCGGGCATCATAGCTGATATTTTTCTAAGTATTCAACCAGCTGGTCAGCCACTATACGCTCAAGAGCTTTCGAGAGTGGGGGCATATAGTGCCTTGAATTTAGTAGAGACCAAGCCATATCAAGAGACAGAAACCTGAATTTACTTTTTTTTTTTTTTAAACAGTATTGGGAACGTGTGCACATCTGTAACCTGCTTTGATCTTCCTACTGAAGTACTGTAATTCCTGAGATGATTTTTTTTTTTTAATTAAAATTGTTTTGTCTGTTATTTGGGTCTTTTGAGGTTGTTTCCTTTTGCCATCTGTATTCAGTTTTTAACAACCAATTAGTTCTGGTGGCAGCAGTTGAGTAGAAATTGTTAATGAAGTGTACACTGTGGGTCTGAGCCTATCTTATGTCACCGGTTTCCAGAACTGATCAATAATTATGAAAAAATAATATTGGGCTGGAGGCTAAAGGACCTGTCAGCTAGTAGCACTAAAATGTTTAAATCAAACACATAAAACAGTAACGCAAAAGAGTAAACACTTGCTTAAACTACTGGTACTTAAACAGAGAATGCAATGTGTATGCTGCCTGTAAGATATGAGACAATTTACTGTTATCATGATATATCATCACAGTTAAGGTGTGCAAGCATAAGGCACTGGGCCTGATTCTCAAAGCCCTTGGACAGATGCAAAGTGCCTGTGTCAAAGTTCTGTATTCTTGTATTTAATTTCTCCATGTTATTGCATCACCACCATCAGTAGTCTTGTACCATGCTGTTGTTGCTCTTTCAATGACATGGAACTTTTGTAAATGAGCTTTTAGCTCAAAGATTGTTATGCATGACAATAATAAATAAATGAAATAGAAAAAAAATTCTGGCGCAAGTAGCACCTTGCATCAAAGGACACACCTGGAGTTATTCTGAAAGGCTGCCTGCATCAAAGGGGACGTGTGTCAGCCTTGTGCCACAAAATGGGCTGTGGCATGGTGCTAGGGAGCTTTCGGAAGACAAAGGCTGCCATTTCCCCTAACTTGATAGCCACAAAACCCTCCCAGAGGAAAAAGGTCTAAGTACTGTTAAATGAGCCAAGGGCTAATCTAAAGTTACTGAGAAACACTCTGGGAAGGTTGCGAACCCTGTGCTAAATTGCTGTACCCCCCAAGCCCTGATCCCTGAGTGCAAAATGGAATGTAGTCTAGGGCACCCCTCAGCCAAGATCCCCAATAGCCATGTAAAACTGTCCACAGTAATATAGTACCCCCAGCCCTGATCACTGATAGCCATGTAAAAATTTCTCCAGTAGTGTAGCACTCTCCAGCCCCATACCCTATGTTCCGAAAACCACTGAAGGGAAGTATTGGTGATCTAGTAGTCCCACCACCCACCATCTCCAGAAAGCAGTCCCCATCATCTCGCTCCTCCCATCCCCAAGCTCGCGACCAGCACAACCCTCCACACACCTCCATGGCTGGCTTCTGACTGAGCTATCAATGAGTGCATACCATATGTTCCAAGAGGTAATCGTGAGGTCCCAATTACCAGAACATGTGTTGGTTGGTTCTGAACACAGAAGGCCCTATTCTCAAAGAGGGCTTAGAATGATACAAGCTGTGCCAGACAGCAGCTTGCATTGAAACCCCATGTGTCAGAGACCCTACACCCCATTCAGGTATGGGAGGGGTTCTGGTGCCTAAGACCCCACACTTGAGGCAACCCTTCCCATGCGGCAAACACCTGGCACATGGGAAGTGTCTGTTGTGAGCCTGGTGTGGAATAGGGAATGGTGTGTACTGTACATATGTGCACAGTGACTGAAAGTCTCAGACATTTAGGGCATATATAGAGTACGTGCTGATGCAGACCATAGTCAGCGGCTGGATGAGCACCGCGGGGTGGGGTCCACTAGACCATCAGGTATTGGGCACTGCAGTGATCAGTAGCACATGCCCATGCTACATAGAGGTGGGCAGCATTGGGGATGGGGTGGTGGCATAGGTCCTCTATGGCTGCATCAGGGATGGGAGACAGTACCTGGCATGACAGGGCACCATCGGTGAACTGAGGGGATACAGCAACATACAGTGACACATAGGATGACTGCCCCAGTGGGACATATTCAATGTCCCTTTACACCAGCCATGGATGGTCTAAGGGCACTTGGAATGTCTCCCACTGGGTGCTGTCTGAGAATTGCAGGCTACAGCCTGCGTGGGCCACAGTCCACCTAGCTCTGTGTCGCAGCGCATTGCAGGGCACAGGGCAGGCCACCTTTGTTAATCATGTGGAGGGCAGCCCTGGATGCAAGGTATACCTTGCACCATGTCTGTTTGGTGCAGGCACCTTGAGTCAGACATAGGTCTTGGAGAATCTGGCCCATAATTTTTGTGAGTTCATTTTTTTTATTTATTTAGTTTTTGTTTATCGGGTAGGTGCACTGGAAAAAAAGCATTGCCTATTTTCAGGCATGACCCAGGAGAGTAACAGACAAAATGAGCAGCAATAACAAATGATACAAACAATGCTAAAACATCAACAGTGGTCTCACAGGTAATCCATTGAATGGGCAACTGCAAATGGACACTTGTGTTTTGAGCTAGTCATTCACAGCACCCAGAAAGAGAGCGATTGGGTAGGGTTCACGAATGGGGTTTATGTGACTGTCCGATGAACATAAGGGTGAGTAAGGGATGGCGCAATTGTGGGAGGGCATGACATAAAGTAGGATATGGGAGGGATTGTAGGTGGTGCTGCCGAGCTGCTCACTTTTTGTGGATCCCTCTGCTGACTGTGAAGTTCAAGGTATTGGGTTCAGGGTTGGAACAGGGTGGGTAAATATTTTATATTTTAACTTGTGTGGGACTTCTGTAATTTTATTTATTTTTATGCTGTCTAGTTCCCGACTCCCATGGAGTTGTGCACAGTCCCCCCTGAGTAGCCACTCCAGAGGGTTTGCCTGTACCCTGAGTCAGGCCCCTTCAGAGTTGATTATAAATGAAGGGGTTGCAGGGCTGAAGCCTCTACACGGGGCGTGGGTGACAGCCTCTCTACAAAAACATACAGTATTGTGTCTTTGGGGTTCCCATGGGTGTTACTAAGGTGGTTGTCAGCAGAATGCACATTCACCGTATCTGTTTTTGGCAATGTGCAATTGCCAACATTATTTTCACTCTTAGAAAATCGCTGTTATGACATAGAACCATCTGACATAATACAGAGGTACCCTAAAACAATGTACAGAATAAGCAGATCAGAGACAGTTATATTAAGTTCAAAACAGACTTGTGGTGGAAAGATGAAGCCAGGTTAAGTATGAGTATTCAGGGCCAAATTAGAAGAGCACTTATCAGTGCACATGGGGAATTTACAAAGGCCACTTTTAAAAACCTGGTGAGACTGAAAGTGCCTTCACTAACTGAAAAACAAAATGCAGCAGCATGAAAAAAGATATCCCATTTGTGACGCAGGTTCACACCTTTGCAAAAAAGGATTACCCATTTGCAAAAAAACATCCTTTTCGAGTGAGACATCTAATGCTCCCTTTGAAACTAATAGGACATTTTAAAATTTTATAATTATGGATTGGATTGATATTTTTTCATCAGACCTTCGAAAGGCACATCTGTGAAGCAAGACCTTTATACCCTAAGAACTTCAAACCAAAATTCAAAACCATTTCTGTGCTGCAGCATGACAAAGAAATAAAAAAGAAAGGTAAATTTCAAATTTTTTACACTCTGTATCTCAACTCCCACATATCCAATCAGAACAAAACTTACCACAAAAGAGATAATTGGTCCCTGATTGCGCATGCAAAATTCCATGCAAATTTTGCCTCATTTACGACTCATCATACACTGAAGTGGAGTAATGCAACAGCTTTACTGAGAAAGAAAAATATGTGGTATCATATGTTACCTTAGTCTAGGCGAGATCCTCTATTAAGGCAAAGTGAAAGGGGCACAGCTGCTGCAAAGTTACACCAAATAAGCATTACAGCTTTTACCAATATACAGGAAAAAAAACTAGCACTGACTCAGTCTCTAATTCCAAGTGGAACACTACTTCAATAAGACCATTCCCATGAGTTGCTGAGTGGCATGTGCCACATTCAGAATGTTTAGCACAAAGATGGAGTGGGTTTTCAGAGTGGCAAACACCTCAAATCAGTGGTTCATTATGTGGATAATTGTCTTTGTATTAGGGAACCTGGGACAAAGAAATTCTCAGAAATGCTGTGCAGTTTCCTGCAGCTCAGCCAGGTTTTGTGGATACCCCCTTTAACAGAAAAAAAAATCAGGGACCTTTTGAGGCCATAAAATTTGTGGGTGAATAGCTGGATGAAGAAGCCATGCAATCTTGTTTACCACAGGACAAGATACAGCAGTTGTATGAAATCTTACAAATGGTGCTCACTGACAGTGGGTCCCACTGGCCATAGTGCAACAGTTGCTTTGGAAGCCTGAATTTTGCTTGTTGGACAATAGCACCCAACTATGCCTTCGTTAAAAGGTTAACCTAAGCAACTATAGGGACCTTGAAACCAAACAACTGGGTGAACATTTGAAAAGAGACAAAGTTGGACACCAAGGCATGGGAATATTTCCTTAAGGGCTACAAAAGAGTCACAACATGGCAGGATGATTGTGTCTATAATTCAGACATGCAGCAACACATCAGTGCCTCGGTGTCCATGGGCAATGTACAGTAATGTAATTGTATGATTTGTAAATTGTTGATAGTCAGGTGAACAGTGAATTTAGATAAAATGCATGACTTATAAATTGGATGGTAGCTAGGCAAACACTTTCTTAGTAAAGAGGAAATAAATGCTAATGAATATGTCCTGTAAATATTTCTGTTGTGAATGTGATGGATGGTAATGTAATAAAACTATGCCAACTGGACAAATTAATTACCCGGTCTGTGGATTATTTCTCTGAGGAGTGGGGAGAGTTCTAGGGATAACTTATCACAGAACCAGAAAACAAGACATTTCAGAGAAACATTCTGTGTAAAACTTCTAAACAAGACAATGATTTTTAATTGATAACAATAGAATATTGATGTAATCACACCAAAGCACAACTCCCTGTTTAGTTCCATTTGACGTGTTCCCATCATGTACTGTATTGTTATGACACAAATTTTCTATTTACTTAAAGATTCACATATTAGAACTTTTCTAGACAAGTAATTTATGACAAACAGTGCCAATCCCTATCATGTTGAAGAGGGTGAAACTGGCCTCGGAGGTTAGCAGTATATATTTTCTCATCCATAATGTGTTAGCCACAAATAATGGCCTACAAGCTCAGAAACCCATATTCCAGATGTGAGGGGGCTTCTTGAGGGAATGAAAGGAGAAGGAGTACTGGCATTTATGGTTTAGTGGTGTCCAGCCAGTGCTGTCCTGGCATACTGACACTGAAAACTCAAGAGTGGAAAATACCTACAGAATTTCACCAAGGGGAGCACTAGGAGTGGATTCTCTACCCTGTATAATTCTTATTAGGATGTCCAGTGTTGGGGAGCAAGACGCATTTTTAACAGTAGTGCACAGAAAAGGGGTACTATAGCGTGAAGGTACCCCACTTCTTCTCTATCTTCTTTGTGTTTCACAGCTGAACACAGGGAAAGATTGCTCAAATATGTTCATAGGTGAGTTTTTTTTTTAAATGCCTCTACTATACCGTCTTTGTTTCCTTACCAGACTCAAGGTCATATATGTGAGCAGCACTTACATTTGTATGGCTCTATCAGAGTTGGCCAACTAGCACAAAAAAAAATGCAGAAGAACATCAAAAGCAATCAGGCTAGCAGGATTTGGAACCAGGAAACTAAATGAAGGGTCTGTAAGTACGTACTTCAGAACTCATCTACCACATTACCCATCAAATTCCTCTCTTCCCCCCTGCCACCCCTTCTCTCCCCTCCTTTTATGCCTGATCATGTCCCCCTTGCAGGGTTTTCTGTTATCATGAAGGGATATAGTTCCTGGCTCCCTCTCTTCTACCCCTCTTCCTTTCACCCACTTTTTAATCCTTACCTCCTTGCAGGGTTTTCTGCATCCTGAAGGGGTATAGATTGTCTCTCTCTCTTTTTCCCCTTCTCCATTCCCCTACTTTCAAGTCAATTATGCCTTCCTCCCTATTTCCCTATCCCGCTCCTTTCCTCCTGTTCCTCCACCCCTCTCTTCTCTTCCTCCTCACTCCCTTTCTCTTCCCTCCCTTTCTGCCTGGTCTTGTCCCCCTTGCAGGGTTCTCAGCATCCTGAAGAGATTAGATCTTGGCTGTCCCTCTCTCTCCCCCTCTTCCATCCCCCACATTCCACCCCTCACCTGTTCACTTTCCCACTTGTTTTATAACTGCCCTCCCTTGGGTATACAATAGCACTTGGAATTATGAGCTGCTGGATCACCCGTTCTTGGGTTGTTGCAATGTATGTTATATCCAAACATGGTTTTGTTTACCCTGGCTGGTTGGTCTGGGTTATTTCTGCTCTGTAATTGTACTACACTGTTTTGATTTAGTAACTGTAATTGTATTGCTCTGTTATTGTTATGTGTTTGCCTGTTCTCCAAATTCTTGTACCCCCCCCCCGGATGCTTCTGGAAAAGAGCTGTTTACTGCTCATGTTGTCTTCCCTGGTGAAACATTTTCCAAATAAATAAAATAAATAGATTTGCAAAGGTTTGTTTTTTGTGGTAGTTACTTTAAATGGGCATATTTTAAGACTTATATGTTAACAAAGACATGTCATTCTATATGTCAGCCAACTGGTGATAATGTTATACAGTATTTTCTATAACGTTATGTTAATGTTTTGCCAGTTCCAATCTATACCATCCTGGTATATACTTGTGCTACAGTCAAGGAGCATTTGAGCATGAAAGTCAATGTCTAAAACTAACAGCAGAACTGATTGACTAACTTTTCTGATGTGGCAAGAAAGTGCCCAGATTAGCACAGATAGCTTCTGACAGAGAACAGATAGAACACTAGGAGGAAGGAGCTACTGGTATAACTAAAACTTCTCTACTGGGAATAAGAACTAGAAATCTTGTACTGGGACCTTCAATTTAGGGAAAAAAAAAGAGTGAGTGTGTTTGTCAGATGTAGTTGAAGTAAATTGTTATCTGTTATCTGTGTTATCTGTGTACTTATCTAGGTGCTTGTCACAGGTGTCAGAAGGGAATGGTTATCTGTGAAATTAACTAAGTGTAGAAAGATTTGCAAAGTAGGGGGAGTGGCTCAGATAGAAGGAGCCAGGTTAAAACCAGGTTTAAGCACTGCCCTAGATAGCTTCTGATAGACAACAGACAGAACACCAGGAGGAAGGAGCTACTGGCATAAGTAAAACTTTTCTACTGGGACTATATTGCTCTCCTTCCTTCCCCTTCAGCCCCCCCTACCCTAAACCAGTTCTACTTTTATAGGCACAGGATTTAACTAACAAAAGGAACTTCCTGTTTGGGAGCAGGAAGTGAGGGATCACAGAGTCACCAAAGACTCACCATCCTAGAAGGGCAAGAGTAGCTCTCCGCCCCCCCCCCAGCTGATGGAGGTCTGACTCTGAGCAAGTAAGGAGACTACTGAGAAATATAGGAACTTCTTGCCTTAGAACAGGAAGATCAGGAGCTTAAAGGGCACAGAGGCAGTAAGTAAGTAGGGGAAGAAAAAAGGAAAAAATTAAAAGAAAATAAACAAACAGAGGAAAGAGTAAGTATTCCAAACAACAGTTAGCGGGCCATAAAAAAGACATGATGGAAATGGTGCAGTGCAGTGGCTGTGGAGCAGCAGTATTCTGGAAGACATTCTGGAGGATGCAGTGTTGTCCCATCTGCAGGCACCTCTCTGGGCCGAGGGAGGAGGAGGTTGCTCATCTCCAGGCTGAGTTGGCCAGGATTTGTGGGACCTCCTCTCCCACCCAGAGACCACCAGAGTCACTGCCATTGCCTCAGAGGTTGCCAAGAAAGAGGAGCGGTTGGACCACAGTGGGCTCAGGGAGGGTGAGGGTGGTGGAACAGAGCCACATCCCTCCAGTTGTACCTTTCCCAATTTCTATGCTGTTCTGGAAAAGTGTGGTTCCTCTATGGAGGCACCCACAGTGGAGACCAAAGAGGATGCTGGGAACCTCCACAAAAAAGACCCAGAGGAGGGTGGCATGGGACCCCACAGGGAAGGAAACAACTCCTGATGGGGGACTCCACTGTTAGAAAGGTAGAACTGGTGGAGAAAGGGGAGACGGAGGTAAGGTGCCTGCCTGGCGCCATGGCTTGGAGGGACAGGGAGCGAATCCTCAGGATCACAGGAGCAGCTGCACAGGGGAGGGAGCTGGATGTCATTGTCCACCTAGGGACAAATGACCTGGCTAAGAAAGGGATCAGAGCAGTGCAAGAAGCATTTGTGGAGATGGGGAGGGGCCTTAGACAAATAGCACACACATTAACCTTCTCGGAGGTGCTGTCTGTCTATGGCACAGATGAGGCTAGGGTGCTCCACACCATGGGATTCAATTAGTGGTTGAAAAACTGGTGCAGAGCTCAGGGATTTGGCTTCATTGGGGACTGGGGATCCACCTGGACGGATGCAGGCCTATACTGGTGTGATGGTCTGCATCTGTCTAGGAGGGGAACCAAGGATCCTAGGTGATAGGTTTAAATACTTCATTGGCAAGCATTTAAACTAGCCAAGGGGGGAGGCACTGAAAAGGATCAGGGAAATCCTAGCCCCCCCAAAAGATCAGGGTACTAAATGAGGTAGACACCAACATGGAGATGTCAATAGGGAGAAGCACAGGGGTAAATGGAGAAAGTGACAAATGCAAAAAGGACAGGGATAGGGCAAAAAGGGGTAAGGCCATCAAGAAATGGAGGGTAATGAGTACCAGCTACCGTAGTCTGGATAACAAGCTCCCTGAACTGGTGGCCTTGATGGAAGAGGGATGCCTGGATATTGTAGCAGTCACAGAAACATGGTACACAGAGAACCATGACTGGGATGTTAACATACCAGGGTACACAACCTAAGGAGAGAGAGAGAGGCAGAAGGGGGGGACTAGCTCTCTATGTAAGAGAAGGGATAAAAGCAACTGAACAAAAGAGTAAACAGGGAGGAGAGGAGGCACTATGGGTCACCTCAGACACTGGAAATGGCACCACAATCTGCACAGGGGTTGTATACAGACCCCCATGTCAGGGGAAGGGAATGGACAAGGATATGATAGAAGGCATACTTAGGATGGCAGAGAAAGAGGAGATACTGTTGATGGGGGATCTTAATATGCCAGATGTTAACTGGAGCACTTTGCTGCAGCCACATCCAAAAGCAGGACCATTCTTGATGCCCTTCAGGTGGCATGCCTCAGACAGCTAGTTTTGGAACCTACTCGTGAGGGAGCAATCTTAGACCTTGTACTCTCAAATGGGGACAGTGAGAGAGTCTCAGATCTAGAAGTGGGTAGCCATTTGGGAACAAGTGTCCACCAAACAGTGTGGTTCATGATAAACTCAGCTACAGAGTCAAGTCATACAAAAGTGAGGGTTCCGGACTTCAGGATGGCTGACTTTGGCAAGATGGGAGAGTCCCTTGTAAAAGCACTAGCAAACAGGCTAGAAGGAGGGGTGGATCAACAATGGGGAAATATCAAAACTGCCATCACAGAGGCAACAAGCCTTTGTGTGAAGCAAATAAACAAATCAAAATGAAAGAAAAAGCCACTATGGTTCTCAAAAGAAGTGGCGGTGAAGGTTAGGGAGAAAAAGATAGCATTTAGGAAGTATAAGGAAACACAGAAGGAGCAGGACAGAGAACTGTACCATTTAAGGCAGAAGAAAGCAGGAAGGGTAGTCAGAATAGCAAAGGCACAAACTGAGGAAATCATAGCCAACTCGGTAAAGAAGGGGGATAAAACCTTTTATGGGTATATCAGGGAGCATAGAAAGACAAAGGGAGGGATAGTGAGGCTGAATAGAATGGATGGTGGGTGGGCAGAGAGTGACACTGAAAAAGCAGAGATACTGAATGAATACTTCTGTTCAGTATTCACAAAAGAGGAAGTGGGGGAGGTGCCTAATCCAATTAACAGAAGCACTCTGGAGAGGGGGGTCAATCCCAGTCCTTTCACAGAAGAAAGGGTTCTGAAAGAACTCCTAAAACTGAAGGTGGACAAAGCAATGGGGCCAGATGGAATTCACCCCAGAATTATAAAATAATTAAGCAGAGAACTAGTGACACCACTGACTACCCTTTATAACAAATCATGGGAGGATGGTGTGGTACCTGAGGACTGGAAGAAGACTGATGTGATTCCCCTTCAGAAAAGTGGGAGCAAGACAGACGCAGGAAACTACAGACCTGTCAGTTTGACCTATGTGGTAGGGAAAGTGAAGGAATCACTTCTGAAGGAAAGAATTGTGGAGTACCTAGAGGCCAGTGGGGCACAGGACCCAAGGCAGCATGGATTCATAGAGGGAAGGTCATGTCAGATGAATCTAATTGATTTCTTTGACTGGGTGACCAAAGTAGTAGACCAGGGAAGGGCTGTGGACATGGCCTACCTAGACTTTAGCAAGGCATTTGACACAGTCCCACACAAAAGATTAGTAGTCAAATTAACCAGCCTTGGAGTGGGTCCCAGGGTGGTAGCCTGGGTAAAACATTACTGATCAACAGGACACAGAAGGTAATTGTAAATGGAGTCCACTCTGAAGAAATATGGGTTACTAGTGGGGTACAGCAGGGTTCAGTACTGGGTCCAGTCCTTTTTAATGTCTTTATAAGTGACATTGCAGCGGGACTGGAAGGAAAAGTATGTCTCTTTGCAGATGACACATAGATCTGCAACAGGGTTGATATACAAGGAGGTGTGGAAAGGATGAGAAGGGACTTGACAAGGTGGGAGGAATGGTCAGAAGTATGGCTGCTTGGATTCAATGCAAAGAAGTGCAAAGTAATGCACCTGGGAAATAAAAACCCAGGGGAAGATTACACAATGGGGGGAGGTAGTAACAGCAACAAAAATGGAAAGGGACCTGGGGGTAATCATATCAGATGACCTTAAGGTTGGCAAGCAATGTGAGAAGGCGGTAGGGAGGGCTGGGAGGATACTGGGATGTATAGGGAGAGGCATCACCAGCAGAAAACAGGAAGTTGTTATCCCCCTGTACAGACAGTTGGTGAGACCCCATATGGAGTACTGCGGCCAGTTCTGGAGACCCCATCTCCAGAAGGAAATTGACAGGATGGAAGCAGTTCAGAGGAGGGCAACTAAAATGGTGCCCGGTCTGCAAGAGAAGCCATACAAGGAGAGGCTAAAGGAACTTAATATGTATACCCTTGAGGAAAGGAGGGTAGAGGGGGACATGATAGAAACATTTAAGTACCTCAGTGGAATCAACAAAGTCCAATAGGGTAGAATCTTTCAGAAAAAGAGATGCGCAAGAACAAGGGGACACAATTTGAAGATAGAGGGGGACGGCCCGGGGCAATGTGAGGAAGTATTTTTTCACAGAGAGGGAGCTGGACACATGGAACAGCCTTCTTGAAGAGGTTGTGGGGTCTAAAACTGTGGGAGAATTCAAGAATGTATGGGACAGACATAAGGCAATTTTTGTGGGGAGTAGGAAGAAATAGGCTGTTGGTTAAATAGGATCTGCAGCTTATCCTACAGGTAGGGAAATGGCCAAGCGGTCCTTATCTTCCGTCAAAGTCTATGTTTCTATGCTTCTATCTGTTCTATTTAAAGAGCTACTGACAGCTCAAAGAAAACTTTAAAAAGCATAATAATTAGGTACAATTCTGCCTGCATTTCCATTTATAATTATGTATTTCTCCTCCCCATTATTTATTACTAAGGAAATGTGCATGAATATATGGTCTTTATTGCTTAGAGTTTCTTTAGAGTCCAACTGCCTCTATAGTTTACACCCTATTTCAAGTCATAATCCTCTGTTGTGACATCACAATATGTTGCCATGGGAGTAACTGTGATGTCACAAACAGTGCTCTGTGACTTCAGGTAGGGAGAAAGCAAAATGAGTAGACAAGTGCTTCAGGAGCAAATATCCTGTTTTCATACAGATGACCTCAGTAATAAATAATAAGATGGGGGAATACAGCACTAATGAGAAATACACGCTGGACTGTGTCTAAATACTAGGCTTTGTTAAAGTTCTCCTGAACGTGTCACCAGCTCTTTAAGTACTCTTTGAGCTTGCCTAATGCCCTTCTGAATTGTAACACAATACATGAATGACATCCATTCTAGAGGAAGAAAATAAAGCCTTGTTAGGTGACATATATATGCAATAACACATGAAGTTGTGAGATATGTGGGTATAAACCATGATTACAAGTGCTGTAGCCATGAGGAGAAACCAAGTGTCTTCAAGTATGTACAACTGTAATTTATTCCAACACACTCACAAATTATATAAGCATATTATTGTCCTTAAAAAAAGTGCTTTCAAAAATTGTAGAAAAGTGATAAAAAGAGAATCAAAATATGACATTGTGTTGTTTGTATTGCTGCTTTCACTTAGCAGATGGAAAATATTTTGATATATGTTCACAATGACACCCAGCGCACCTCCCAGCAGCAAAAAAAAAAAATCAACTCAGTTTGTACTATATATGTTGAATAGAGTCATCTGTTACTGTTTTGCCTGAGGCCAGTATGAGAGAGAAATGCAACACCAGACACTGCAGCCACTGACTCATTCAAGCTTTCTGTCAGATGGCGATTGTGAGAGTTTACCAACATATGTATGTGAGCATTACCATCATAATGGTAGTATACATGTATTTCAAATCTCACTGAGCCACAACCTGACAGTAAAGCTCATAGAAGTTGGTGATGCTTTCATCCAGTGCTACACCTCTTCCTTACAATGGCTGAAGGCAAGACACTAACAGATCACACAATACAACACACATACTGAAAACAGGGAGAGATTTGGAGCTGGGTGATTGTTGAGAGCCGAAGGCATACACAGTTTATATAACACTTTGATTTGGCTGCTGAAAGAAGTTCCAACCTGGTTTGTTCTGGATTAAACAATGCTTCACAAATAGATTTCAGGAGTTTGGAAGCCCAGTTTATAAATTTAGATTAAGTAGCTGATGTGGAGCAGTGCTTCTAGAACATAGAATTAAGCTAAATAGTAACATTGATGCCAAACTAAAAGGCCATGAAAGCACCACTTGTGCTCATCAGCAAATTCCCATGATGTCCTGCACTGTGATGGCACAATACTGACACCAATGAAACTGAACCCCTTGATGGTTTGATCCTGTCTCTACCCTTAATTATGCAAAAGACTAAGATCATTCCCTTCTCAGCCTCCTTTTCTCCAGATGGAACATTATCGTGATTTTACAGCTTTGTGCAAATCAGTTACAGCTGGCATCAGCATAACTCAAATGCCATAACATTCCCACAAAATTGGGGATTTATTGACATTATGTTCTTTATTACTAAATATATCAGCCAGACATCAGGCTCCTGGCCCTTACTATTGATCTGTTCTTACTGCATTTTCTCCTTTGAAGTCATAATCCTCTGCTATGACATCACGAACCATTGCCATGATAAACATTCTAGTGTCACAATTAGAGGACTGTGACTTCAAGGCATGATGAGCAAATTAAACAGAAAAGTCTAAAGAGCCAAGAGCCCATATTCATGCCAAATGTCTTCAGGAATAAAAACTGTAATGTCAGAAAATTCATGTGTGGTAAATTTTGTGAGAGTTTTGCTGATGCTGTGATTTTTTGTTGTTGTTTGTTTTTTCTTTGTCTATTTGAAATCAGAAAGGACATGTTACTTCAGGAAGTAAATTGTAAGCAAACCAGGGGAATGCTATTGCCACTGTAGCAGGCATGGTTTGACCTAACTTGGTGTATTTATTGAATCCAGTTATGGCCACGACAATACCATAATACTGCAAACCTGGAAGAGCTGGATTATGATTCAAGACTGCAGCAGCTGAGCCTCTTCTGTCTGGAGAAGAACACAATGAGTAAGGATACGTGCACTGAAAACTATGAAGGGAATTAGAAAGGTAGATTTGTATGCAGGTGTCACATGAGAAGCAAGAACTGGAAAATGTAGACAGATGCTTAGAGGGCAAAGGATCAAAACCTAATTAAATAAGCATAATTTCACTCAGAGGATGATTGAACTGTTGAGTAAATTGCCCTATTAGGCAATCAAACTACATTCAGTTGGGTGCTCAAAACAAATTTGATAATTTCCTGTAGGCGAGCAATGCCACAGGACCCTATGTCTGGTCAGATCATGCCAGAACTCCAACTGTGGTTACATTTGCCTTCCTCATTATGAAGAAAGGTTAATATCTGCTGACAAGCATTAAGTCTTCAATTCAAAGAAAATGGGCTTTGCAAATTCACAAACTTTGCAAAATGCAGATGTCACAAAAATGTTCCGCATTTCATGAGCTTGGTGAAAGTGAAATTTTCCATATCTCAAATATGGCTGCTGTATGCCTGCTTGCCAGGACTACAGATGATAAGGGAACATTATGAAACCTTAGAAAGACTTTCAGTCAGAGACATTTTATTGCTGTTATCTGTAAAAATAGTTCTGCAATGAATACAGCATTCAATAAATGCAAACACAACATATTCATTTCTTAAATACTTCACCACATTATGACTCTGTGAACTGTGCACTGATCTTGTAGTTCCTGGGCAATGTGGATAATTACAAGAGCGCAATGACTAAAATCTTACCGTTTAATCAACTCATTGATATTAGTCTACAATTCTGAAGAATAGCTAGTCCTGTGATTCTGTATTTTAAGGAACAATGTACGGAAGATTAAAATGCCAGCTTGTTCTAAATGATTTGAGCAAGGGACTATAAACAAGGAGATATGTCAGAATTTCATCACGGCCTATGTCTCATTGTGTGAAATGAAAGAGATTGCCAGTTTCCAGCAAGAGAAAGTACAGTCAACTACAGCAAAATCACTTCCTTGCTTCAATGGCCCAATTGCAGTGCTTTGAACCCCTCACCATCACACTAGATCAAGGAGGTGTTGCAGGTCCATTTTTGGGGTGAAGCTACAGAAAAGGTTAGAGGCAGCATCTGAAGGAGGAGTTGGATTGATGTGAAGCAGATTGTTTGAGACAATTCCATGGCAAAGAAAATAATTTAAAAAAATGCCTGGCACCTTACCTCTCACCACGCTGGCGACCCGGGTTCGGGAATGGTCTTGGGTGCTGGGGGTTGGCTGGGGAAGGGGAAGGATCGAGCATCTGTGGGACTGCTCTCCTCCCCTGGGGTGAGTTGGGGATGCATGGTCACTCTGCAGCGGCACCCGGTGGAGACTGGGAGCATTGCAGAGGGATTGCTACAAGGGGAACACCAGAAAAACAGAAATACCACTCTGGAGACTGGCCGGATGATGGCTGCCAGCCCAGGACACCTCCGAAGACTTCCAGCAGGCCACACAAAGCCTCAGAAGTGACCAGGACCAAAGGAAAGAAATTGTGTGCTGGTTTCCTCCAGCCGGTGTCTTACCCCTTGGAGGAGAGGGACCCACTCAGTACAGAGTTACGCTGGGCTTTTCTGAGGCTGGCTGAGGATTTGAGATAAGGTGGCTTGTGTGGGAGATAGTAGGAGGAATATCTGTGGGGTCATGGCAGCCTGAAGGAGAAGCAGCTCCTGAGCACAACGGGGTAAATAGATAACTCAAAAAAAAAAAATACAAACATTCAAAAGGTGTGATAACACCATTATACATTAATTAGCCTGTCTTGTCTATTGTAAACCCTAATTTTTTTGGTAACTGTGTCTCGGAGAAATGTGGACAGATCAAGTAGAAATTTTCAGGGGTTTGGGTTGGTGTCTGAATCTACAAACTCTGTAGCTTTCATCTCTATCACTTCAGATGTTTTTGAGTTTTTGATATGAAAAATATCTAAGTGCCAACAAGTTTACAATTGTTGCCAATGTTTTGTCAGAAGCTATTATTGCCCTTACTAAAAAGCTTTACATTATAAATATTTACAGAGTGATTAATTAAAACAGCTTATAAAATATGTTAGTTACTGTAATCATTAGGTGTAAATGTTTTGTTTACCATTTTTTGGTGGATGGATTGGGTTGGCAATCACCACCACCATCACAATCACAACAATGCTCCATTACTCAAAACATCTTACGTGGTATCAGGACACAATTGCTAGTGCCACCAACACCTAAACTGTTCTCTAGCATCAGGAGCCCACCACAGATGCCACATGTAGTGCTACACCACTATTAAATTAATGGTGTTAATAATACTTCCCTGATAATTATAATAGAAACATAGAATTGTTGGCAAAAGAGGACCACTTGGCCCAGTCATTCTGCAAAGATGTTCCCTGCCTATTCTGTCTCTGCAGGCCCTATCAGATCTCCAGCGACCCTCCTGCCTCCCAGCCACTTTTCTAATATATCTCCTATGTCTATCCCTCACATGCTTGAAACCCTCCCCCACAACTGCTTATATCCTGTATGTCTATCTCATATATATTTGAAGCCTCCATCACTTCTGCTGGTAGTTAGTTCCAGGCATCGACCACCCTTAAAGTGAAGAAATATTTCCTCACATATCTCTTGAATGTCCCACCTCTGGCTTCATCAAATATCCCACTATCCTGGTGCTGTTTTGCATTTGATAGAGCCCCACACCCTGCACCCTGTTCACCCATGTGAGGTTCCTGCAGGTCTCTAACATGTCACCTCTCTCTTCACCCTTTCAGGGATTACATTTTTAGATACCGCAGTCTCTCCTCATAGGGCTTCTCATGCAAACCCTGTACCATTTTATTTGCCCTCCTCTGGACTTCCTCCACCCTTTCTGTGTCCTTTCTGAGGTGTGGTCTCTAAAACAGATGCAGTACTCCAAGTGAGGTCTCACCAGCAAGCAATATAGTGGTAACAACATCTCCCTTCTCCTGCTGGAGATACTCCTACCTATGCACCCCAGATCACACTGGCCCTACCCACTGCTTCATCACACTGTCCTGCCACTTTGAGGACCTTAGATATGATTATTCCAAGATCCCTTTCTTGTTTGGTAAGTGTCCCTATCCTATACACAGATCAAGGATTCCTATGCCCTATGTGCATTGTTTTGCACTTTTTGGCATGGAATTAAACCTGCTTTGCTTTTGTCCACTCCTTGAGCTTCACAAGTTCCCCATGTGTTCTCGCCAACCCCTCCTGAGTGTCCACCCTACTACAGATTTTGGTATATTCTGTGAAAAAGCATACCTTCCCTTCCAGTTCTTCTGCAATTAACCATATGAAGACATGGATTATCCCATGAAGACTCTGAAGAGGACTGGTCCCAGTACTGAGCCTTGTGGTACCCAGCTGGTCACTCTTCTATCATTGGAGTTTGTGCCACCAACCTCTGTTTCTTATCCATTAAGCAGTTTATAACCCAGTTTACCACTTTGGATCCACTCCTAGGCTGCTTCATTTCTTTATATGCCTCCTGTGTGGTACAGTGTCGAAGTCCAGATTGGCCATGTCCTCTGCTCTCCCCTTAAATACTTTCTGTTCACCCAGTCAAATAAATCTCTCAGATTTGTTTCACATGGCTTTCACCACATAAATATGTGCCTCCTGTGGTCTTATAGCCTACTGAATTAAAGATTCCCTGCTTGTCTTTGTTTCAGCAGGGTTTATATTAATTTTCCACCCACTGAAGTAAGACTGCTGGGCCTATAGTTGCTAACCTCTTCCATGCTACTGCTTTTATGTAAATGGACCATGTCAGCTCTTTATCAGTCCTCAAGAATTACTCCTTTCCAGTGAGCTGCTGAACAAGGTTGCCATTGGGGCAGCTACTGTAGCACCTCCTTAAATGTTTTTAATACCTTTGGGTGCATTCTGCCACTCCCATAGCCTTGCCCACTCTCACAGCTGCAAGTCCCTTCAGGAACTTTCCTCTTAAAATGGACTTGTAGCCACCCTCCTTCCTGCTACTTCCTGATGGTCTGTCCTCCTTCCCCCACTGTGAGGACTGAGCAGAAGTATGTGTTTAAGATGTCAGCTTTTTCTGGTCCTCTTCTGTGTAATCTCCCCCTTCCACCCTTCTTATCCTCATAACCCACCCTTTGGTTTCCTCTTCTCCCTTATATATCTGAAGAAAGTCTTATCACTTTAGTGATGTCTTTTTGCAATCCTTTCTTCTCTCTGTGCCTTTGATCCCCTCACCACTTTATCTGCATCCCTCTGCTTTACTTGGTGTACTTTCTGTCCCCCTCCCCAACTCGGTGTTTCATTACACCTTTTGAAAGCCGCCCTTTTTTCCTTCACCATATTCACAACTTCCTTGGAGAACCATAACAATCTCTTTTTCCATTTGCTTTTACTCTTCCTTCAAGCAAAGGTTGGTTACTTTAATTATCAGTTTAACTTAACCCCTCCTAAATGTTTTTGAAAACCAGAAGGAGCCCATTCCTGGTGCCAACAAAAAAAACACTTCTCAGTAAATTTACAGAGCAGTAATGGATGCCAATCCCTGTTGTGACAGACTACCTCTCACCCACATTCTAACTTTGATTGTGGCATGGAAGCTCATTGCTAGTGCCACCAAAGACACTGACTACTGAACTGAGACAAATCACTATTACACTAATAGGGTCGGTTATACAGACACTTTAAGTATGGAAGTTATTTAGTTTAAACACACCCTCTTTCACAAGTTATTGAGTGGCCACAGAAACCCATTTCCTGTACCACAAATTACCCTGTCTTTCAACAAAGTTAAAGAGCAACACTGGGAACCCATCACCAGTCTACCAAACACCCCCTACCTCACAATCCTAAAATGTGGCACTCAGAGCCTATTTCCAACCCCAAACTCTTCAGGAAGGCCCCAAGATGATGACTGGTAAAGCCCTTTACTTAGCTCCATAACTAGGCACGGTAATTCACAATTACTACATTTAATCATTAAAGGGAGCAGTCAGCACTAATTAAGGAATTGCTTTTCACTACCTTACACATGGTTCATTGAATAAAGTCACACCATGCAACAGCATCTGTGAATTTTCTCTTGTATTTTTGTGTGAACCACATTCCTTGTTTTGTACTTTGCTCTTTTTGGTGGTTACAGGAGCCCTCCACAGTCAGAGAACCTGTGATATTTCTATTTTGTTTCAGGACTAAGAGCCCCAAACCCAAGTGTCGGTCTGTTCCCAATCTTTACTTTGTGTGCAAAAACATTTTTTTTCACTTACTGTTTACTGTACTACAGTAGATTGTATCAAGACTGATTTTGCTGGCTTCCAAGCTGACATTTGCTGTAACCAAAAATCCCAGAATCCCCTGCAGTTGACATTGACATCAGAGCAGAGCAGTAGCAGTAGCAGTGGGCAAATCAATAACCTGCAATGGATGTCAGAGTCCTTCCAGGGCTAAGTATAGTCTCAGTGGACTCTATTTATCCCTGCGTGAATAGCATGCCCAGCAAACTTTTTTTCAGGGCTTATAAATAGTCTAACATGCACTGCAAGCTACTAAATCTCCCAGTGCTGCACAATATATCATTTAAAATTTGTTTTGTTCCTGTAAATCTTTTGAAATCTCTCACACACACGTTAATGTCTCTTAAACCTGATACAAAGCATGATGGGCATGCAGATTCTTGTATTGTTGACTTACTTTAGTTAATTAGAATGCAGAAGAAAGTATAACAATATGTTAGGGATTGTTGCAATATACGTAAGATATTTTTTTACTTTCTCTTTGTATATTTTGAGATAACATACAGTATCCTAAGAAGAACAGTTATCAATGCATCAAAACATTTTATAAGTAGAAGCACTACATAATTACATTACTAATAATACTCGTACTATTACTAATAATAATAATTAGCCATTTAGTACATATTAAAAAAAGTTACAGTAGTGCTTCTATATCAATGTACAGTTCAAAGAAATGTGTGCTTTTGTCTGGCCAAGTAGTATTAAATATTTGTTTTCAGTTAACAGCAGTGATTCTTTATTGAAAACAGAAGTATGCTAATGAGAAATTCAAATAAGGTGATTTGACTTGCATATTAGTATGCTGATTAAACAATATAAAAAATAATAGACCGGTAGGTAGTTAATAACAAAAGCCAGCTTGACCTATTGGATAAAGCAAGAAATGAAACATTTTTATTATATCTAGTGCTTGTTGCAGACAATTTGGTAAGTAAATTTACAACTAGTCTCAATGTACAATTTGCTGCTGCAATTAAGGAATGCAATTAACATGACCTCAGTCCCTCCTGCCACTGCATAATGCACCAATGCTGCAGCTACATATACTTATTATAATTAAAACATGTGTGCATTGTTAGTGTGATTTATTTCTCATTTTTCAAAAATAGTTTCACTCTTTCCTTGTTGAGGTTCTACTGGAAAGCAGTACAGCTGAAGAAAAAGACACTGGGATGCTAATAATCTGAAATCCTCTTCATGGTGTAACAAGTCAGTGGGGAAGGAGAACAGAATGCTGGGTTGCACATAGAGGGGAATCTGCAGCAGAAGTTGGAAGGCAATCCTTCCCCTGTACATATTGCTGGCATGCCCACATCTACTGTACTATGCAAGATTCTGAAGTCCATACCCATGTAAGGACCATGAGAGGGCTGAAGTGATGAATCACACGACAACTAAAATGAAACAGGGTATTGGGGAACAGATGTTTGAGTAGCAGCTGCAAGACCTTAACATTTTTAGGGAGAAAGGGGATATGATAGAAACTTACAAACACATGCATGGGGTTAACATGATGGCTTGCAAATACTTATTTATCTCTTAAGTAAGAACTTGGGTATATGGAGGAATTGGTAGTATGTGACGTTGGTGAGACAAACCGAGCCACTCAATTTGAGTGACTCCATCGAACCGTCCTTAGAATAGCAAGTCTGAAGATGTAGTGAGGAGTTGTGTATAGTCAGTGTATGTGAGTTTGGCCAAGAGCTTCCAAGCTGGCAGTTTGGTGTAGTCGCTTTGTGTCACCGCCACTGGAGCTGGTGGACCCGGTTTTGGGTGTGGCTGTTGTAGAATTTTTTTGTTTTTTGCTTTTCTTCTTTCCCCTATGTACACCACACTGGAATTGATTATTATAAAACTGGGGGGTGCGCGATTCTTTTCACTGAAAGAGTGGTGGGCAAGTGGGTCAGACTGCTAAAAGATGTGGAGAAAGCCAAAACAGTAAGGGGGCTTCAAAGAATGGTGTGACCAGCACATGGCCATAATAAGAGTGTAAAGTCAGAGGTCACTAGGAACTATGTTGGATAGTTAAGTAGGGTGGCAGACTAAATAGACAGGGTACCTTTTTCTGAAATTATATTTATTTATGTTCTATTTTCTATCTTTCTATGCTTCTATGTTACATTTTTCCATACATAATCTTTATCTGTGGCTCTTGATTTATTTTACCATGGCTTCATATTTTCTTCAATCTCCTCAGCTCTTTCTTTTGATCTGTTCCTCCACTCTTTTGCTTGGATTGTTGGCCCATAGTAAGCATTGCTTTGTTTGATCAGTTACAGCCTAAAATAAAGTCATAGTAAGGATCATCTTGTGTTTTTTTTATTGACATCCCAACAGAGGGCTGTAGTGAACACTGGATTGTTTGATCAATGACAACCCAAAGCAGGAAAATACTGAGCACTGTTCTGATTGTTCAGTGACAGCCTAAATAAACACTGTAGTGAGTACTAGTTTGTTTGATTTCTGGTGGCTCAACAGAAAGCTATAGTAATCACTGACAGCCCAAATTAGGACCAGTGTACACAGTCATGTTTCATTATTGTGTAACATAATGCAGCAGTCAGCACCAGTTTGTTTGACCACTGACAGACAAACATTGGATCATGGTGAGCACTGTCTTGGCCAAACAGAGGGCCATAGTGAGCGCTGGCATATCCCAACAGATGTCCATCATAAGAATTGGCCTGTTTGATCAATGACAGCACAGCTGAGGACCACAGTGTACACTTGTTTGATCACTATTGACCAGAACGTAGCAGAGAGAACTGACTTTTTTGATCACTGTTAGCCCAACTGAGACCCATTGTGAGCACCAGCATGTTTAACAGCACTACAGAGGGATGTACTAAGAATCAGTTTGCTTACTGACAACATAACCAAGGGCTGTACTTAGAGATGCAGCAAATTTAAATTCCACCTGCGAAGTGTCTGCGAAGTGTTAAGGTGGAATAACAACACAAAGTAAGGTGAAGTTGTTGTGTTCTATGGACTACGTCATGCTCTTTAGTCATAGCCAGGCAGGAAAAGGATGGAAGTGACAAGTGAGTCATACAAGCAGACACTTTCACTTACTTCTGTGCAGACAGAGACAGAGAATGAGGAGTGTGTTGTTTTGTCACTACTGAGAGTTGGACATCAGAGTGAGGAGAGGAGATTTAAACTTTGATTTAGACCCAACAGCTTTTTTAAAAGCTACATTTTTTTGTCTTTTCTGTACTCTTTTTTTACATAATTTGTTCTTTCTGTAAATTTATTTTTCTTATCTTTATAAGTAGTTAGTTGTTTGTCTGTATCTGTGTGACTGTGTGTGTGCTGTGTGACAGTGTGAGTAGTCATTGCTCAGACTGAGGGAGAGCAGTAGGAGAGATGGACCAGGGTGAGGGGATGTCTGGGGTGGGGCAGCTCTGGGAGAATGTGGTACTGGTAGGCATCATACCATAAGTATGCATGGTGAGCATGGCCGCCAGTTCCTATTGGAACAATAGAACATTCCGAGTGTCCCCCACCTCCGGAAACAGGACTGGACCAGCACCACCTCCTGACACTGAGGCAGTTGAACCACCACCACCACGTCCATCACCAGCTCCAGCACCAGGTCCTCTGGAGCAGGATATGCCTGTACCCCCAGGCCCAGGTGTGGATCCCAACCTTGCTGAGCACTGTGATCAGCCAGCTGCCAGTACATCTGGCCCTCCCCTACCTATATCTGGGCCTCCCCACACCTCCATTGTTTGACAGTTTTTTGATTGTGTCAGGGGGACAGCAGCATGGTTAGGTGCCGCCTATGTAAGGTGGAGGCGGACCATGGCCCTTGGGGGACTCACCTGGGTACTGGAGGCCAGCACACCCATATGCTTAATCACCACCAGTTGGAGTGGCAGGCTGCCACAGAATGGGCCATGCCTCCACCTATTGGCCCTTCTGTGGCAGAGGGTGTAGCTGTGTGTGGTGGTGGCCCTTAGAAGAGGAGGGCCAGAGCATCACCTGCTGCTCACCAGCACCCAAACCACCACCACCAGCAGGTCAGCCTGTAGAACATCTGTGCTGTCAAGGAGAACAATGAGAGGGTGAGTGCTGTTGAGTAGTGGCTGGATTGCAAAGAGGGACATGTCACATCAGTTGCAAATTATGTCCATGCTGGAACTGCTGCTGGTGGATCACCATGGGATCCGACATTAGTTTTTTTTCCTCACAACCTGTGCCCCCCCACACCTTCCTTGCTGTGTTATAAAATGCATTCCTCCACCATCCTGGACCCTTGTATGAATTATGCCCTTTTTTTGTTGTCTTCCATATGCGTGACACTTTGTATTCTGGCCCCCCCTTCCTTCTGTTAAGTGTGTGTGTGTGTGTGTGTGTGTGTGTGCAGTGTGGGTGCATCATTAATGTTTACTTTCTGTCACGGAGTGTTTGTGGAAAAGCAGACTGAGCAGTGCAAGTATACTGTGCTAAACTGCATGTGTGCAGTCAGTCTTCTTTCCTGTCTGTGTATGGACTGCAGACACTGTCCAACTCTCCAACTTAAAAACACTTATTAATGAGTACAATGGTCGGGTGATGAAGCATGTAGAGATGCTACAAAACTGGCTTACAATACATCCAAGTAACAAGTAAAAAAATGTATGTTGTGATTCGTAAGTGGCGTGATTGTGAATTGTGACTAGAAATTGTGATTGCATTTGTGACCATGATGATGAAGAACATGATTCAGTGTTGACAGTGTGAGATAAATATGGAACTGTATTAGAAACATGAATGCCTACGGCTGTTCTTCCCTGATGAGCTGTAGCACAAAACTCCCTGACTTAAAAACACTCATTAATGAGTACAATGGTGGGGTGGTGAAGCATGGATAGATACTACAAAACAGGCTTACAATACATCCAAGTAACTAGTAAAAAAATTAACGTTGTGATTCATGAGTGATGTGATTGTGAATTGTGATTTCTGACTGCATTTGTGACCATGATAATGAAGAACGTGATTTGTATCATGAGTGACTCATGAACATGACAGTCCTAACTTAAAAACGCATATTAATGAGTACAATGTTCATGCAGAATTATGCACCACACCAGTCCAGTACTCTGAAAAGAAGCCAAAGAAACAACTGTGACTTAAGTTACAGATGTAGATTGGGCCCTAAAGAGATGCAAATGCACAGATAGATTAAGATTGTGCTGTGCAGATGCAAAGGCACAAAACCTAACCAGTGCTCACCATCGGGGAGCAGTTTACTGCACTGCTGCAGTAACAGTCACTAGTACTAGTAACAGTACCAGTAAAGATACCACAAAGAAGTACAAAAATCACACAGCAGCAGTGGATAGCAGATTCACATTGCTGAAATAACTATGTGGTACAATAAAAGGTGTCTGATTTGATGACACGCGTCACACACATACACACACACACACACACACACACACACTAAGTAATGCGTAGCAAATTGAAAACTTCAGTAATATAACCACGTATTTTAAACAAACTAAAATTATGCACAGCTGCACCACAACAATCAGCAAAAAAAATGGCAAGAATTATTGAAAATATTACTGTGTGTACATTAGCACAGTTATACAAGAAAAATATCACCAAAACAGAAAGAACTGTCTTTTTCTCCAAGTTAATCTATCTACACCACAGATCTATCCCTCCCCCAAAGCACATTTTCACTGTCTCTTACTACACAGACACAATGTTGTACATTAACATTCAAAATTCACACACAAACAATAAATGCTCGATGATATAAGCAGAGGAGGGTTTCCTACATTCGATGAACTAAAGTTTGAGCAAAAAAAATACTTCAAAAGGCTTTTTGAACAGCTTTTAGAAGGTTTGAATCACAGAGAGCTCTCAGAGCAGACTGTCTCCTATATCCTACAGCTTCCTACACACACTACCCCAAATTGAGGCTGTGCAGAACAATCTAGAGCCCATGTGATCTGAAATCCCATGAATCACTGCAAAATTTGCCTTCAGAGCTTATAAACAAGGCGAAGTGAGGCAAAGTACATTGTTCTCAATGTACTTTCCTTAAGATTTGGTGCAGTAGTAGTTTGGGAAAGCGGATTAATGTGAAGTCATCGTTTTCAATGGACTTTGAGATAGCCATTATAATGTAAAATACTCCACTTCACATTGCAGAGCACTCTGCGAATCTGCTTTTGCTTCGCAATTGACTTTGTGAAGTGGATTTGAGCCACTTCACCCATCTCTCACTGTAGTGACCACCAGCTTGTTTGATTGCTGACACAACAAATAGGGTCATAGTGAACATTGGTTGATTTGATTACTGACAGCAAATCCATGCACCACAGTGAGCATTGACTGGTTTGATCACTGACAGCCTAACAGAGAAGTATGGTAAGCATAAGACAGTTTGGTCACTGATAACCAAACAGGGCCATAGAAGTGCAGTTCAGTCCAATCACTTTCTCACTTAAGACCTCAGTTCACTACAGACCATATCTAGCAGCTGGCACACTTGGATATAACATCACAGAGAGAGAGTGTCAGAAAGGCAGCTTGGGGAAAGTGCAGTATGTTGCATGCAGGAAGGCTACATGGAGACAGGTAATTTTCAGTTTTTTTTTTTTTGTCTGTCAGTTACTCCATGCTGCACACACCCTGCACACTGCAACATCTCAAAGCCACAACAAAGCATCATGGGTATGCAAATCTTTGAGTTGGGAGGGGCTCAATAGAACTGTTCCAGCTGGTACTACATTATGCTGACCATGCCAATACACAGACTCAGTCAAGACCAGAACATGCAATGTAAAGGTAACAATAATCTTAAAGATATACACAAAAGAGTACACATGATGACAATACAGTAGATGCTGTGTAGTACATGCTTTGGAACCTAACAATGAATGTTTATATTTGAATTAAAAAGCATATCCTCTTATTATGGTAATGTTTCACTACTTTACCAATAAACCTACATTTTATTCTTAATTACTAATGATAGTCCTACTGTATGCTGCCCAGGCCACCTCTTTCAGCCACCATCCAGCTACTGCTAAACTCTGAAGATCCTACACCTTAGAGGACCCACTCTCCTGATTTCCTTGAGGTTTTTCCAAATGTAAATGTAATCTGGGCAACAGTCCTGTCCTGTGTCCAAATCCAGTAGGTGAGTGGGTTTTGTCTTGCTATGCAGACATGCAGCACTAAGCCTGAGCATGTTTGTGGTGTGCTAATGTACCAGCCAAGGTGGTTTCCTCTAGAATCTCCACACCATCAAGACTCCAACCTGAAAATGAGAGTGGAGCACATAACAAGGTGCCCCTGTTGAAGAGCCATCCCTCTCCTCTTGCACTGCCATCCTCATTGACCTACACCATCTTTGGTTCCCTTGGTGGCACTAGTGCAGCAGCAATTTGTGAGCCTTCCTCCCTGAGAAATCAAGCATCTAGTGAATGTGCCAATCCATTTCCCTCGCTTGCCCTCTAGCATCTCAACCTCAGTCACAGGCATTACAAGAGACAATGATGTCACTATGCAAACACATAAAACCTACCCTTGGCAGGTTACAAAATGTATACTCTCCAAACCTCATATTTCATGCTCTTCTGGGGGTTTAACTAGTATATTCTGTACAGTTTTTTTTCACATTAGAAAAACAGTTTGTAAAGGACACATTTTTTAAGGGAATACATGCTTCATCTTTATCCTTCATAGCAGGGATCAAGTGTGGACACAGAATGTCTTTCTGATGCCTACATTTCTGTCTCCCCTACTGCACACACACATGCACTTACAAAGCATCAGGTTTTCTGCAACTGGGGAGAGGAAGAAAAACATGAAGAAAATCCAGCATTAGGCCAGTTAAGAAAGGGGTAGGATACTTCATTTGCTGCCCTACACTAGTGCCCTTTGTCACAGCCTCTTTGGTAACCCAAGCCATTGCTGAGAAGAAACCTTTTGCTTTGGAACCAAAGTCCTAAACTGGAATCCTGACTCATCTGGTGAAGTTAGAAAATCACAACATTGCAGTAATGAAGGACAAAAAAAGCTACCCAATTCAGGGTCCGTACCAAAAAAAAACAGTTGTTCTGCAGGTTTGCAGTGAAGAAGCATACAGCGACACCAAAGACACACTCATATACATTTGTAGGGGGTTAAAAACTGCAGTACAAAAAGGAGCTATAAAAAGGAAAAATTAGGAGACAAAAAAGCTATGAATGAGACTGCAAATAAATAATGCCTAATAGCGATGGCATGCTGCTGTTGTAAAATCTTTGTCAATCTGCCACTTTGAGGCGTATTGTGTTCCTGAAATGGTATCCTGCTGGAATATAAATTAAGTAGTTAAGTTCTGGAAAGCTATGATGAGCAATAATGCTGTGACTCACCTTCATTTCCAACCAATGCATAAATACTGATATTACAGTTTTGCAGCATCTACTAATGAAACCAGCATAGCTTTTGCAGTGCGTGAATGTGACACATAAGTCACTTGCTATTCTGCAGGTTGCAGACATTCTCTTGTGATGCTTGTGTCTGCAGTATCACTGCCATATATGCTCCAAAGCAACTTGCTAAAGGATATATGAGCATGAAGACAAAGGGCACTAGTTATAAATGAGTTTTGCCACAGGCACAGAAATTGGAAAAGCCCCTTTGAAGATAGGATCCAGAGAGGCTGAATTACACAAACTTTTGATCATGCCTCTCTCTCACATGTTTTCCCTGAATCAGGGAAAATCAGAGCTCTGAAAACCTCTGAAAGCTAAAAAGAAAAAAAAAATAACTCCACAGTGAGAGGTGAATTTGTAATTCAAATTGATGAGAAGTTTGTTCAATTCTCTGTACCAGAAGTTTATATCTGTTTGAAAAAGAAAACAAACTCCCAGGCTGCAACTATATTAAATGAAAAATAAGCTATGTTCTGTACAGTGGTTCTAATATGGTTGCAAATGTGGATATATGTGAAATCTGTTTGATATCCTGAATTCCTTGTTTTGAGCATTGGTTTTGAAGAAGTCATATTTTTCCATATTTAGGGTTGGTTGTTAAAGCTGCATTTTCCCACACAATACTCATTGTTAATTATTTGTCAATTGTGGAACCTAGTAAGATCAGTTGAGTGGAAACCCTGCATGATGAACTTCACCCTAAACATCCTCTCAGCTGCTATCACTTGGTTTTGAAACTCATTAGTCATAAAAATGAATTCTGGGTATTTTACTATGAACCAGAACTAAGGAAAAAATTTGACTCTTGTGGCAAAGTAGACTTCCCAGACTTGCTTGCCAGTGTTATCAGTTTTCTCAGTACTTCAGTAGCTCAGCTTAGACTCAACTCTTTTTGGATATCTCCAGGTCCGATCCCTCCAGAGCCACTGCTCACAGAGTCTGGTGTTCCTTGCCCAAGGACACATGATGCATCCCTTTCTGTCACATATGAGAACACCTTACTTTAGAAATAGAATATGGTAATGGTAGCCTTCTCTTTAGAGACCAAAATACAGTTTTTCAATTGTTTAGCTGTAGCCCAAATGATTCAGTCACAGAAATGTTAAATATGTGAAAATGTATATTTTAATACTTCTAGATATTTACACAGATAATACAGGATATTATAGCAAGAATATAAACAACAGTAATTCTAGAGTAATAGAAAGAAAATTGTATAATATGCTATACACAGAATTAAGTAATCTCTCTCTCTCTCTCTCTCTCTCTCTCTCTCTCTCTCTCGCAAGGTAGACTGGCTTAACATAAGGCACTCTGATGAATCAGGGCAGACAGGAACTCTTAGATGGCAGATTGCTCCTAGTCCCATAACTGACTGACTCTTTCAGGACCTGCCAGACCTAAAGACCTATCCAGCTGCCCCCCCCCCATGTTACATCATCCATTATATCACTCTGACATCATATATTTAACATTTGGAAACATGATGTGAAGTATGCTACAGCTTATCAAATCATGAACTCTGGCAATGAGGGAGAACACACTTTCAAATTCAGAGCCATTGACAGAGTGTGTAAAAACCCGAAGGGCAGGGGGATTGTGACCAGTTGGTATTGCAAAGAGAATGTTTCTGGATCTACACCCTGGGTGCAATAAAATATCCCAAGCTAAATGAAGGCTTTGACCTGTCCCCTTTTCTGAAAAATAGGAAGAACGGGTAAACACCAAAAATATAAGGAAAATAAGGGGATGGAGTGAATTGATTTGCAACTATTTCTCTTTAGCAAAGAAAAACAGAATAAGGGGGCTGGCTATAATCAAATAATAAAACAGTTGGTAAGTTGAGATCTTTACAATGGTTATTTGTGATGTACATATATTAATATATGCATATTTTATCTACTATTTTTTGATATTCAACTGCTGTACAACATCCATTTTGATATGGCTGTCCACATGGGAATATCAATTAGGCACCTTTGGCTGGATATTCAAAAGGGTTGCGCCATGCGCAATAGGGTTGCGCCTGTGCAAGTCCGAGATTGCGCCATTCTGCCATATTCAGCAGGAGGCAGTTTTGCCCCCCAAGTCAAGCTGAGCAACAGCGCAATGCTAATGAATGCATGCTCAACCTGAGGGGGGCAAACCATCCATAAACTGCACAGCCCGATATTCAGCGGGCTGTGCAGAGTAGTGCAGGGGCAATCCCCAACCTGCGCCTGCACAACTTTGAGCAAAAAAAAGGGAGTAAGTCGAGGGCCACTCACAGGTGAGCTGCCACATTGCAGGGCGCGACAGTAGCTGCCACCTGTTGGTGGCCCTCGACTTCTCTCTGTGCCTGACAGCCCATTGCGGGCATATAGCTAACCCCCACTGGCCCGATCGGCGGGTATAAGTGAAAAAAAACCCTCCCGAATGGCCCGATCCGGGCATAAGTGAAAAGAACCCTCCCCAACTGGCCTGATCACGGGCATAAGTGCAAAACCCCCACCCCCGACCAGCCCGATCACGGGCATAAGTGATAAAACCCCACCCCACTAGCCCGATCATGGGCAGAACAAATTCAACCCCAAGAACATATCCCTGAGTGGTCAGTGGACCCTGAAGCTGTCGCGGGCATTAGGGTCCACCACCCCTCCTGGGTCCACCTCCCTGGTGATCTAGTGGCCCCCACTCCACCCACTGAGCCCCAACACCGCCCCCTGTCAGCCAGCGGGTGGCAGCATCCACCGCCTGCCACCCAGCCGCCCATCAACTGACTGCTCGGTAGGGCTGCCGCCCGTGGTTCAGAGCAAGAGCCAGATAGTGTGCAGCCCATACCGTACAAGAGCAGTCTAGATATGTGAATGAATTCATTCATTCACATATCTGAACTACCTTATGCAATATATGAGCTGCACTCCCATTGGCTGCTCTGAACTAACAGGCGTGCAGCCTACCGAGCAGTCAGTCGGTGAGCGGCGTGGCAGGAGGTGGGATGCTGCCACCCGCTGGCTGCGGGGGAGCGGGGTGGGGGCGCTCCAGGGTGGGTGGGGTGAGGGCCACCATATCACCAGGTAGGTGGACTTTGGGGGTAGGGACCCCAATGCCCGCGATCGGGCTTCATGTCCACTAGACCACCAGATATGTTCTTGGGGGTTGAACTCTGTTCTGCCCACGATTGGGCAAGTGGGGGTGGTTTTTTGTCACTTATGCCCGTGGATCGGGCCAGTTGGGGGAGGTGTTTACACTTATGCCCGCGATCGCCATTCGGGGTGGGGTTACTACATGCCTGCAATTGGGCCAGTCGGGGGTTGGGGGGATTTCAACAGTTATGCTCATGATCGGGCTGCAGGGGACATCAATCCCCGATGGCTGCTGCCTGGCAGGGTGCCAGGCGCAAGTCCTCGGTGATCGGCACACCTGCATGCTAATGGCATGCAAATGGGGCCATAAATAGATGCAAATGGCCCACGCTGCACCTTGCATGATTTATGGCCCCATTTGCATGTCACCTTTTGAATATCGGAAATTTGCACTTGGCGCAATGCAACTTGTGCCACCACATCTTGAATGCTCCACTCTGACCACTTGCGGTGGCGCAAGTTCCACTGCGCCATGCACAGTGGCTGTGGCCGGGGGGTGATATTCAAAGAGTTGCTCAATAGCTCAACTCCATTGAATATCGCCCCGACCACACCCCTGCGCAACTATTTTGTGCATCGCAAGGGCTTGCACCACAGAATGGCGCAGTTTGAATATCCAGCCCCTTGTGTCTAACAGGTATCATTGTTTTACAATATTGCAGCCTTATACACAGAATTTTAAGAAAGAGAATTTTAATGAATGTCTTTCTTTTCTCCCCCATTAAGTAGAAGGAAATGATACATTAAGCAGGAATTAAGGGAGACCTAGTAAAGTCGTGACTTCCCAAGATCATATAGAAATGGTAGAATGAAGCATCTTTATATTTTTTGATATTAGAAAAATTAAAAATGTATAACGAGTAATGAAATATTGAAATGTGTACATGAAAATGTTTGTGCCTCACAAATCAATTTGAAATATGAAAATAATGAAAATGCTTATGGAAAAGATTGAGTATACACTCATATGGTACTATTGTGAAATAAATACTTTTTTGTGGAGTGGGGGTGCAGGTGAAATGATCTCAGTGTAGTTCCTTGAAAACTTTGCCAAAAGAAAGTGCCCTGTCACAGTGAGATAAATGAGAGTCTCCAATCTCTTTGTACTTTTGTGTTCCCCTTATTACAGGAGCTACAGATACAAGTTGTTAAGTATAGAAGTTTGAGTAGGTGCCAGAAACCTGTGAACCTAGAGGCAAGACTCCAGAGACCACAAAAAGAAAGAAGGGAAAAGGAAAAAGCACAAAGTTTGACTTTGTTTAGGAATAATACAATTAAAGGTTGTTGTGGTTTCTAATGGAGCAGAACAAGCCAATCAATTTTTTTTAAATATATATATATATATATATATATATATATATATATATATATATATATATACACACATATATATATATATATATATATATAGGGAAGTGCTGTAACTTATCGTATAGAAGAGATGGTTTCTACACTGTTTTTATTAGATATATGGACACTTTATCACTATATGCACTTTTTTCATGATGTCAGTGCTGATGTCATGAATGATATCACTATGATGAGTACATAAGGTGACAGTTTTTTGTATGTAACGTGCCTTTTGAAAAAGGACATAGATCCAAAATGCATTAAGACATGTTTTTGCACCTGCACCAGAATAGATGGGCACTTATTTAAAATATGGAGAGACATGTTCTGCTTGATATTTTGGTGGTGAGTGCATGATCTCTATGTCTGCAATGAATTAACTAACATTCTTTGTGTTTTTGAGCTAGGTCCTCATAAAACGTAATCTGATCAGGACCCTGGATTTGTATTTAGAAATGACATCTCGTTGTTTTGTCCTAAGTCCTGTCAGGATGACCAGTTTAAAAACAATAACAAGCTTCTTCATCTTCTGTGGCTTTCTCACAAATTGGTCAAAGAGATTCCAACCACTCTGGATTGTTTTAGCAAACTCACTGATAAGAACATTCTGAACTTTTCATGCAGCTGTTAAATTCTAACTGTGAATCAAAATTAAAGATAGAGAAATGAAGACAACAAAACTACACCAAAGTTGTTACACCTCCTCCCCACCAAAAAAAGAAAAACACAAATTTTAACAACTCTAAAATGATCTTTGATTTTTGTGTGAGCTGGCTGGATCTACCTCCTATGTCGTCAGTTGAATCTCTGGGTGAGCCCCATATTAGTTTCCCAAGCTTCTCTCCTATTTAAAGATAATGTGCAACAGTGTTTTCATATTTTTCATAAAAGCTAGAAAAGCTGCAGTTCAAGTCCTTGTGTCATGATGAGTATTTCCTGAAAATTTCATGCTGTTTGGTTTTGTGGTTTTCTCTAACTCAGCATTTGTTAACTTGCTCTACAGTGACTGAAAACAATGAGGTTATTTATGTCCTCTCAGTCAGGCTTGGAGACTGATGACATCATATTGGAGTTGCTTGCTGTTTCAGCTTCCCAATCAGAGCAGCAGTCTGTAGACTTAATGGCTTCCTCTCCAAGTTTCTTACAAACCTAGTCTCTGGATTGTGTTTAGATAGATTATCTTAAAATCTGTCATTCTCATCTCTTATAAAAGATTGATCATTTGAGTTTCAGTGCTGAATTGAAGTAGTGAAAATCTTTCTATATGAGAAATCAGCTCGTCTGTATCACAACTTTTGGTTCTTTCTCATCAAAACTCTGATTTTTTTTCTAACTATATAGCACAGGGATGTTTAATGAATATAAAATAAATCTAAATTTTGTTCATTCACAGAAACAGTTTGTCTTTGATGTAGCCGTCATAAATACATTCATGTAAGAACATTTGTTTTTCATTTCAGGTTGATAAACAGGTGCCTCTCACACTCTGCTACAGTATTTCAAGTACAGTGGATTCCACTTGTGTGCAATTCGGATGTGTGCACTTTCCGCTTGTGTGCACAAAAATGTCCTGTCCCGATTAATCACCTATACCTTTAGTGTTAATTTGTTTGGATGTGTGCACACAGATTTTCGGTTGTGTGCACACATTTAGAGCCCCAAAGCATGTCCCTGAACACTAAAACCTGCTGCCACCTTTTTTTCTGCTGTCAGAGTGGAGAATTAGGTGCTAATGATTATCTGAATGAAGCACAAGCTGAACTGTCAGTGTGACTAGGCATTAAGCAGGTGTTAATCACCAACTTAATTGTTCTGTGTCTTTCCTCCAGCCATTAGCACCAGTACTCAGTCAGCCTAAATGTCTTGCTAATGGCTTGCTTGTTGTTACCTGAAGACACTGCTACTCATATAAGTTTTGATTTTTGTAGCGCAGTTAGTAGCCGAACCAACAACTATGGAGAAGCTTATGCACTCTTTCTTTTCTCTGGTGGTGAACTAACCAATCCAAGCATTTTCACGTTGGTCCTGCTTTTTAAACTGACAGCATGTATTTTTGTACTTTACAAATGCTTGCAAGTCTATTATAATGGAATATTTCAGCAAGTACATTATGGGGAGTGGCAGGATTCAGCTGACAGGTCCCAGAGATGAATTTTCGGTTATGTGCATTTTCGGATGTGTGCACAAATTCAGCTGGTCCTGACCTTGTGCACACATCCGGAATTGACTGTACATGTACTGTCAAAACTCACACATTTGAGTTATTTGGTGGATTCTGTGTGAAAATACATCATGTATGTGTATAACTAGAGACAATATATGGCATCATATATGCAGCCCATCATTTGACTTACTTTGGCTGCACTTTCCTGTAGTATACCAAGTGTTTCAGGTCACTCCTGATAATTACACCCAGATCCTTTTCTTCCTCTAACCTGATTACCTGCACACCACTCAACCAGTATCTGGTCCATGGGTTTTTTGCCCCAAAGTAAAAAACCTTACAGTTTTTAGTATTGAACCCCAGTTGACAAATGCCAGACCACATCCCAAGCCTAGCCAGGTCTAACATGAGTTCCAGCCTCCCCTCCTCCATGTCCACCCTCCCACAGAGCTTTGTGTTGTCCATGAACTGGCAGATCATTCCTTTGCTCCAACCCACAATTTCATTTATGAATATGGTAACACCAGACTGATCACAGAACCCTACGGGACTCCACTGGCTATGGCCTAGCTTCTGAGAATCCCCCCACCAACTATTACCTTTTGACTTCTGTCCTGTAGTCAATGTCTGACCCATCCAATAAGCTTAGTCTCTACCCAATGGTCTTCTAGCTTCCTGACCAGTCTCCTATGAGGTACAGAGTTGAAGGCATTGCTGAAGTCCTGATGCAGAACATCAATCGTTTGCCCCACGTCCACTGTCCTGTTGATCCAGTGGAAGAAGTCAATCAGATTAGTCTGGCAGGACCCCCTCAATACAAAACCAAGGTGCCTCAGGTCCTAGAATCCATTATCCTGCAGAAAGCTCAATAATCTCTTCTTCAGGATGGTCTCAATCAGCTTTCCCGCTATTGAGGTCAGGCTGACTGGCCTGTAATTCTGTGGTTCATTCTTTGGTCCACTTTAATGGAGAGGCACTAGATATGCATGTCTCCAGTCCTAAGGTATAATCCCTGACTTAAGAGAGGTGTTAAACAGGTCTGCAAGGGGATCTGCAAGAGCCTTCATCAGTTTCCGTAGGACCCTTGGGGATTATGCCATCTTGCCCTGTGGATTTATCCACTTTCAGGGATCTTAGGGTCTTAAGTACCTCATCACATTGAATTAACATAGAAACATAGAAGTTGATGGCAGATAAGGACCGCAAGGCCCATCCAGTCTGCCCATTTCTTTTTCTACCTTATAAATGTGCCATCGGGCTTTGCTCTGTCAGTGGCCTATCTATTCATAGTCATTTGTATTGCTCCCTTATGCCTATCCCATGCCTGTTTGAAGCCCTGCACTGTATTCATAGCCACCACTTCTTGTGGTAAGCCATTCCATGCATCCACCACCCTTTCTGTGAAAAAGAATTTCCTCAAATTCCCCCTTAATCGGCCCCCTCTAATCTCATGCTGTGTCCTCTTGTCCTGCTATTTTTCTTATATTTAAATATGTTAGACTCTTTCACCTTGTTAATGCCCTTAAGGTGTTTGAATGCCTCGATCATATCACCTCTCTCCTCCTTTGCTCAAGGGTATACATATTGAGCTCTGTTAATCTGTCCTCATATGTCTTCTGATGCAGTCCCTGCACCATTTTGTTGCCCTCTCTGGACTACCTCAATTTGGTTAATGTCCTTGTGAAGGTGTGGCCTCCAGTACTACACACAGTACTCCAGGTGGGGCCTAACCAGTGTCTTGTAAAGAGGGATTATTACCTCCCTCTTATGACTTGTGATACCCCTACTAATACACCCTAACACCCCCTAGCCTTACCTACTGCTTTAGAGGTCTGCTTGGATGATTTCAGGTCATCAGTGATGATGATGATGCCCAAGTCTCTTTCTTCCTTTGTGACTGCTAGCAACTCCCTCCCAGCTTATAGGTGGCTTCAGGGTTTCTCTTCCCTATGTGCATGATTTTGCACTTCTTTGCATTCAATCCCAGTTGCCACTCTTCTGACCATTTTGCTAGTTTATCAGATCTCTTCTCATTCTGCCACCCCATCTGGATCATCTACTCTGTTGCAGATCTTGGTGTCATCTGCAAACAGGCAAGCCTTACCCTCTATAGTCCATCTGCAAGGTCACTAATGAAGATCTTGAAGAGGACTGGCCCCAGAACTGATCCTCATGGTACCCCACTTGTGACTTGCATCTCTTCTGACTGTATACCATTTACCACCACTCTCTGTTTTCTGCCCGTCAACCAGTTTGCCACCCAGTTGACCAACTTCTGACCCACCCTGAGCCTACCCAGCTTATTTATCAATCTTCTATGTGGAACAGTGTCAAAGCTTTGCTGAAGTCAAGGTAGGCGACATCAACTGCTCCCCTTGGTCCACCACTCTGGTTACCCAGTCAAAGAAATCTATGAGATTAGTTTGACAGGACCTTCCTTTTGTAAACCCATGCTGTCTTGGATCCTGTGCCCCTATGGATTCCAGGTGTTGCACTATCCTTTCCTTAAGGAGTGCCTCCATAATCTTGCCCACTACTGAGGTAAGACTGACTGGTCTGTAGTTCCCCACCTCCTCCTTGCTACCACTCTTGTGGAGCGCGATCACATGAGCCCTTCTCCAGTCTTCTGGGACCTCGGGGTGGGTCAGAAGTTGGTCAACTGGGTGGCAAACTGGTTGACAGGCAGAAAACAGAGAGTGGTGGTAAATAGTATACAGTCAGAAGAGATGCAAGTCACAAGTGGGGTACCACAGGGATCTGTTCTGGGGCCAGTCCTCTTCAACATCTTCATTAGTGACCTTGCAGATGGATTAGAGGGTAAGGCTTGTCTGTTTGCAGATGACACCAAGATCTGCAACAGAGTAGATGATCCAGATGCTCACAGCCTGGGAAATAAGATCCCAGACCTGCAGGCAATAATGTCAGAGGCTAAACTGGACATAGTAGCAATTAGTGAGACGTGGTTTACCAGTAACCACACTTGGGAGACTTCAGTACCTGGCTATGTATTGTTCAGAAGAGACCGAGGTGCAAAAAGGAGGGGGGGAGGAGTGGCCATGTATGTCAATGAAAATATCAAAGCTACAGAAATTCAGAATACACATAAGGAGCCAGAAGAACTGTGGGTCACCCTGGAAACAGGAAATGGGACAGCCATAAGAACTGGGGTTGTCTACAGGTCCCTAGACCAGGGGGAGGACATAGACACATTACTGTTAGAAGATATACAAAACATGACAGCTAAAGGGGAGGTTCTGATAATGGGAGACTTCAACATGCTGGATACAGATTGGTCAATACCAGCAGGAACATCTGCCAGAACTAGACACATAGTGGATTCCCTGCAAGGGGGAGGGCCTCAAACAACTGGTACAGCAACCCACGAGAGACAGGGCTATCCTAGATCTAGTACTGACTAACAAGGAACGGATCACAGATCTCCAGGTAGAAGGTCACCTGGGGTCCAGTGACCATCACATGGTATGGTCCAATTTGGCTACTACATCTAAATCATCCCATTCCAAGGCAAAAATATGGGACTTCAGAGGAGCTGACTTTGATAAGATGGCCAACAGAGTTAAGCTAGCCCTGGCAAAAATAAACACAGGTGACGGGGGTACAGGCAAAGTGGGCAAGCATTAAGGATGCATTGCTTGAAGCAACATCCCATTGTGTTAGACAGAAAAGGAAGTGCAAAAGTAGAAGGAAACCACTTTGGTTCTCAAATACAGTAGCAGAAAATATCAGAGCCAAAAGGCTGGCCTTCAGGAAATATAAGTGAACACAGCGGGATGAAGATAGGGAGGCATACCAAACAGCCCTAAGGGAAGCAGGGAAGGCAGTAAGGCAGGCAAAGTCCCAAACTGAGGAAAATCTAGCACGAACAGTAAAAGAAGGTGACAAGACTTTCTATAGATACATTAGTGAAAGGAGAAAGTCCAGAGGGGGGTATTGCTAAGCTTAATGGAGAAAAGGGAGCATGTGAGGAGGAGAACCCTGTAAAGGCATCTATCCTAAATAGATACTTTTGCTCAGTATTTACTGAAGAGAAGGTAGGGCAGAGCCCACAGCTCAGCATCATGGACATGGGGAGGAGGTGAGCACTACTCCCTTCACAAAAGAAAGGGTCCTACAAGAGCTTGCTAAGCTCAGGGTGGATAAGGCAATGGGACCTGATGGCATACATCCCAGGGTACTTAAGGAGCTAAAGGTGGAACTAGAAGAGCCATTAGCAGAAATGTTTAGTGAGTCTCTGAGCACAGGAGAGGTCCCAGAAGACTGGAGAAGGGCTCATGTGATCCCGCTCCACAAGAGTGGTAGCAGAGAGGAGGCGGGGAACTACAGACCAGTCAGTCTTACCTCAGTGGCTCTGACATTTTTTGCTACTGTATTTGAGAACCAAAGTGGTTTCCTTCTTCTTTTGCACTTCCTTTTCTGTCTAACACAATGGGATGTTGCTTCAAGTATTGCATCCTTAATACTTGCCCACTTTGCCTGTACCCCCTCACCTGTGTTTCTTTTTGCCAGGGATAGCTTAACTCTGTTGGCCATCTTATCAAAGTCAGATCCTCTGAAGTCCCATATTTTTGCCTTGGAATGGGATGATTTAGATGTAGTAGCCAAATTGAACCATACCATGTGATGGTCACTGGCCCCAGGTGACCTTCTACCTGGAGATCTGTGATCCCTTCCTGTTAGTCAGTACTAGATCTAGGATAGCCCTGTCTCTTGTGGGTTGCTGTACCAGTTGTTTGAGGCCCTCCCTTGCAGAGAATCCACTATGTGTCTAGTTCTGGCAGATGTTCCTGCTGGTATTGACCAATCTGTATCCGAATGTTGAAATCTCCCATTATCAGAACCTCCCTTTAGCTGTCATGTTTTGTATATCTTCTAACAGTAATGTGTCTATGTCCTCCCCTGGTCTGGGGCCTGTAGACAACCCCAGTTCTTATGGCTGTCCCATTTCCTGTTTCCAGGGTGACCCTAGTTCTTCTGCCTCCTTATGTGTATTCTGAATTTCTGTAGCTTTGATATTTTCATTGACATACAGGGCCCCTTTTGCACCTCGGTCTCTTCTGAACAATACATAGTCAGGTACTGAAGTCTTCCAAGTGTGGTTACTGGTAAACCACGTCTCACTAATTGCTACTATGTCCAGTTTAGCCTCTGACATTATTGCCTGCAGGTCTGGGATCTTATTTCCCAGGCTGTGAGCATCTGTGTACATAATTTTCCATTGGCCAGATTTTGGTGTGTTAGTTGTTGGGTGAGGTTTGGCATTACCCCAGTGCATCGTATGGGGAGACAAACCTTTTTTCTTACCTCGTGATGCAAATGAACTGCAAACATGCTGAATCCCTGTTTGACCACTAGCTGAGGGGTGTTCTTCCCATTCGACATATGCGGTGCTGCACCCCTCTCCCCATTTGCTAGTTTTAAATATTCTGCAAAGACGTCAAACTTCTGCCCCAATGCACTGACTCCCTCCTTAGTCAGATGCAGTCCATCAAATTTAAAGAACTTTCACTCCCAGAACTGTTGCCAGTTCCCTACAAATCTGTGTCCTTTTTCCTGGCACCAGCCCTTGAGCCACGTGTTTAGCTCCCCTATCTCCCCTTCTCTGACCTTCCGTCCATCTGTTCCCCTCTTCCAGACTGAATTACACCATCTGTGACTTCCCCTCCTGGTCCCCAACCCACTGTTACCTTATGGCACTGGTCCATCCTTTCTATTGAGGACTGAACATAATTATGTATGTACCTCTGCTTGCTCTTCACTACCCTCTGCCAAACCACACCCCTTTTTTTTAATCTGACTATCTCATCCCTTATGCTCCTTTTCTCCCCTATACATGGGAAAAAAGGCCTCCTCCCCTGTTTGTAGTCCCTGTATTAGCTGTGTTTTCCTTGTAGCCTGTGCCACACTAACTGCTCTGCTCACCTCCCTTGATTTAGCAGAGTAATTCACCCTAGCTTCCTCCTCCCTCTGCGTATGTTTGAACTTCTAGAAGGCTGCCTCTTGTTACCTACAGCTTTTTCCACCACCTTACCAAACCAGCTGGGCTTTTGGGTCTTAGTTTTCTTACTTTTACTTTGGGTGCACACACTAGTGGTATCTATTAGTCCCTCCTATATTATTGCCCATTACTGTTCCACTCTGTTCTGATCCTAGTAAGGTGTTCTACTAAAATTTCTGCATTCTACCAAAATCAGCCTTCTTAGAGTCCCAAACCCATGTTTTGACCCTGACCATCCCCCTTCCTATGTCCAGGTGGAAACACACCATCAGGTGGTCACTACCTGCATGTAGTGGCTCCACTTTCACATCCTGAACATATTCAAATGGACAGGGCCTGGTCTAGTATAGCCATCTCTCTAGTGGATTCCATGACACTCAATTGAACAAGTCATGGAACTCACCCCAAGCTCAAACAAAAACTGACATCCTGATCCCCATGACTTATTCAATTAAGTATCTGTTCTAGTCACACTGAACCCCATCCATGCTGGGTGGCTCTTCATCTTTTCTGGGTTCCATGACATTCTGGATCAGGAAATCTCCCTGAACAGCATCAAGCAGTACATGCTCCCTAGTGCAGGAGGTAGCTGGGATTTTTCAGTCCTCCCCAGGTACACTGAAATCCCCTGTTATTACTACCCCCTCTTACTGCACATTTCCATGATTTGAGACCCTAGTACCCTGTCCAATTCCTCATCCACAGAAGGTGGCTTTTAGACCACACCATCCTTAGTTTCTTCCCCATAGTAGATTGCACCTGTACCAACAATACTTCAGTCTTTCCCTCTGCCTCTTCCTGTCTAGTACAGAGAGACTGCAGGACCACCAGCAGAATGGTTTCACAGGGGAGAGGTCATGTCAAACTAACCTCATAGATTTCTTTGATTGGGTAATGAAGGAGGTGGATCAAAGGAAAACAGTGAATATGATCTATCTGGCCTTCAGTAAAGCTTTCAGCACTGTGCCACACAGGAGGCTGGTTAAGAAACTAAGCAGCCTGGGGCTGGGGAAGAAAGTGACAAGGTGGGTATCAAAGTGGTTAAAGGATAGGAGGAAAAGGTTAGTGGTAAATGGTAGCCTATCAGGTGATAGGAGGGTGACAAGCGGGGTACCACAGGATTTTGTGCTGCAACTGATTCTTTTCAATGTTTTCATAAGCAACATTGCAGAGGAGCATGAGGGTAATCTGTGTCTCTTTCTGGATGATACAAAAATCTGAAACTGGTTTGACACTAAGGAAATGGTGGAAATAATGCAAAGAGATCTGAGGAAAGTATATGAATGGTCTAGGTGTGGCAGCTGGGTTTCATTACCAAAATGTGCAAGGTTATGCACTTAGGTCTCCAGAACCCATGGCCTTTGTATGAGATGGTGCAGTGAAGCTTACAGTCACCAGGCAAGAAAGAGACACAAAGTCATCATATCAGATGACCTTAAGGTTGCTGAGCAGTGTGAAAAAGCAGTGTGAAAGGCTAGCAGGATTACAGCTGTTGCGAAGTTTAAATTTGCTGTCAAAGTTCTGACAAAGTCACCAAATTTGCCTCCATGGAACAATTTATGAATTTGTGCTATTAGCTTAAAAATTCACCTAATCACAAACTGCAGAATTTTGCCTGTGAATGGCAGAATTGTCACCCATGAGTGGTGGAATTTTGCCCGCAAATGGTAAAATTCCACCATTTGTGAGTGCAATTCTGCACTTTGCAGTAACATTCTGCACTCCGTGGATCGATCCACACCTTGTAAATGGCCCTAAATCCACAAATTCATTTGTGGATCAAATTTTCCCAACTTTGCCCATCTCTAAGCAGGATGCTGGGGTTCATTGGGAAAAAGATTTCTATCAGTAGGAGGGAAGTAATGTTGCCACTGTGTTGTTCACTGGTATCCAGGTCTTGAGGCTGCATCTCCACAAGGACATCCCACCCATGGCACTGGCCACTCCCCCCAAACCTCATATCTGACTGTCAGTGCCAGAGCTCTGGACAGCCAGTGGTACAATCCTCTGAACACCTCTTCAGCTGCTGGCCATCCAACTGATGCTGGAAGTGCACTGCTATATATAGGCAATGCACTCATAGCATCAGTTAGATGGCCAGTGGCTTAGGAGGTGTGCAGAGGGCTGTGCCACTGGCCATCCAGAGCTGGGGTACCATCCATCAGGTATGGGGGGAAGAGGTTGTTGGTGCCATGGGTGGTGGGGAGGACCTCTGACCTCCACAGATGATGCAAGTGTACTGGGTTTCAGGGGTCTGGGTTCTGTAGCCGGGGCTCCTCTGTATGTGTGGGGGGGCTGTCATGAACTACTTTGGGGACCAGGCATACATGTGTTTGGGGGGTACTTGTACACATTGGGGTCAGGTATGGCATGTGGGAGTGTGATGCTTATACTCAATGGGGGTAGGAATGGGATGTGGGGGGTGATGCTTGTACACAATGGGGGCAGGAAAAGCATGTATGGGGAGAGGGTGCTTTGCTAAGTGTGTAACGAAACTGCCTTGTGATGAAGGGAGGTTCAGCATTGTGGCAGCTGGCTGCAGTGCACCAAGGGCTAGGCCAGGGTCCTCCAGCTGATGGAGCATGGTCGCGTGGGCCCAAGTGCATGAGTTGGCTATTCATGCACTGGGACCCATGCCATCATGCGTAGGTGATCCACTGTGGGACAAAGGATGGGCATCCAATCAGATCCCTGCTTGGGTCTGCTACTCTGATCCTGGCCTCTCTGCATAGTCTTGGGCATCATGGGGACAGGGCCATGGACTGATGCCCCATGGGTGCAGGCAGTAGTGAATACCATGCACCCTGAACCCCAGGACAGTATATTGGAAGTGAGGGGCTAAGTTGGACATTACCGCTAAGGAAATGGTGTGTGTAATTAACTACTGCTTGGGGTTGCAACCCATTAAGGTAATTAAGTGCCTTGGCGTGAAAATTCCCTCCAGACTGTCAAGACTATGCAAACTCAACCTCCCCACTTTACTAAGCAACATTAAGGGCCAGTGTGAAAAATAGGTAACACTTCCTCTATCAATAATTATTAGCATACGTGAATGTGCTGAAAAGATGTTCCTTTCCTAAGTTCCTCTACTTTTTCGACCAACCCCCATACTTCTTCCACAAAAGTTCGTCTCCCAGATCAAGGCCATTAGAAACAGATTTCTTTGGTGTGGAAAATCTGCTGGGATTAGGAGTGAAATCTTACTGCTTCCTACAAGAGAAGGGGGATGTGCTGTGTCTGATTTCAGGAAATATTATTGGGCTGCTAAACTAAACTTTCTTCCCACTGAGGATAATTCTGGAGTGCCAAAGTGGTTAACCATAGAGGAAAAGGAACTGGGCCTAAGTCTGAAAAGATGGGTACTGTCAGCCGCTTTTCAGCACCAGAGGTTGCCTCAGTTCTAGAACCCATTTACTGAGGCTTCAGTAACAATCTGGCTAGCAGCACATAAACATATCGGCTGGGTGGCATGCCTCTCCCCACACACACCCAACTAAGAGTAGCCCTCAAGGGACAACCTCACTACAACATAGCCCTGCATCAAATTCTCCTAAAATGGAAGAAAGAAGGTCTCACCTATATAGAGTAGGTCCGTTCTTCAATGGGGACCTATTTACTGGCTTCAGTTCCCTCCATAGGGTATTTACTCTCCAGACAGGAGATCTATTTGCATTGCTCAGAGTCAAGCAGATGCTCTCAGTAGATTGTTCATTGGGGAAAAAAGACCCCCCGATTTGCCTCTCTCCTCTTCCACCCCGGAATAACTATACCACCCGCAGCCATATATATATATATATATATACACAGTATGACTCTTACCTGCCCTAAGATGTCTTGATTTTCATTTGCAGTTTATGGCATAATGGAGCAAGTTTTAGAGCACAAACTGTCATGCTCCCCTCTTGAGCTGCTGGTGGATACATCCCAGCTGTTATGGGGACCAGTAGCCTTGCTATGGGCCATTGCTCTTGTCAATGCCAAAATAACTAGCACAACAATGGATTTCAGATTCACTGCCCACTGTGACAGTGGTTTCACAATGTGGGCAACTGTCTTAAAATATAAAGAGCACAGTTATCAGTAAATGGGCACAAAAAACTCTTCTTAAAAATTTTGAACTTCTGCTTAGTACTATTGACTCAGGAATTTGACAAACCCAGTAAACCATGTCTGTACACATGTATGCTGTTAATGGCTGTCAGTGCCTTACAAAATGTCTTTGACTTAACCCTCAAAATTACTATTAAGCCTTTATATTATCAGTCTATCTTAATCATCAATGACACATGACTTCCTCTTCAAAACTAATACTGCATTATGATTTGTTCCACTTGAACTATGACTGTAACTGAAGCTGTGTTGACTCTTCTTTATTACATTGTAATGTATATGTCTTGCTCAATCAACTCTGTTTAAAAGAAAGAAAGGGACGTGAACGTCCACCTGTAAATGTTAGAGGAGGCAGTGGGTCTAAATACAGTTTGCAATAGCTTTTATTTTAACTCTTGCTGTGCTGTGGACTGATGTATTAGTCCATAATTCCAACATGATCTAACAGTGTCGGCAGTGCAAGGATTAATGCTCACAGTCTAAATATCAAAAGGCAGGATCTAGTATGCTTGAGCATTTAAAAAATGACACTATAGCAATTACTGAGACCTGATGGTTAAATAATGATAACTGGGATAAAATGACAGATGGTTCTGGGCTATTTAGAAAAAAGAGAAGTAACAAAAGAGGAGGAGGAGGAGGAGCCCTGAATGTTGTGGATTCAATTAAGGCTCCAGATGTTATGGATCAAATAAATGATGCAGGGAAAAGGAGCTACGGGAGATGGGAAACTAGGGACAGAAATTTAGAAGGGGACAGCAAAGAGGGAAGTAGTGGTTGGGGATTTCAGTCTACCAGACATAGATTCGGATATTCACAAGCTACTGTAAGAGCACCAGGAGTCAGTCACTGCTAAATACATTACACTAATGCCTGCTAGTGCATCTGGTCAGAGAACCCATAAGACAAACTGTATTTCTCAATGTGGTGCTTGCCAACTTGGAAATGGGAGGAGGAGTAAAGGATTCAGGAGCCCCTGAGATCCTTTAACTATAACACCATATGTTTTAAACTGGCCCTAGATACCAGTATACCCTCTTAAAAGGCTATAGTTCTGGATTTTTTGAAGAGCAGACTTTTACCAGATGCAGGAACTAGTCAAGGATAAGCTGAGGAAAGTGGATGAAATCAAAGAGATGCTGGAGAGGTGGGGAGTAGCTAAAGGGCCATTCTAGAGGCACCAAAGTCATGCCTGAGAATGGTTACCAAAAGTAACAGACACTAGAGAACAATCTGATTCTCAAAGAAGTTCAGGGTGCAGTGGGGGATAAAAAGAGGGTCTTCATTAGATACAAAGAGAAAAAAGGAGGCAAAGAATGATGTGATTAAGAGTTAATGATGAGGGAGGCCAATAAGGCAGTCAGGGATGCAAAAGCAGACATGGAATTGCATATTCTGGAGATGGTCAATGGGAAGAAACATTTCTTTAGATACTTTGAGAAAAAAGAGATGACAATGGGAATTATTAGGCTGACAAGGGGTGGAGGGGTAAGAGATAAGGACAAGTAGAAGGCAACCATTCTTAATGGCTACTTTTGCTGTTCATTCATAATTGAGGATAGCAGCCCTTTGCCTGAAAGCAGCATTAAGGCTGCTGCAGGAGGGATCCCAGAAATGGGAAAGGTGGTTACTACAGGAGAAAGGGTCAGAAAAGGGTTAACAGCCTTGTAAAAAGATAAGGGCCCAGGGCCAGATGGAATGAACTTCAGGGTGGTTCAGGGAACTGGCGTAAAATTTGCCTGAACCCCTGACATGGCTATTCAGTAGCTCCCAAGAGTCAGGGGTGGTTCCAAAAAACTGGAGGAGAGCAGATGTAGTTCTGCTGCACAAGGGTGGAGACAAAGAGAAACCAGGGAACTACTGACCAATTGGACTTACTTCCAGCAGGAAAAAGTAATGGAGACAGTAGTCAAAGAAGACCTAGTGGACCTCTTGGAGAGAAATGGGCTCCAGGATACTAAGCAGTAGGGGTTCCTGTTAGGGTGGTCTTGTCAGATCAACCTGATAGTGTTCTGTGACTGGGTAACTAATGCAGTTGATAAGGAACAAGCAGTGGATTTGTTCTACTTCAACTTCAGCAAGGTGTTCAACTCTGGTGCACAAAAATTTTCTGAGCAAGTTAGAGGATCTGGGAACATCAAAGGATCTAGTTAGATAGTAAGAAGCTGGCTGTTGGGAGACAGCAGACAGTTGCCGTAAATAGGCCAAGTCAGGAGATAGAGAGGTCATGAGTGAGGTGCAACAGGGTTTGGTCCAGGGGCCGGTCTTAATATGCACATCTGTGATTCAGGAGAAGGAATAAAAAGCAAGATGTGTCTCCTTGCAGATGACACCAAGCTCTGTGACAGAGTAGACAGTAAAGGAGGAGTTAGAGACCTGCAGAGTGAATTGGAAAGATTAAATAGGTGGTCCAAAGTTTGGCAGTTGAAATTCAATACCAAGAAAAGCAAAGTGATGCACATAAGAAACAGGAACCCCAGGACAGTATATTGGAAGTGAGGGGCTAAGTTGGACACTACAGCTAAGGAAATTGACCTGGCTGTGCATCATCATGAGTGACCCCTGAAAACAATCTAGGCATTATAACAAGGCCTACAAAAAGGAAACCAGAATGTTTAGGTACACAGAGAGGGGTGTTGACAGCAGAAGGAAAGAGGTAATACTGTCTCAATGTAGCTCAGTGGTGAGTCCGCATCTGTAATACTGTGCCAGGTTCTGGAGACCCCAGCTAAGAAATTAGACATGCTAGACACAGTGCAGCATTGGGTGACAGATTATTCATAGGCAGCAGGGCAGATCCTTCTAGGATAAACTTACGGTTCTGAACATGTACTCGCCGAGACCAGAAGAGATGGGGTGACATAATAATAGATCTTCAAGTTCCTGAAATAAATTAACAAGGTAATTTGCAAGGAAACATTCAGCAATACTGGCGAATCAAGAACACAGGGACATGACTGAAAGCTGGCAGAGGAAATTCAGAGGGGAACTCAGTGGGCTGCTAATTCCAATGTTCACAGTCACTTTGCTGCTAGCAGCAGACAGAGTGGTTGAGCTACAGAACAGCCTGAGAGCAGAGGTGGTGGGTGCAAAACACATTAATGGGTTCAAACATTTTTGTTATGGAGTAGACAGCTTAATAGTTATGTAGGGGAAGAGCAGTAGGGCAAGAGGGTGAAGTGAGGGTAATAACCCTGAATTGACATTAAGTCCCGGGGTAGGATAGAGAAGGAAAGGGCAGATAGGATGGACAAATGGTCTTTTTCTGCTGTCATTTTTTATGTTTCTATGTTCCTAAATTATCCCACCTCACAATTTGTCGGGTAAAGGCTGCTGTAAAGATTTTTCAGGGTTTATTACAGGCACCAAGTAGCTCTGAGGATATGGATGAGCAAATAAATAATGACATTTGAAATCATCTATGAACAGGAAGACAATAGCTGTTGGTGATTTCAACTTCCCAAGTATTATGTGGATGGCTGGGATAGGAAAGACACAACTGAAAGTTAAATTCCTAAATTTGCTTAAAGAAAATTACCTACAATATTTTGTAACTGAAGCCGCAAGATATAGCCATAACTTGGACCTCATTATAAGCAACAAGGAAGGACTGATCAATGATTGCAGAATGAGGGAGACCATATAGCATCCTTTGAGATTAATACCACAGCCACGAGGGACAGTGAAATAATTACAATGTATAACTACTCCCAGGTAGATTTTAGAAAGTTTCAAAACTTCCTTAAACTATGGAAGTGGTACCAAGAAATAGAAGGGCAGGATACAAATGTATCTTTTATATACTAGTAAACAAACTAAAAACCCTCCATCCTACCTATGTTGCCATTAAAAGGAGTACAATAGGAAGTGAAAAACGTTCTGTGGTCTGCAATTAAGATCAAATGATTAATAATAAAAAATAATGAAAGCATATAAAAGAATGGATAAAAGCACCCATTTTACTAAAAGTAGAAGAAATTATGAACACTGTACAAAGGAGTCTAAGTTTTATTAGATTTGCTCTCATGTACAGCTTACTGTACAAGGGATGGAATTTGTTTTTCTAAAATATTCAGGGTAGAAGCATGCTGTGCTAAGGCAAGGCCTTTGTAAGGTTTAATGTAAACATGTTAAATGGTTCTAGATTAGATTAGAAGGGTTGAGGGATGCCTTATTAAAGAAGTTTTTATATTGTTTTGTTGTGGGCCACCTCAGTAGAGTTTAAGGATTTTAAGTTTGTTTTTATTCTTTTCTTTTTAGAGCATGCTTTTTTTCTGTTCTGGGATATGTTGTTTTGGATAACATTCTGATATGACACAAAACATTCCATGTTGCAAGACTGTTTTTGGTTTCTACCACTTGAAAAAAAAATTGTGCCGTGACAGCCATCATCTTGATTTTTTCCCTTGAACTAAAAAACATGGAAAATACATAAAAAATGTGTTCTTTTAAAAACACAAATATCTGACCCATGTACCTATATTTTGGTATTTGTTTTGAAATACCTTCACTGGGCACCCTAAAACCAGTGTGCCAAATTTAGTGAGGGGAGCCATTCAACTGCATTCTCTGTATAAGAACAGGAGATTCTTGAATTCTGAAACAACAGCCAGATTTATGCTGATGGCTTCAGATCAAGCAGAGAGATTGCAATCCTGTGCTTTATCAATCTCTTTGTCTGTCTGTCTGTCTGTCTGTCTGTCTATCTATCTGTCTATCTATCTATCTATCTATCTAATCTGACTTTCTAATTAAGATATTTGTTAAAGCGTACTGAGGTACCTACCCTGATACTGCAAATTTCTTCACTCTCCCCTCTAGGTCACCTGCTCACCCTTCTTAATGTTTATGTTTTTATATCTAATATAAGAGGAGTGGGTGCCCACATCACTATCACTTCTCTGGACCCCCCATGGTCACTGGTTTACCCACTTATGTGCAACAGCCACAGGGAGACTGTTACTAGGGCAACTGCACAATGCCAATGGCAATCATGCTTACTGGCAATTGTGTCATTCAACCACCATTGCACCCAATATAACATGACAAATGGCAGATGTTTCTATGGGATTCATCCCTTGCACCCACCCCCAACATTACTACAATCACCTCCATGGCGGAGTTGTATCAGAGAGGGGAAACAAAACTTGTGTGGTGCTCTCTCTGTAGTGTGCTCTGACAACCAGTTCACCACTGTGACAGGTGAACTGATTGCATCACCCTAATTCCACAGCCCTCATGCCATCACTCCATTGACAGAATCAGTCAATCAATAAATCAATTAAAATCTTTATTTTACCAGGTGGAGCACCATTGAGTAAAACTCATCTACAAGATGGACCTAGTGTAGATATACATCAGCAATTTGACACAGTCACAAATACATTGGCAAATAGTATACAAGTAATACACACGTGACCTATCAGATTAACGTAAAATAAAATAAAAAAGAATGGCAGACAAAATATAGATATATGCAATTTCTGTACATGGTAGATACACATACAGCAGTGGTCAGCTATGATACTAACAGGTTGTCGAAAGTAATGTAACATAGCACTTATGTTTGTATGCACAGAATATACCCAGAAAAAGCACAATTTATAGGAGGAGTAAAATGAAGTTTAAAAATGTAGACGTGGTCCACAGGGAGGAGGGCAGAGGAGAGGTGAGAACAGTTACATACAAAGAGGTGGGGAAACACCAGGCAGAATAGATAAGTCAAACAAGCTGGATAGCTAGATCAGTTACTTATGGGTAAGGATGAGAGGCAGACAGAGGTAGATTAGAGACAGTGTATAGGGATACCAAGGTCACCCACCCCCGTTAACTCAACAGTTGCCTGACACTGCGGTGTCCAATCCCCAGTATCAGAATGTGCATGTTTATGTCCTCTGAAATAAAAAAGACCATTCCTCATTGATATTTTTTAACATATACCAAAGAAGAAGGACCCTCACTGATCTGATCCCCTACACAAATACCATCCAACCCACCAGAGCCTCTCACTCAGCACCTACCACTCCACACACCATCCCCCATACACCTTCACACACCTGAACATGTCCCATGATGTAGATCCACTCTCCCGTCAAAGACATGTCCATTCACCCATGTTCCATGTTCTCTGTATGAGAACAGTGGATTTTCTTCAGTGCTGCAGTCACAGCTGCAGTCATGTTGCTGGCTATAGTCCAGTCAGTGAGCGGATGATCCTGTGTTCATGCTGTCTATCTCTCTGTCTGTCTGTCTATCTATCTATCTATCTATCTATCTCTCTATCTATCTATCTTGGTACCTAATAAAATATTTGTTATGCAGACCAGGATACCCACCACAGTACTGCTTCTTTCTCCCCTTTCCCCTCTAGGTTGCCCACAAACCCTTCCCAGTCTTATGTTTTTATATCTAATATAAGTGGACAGGGGTGCCCACCTCAGATACTACTTCTCTTGACCACCCTCTCCTCTAGGTCACCTACACAATTCCCTGACCAGTAGCCTGACAATTGGGTGCCCGATGCCCAGTGTCAGAATGTGAATGTGTATGACCCCTGAAATAAAGGAAAAACACCCTTCTTTGATTTTTTTAATCAGTATCAAAGAAACAGTCCCTTGCTGATCTGTCCCCCCCACACATCCCTGCCCACCCCACCCTGACCACCAACTCAGTACTCACCACCCCACAGCCCCTCCCCATACACACTCTTAATCATCTGAGCATGACCTATGACATAGCTCCACTATCTGACTGAGGACAAATCTTGCTGCTGGAACCAGCTACTTAGATAGAAGAAAATAAGGTATGCCCAGTTTAATGTTTTTCAATGGGGTTTGAACTTTTGTTCATAACTTTTTTATGTTTACATAGTTTAGCACACAACTCTCAAAATGGCCTTGTTGGAACTCCACCTCATGGTCATTGGCAGCGGAATTATGCAAGTGTAGCCCAAAAGGTCACTTTCCCACAATCACCTTTCAAGCAGGATTTGAAAATGATTATCATGCTTGCTCATGAGGTGGGGTCATAAGGTTACTGTATGTTGAAAATGTGGGGTCAAAATATGTAAAAATGACAGTTATGAGCAGGTGTTGACATTTTTCTATGCTGGCTCATAACTTTAGTAAATTTCAATATTTAGACCCCACATTTTCAACATAGTAATTTTTTCATACATCCTCATGAACGTTATAGCTATTGTTCTTCAAATCCTGCATACAATTGTTTTCTGCACCTGTGGTCCTTAACGATGTTTTGACTGGAATTTGAAAACTTTCACTTATTGGGTTTATAGGGAGGGGTAATAAGAAGACTAAGCTGAAAATCTGGTGTACAAATATGACAAGATGCCCAGGTTATAATAAATGTGACTGGAATAATTGTTAAAATCCTGGACAAGATGTGTTTTCACACTTGTGGTGTGAAACGATGCTTCAGACAATAAACTATAAATGCCACATGTCATGTTTATTAGGGGAACCATAAAATAACTATCTTGAAAATTTGGGGTAAAAATAAAAGTCTTCACCCAGTGGGTATGCTTTGTGATCCCGTGCTGGTGAGCTAAGTTCTGGGGCCAGTGACCCATCTACATGGGGAGAGTGTGGTGGGATTTCACTGTCATGCAGTACCCTGCCAACCAGGTAATGGAAGCTGCAGGGATGCCCCCACAGGCCCCAGGACCATATAGTGGAGACAACTATCTTCTTGGCATAGGGCCCTGTACTTCTATTCTCATGGGTGGCAGACAGTCCTGTGCATTGCTTGACAGATGGACTCTTTGCCCGCTGCATCTGCATCTGAAGTCACATGGAAGCATAGGGACAAGAGGTCCCTGACTTCTGCAGCCCATCATACATCCCCATGGACCTCCATTTGGTGCAGATCCCAAAGGGTCCTGTGTGTCTGCATTTATTCACGCAGTTCCTGAAGGGAGCTGAATGAATGAGGATGCAGTTCCACCATCTCAAAAAGAAAGTAAATTCTTTGAATAAAACTTTGTTAATGCACCAGTTAAGGTTCAAGTTAATGTTATGAAAGTAAGGAAATGTGACATTAGGGTTTCCATCCCTAACCCCCCCCCCACTCTCAGCCTGAAGCAACAAATGAAAAGAAAATAAACAACCCCAAGGAAGACCCCACCAATGATTTGTCAAGTCATGAGACACCCCAAACACTAATGTTTCTTTCTTTCTTTTTGCTGCTTGGCTGGGGTGGGGGTGGAGGGGTTAGGGAAACCCTATAACCACATTTCCCTACTTTGGTAGTGTTAACTGGAATCCTAAATGGTGAATTAAAGTATTTTGCAAAGACTATATATATATATGTATATATATATATATATATATTCATTGCAAAACACTTGGTTAATGTATCAGTTAGAGTTAAAGTGACAAAAGTGGGGAAATGAGATGTTAGGGTTGAGCCCCTAACCCCTACCACCATCCCATCCTCCACAAACCGGCAGATGCCGGGGTGTGCCATGTGGTAATAAAGCCCAAGTCTCACCCCATTCTATGTGTAAACAGGTTGAGATGCTATAGTAAAGGTGAATGGGATAAGAGTTAGGCCAGGCACCCCCTGGCACAACCCAGTGTATGTCAGTCTGTGGAGGATGGGTGGTGGGATAGGGTGGTGGTGAGGGGCTCAACCCTAACATCTCATTGCCCCACTTTTGTGACTTTAACCCTAACTGTTGCATTAATTAAGCTTTTTGCAATGAATTTCCTTACTTTTTGAAAAAAGTGTAATATAAGTAGTAAATGATATGTTTTGGTGGTGGGGGCCCTGCACTCCCACCGAGCAGTCAATTTGTGCATAATGATATGTGTCTGTGTGAGTGTGGGCCCTCCAGGCCCTGCACCCCCATTTACACATAAATATGGAGCCATACAGCAGCTCTATAGGGCAAGGAACACGTGCAACACTAATTTGTCAATATTTCAGAAACTGTAGCCATTGTAATCAAGACAGTGAATCCTCCATGTGAGATAAGTCAACTAAATCCATTTCTAGCATCGTTTCCAAGATACGGGCACTGAAAAGCGCAGTGGTTGATGCAATGTTATCCTATGGGAAAATCTCAACTTCATTATGGCATATCTATGGAACTGATTAAATTTTCAACACCTAAATAGCATAATTCACTTCTCTAGGGCATCTCCTTTATACCCTGTAAATTTCAAGACAAAAGACCAAACCGTTTATTTACAGTGCAGTGGCAAAGTTTTTAAGATCCTAGTTTGCAAGATATCAAAATCCCCCCTTTCACAAGGAATCCTTGATCATCAGATTTTGGCCATCTTGTCCCTAAGTTGTGAACAGGGATTTTGACTGCTCGCGAATGGGTATTTTGACAGCTCGCGAACGAGGAATTGAAAAACCAATCCTCTTTTGCGAACTGACAAAATTCCTATTCACAAGCTAATTCCCTTTTGTGAGGTATCAAAATCCCTGTTTTTGAGCCAATTCTTGTTCATGAGAATGGCCATCTGATTGTGAAATGACAATCAAGGATTTTGTCAGCTTGCGAAAAGGGATTGGATCATGAACAGGGATTTTGTCAGTTCAAGAATGGGGATTTTGTCATCTCATGAAAGGGGATTCAAAAACCCAATCCCTTTTAGTGAGCTGACAAAATCCCCATTTGTAAGCCAATCCTCTTTCACGAGAATGGCCATCTGGTCCCTAAGTCACGATCAAGGATTTTGCTACCTTGCAAAAGGGGATCGACTTGCGAAGGGAATTTTGTCAGCTCGTGAATGAGGATTGGAAGTGAGTCATGAGCAAAGAATTTCAAAATTTAGAATGGCAGTTCTTCGGACAAAGAAAGGAAACAAAATGTATAGGTTTGTAGAGGGCATCACCCTGAACAAAACCCATGCCTTATAGCAACAAGAAGTCACCTGTGAAGGAAGTCACAACATTTTGTTTGGGAGAAAAAAATTAAAACAAGATGGCGGCTCGCGAATGAAGAATTTTTTCTCATGAAAGAAGATTTTTTAAATCCCCTTTTGCAGGTGACAAAATACATGATCATGAGCTTAATCCCTTTTCACAAAACATACATATAAATCTTGGAGTGAACAAAGCATGCTCAGAACCCCACAATTAAAAATGAAATAACTTTGGAGCAGATTAATATATTTTCATCAAACTAATGCTAGATTGTTCTTTCACCCAACTCCCTCTACCCTTAAATTTTCAGACCAAAAGACCAAATGGTGTGGTCACAGTGCAATGGTAAAAAAAGTATCAAAACGTGGTGAAAAATGCATTTTTCAGAGCTTTGCTGAGCAAAAACCGTTTGCCCAACCAAAACAGAACTTGGCAAATCAAGAGATCTTCCATTTCAGACCAAGTATTCTAAATTTCATGCAAATCTGTTAAATGGTTGCAAAGTTATTAATATGTAAAAGTTGGGGTTTAACATTAACATGCTTACTCAACCCTAAATATACTGGTGCAGCTGCTCCAGTATAATATATACAATATGGATAAGAAAAAGCAGTGAAAATCCAGTATCCTTATTGTATTAAACACACAACATGGCTTTCGATTATTTCACAATGACCACACACCTGCACTTCCTTTCATCCATCAGAACCCTTGCACTAGCACCATGTACCATACAATCACTCAACACATGAACCATACAAACTGGCACACAGAGGCTGCCACTGATAGTCTTGCATTAAAACATCACTAAGTCATGAAATATATCCAGCTGCCCCAAATGTCTTATAAATCACCCCAAATTACTGTTTACTATCTTGTTTATTACCAAATAAAAACACTCAACTGGATGATCCTGTCATTCAAACACTCCCATATTTACTGGCTTGCTTCTCCAGTCTAATTACTTTTACTTTCTGCTTGCATTGCAGTATGACTGAGTGGGGTTTGTTGCAGAAAATGAAGCAGTCACAAGTTTAAAATGAGCATGTTTTCATAAAAAAAGTAATCCATGTGTTTTTATAACAAATTTAAATGCTGCTGATTGGTACAGTAAATGTAAAGAAGTCAGTAGCATCATGAGCATAGATAAAAGTGAAAGTGATGATTACTGTAGGAATTCTCATTCTTCAGTGCAGATATGCTTGTGAGGCCACAAAAGACGTGCGTAGATCAGAGCATGTCTGCACCCTGTAGTGGATAATCTGTTACATGTATCTATATTGTAGATAGATGGATGGATAGATAGATAGATAGATAGATAGAGAGATAGATAGAGAGATACAGACAGACAGAGAGACAGACAGATAGATAGACAGACACAGTGGTGTTATACAGGTATGGTGGCATCTGTAGTTAAGGGTTGACTAGGCACTTTAATGTTAAACCCCCATGTTTGTGCATTAATAACTCGAACATCATTCAAACATTTTGTCTCAAAGTTGGCATGTGCAGAATAGTTGCCAGGCTCTCTGGATTGTGTAAATTTGGTAATAACATTTTAGTGGGCACAGAGTTCTAGAATGCTAAAAATACATAAATTCATCAAATGTGAGACCCTTTTTTGCTCACCAATAGCCAAAGCATGACTTTTAATAGAATGTTAAAATCTACAGGTGGATTTATGTCATAAGGGTGAAAGCCCAGTTGCAATTGGTGGCAGGGCGAGCGTACATCACCAAAAATCAATTTCAGTGATGTACATCCTGGCGCTCAAGAAAACGGCACCGGGAAGTTAGATTTTAATTGTTCATGCATGGGACTGTGTCCCCCGCACCCCCCTACTAAAGGATTCTTAACTCCAGGGAGGTGCATGTCATGGGGGGTGCAAATGCTTGCAAAATAAAAAGTGCAGGATGGGCACACAAAAATGTAGGCATGCCAGGACCTGAACATGGAACCCTCTCAGTATTAGGCTGCCACCCACCCACCATGCTATGGGGCCAGCTCAGCAACCCCACACCAACCACTCCAGGCAAACCCTTCCTCCCTTCTGTCACACTTTCTCCCCCTCCCATGAGCATGTATAACTATAGCGACATCCTGTCACTATATGCGCCCATCTCCTTCATCTGGTCACCCTTCCTCAGCGGTAGCCCTGTCAACATGAGCCAGGATTGAGTCATCATTATTGCAAGTGCTCAATCACCGATGCTCATGTCATGAGCTACCTTACAGGTTTGTTGCAGTTTGACCCAAAATTGATTCTTTGTTCATTTTCACAAAAGTCTGTTACATTATGAATTATTAACAAAAATAAATTCAATTTCTGCAAATGTGCAGTGCTAAAACTGAACATTCCAAGGAAAAGTGAGTTTTTGCAAAATCTAAACCACCACGATTTACAGCTTATGTGTCACATAGGCAGTATAAAACAACAACCTTTGCCCATTCCATTCTCTACAAGGGCTAGGGAAATCAGACTGAAATTTGTGTGGAGATAGGTTAGTATGTGAGAATGACTCCTTACTGTCATGTTGCTTTTTAATCTTTTTTTACTAAACAAGGAACAAAATCTACTTGTTGTGTGAATAAGTTTCATCACTTCCATCTAAAAAAAAAAAAAAAAAGACTGCAATAACAAGTGAGGTTTGATCCTCACTTCCTACTGTTTCCCCCTCATAAATATTAACCTGATTTTCCAAGAAATTATCATGTTTTTCTATCAGAACTGGTGAAGGTTGCACAACTACCACCAGCAGTTCTGTCCAATACTTACCATTGGTTAGTGGGCAATACCATCATCAGTCTTACCCCTGCCCTGCCCTTGCTCAAATCCACCATCCTTGTCCATCCTCTAGCACCCATGACACCCTCATCCCCCCCCCCCACTGTCTCTTATGGTTTCTTTTTTTTTGTCACACATTGCAAATCCTCCAAGTTTCCTGATGTGATTCCTCCTCTCCATTACAAGAAATGTCAATGGTGAGTGCCTAGTCACACTGCTAGTCCCGTCCTCCTGCCCAACCCTTTAAAACAATATCTGACTCTAAACAACATATTAAGCATTCCTCCACCCTCATTCTCCAAAATTGCTGCAAACTCACCCCTCAAAACCTTTACTAGCAGCAGGAGTCAAATCCCAATGTTGGTATTTCCACTTTAACACAAAACTGTTTAAACACCCTTTCTCACCCTTTGTGCACCCCACAATCCACATCGTCCCACTGGCACTCACCTCTGTCTCTCAGTACGGCTGCTCTGTCCCTAAAGCACACTCTAATTACTACTGTTAAAAGACTGATCACATCTATAATCAACTCTCTCTCTCTCCCTTTTTTCTACCCCCCATATCTGTCCCTTCCACATTCCTTTGACCCTGGTTCCAGCTCTAAATTCTCCATACCGTATCACTATATATCTTTTTATATTAGGTTTTATTTGTGTTCGGTGCACCTGATATGTATATTTCTATACTCTTATGAAAAATTGTGTCCTACCCAAAACTAGCTGTATCTTCTGTTCCAAACATATACTACTGTCAATGCTACCTGCTGATACTTTGTATATACTGCATTATTGTATCTCACTTTATTTGTATTATTAAAATTGTCTTGTGTGTTGCATCCCATGTATATTGTCCCTTGTTCCTTGTTAACAAACCCAAGTCCACCTCGAAAATGAGCTTGCTCAACGGTGATCTCCTGGTTAAATAAAGACTTTGATTGATTGATTGATTGATTGATTGATTAAATTCTGAGACATCAATGTCATTAGTGTGTTGCTCCTCTGATCACTGATTGCATTGAAATAAATAGAGAACAGTTTTATTTAATGGGCCCCTTCAATTCAGTTTTATTCTTCAATTCATAACTTTTTATTTTTAATATTTTACCTTTTATTTTCTCCCGTTAATGTAATTTTTAGCTCTTCACACATAAACCCTAAGGGTGTTAACTTTCAAATCTCTCACAAATGGGTGACTACAGGGTACATAAGCCTATACCTCAAACATCCATTTTGTGGGGTGGGTTGAAGGTTGACACCCCAAGAGTTCATGATGGTGGCAGTAAAAAGACATTGACAGATAAAACTAGGTAATTATTTTTTTACAGGGTTATGACTCAATTATAAAAAAAACCCAAAAAAAACCACTGAAATCAATTGGCCCATTCATTTAAAAGACTCTTTTGATTTTAGTCATAACTTTTTGGTGTCTGACTATTTCAATGTAGTTCTTTTCAAACAACAGCTTTTTTACTTGCACCCTCATGAAACCTATCATTGACTATTTTGTAATCCACCCCCGAAATGGATGTTTGTGGCTAGAGATGAGTAAAGTTGGCTAAATTTACTCAGCAGAGTAATCCACAAGTTTAGTACAATTCAGGAAGTGAAGAGTGATATGCAAAGTGTGGAATTTCACCATGAACAGCGGAATTCCACCAGTGAAGTATGGATTTTTGCCTACAAATGGCAGAATTTTGCCAGCAAATGGTGGAATTTTGCCATTTGCCGGTGAAATTCCATATATCACCAGCACTATTCCACCATTCACGTGGAAAACGTTGCGATTTTGGGCAAAGTCAAAGTTGCTACAACGAAACTCCACAGATGTGAATTTTGGCCACTTTGCAGCAACTTCACTGGGGGAGTAAAGCTTTGCTGCAACTCTATTTGTGGCTTGCACCAGTGTGCACAGGAAACATAAATTTTTTGAAAGGATTATAAAGCTGGCTCCCATAGTATTTGTAACAGAAATTGTAAATAAGTACACAAAATAACAAATTAGTTAAACATAGCAAAACATGAAACAGTTATGATTTAATGCACAGGGCCTACAACTTAGGAGTTAGCTCCTGATTCACACAGATCCAGAAGTACTCTGCACATTCTGTTTTGCATATGCCATTGAGGGGCCTATACAGAGCAAGTTAAGACTTGGCTCCTGAACTGCAGAGGGGCCAAAGGACCCTGCATGAAGGAAGTTTGCTTTTATTTTCTCCAAAAGTAAAGTAAGACTCATGCATAGCTTGAAAGGCCCTGTGCCAAGAAGCTTAGACTTAAATCCCTGTTACATGAATTGACACAAGGCCCAAAGGGCTCTGTGCATCCTCATTTTAAGCAGAAGAAGCAGCAGAAGAAGAAGCAGCTTTTACATCATTTTTTTTCATACACACTGTATCTCAAAGCACTTTACAAGCAATGAGAGACTGATAGTGAGGTGACTAAATCTGTAGTGGCAGCTATTTTGTACATCAACACCTTGGTCTTGGACAATTGCATGAACCATTTTTATTGCAAGGGGAATGTTGACCAGGACACCAGAAAAAAATCCCCAATCTTGTGAAAAGTGTCTTGTGTTCCTTTACTTCCACCATGCCAACTACAAGGACAGCACCAGAGATGGGTAGAAATGGCCTCAGTTTAATGTCTCATCTGAAGGTTGGAACACACTGACAGTATAGCACCCCCTCATATTAAATGTGGATGCCAGAATTTATGATAGGAACTGAATATTGGATTGGGACCAAAACCCACAATCTTCTGGCCCATAGGCAGATGTGCTATCAACTGAACCATGTTGACACCATCTACTGTATGAACAGGGCCCAGTGGGCTCTGAATAAAACAAGACAGGACATGACTCAGGATTTGTACAATGCCTAAAAGGTGAAGGTTGAAGCAGTTTAGGAATTATCTCCAGTGTCACAAATTCCAAAGGGCCCTGTGCATCTTGTTTTATGCAACAGCCCATGCAAAGCAAGTTAGGACTTACCTCCTGACGTCCTAGCATAAAGGTTTTGGTGTCTGGCTACATGCAGATTCCACAGTCTGACAGACCTTGCTGATGGAACAAGATCCAAAGGACCATGCTCATCTTGGCAAGCAGGTGGTTGGTGTCTGGCTACATGCAGGACCCACAGGGTCCTTTGCATAGCAAGACAGACTGCATTGTTGTTTCCAGGCAATAGATATGCCAATATTATGTTTCTTGTTTATTTTGCACAGGATATGTTTGAATGAGGATGCAATTCCACTATCACAAAAAAAGAAAGCAAATTCACTGGAAAAAATACATTAATGCAGACATTATGTTTGAAAAATGTAAAGTGGGTAAAGAAAGAAAATGAACAAAAAATAGGAGTTAGAATCTCATAAATCTTGTTTGATTGGCAGTGTGGTGTTTTTTGTAGTTTTCAACCATAATGTCTACCCCACCTTCCCAAGACCCTAGCAGCGTGACTCAAGGAAAAGGTCTAGGGCATGTGGTGGCTCTGTGAAAAAAAGTTATGAATGATGTCCTGCTTCATGAAGAATTGGTGCAGTGTGAAGAAAGTTATAAGAAGCAGGAAATTAAGCACTTTTATAATTTCTTCATGCAGGAGATCATTCATTACTTTCTACACACACTCACTACATGCCTCAAATGTGTAAGTTCTCCTTGGTTCATGAGGCTGGGAGCTTGGGTTGGCATTAGTTATGGATCTTACCACTCACTAACAGAAGTAAATGTGCTGTCCCTCTGCAATCCTTTATGTGTTCCCTATACAGTATAGCCCAAAAATGGCATGGCAATCATATTGGTTTCATTGCCTGTTCTAGCTACATTATTGTACATCTAAATTGAACATTTTACATACTGTTGATGGAATAAGATTTGTATGTTTCACTCATGAAACAATAGAAAGCATACTCAGATTCTATGAAATATTAGTACCAAAACTGTCATAATTTTATTATTTTTACTGTATTCCTGCATTAGTGGACTGACTAATGCAAACCACAAAACAAAAAAGGCTGTATATAGATTTGATTTGTTTTAAAACTCATGTTACTGTATCACCTACAGTAAGACAAATAGACCTATGCCTGACCATGGGCTTGGTATGCATAAGAGGCATATACCCAGCCTGCAAATATCTGCACCCATGGAATGGGACATGGCATTCATGACTGCTATCAACTGCAGGGCACCTATCCTTGTCTCCACTCCCCCAGTACAATGGTGCATGGGGGCAGATCAGCTGACATATGTAGGCATTCATCTGGATGCCTGTCCTACTCCAAGGCTGCAACCCCTGTTCTACACAGAGTAGGGGATCGTGGAACACCCTGGGTCCCATAAAGTTAAATATGTCAGACAAATGCCTGAAAGGCTGCCCCAAGCCTCTCAGCCTGACTGTAGTGCTGGGGCAGCATAGTAGGGTGGGGTTTCAATCCTGCTGTGGCCAGCCAGTGCTTTTTGTAGGGGAAGGCATGCAGCAGCTATGGCAGTGTTCTTTTTCGCATATCCTATGTTCCCCATCACCAAGCACTCCACACCTTAGTGAATGGCATGGAGTGTAGGCCTGTCACCAATCACTTCCATGGTCTGTCTATGTGCATTGCTGTGTGGCCAGATTGCATATCAGGTACAAAAGTGGCACATGCCCCTTTTGTGAATGCCCTGGGGGTCTGTGGGACTTTGATGCATGGCTCTGTAACATAGGGTTGCCTATGCACTGCTGATTCCCAGCATGTAGGTAATCCACATATTCCTGCTTAGATGCCAATATATTTTGTTGATAACAAAAAAGAACTGGAGGACTTATTGATTTTTCTGGTATGAGACATACACTGTCACTAAGTAACTCGATATAAGTATGAAACCCCTTTATTCATTTTGTTGACTTTAAATATAGGACTGACCAACATGTACCTGAGAAACAATTGTAACATTAGCTTGGGTTGTATAAAGAAACATGTGGCAATATCCTTAACAAAAGCGTCAAGATTTTCTTTCATCTAAGACTTCAGAGAAGACTGCAAAGTGTTCTAGAGGACTAAATGCCAAGTTAGTTATTTCTTGCGCAGTACAGTGAATAGAGTAGTGGATACTGCATGAAAGCACTGAGTGTCTATGGCAGATCAAATTGAGGACAAGCCCTGTAATACTTCAAGAGCAAACAAAGAAATTATTTCTAAATAATCAAGAACCTTGTAACAAGTGAGAAAGGCTTTCCCGGGTAGAAACAAGAAGCAATAATTACAACTGAAAACGATGAAGAGCTGATAAACCAAAAACAGAGGAGAGGGACATACAGTAGCTGAGAAGGTTCAATGAAAATATTGGCAAATACCAAAAAAAAAAAAGCCAATGGCTTGTCAACTAGTTCTATTTGAATTCCACAACACTAAAAATATTATGAAACACAGAAAAGAAAAGGACAAAATACAGCAAGAGTTGTGGTTGGCTGTGTCACTAGCCACAGGGTCATCCATGCCAACTCCCACTATAGGGGTTGAACATCATTTTAGTCCTTGCGGATCCACTCATGGCCTTGATTTGTGGACATTCCCACTAGGGTGGTTCTGGGTAGATAGTACTGGCCTGGAGGTGAAGAGATGTTATGTGAGACCTGTGTTAGAGGAACAGACAAGTGTTCAAAATATTGAGCCAAATAAGAGGTAGTGGGGATAAAAAAAGAACATTAAAAGAAGATGAGGATGACTGGCTATGTGGTGAATAGTAATATATTGTGAATGATTACTGTGGATTCTCGGACATTTGTGGTGTAGTAAGATGGGATACAATGGGGTGGATTGTGTAGACAAAAACCCCATATTGACAAAAGTTGCAAGGTAAGATACGGTGCTATGGGCAGACAGGATGGACCATTGCTCTTTTTCTGTTGTCATTGTCTATGTTTCTATGTGTTATTCTATGAGGATGCAAGGTCTCAAGTAGTTCACACAGCTTATGTTTTCTCCCCTCCAATAATTGGGTCAGTTGGTCGAAAGGCTCAGTCCTGTCTTCCTTTAAGATTAAAAGAAATTATTGCAAAAATCCGATCAAAAAATCAAAGTGCAATTTATTTATGAGTAAGGTTGAAAGAAATGAAGATCCCCAAAATTTCTAGCAGACAATAAATTATATTATTAGTCTAGGGGGAAAAAGACAAACAACACATAAATCAAATAATTCATGGAGGGACCAAAGAAGTGAAACCAAAGGAAATTGCAAATATACTAAATGACTACTTCATTAATCTACCAGGGATAGATATTAAAACTTTATAAAATACTACAGTGCAGGAGGAAATTATACATTAAAAAAAAAATCCATCTTTTCGATATAAAAAACTAAGGTTATCTGAGGTAAAGAAAAACTTAAAACAGATAAAAGTACATAAATCTCCAGGTCTCAATGAAATTGAGGGAAAATTTCTTAAAATCGCAGCTGACTACATTGCACCAATAGTAAACTATCTGTTTAATTGGAGTCTAAATTCAGGTACTTTTCCTAACACATGGAAGCAAAGCAAAGTTGTCCCAATTTACAAAGGGGGAGCACATTATGAGCCTGGTAATTACCACCCAATAGCATTGTTTGGAAAAACATGTACATGGGCAGATAATGGCTTATTTCGACAAATATAACTTACTGACACCTTATCAAGCTGGATTTAGGAGTAATTACTCAACTGACTCAGCTCTAATAGAGTTAAATGATTTGGTGGGTATTTCGTTGGATGCAGGTCCAGAAACAGCAGTTCTTTTTCTGGAGTAATCGAAGGCCTTCGACCTGGTGGACCACTCCCTATTACTGCAGAAGATTTGGCAAATGGGTATTACCAATGGCCTCTGGGAATGGTTTAAATCTTATCTGGTGGAATGATCACAGAGGGTGTCAGTGTCCGAGACTCTGTCTGGTAGCAAGAGGATATTACGAAGAGTTCCACAGAGGTCCATATTGGGAACCCTGTTGTTTCTAATGTTCAATAATGACCTACCATAAGTGGTTAAATTTTCAAAATTAAGATTTTATGCTAATGATACAGCATTGGTCACTACTGGAGTTGACACCTTGGACTTAGAAACTAAAATCCAGAAGAACTTTACCAGTGTCAGGGAGGGGTTCACCAGGTCAAGGCTTGTTATGAACACAGAGAAAACTAAAGTATGTTACTTTGGTTCAAAAAACAAACCTAAAATGAATATAGTATCATTAGATAATAAAATTATTGAACAGGTGCCCGAATACTGCTACTTGGGAGTGACATTTGATGTACAGCTAAACTTTGTTAAACATATATCAGAGATGATTTAGGGTGTGGGTAAGAAAATAGGTGCACTGAGACAAGCCTCAAAGTACCTGGATAGAAATACTAGGAAAAAGATACTAGAACTAATGGTTTTCCCCATGGAATATGGAAGTATTATTTATACAGTTACATCCAAATTTGTGTTGGAGAAAATAGATAAAGTCCAGTTTAAACTTGCTCAATTTATATTAGGTTGCAATTTTAATACACACCATTGTATTATGTTGAAAGAAGTAGGTTGGCAAGCTATGGAATCTAGGAAAAATGTGAGATTGCTAAGTTTGATTAATAAATGTTTTATAAAGTACCCTGCACATTGTATCTCAGTTACTAGTAAGATAAAAAGAGAGGAGCAAACTTGAGTTTTGGTAAGATTCATGTATGAAAACAAGTTAAAAATTAATGTATGTAGGACTAGACAAGGAGAGAAAACATTAAATTATCAAGTTGCCAAACTTTGTAATAAACTTCCTCATTCTATGAAAACAACAACTTCACTAGCAGATATTAAAATGAATTAAAACATAGTTTTCCCATAGCTTGTAGATGTTGATTTTAGGTGTAATTGTATGTGATGTTTGTTGTCATAAATCTGTAATGCTTTTATTATGTTTTTGTTGTATTTATACCATTTATCTTATGTAACATCTGACACAGGGCTGTCTTGTAAATAAGGGTTTTCCCTTATGGCATGTACTCCTGTATAAAAATTAATATTTTATCTATCTATCTATCTATCTATCTATCTATCTATCTATCTATCTATCTATCTATCTATCTATCCTGTTTTCTATTATTAAAGGACCTTTCTGAAGTCCTTACATCTTTACAAAAAGGATTCAATAAGGGTGACACTACTCCCTGCTAGTAAATCCTTAAGGTTAACTGTGCAGCTACAGCAGAACTTCAGCAATGCTCAGAAATGGCTTTCTGCTACAGTAGCTAACTCACTCTTAATGGAAAACAAAATTGTTTCTATGGCATTTGACTATAAACAGAGACTGGCAAAAGTCCAGTCTCTCCGTCTTTTCCTGACCCTGGATGGCCCTTATCTGGAAGAAGCTTCCACCTTTAAATACCTTGGTATCTGATTTGATTATCACTTTGATTTCACATGTCACATTGATGCTATTCATAGCAAATATCTCTCCAAACATGGTGTGCTTATTGAAACATAGAATCATAGAAACATAGACTCTGATGGCAGATAAGGACCACTTGGCCCACCTAGTCTGCCCATTTCCCTACCTAACGGATAAGCTGCAGATCCTAGTTAACTAACAGCTTACTTCCTCCTACTCCCTACTAGAATTGCTTTATGTCTGTCCCATGAATTCTTGAATTCACCCACTGTTTTTGACTATACAACCTCCTCAGGAAGGCTGTTCCATGCATTGACAACCCTCGCTGAGAAGAATTACTTCCTCACATTACCTCTGAGCCATCCCCCCCCAACTTCAAATTGTGCCCCTTGTTCTTTCACACCTCTTTTTCTGAAAGATGCTACCCTCTTGGATTTTGTTGATTCCCATGAAGCATTTGAAAGTTTCTATCATGTCCCCCTCTCCCTCCTTTCCTCAAAGCAATACATCTTAAACTCCTTTAGTCTTTCTTCATATGTCTTCTGGTGCAGACTCTGCACCAATTTAGTTGTCCTCCTCTGGACAGCCTCCACCCTGTCTATGTCTTTGTAGATATGGGGTCTCCAGAACTGTATACAGTACTCCACATGTGGTCTTACCAACTGTCTGTATAGAGGGACAACAACTTCCTGTTTTCTTCTGGTGATGCCTCTCCCCTATGCATCCCAATATCCCCCTAGCCCTCCTTACTGCCTTCTCAAATTGCTGGCCCACCTTTAGGTCATCTGATATGACTACTCCCAGGTCCCTTTCCATTTTTGTTGTTGTCAGTATCTCACCCCCCATTGTGTACTCTTCCCCTGTTTTTTTGTTTCCCAGGTGCATTACTTTGCATTGAATCTAAGCTGCCATTCATTTGACCATTCCTTTAACCTTGCCAAGTCCCTTTCCATCTTTTCCACCCCACCTTGCATATCAACCCTGTTGCAGATCTTTCTGTCATCTGCAAAGAGACATACTTTTCCTTCCAGTCCCTCTGCAATGTCACTTACTGTATAAAGACATTAAAAAGGACTGGCCCCAGTACTGAACCCTGTGGTACCCCACTAGTAACCCCCCCTTTCTTCACTGTGGACTCCATTTACTACTACCCTTTGTTTCCTGTTGTCCAGCCAGTGTTTTATCCAGGCTACCACCCTGGGACCCACCTCCAGGCTGGCTAATTTGTTTATTAATCTTTTGTGCGGGACTGTGTTAAATGCCTTGCTAAAGTCTAGATAGACCATGTCCACAGTCCCTCCATGGTCTACTACTTTTGTTACTCAGTCAAAGAAATCAATTAGATTTGTCTGACATGACCGTTGTGCTGTGAATCCATGCTGCCTTGAGTCCTGTGCCCCACTGGCCTCTAGGTACTCAACAATTCTTTCCTTCAGAAGTGATTCCATCATTTCCCCTACCATTGAGGTCAAACAGACAGGTCTGTAGTTTCCTGCCTCTGTCTTGCTCACACTTTTTTGAAGGGGAATCACATCTGAAACAAGGACTGAAACAAGGACTGAATCCTTCTCCTAGTTCATCATGGGACTGTTGTCAAGACGATTATTTCAATATTAAATTATTGGGATGTGGTTTACAGTGCTGCATAGATACATGATGTTGTCAGCAGATAAGGGCCTTCGGCCCACCTAGTCTTCCCATTGATGCAATGAATTGTGCTGCCTCTAAAGGCACATTGGACTAACTGGACCACCTCATTCACTCTTTCTGTTGTTTTGCCCTTAATTGTCTACCTCGTATCAGTCACTGTTCCTTATAATCTAACCTCTTTTTCTCCCCCCACCCCCGAGATTAGACTGATGCCTTTCTAGCTGCGTTTTTATATCCAAAATCTAGCCTTGTTTCCTGCCTTCCATTAAAAGTCTAATGGAGTTCTGTTCCCCTCCCACCCAACCTCTTTCAATGCCTTTGGAAACTGTCTGCAGCCATTTCTCTCTATCATAATAAACCCTTTAGCAGGAGAGGCAGCTTTCTCCTATAGGTCACTTGTTATCTGATCTATCAACCCCCACCCTCTTCCTCCACATCTTTCACACTGAACACTCTACTGCAAGAACACTCTACCCACATACTGGTGTACCTAGTCCCAATTTCACTTTTTGTCTTTTTATCTAATTTCTACTATTTATCTTTGTGTCTCTTCCTCTTGCATCCCATCACTCTGCTTTGCCCTGTGTCCTGGTGGTTGCCATTTCTCCCCAGATAGTTGTATTTATATTTACTAGACCAGAACTAAATATTGTTATTACCGTGTTTAAGCCAACTATTTGCTGATCATTGCCACTGATTTTGTTTGTTCCCAATTATTTTGTCTGTCGTACTTACATTTATTTTTCTGTTGACTTAATGTTCTGATGCTGTTGTAAACCCTTTCCCTGAAATGCATCTAGCATTGAGCCATTTCAGTTTGACATAGGAACCAATGTGTCAGGATAAAAGGAGTATCCTCTGAATCAATGAATGTTACATTGGGGGTTCCCCAGGGACCAATATTAGGGCCCCTACTATTCAGCCTATTTATTTACTCCCTCCCCATGCAGACTATGAAGGGATCCCTGTTCCTGGGTAACAGCTGTCTGTCATTACAGTAGCCCTACAAGATAGCTTTTCCAAACTGGAATCCTGGTTTACACACAACAGACTCCTCTTAAACTACAGAAAAACAACATCTATGCACTTCTCTCTTTTACAGTCTAAAAAGAATGCAGACCCTTTGATCCTCTATAGCCACAAAGGTTACGGTATTGAACATGTCTCTACTTTCAAATATCTGGGCATCTACCTACTGTAGATGATGACATCACCTTCATTCCTCACATTGATCACATGATCAAATCTGCTAACATTAGACTGGGGCCCTCTACCACCAAAGAAAAGTCATGACACTGGAGGCTCTCAGTCTTGTCACACAGAGCTCCATTCTCACAATTATTGATTATGGCCTAGTCATATATGGAGCAGCCGCTGAAATCACACTAAATCATGTAAAATTTCTCATAAGTAAGGCCTGTTGACTAGGTTCAGACCACCGTACTCACACATGTAGCCTCTACTCCTCTACTAGATAACTTACCCTACACCTTAGGACTAAGTATCAAGCCTGTTTAATTGATAAAAAAGCCCTCTTAGGACTAACACCCAAAACTACAGCAACATTATTCCAAAATAACTTAACCTCTAAAACTACCAGATGCACGACTAAGGATGTACTAGCAGTCCCATTTAAAAGAACATCTTTTGCTCAGTGCTCCCTCTCCTGTCAAGGCCCCCAGTGGATGAATGACCTGTCCCCCACCCTTTTACAACATGAAAAAATCAGCTCATTTATAAAAGATCTTCGTACCCTTCTGGGCAGAGCCTGTTACTGTGACTATAACACTTACTCTCTGGTCACGCCTCCCATGCACTTGGTTTACTACTACTGTCTTCCCTCTCCCTCCTCCCTCCCTCTCCCGCTTTCTCTGCTTTATACCACTGGACCTTTCCTTCTCACCACCCCTCCTTTCTGATATGACCATCCTGATTCACTGCACTCAGAACACCTTTAACCCTACCGCCACTTCTCCCCTCCTTATCTGTTTGCACTCTTCTATGACAATGCCACCTCTGCCTGCTACCACACACCACTCCCCTTTTGCCAGCTCCATCTACTTCTACCCACTTCCCACTGATAATGCCACTAACAACTCCTACTTCCTCTCCAATCTGCACTTAGCAATGTAACATCAGACTACTGCAAATTACTGCTATACGACTACCTGTTTTGTTATGATTTTCTGTCTTGAAACAGTGTATCTGATGATATTGTGTAACTTGTATCAGCATTTTTTGTACTAAATCTTCAAGTCAGAGTGGTATTTATGCCATCCTGTTGAATCTACTAATTGTATGTCATCTGTAATGTAATATCCCTGTTCTTTGACTTAGAGCCTTTCTAAAAGAGCCTTTGGCTCAAAGGTTGTAATTCTGCAACTGAAATAAATAAAATATGCTCTTCCTGGATAATTTCAAATAAATAAACAAACAAATACAGTAAGTACACTGGCAGTAGATAATTGAAGTAGCTGTGTACTTAACATAGTAACATAGTAATTTAATACTAGAAGGGACTCTAGGCTCATCATTACTCCTGCACTTAATAAACACAGGTGAAATAACTATGTTGTGTAAACAAATACCATTTGAAGGTTATGTACTATATGGTAATAGATACCGGTGACATTTTGACTTCCTTGAGTTTTAGTTTATTTCCTTAATTTATAGTAGCACATTTTTAATTTTATGATGCTAAAGATCCCACACTGGTGCTAGCTGGGGATTAAAAGTTTTATGAAGCTGAGTAGCTTGAGTCTCAGGGAGGATGAGTATGGTGTGCTCAGCATTCATGTTTATCCTGCTAACCAAGAAAGGACTGGCATGAGCTTTGTAAAGAGTCACTCGCTAACCCCCCCCCCCAACTAGAGGAAGTGTGCAGCCAAGGCTACCCCATAACTGGGGGGTGAAGGGATAAAATGTGTGTGTGTGGGGGGGGAGGGATTCATAGCAAATGGCCTTACTGTGGCTTTTTACAATACATCAATGAACAGGTTAGGTTTGTGTAGATTAACATTGAGAACATGTGGCCAGGGGCAAATTCAATTCTGTTTTGATTCTAAGCACTCTTTCTTTGGTTTGACTTCTCTAATTCAGCCCCATACATCGGTTTGCAGTGTAGTAACTGGCATAAATGTACAACAGACTGCAAAAAAACCTACACAAAGGTACAAACTACACCAGTTTATTTTTATTTATTTATTTGTAAAATCAGTTTACAACCTTTGAGCCAGAGGCTCGTTTCCAAAGGTACTTCGTCACATAAAGACATACATTGTGTTTTTGGTTACATAGCGTAGGTTTGCAAAACAATAGGCATTCAACAGAGGCACCACGTCACATTGTGGTCAGACAAATACATTTGGGTTACAGGGTACATGTAAGTTGAGAACAGGTTAACACAAGTTGGTATCAATAGTGAGCAATCTAGTAGGTAAACACTGAAACAGCTGGTACTGGCCAGGTTAAACATAAGCATGGTGTACAGGAAGTGGTGGTGGGGATGGCTGGCTGGAGAGCGCCCGGGGTGTCAAAGAAGTAGAGGTGGAGGCAGCTTTCAGAGACAGGAGCAGTTACGAGTGTTGATGATGTGGTTTCGAAGGGTGGTTTTGAACTTAGAGATGGTGGTGGCATTGGAGATGGGGGCAGGGAGAGTTAAACCAGGTTAGGGCTCTATAGCAGAAGGACCTCTGGCCACGGCTGGTTCTTGATCTGGGGACCATTAGAGTGGTCTTGTTGGAGGACCGTGTTGCAATAGTGGGAGGGCTCTGGTGGATGGATGCCGTTACCCCGGGGGGAAGAGCCCGAGTAGGGTTTTTTTTGTGTGGAGACAGGTTTGGTATTGGAGCCGTTCATCCATGGTAAGCAATTTGGCCTCAACATACAGCTGACAGGTGTGAGTGAGCCTGGGGGCACCAGTAATCAATCTGCAGGCTTTGTTCAGGGTTAAGTGAATTTTTTTGAGTGCAGTGGTGTCGGCAGCACCATACACTGGTAGGCCATGATCTACAAGGGACAGAACGGATGATGTAACAGCGAGCTGGAGAGCATTTGGGGGAAGGCAGGTTCTATGGCGGAAGAGAATGCCCAGCCGTATGTTAGTGGCGGATGTTAGGGCATTGATGTGGTTGTGAAATGTGAGGGCTGAGTCAAAGGTAACCCCAAGGTATTTGTAGGAGCAGACTTGTTCCAGTGGCTGATTGGTACTTGGAAGGATATAGAGTGGGTGGTTGCTAGCTTTGTTTTGGGGGTGGGAAAAAGCATAGCTTTGGTCTTTTAAGATTGATGACGAGTCTCGCTCCTTAAACCAACCTGGCACTGTTGAAAGACTGCTGTAGGGTGTCCTGGAGGGAGATGGGATTGTGGTGGGTGGCAAAAAGGACAGCGTCATCTGCATACAGTAGAAGTTTGCCAGGGCAAGCACTGGGCAGGGTGTTCAGATAGAGTGAGAAGAGAAGGGGGCCCAGGATGGAGCCTTGGGGGACTCCAGAGTGAATGGGACAGGTATCGGAGAGTGTGCTATTGATTTTTACACACTGCGATTGGGCGTCAAGATAGCTTGTGCACCATGCTAAGGGGCCAGCTGAGAGACCAGTGTGGCAGAGTGCATTCAGCAGAAGTGGGAGACGGTGTTGAAGGCCTTTGAGAGGTCTATGAACACTGCACCAGCTAGGGAGCTGGTATCCAAGGAGGAGTGTAGGAAGTTGGAGAATTCAATTAGGGCAGTGCTGGTACTGTGACCAGCATGGAAGCCATGTTGCTCTGGGCATAGAATGTTATGCTTAGCCAGATAATCAGTGATTTGAATGGCCACCACTTTCTCCAGGGCTTTAGAGATGGGGGGGGGATGGAGATTGGCCGGTAGTTGTTGGCCGATGACCTGTCGCCCCCTTTGTGAATTGGTGTGATAATGGCTGTTTTCTACGCTGTGGGAAATTTTCCCAGGCAGAGTGACTGGTTAATTAGGCTGGTGAGTGGGGCAAGGACTTCATCTAGCACCAGCCTGAGGATACTGGGGTCCAGTGAGTCATTGCTGGGACTGTTGCCATTCAAAGCTTGACTAGGATGGATCTGGCTTCCCGGGTGGAAATCTTGCGTAGGTGGAAGCTGGGGCACTGGAGGATAGGGGGAGGTTGGTTAGGGGGAGGATCAAAGAAATTACTAGGGAGGACTGAGCTAAGGTCAGTGAAAGCGGTGTTGAACCAGTTAGCTATGGTGGCAGGCTCGGTGGTGGTAGTGCCATTTCTAGTGAGCTGGGATGGGGCAGGGGAGTGAGCTTTTCCGTTAAGTTGCTTAATATTATCCCAGAAAGTCCGGGCCAAGCCCCAGGAGGAGGTAAGGGAGGCCTGGTAATAGTAGGCCTTGGCTTTCCTGATGGCCCATGAGCACTTATTCCGGGCTGCATTGTAAGCCTGCCTATCAGACAGGCGACCCGTTTCAGTGGCAAGGTGCCAGAGGTTATCCTGATTCCTTAGTAATTGTAGAAGGGCTGGGCTAACCCAGGGTGCATTCTGTTTTTTGGACCGGATTTTGGTGAGGGGCGCAAAGAGATCACAGGCCATGTTGAAGGTGTGAGTGAAGAAGGTGAGGGCAGTGTCAATGTCAGTAGCATGATGAATGGGACCAGTTTATCTGGGTGAGGAATACTTTAAGTTTTTTCAGCCCACCAGGGCGGAGGCGCCTGCGGAGGGTGGTCTGGGCTTTGGGTTTGGGATTGGAGACTGCCCAATGAAATAGGATAGGAGAGTGGTCACTTAGGGAGTCTGGGAGGACCTGGATGTTTTGGATTTTATAGGGTCGGTTAGTTATAATAACATCCAGAAGGGTGCTGGTACCTCTCTTAGGGTTTATTCTTGTGGGCTGGGTGACGAGTTGCGTCAGGTCTTGGGCGGCAAATGAGTCTCTGATCGCAGATGAGGAGGTACTGAGCCAATTTACATTAAGGTCCCCAACTAGGATTTGCTCTGCCTTATGGTGGAGGGTTGCCAGGTAGTCCGTTAAAGATACCAGGGCCGGGTGCTGGTTCTTTGGAGGAACGTAAGCTGTGGTGAGATAGAGAGGGCTCCTAGAGGGGTCTGGGGTGAGTTTGAGGGTAAGAGCCTGGGCCCCATTTACAAAGGCAGGGGTGGGGAGTGCGTGTCCAAGTATTGTGTCCTTAGTGTAGATTGCACAGCCACCCCCTCATTTGCCTACTTGGTCCTCCCGCTATAAGGTATAGCCTGGGAGGGAAACAAATGAGTCAGGGGTGGATTTGGACAGCCATGTTTCAACCAGGGCTATGATGTCTGGTTGATGAGCCAAGGCCCAGCACTGTTGGGTGTCAAATTTCTTCAGCAGGCTGCATATGTTCATGGAGGCTACTTGAAGACCAATGGGCTGGGTGGGTGGGTGGGAGGGCAGGGCCTGGGTTGGGATGTATGTTCCCTGTTAGGGAGTAGAAGGAGGAGAAGTGCTCTGGTCAGAGGGTGCCAGATGGAGAGTTCGCCGGGAGTGATAGGATGAGGAAGGGGTTTAGTAGAACAGGGGGTGGGTAATGCAGCACAGGCAGAGAAGGCTTGTGTGATCAGAGGTGCAAGGGAGCTGGGGGGTAGGAAAGGTAATGTCTGGATGGGGGGTGAGGTGGAGAGGAGCATATGGGGTGTGTGGTGAGTTGACTATTCTTAACAGCCTGAACCTTCCCCTTGAACAGGTCCAGCAGTTCAAATTCCTTAGAGTGACTCTAGGCTCCTTCCTGTCATTTACCTCCCATGTGGACCACATTGCTAAGGCAGTAAACTCCAGGATACGGCTATTATACATGCACAGGCACTGTCTCACTCCAGATGTACTCTGCCTTGCAATCACTAGTTCAGTACTTTCTATAATTGCCTATGGTCTTGTAATATATGGCACAGCTTCAAATAACATGCTCAAAATAATTAATATAGCCCTTAAGTCTTGTAGGCTAGCTACAGGGGCACATAAACTCATTCATACCTGTGAGTTGTACAGTTGATCCAACTGGCTCAACCTTCAGGGCAGGATAAAATATCAGACCTGTCTGTTTGCAAAAATGATTTGCCTTGGCGTAACCCCACCTGTCTTCGACAAACATTTTTACCAAGTAACTAACTCCCACCACACTTGGGGAAAGTCTAACCAGACATTTCAAGTCCTTTTCTGTTGAACCTCCATGGCTCAGAGCTCATTTTACATTTGGACACATAGCTGGCTATATGACCTCCCCTTGCTAATCTGAGACCAATCAAAAATTGTCCCCTTTAAGCAAAAACTCTGCCACCATCTTACTGCTGAGGGCAGTTGTGACTGTCTTCTCTGAGCTATTGTCCACCCTATTGAGATCCTGCCCTCCCACTGTTACCTTACGTAACTCACCCACCTACCCATTGCCGGTATGCCTTTTTCCCTATACTCACAACATATCTGCACTTACTGTACATACCTCTCTTCCATTCTGTTACCCCTCTTACCTCTCTAATTCCCTTCCTGCCTCCCTCCCATTTCTCCTCAACCACAACCATCACTTCAATTTGCCCGTTTTCTTCCATATCTGCTTTCTTCTCCTACCCCTTGCCCTTCACTTCCCTTCCCTTCTGTGCCTCCCCCATCCCTCATCACTTTATTTCCTTCTTATTCACCATCACCCCTCTATTCTTGACAATGCCATTCACTGGCTGCTGTAACCACCTAAGTATGCACTTTGGTCTGTTTCTCAGCTATTATTCAGGTCTGTGCACCCCTCTTTTGTAATGACTGATGTATTAACTGTTTTTATATTTGATCTGATGTTGAACCTTTGTAATATGACAACTGTTTTGTCTTTGATCTGATGTGGAACCTTTGTAAAAGATCCTCTGGTTCAAAGGTATTGTAATCCGAGAAAGAAGTAAATAAATAAATAAAATAATTGGGTATGATAACCCTGAACATGAGTGGCAGTCATTTTCTACTCTCCGTACCTCATTCTCCCACAGTGTTTATCTACAAAATGAAACAAATGTTGGCACCTGCAACAGTGCCAGGAGCTGATAAGAGTCAAGGAAAATAAGTCTGTATGGCAGACTTGAAATTGCAATACTGAAGAAGATAAGCACCGTTTTACAGCTGGAGCCATGGATGTGCTCAGATATTTCACAATATATCTAAATAGATTTTCTCTGGTGGCCCACAGTGGTACTCCAGGCAGGTAGGAAATTTCTCCAGAGATATGTCAGGAAATATCTGGTCATGTCTTGACTGCAACTGTATATAAATAAAACTATCAGCATGATGGCTGATACCAATCCTGTGACATTTTTAAACATTGTTTTTTTCTATTAAATGCACCTAAATCCATAAATAGGTTATAGAGTATACATACATAAATATGGAATAAAGATGCTGCACTTAGACTGGAATTCTTTCTTTTTTCCCTTTTCAATGGAATATTGTATACTGTAAGCAATAGTAGATGGCAAGGTGTTCATTTTTTCAGGAATGAGCACTTGCCATGGGAAGGGTTTTTATTCCAGCATAATCAGCACCCTGGAATGTGTTATTATGCTTTTAAAATGGGTAACTAGACAATTAAGCAATACAAAGAAAGATTAAAGAATAATAACTTTTTTTTTATTATTGTAAAATGTTGCCTTTGTTTATGGGTACAACTATTGGGTGATTTGATGGTGTGTAGTTTAATGGTTCTATGTAAAAATGGCGAAAGCCTAAAAGCAATCGCCATTATCACACAGCCATAGTGCTGAAAATATTTTTAGCACTCTGACTGACACACGACACATGGGATAATGTCACTGTGGACATAAATTTCAATGCGTTCTGTGGGGGGGCAGTCCCCCCCACGCAGGGTGCTTCACCCCTGCACTCCCCACTAAGATTCTCAACTCGGGGGTGCATGTGAGGGTGAAAACTAGAAATTTAAGGTTCAGGCTGGGCGCAATAAAATTGCACCAGTGCCCAGACCCGAACCTGGTACCTCACCCACCCCAACCACAGGCCAACTCCTGGTGCCCATGACACAGCTTGGCAACCCACCACAGAGCCACCCCCTACAGATCCTCCATTTCCTCCCAGCCAACACATGCCATGCTGGCCCCCCCACATGCGTGCAGTATAGTGACATCCTGCCGCCCATTTCATCCACCCCCCCATCCGGTCACCCTACCCTCCCATCACTGTGAGGGATTTTGCAGGAAAAAACTTGTCATTATGGACGGTGCCCTTCCCCATCCACCCACCTCACAGAATACCTAGTTTAATGATAGTGTGATGTGCTGCCGGAGCTGTCTATTGTTCATTTTAGTCTGTACCCAGACCCCCTCCCTCCATCCACAGAAGTTTTTATTAGGAGGATGTCAAAAGAATATATATTTTTAGAACCCTTGCCAGGTTTGCAGTTCTAAGATGATGGTCTGTACTGTGGCCCAATTGTTTTTCCTGGTGGAGTTGAGGTGTGTGTTGCTGTCACTACAGCAGTGAAGAGTGGAGTACGTAGTAAGATAAATCTAGGTTTTATTCTTTGGTTAAATGAAATGATTTTGAAGTAGGGTTTGTCCTTTTGTGCTGTTATGTTGTACTCTTTATTTAGCATCCAAGCAAGCATGAAAAGTGAGTGATGGAGTGAACAAGATGGTGGTAGAAAGCAAGCAGACAGGGAGACAAGGGTGAGGAAGTGAGGAAAAAAATGAGTGGTCGAGATTTGGGTTTTGGTAGTTAGCAGAGTAAAGCAAAATGGTAAATAACACAAGAACATACAAGTTGCAAGATGAGAATCTGGACTAGAGATGTTACAAAGTTTTACTTTGCTGGCAATGTTCCTGTGAAGCTGTACAATTTGCATTCATAAATAACTTTGCAAACTGCCCACTTCACCACTTTGCAACTTCACACTGAGTTTTCCATGAGAAATGGCAATTTTTGAGGCAAAATCAAGTGTAGTTAAGATAAAGTTACAACTTTGTCTTAACTTCACCTGAAAATGTACCATTTTGCCTGCCAAAAACTATGCAAAGTCTGCACTTAGTGAATTTGGCAAACGTTGCTATTTATTTTACAGAGCAAAGTCTATCAGCCTCTCATATTTCTAATCAGGACACAGTATTAAAGGGGATGTACTTTTGGGAAGCTAGCTAATGTGTGAAACATTTTGTAGATTTATTTATATTTTGTAGAAAAAAAAGCTATTGGCTGCCAGTTTGTAATCTGAGAGTTCTACAGGTTAATACAAGGATTTGTTTAATGTTATGCATCCTAATTGGCAGGATGCATTTTTTTCACATGGGTTGTGCTGCCGAACCACTCAGTGGTGACACGGGAATTTCTCTACCCATTTTGTCAGCACACACACACACACACACACACACACACACACACACACACACTGGATATTTCAGTTTGTTTAGGGATACTTTATTCCATTTATGTTTCTAGGCTGATATGTTATTTCTCTTTTTTTTTTTTGCTGACACCATGCTATTGTAGCATGTAAGAGGATATTTATTTAGGCCTTTCCATCAACACAGTGCTACTTGCTCAAGATGCCAGTGACTCCAGTTTAGGAATGATCTCAGGTTTTGAAGTGGTGGCCTAGGGAGGGGAATCAAGCATCTCAGAGGGTTCTCTCCTCCTCTGGGGGGGAGTACAGTACTTAGCCACATTTCTACCACCTGGGTGACCACAGATGGTAGTGTAGCTGCAGGAATGAGGGAAGGGTGTGGAGGACATTGCTGACATCAGCATGTGGATATGCACGTAGTGCATGGGGGCATACATTGATGTCCAAGCATGCAATGTTCCCAGGAAATGGGAGTAAACAGTAGGAAAAAATGGCCTCAGCACTGTTGCAATGATGGATGCCAATATATCTGGGTCCCTGACTCCCCAGCACAGCATTGCCTGAAATAACAAGATGTTTGTGGGTATAATCCCCTGCCCTGACTCTGCCTGGGAGGTACAACCAAGGCTGCATGAAGGTAGATGGCCATGACTGGGGGAGGATGGGAGAACAAGGGGTGACTGGAGGTCCTTAGGGGAAGGAGGGCTGCTGAAGAGACAGGGGAATAAACACAAATTCAAAAAAGGAAGAGGCACAGAGGGCTGAGGCAACTCTCACCTTACCTCCCCACGCCGGTGACCAAAGTTCAAGAATGAGCTCAAGCAGCAGGAGGCTGGGGGGGGAGGCTTGGGCATCCCAGAGGATGCTCCCCTCTTCCTCCAATGAGGGACCAGCAGCCAGCTCCACAGCTATACTGCCACCTAGGTGACCAAAAGTTGGGAGTGCAGCTGGAGAAGCTAGTAGGTGTGAGGACCTCATCAGGCACCGCATGACATATGCTCATGTGGGTCCATGCTTGGTGCACCTTGATGATGGCATTTTGGGGAACCAGAGGGAGGAAAGAGCTGAAAAATACTGTGACTGGCAGGATGACACTGACCAGCTCACAGGCCCTGCACCAGGCAATCTCCCAAACTGGATCTGTCTGTGGTGGAGGTAGAAAGATCTGACAGAACATTGGAAGAACTCCAGGTACATCCTAGGAGATGCCAGGGTGACAGGGCTGGGGCTGGGTCAAGCAAATAGGGGCCAACAGAGAGCAGGGGGGCATAAACAGATTAATACACAAAAAATATAAACAATATATACTGTATTTTTGAAGGTTTATATTGAATGTGTGCCACACAACAAATCACTGTGACCTGTGTAAGTCACTTGGCACCCTAACTATCAAGTACAGAAGAGTGTTGCACTGGTAAATGCATAGCAATATCTAAAAATATCTCTATTTCTTACTGTCTATCTGTCAGGTCATGTTTAGCTAGATTTAGGTGTTTTTTTTAAAAAAAAAAAACACACAGGGACAGATTTTCAAAGCTCCGGGAATGCCTCAAGCCCCTGGTGTGCCAAACATATGACTCATGGAAATGTGGCATGCACCTGTCAGTAATTGGGATTTTCAATCCCTTGTGATGATTGCTGCACCTTAGACCACAGTTTTGTGGTCTAGTGTGCGCCACCCCCAGGATGCAATGTTATGGTGCTTGCACCAGAGCATCACTGCAAACTGCCATAAATCGTGTAAATCATCACAACTGCACCCAAGCTTTGAAATTCAGGTGCAGTTGTGGAAAAGGGGGCTGGCACACCACAAAGTTTAAAGTCCTGTGGCAAAGGACAGGACACAAGCCCTGCACCCAGGTTTGAAAATATGGCCCCCATTGTTTATGTATTTTACATTTTTTTAGATTGTGGAAAACACAAGATGGTGACCATCTCAACACACACAAAAACAATTTGTATTGTGAGATGGAAGTGGTGAGAATGTAAAAAGCTCTTGCAGCATGGGGCAAGATTTTCAAAGGGTGGTAAAGGGCTTGCATAAAGCCCTGCTAGATGGCACTTTGGATACGGTGGTGCACCAAATCCTTTTGCCACAAATGCACCCGATTTTACAATTTCAGGCACAGTTGCTGCAGTTCCCATGATTTAGGGCAGCTTACACCACATATCTGGTGCAAGCTCCATAAAAAACATCCTGGGGATTGCCCAAGTCAGACCACAACAAGTTGGTCTAGCTTTCGGCAATTGCCGCACAGGATAGAAAATCCTGATTAACGGCCAGAAGAATGTAACAAGCCCCTTGTACCATATGTTCAGTGCACCAGGGACTTGCAGCATTCTCAGAGTTTTGAAAATCTGGCTGATGAAATTTTTCATGTTGTATCAGAGAGTTACCCCCCAAAAACCTACTGAGTATACGCAGAACAGCTCACAAAAAAAAAGTTTGAATTCTTATAACTCTGGAACCGTTTAATATTTTTTCACTAAACTTCCAAAGACACTATTTTGGCACAGGCCACTTCTATCCTGAATGTTTCAGAAAAAAAACATTCTGTTCTATCTGGGCTGTAGGTGTGAGCAAAAAAGGGGTTAAATTGGACCTCTACAGGAAAATGGCATATGTGAATCTCAGAAACTGCATGAGCTGCCATCACAAAATTTGCCATATATTTAGACTGTGCTTTCCATACAATGCATGCCAAATCTGAGGCATTTTTTTTTAAACAACTCTAAAGCTATTACGGTGCAACATCCTCTCAGGTAACCCAAACTTTACTGATACTACTGTGACAGTATAATATATAGACAGAGATAGAGAAAGAGATAGAGATTGACAAGCTCATATTTTTGGCAAAAACCGTCACTAATGCACCAGTTAGGGTTCAAAAGAACACCACAAAAGTAGGGAATTGCAGTCTTGGGGTTTCCAACCCTAATTTCCCATCTTCCCAATCAAGCAGAAAAAGTACAAGATCACACAAGCAACCACAGACAGCAATCATCAGGTAAGACAAGCAACATACAACTGTTTCCAGAAGACACAAAGGCAGTAGCACTGATGTACTACCTTTGTTAATTTGTATCTGTAGCATGTGCTTTGCAAGACATAAAGACTTGCTTATTACTGCAGAGGGAAATCCACAATACTCAAATCACAACACTGTTTCTGTGTGCAAAAGCACAGCTCTCTGCAACCACACATAGAAATTCATGATTGAAAATAGAAAACAGAAAAAAAAGATGGCAGAAGACCAAGGGTCCATCTAGTCTGCCCATGTGTTCCTTTGACCTTCTCTGATCCCAGAACTTAACCCTTCTTCTGCCTAATTCATTCTACTGCTCCTGTTGCTTTTGATCATGCTTTAGATTTCTCTCACCCCAGCTTGATTGATGTCATGGACTTTGCTTCCACTACCTCAGCTGGCAGTTTATTCCATGCCTCCATGACTCTTTCTGTAGAATAGTTTTTCCTAAGCTCCTTCTTGAAGGTCCCCCCTTCAACTTTCACTCATGCTCTCTAGTGTTATAGTCAAAGACTCTGTTGAACAGATATGAGGATGGCACCTTATTTATTCCTCTCAGGTACCTGTATGTTTCAATCATATCTCCCCTCTCCCTCCTTGTCTCCAGTGAGAATATATTTAATGCTTCCAGATGCTCCTCATACTAGTGCCCTGAATCATTTTGGTTGCTCTTCTCTGAACAGCCTCCAACATGTTTATATCCTTTTTCAGATGTAGACTGCAAAACTGGACACAGTACTCAAGATGGGGCCATACGAAGGACCTATAGAGTGGCAGTATTACCTCCTTCCTCCTGATGTTGAATCCCCTACCTATGCACTCTGGAATTTTGTTGGACTTGCTATAAGCTTTGTTGCATTGGCTTGTCTGTTTAAGGGTGCTGCTATGTGATGACACCTAGGTCCCATTCTTCCTGTGTGGTGCTGAGCTGGACTCGGTTGAGGTGGTACTCAGTGTTTGGGTTCCCTTTACCCAAATGCATTAACTTACATTTGTTTTGCATTCAGCTTCAGCTGACAGACATTGGACCACCTTTCCAGCCTCTGTAGGTCTTTTTGTAGGTCCTTAGCAGCCTCCTCACTGTCAATGCTTCCCCATTGCTTCATATCATCCACTAATAGGGCAATTTTGCCCTGAATACCTATACCAAGGTCACTGATAAAAGCATTAAACAGGACTGGCCCTAACACTGAGCACTAGGGAACACCACTAGTGACTGTACCTTAATCAGATTTCAACCCATTGACCACTATCATCTGTTTTCTGTCCCTACGCCAATTACCTACCCAACTTACTCTTCATTTGGCTGCAAACAGGTCCTCCAACTTTTTCAGCAAATGGTTGTGCAGCACCAAATCAAAGCCTTACTGAAATTGAAGCAGAGGCAGTCCACTGGGTGGCCTCTGTCTAGTTCCTTAGTGACCAAGTCAAAAAATGTGATTAGGTTCATTTGGCATGACCTCCCTACCATGAACCCATGTTTCCTGTCATCCTGTAGACTGTTCTTATCTAGGTGCTCTACCAAGTCTTGTTTTATTAAGGTTTCCATCAGTTTCCTCAATACTGATGTAAGGCTGATGGGTCAGTAGTTGCCTGCTTCTTCTCAACTCCGTCCCTTCTGGAGAGGTACTACATCAGCTCTTCTCCAGTCTCCTGGCATTACCCCTGTCTGAAGTGATCTGCTGAATAAATGTCATAAGGGACATGCCAATTCACTTGCTAGCTTCTTTAGTATCCTTGGGTATATTCCATCAAGCCCTGGTGACTTGTCTTCCCTGAGTTGATCCATGGCCTCTTTAACCCTGCTGTTGGTGATCGTTGATGCCTCCATTTGTGGAACACCTCAGTCAGTAGCCTTGATGCCACTGCCTGGTACTGGGCCTTTGTATTTCTCAATGAAAACTGAACAAAAAAAGTTGTTCAGAACAGTGGCCTTCTGCCTATCCTCCTCCTCTACTACTCTGTCACAATCTTTCAGTCTAACTGTCTTCATCTTTCTATTTTCTTGTATATATTGAAAAAAGGGATTGTTCCCTGCTTTAAACCCTTCCACAAGCTGGAACTCCATTGCAGCCTTAGTTGATTTCACCATACTCTTTGCTTCTTTGTTCATCTGAATGTAGGCTTCCCATATGCTGTCTTCTTGAGATCTTTTATAGTTCCAATATGCCTCCCATTTGGTTCTGATTGTGGTCCTTACCTGGTTACTGAACCATATTTTTTGGTTTATTTTGTTCTTTTTCTTCTTTTATCTGCAGAAGCACAGTCCCCTATTGAACCAGCACTCCTCTAACCTCAGATACACATGCATATTGTAACAGATATGCACACTTGATGGACCTGAGCTTCTGTAACCAATGGTGTAAGACATACACACCAACCTCTGGCTGCAGAAGTGCAGGATCCACAATATCCATAATTCCAAAATTGCAAGAGTACTTCTGTCTGCAGAACCAGAGGTCCCACAGGTGTAAGACATACACACTGACTTCTAGCCCTGAAGGCAGACTCCTGTGAGGCCTGCAGTTATTCAGACATAAGTACAGTACTGTTGCAATGTTGGTATCATGGTTTCAACAGTATATATAGAAATTATTTAAGGGCTAGCAGTTTTTCAGTCATGCAGGTACATGTAGGAAACTATGCACTAGCAGATCATGCTGTCTAGTGAGGCACCTCATACAGCATGCATTAGTACCACTGGCTGAGTGTTGGGGGGGGAGTTAGGGCTGGAAACCGTAACACAATATTTCTCTGCTTGCTTTTGTTACATTAAGTTGAACCAAAACGGGAACATTAATGCAGTTTTTGCAAAGAATTTCCTTTCTTTTTGAGATAGTGGAATTGTACCCTCATTCACAAAGGTTCTTTCAGGAACTATGTGAACAGATACAGAGGGACGACTCAGTCTGCCTACAGAAGTGCAGCAATAGATGTCAAGAATTCATGGGGCAGTCTGGTGGGTGGCATGTGGCTAGAGATACAGACACACTGGGTAAAAAATCCATCTCTCAACCAAAGCACAGGGCTCTCTGGCACCCATGGATGTAGAGGTACAAGGCTCTATGCTAAGAGAAGAGTTCTCTGCACTATATCGTACTTTGGACCATGTGGGCATCTCTGTTTCTAGGCTGGGGGTGGAGTCAAAATGACAGCGCCATCTCATCAGCCTCGGCCCATCCAATTGGCTCACTGAGCTTGCCCCGAACTCAGCTCATTAGTATGGGATGGCAAAGCACTACCCACTGAGGTACAGACTGGTACTATGCACAATGTTTCATAATAATTATTACTTTTTAAAAAAATATTGACCCCAAATTTTCAAGCCATTTGTTTTATGATTCCCCCTTATAAATGAGGCATGCAACATTTATAGAATACTGGTTGAAGTGCCATTTCACTCCATAAGTGGTCAAACATATCTTGTCCATAATTTGAAAAATGACACCTGTCGCATTTATGAGGTGGTGTTAAAATGGTTATGTTGAAAGTTAGAGTCAAAATATTGAAAATTAGTGAAGTTATGAGTGAATTTGAAATATTTTGACATTCACTCATAATTTGGTCATGATGCAGTACCATATTTTACACCAGATTTTCAACATAGTCTTCTTGTGATCCAACCTCATGAATCTGGAAAGTGAAAATTTTTATATCCAGTCCACAATGTGATTTTGTGCAGAGACTGCAAGATCATCTTTCAGCAGATATTTGAACATTTTCAACTGCCTTATTCCTGAGGTGGGAACACAAAAAGGTCATGTTGAAGTTTGGTTGCAAAATATTGAAAATTAGTGAAGTTATGAGTGAAGGCTGAACTATTTCAAAGTTCAATCCTAACTTGGTCATTTTACCATATTTTTACACTACATTTTCAAAATGGTCTTTGTATGTATCTATCTGTCTGTCTGTCTATCTGTCTATCTGCCTGTCTATCTCTCTTTCTATCTCTCTCTCTCTGTCTGTCTATCTAACTACCTTATCTATCTATCTATCTATCTATCTATCTATCTATCTATCTATCTAGCTGTCTGTCTATCTATCACTCTGTCTGTCTGTGTGTGTGTGTCTGTCTGTCTGTCTGTCTGTCTGTCTGTCTATCTATCTATCTATCTATCTATCTATCTATCTATCTATCTATATATCAATCTCTGTCTCTCTCTCTCTCTGTCCCTATCTATCTATCTATCTATCTATCTATGTACCTACCTACTTAGGCATTTATGTTATCACAACCATTTTTTTGTTTTGTTTCCTAAATAGAAAAGTACAAGAAATTAAGTAAAAACAATTAGAAAATAATAGCTAACTTTGTGGCAATGTTAAAAGCAGTGTTTCTTGCATCACATGGCTCCCAGTTTCTGGTGCAAGGATGCATTTATATTATTGATGTAGCTCATTGTTAATGTCATTCTTCAGCCTGACTATCAGGTAACAGAAATTAGAAATCTGTTCTATTACATCTCCCTACATTATCAAAACATTCAGATTACCCACAGAAGTGCAGCAACAGATGTCAAGAATTCATGGGGCTGTATGGTGGGCTGTCTTCAAACACTTACACTTAATTTAGATACCTGGGAATGGTACTAGATGCTCAGTTGACATATAAACAACATATAGAGTTTATCTCTAATAATCTGATATGGTTATTAGTTTTTTTTTATAAAAATAAATCCCTTTTTAGCTTTTCATTAAGGGAATTGCTTGTTAATTCATTGTTTCAGTTGTAGATTATGAGGATTGCATTTATAACAATATTACTAGATCAATACTGGGTACTCTTGATATATTGCATCACTCAGCATTGAGATTCATAACTGGTCATTCATGGTCACAGAATAATTGTGTTTTGTATTCTGTTGTTGATCAGGAATCTTTACATGACAGAAGGTTACAACATTGGTATGCATTTTTCATATAATTTTGTCACTGGTAAGCTTCCTAAATTTCTTCTGAACCAGCTAGAATTTAAACAAGAAAGTAGGTATCGTTTAAGATCTAGAACACTTCTGAGTTTTAGGATCCCTAGGAAACAGTTGGAAATAGGGGATTATATCCTGTCAGTTTCAATCACCCAGACATGGGAGGTATTGAAGACTAAATTTAAATTGGAGGTAATAGTATCTATCTCATGCTTCAAAACCTTAATTAAGAAGCATTTTAACAAACCATGTGAGTGTTATGGTTAGCCCCCAGTTTTTAGGACAGATGCAATATGATGTTAGAATATATGTGTGACATGTGTATTTAATGTATTGTATGTATCAAACTATTTGCTTACCAATAAAAACTTGATGATGATGATAGCTACTGAAGGCAAAGTGGGACGATTGGTGCAGCAGCAATGGAGATTCCTACCCCCAGGCCTGGATCGTCAAAGGGCCAACAGTGGGAGAAGAATCAGGTATCCTAAAGGATGTTCTCCTTCTCCAGGAGAATGAGTTGTACAGTATGTATCATTACATTATCCCCACTTGTATGACCACAAGTGGCTTCACATTCTCATGAGCCCACAGCATGCACTGAGATGGGAGAGCACATGCATTGTTTTGTTGTGCATGCTGGTATTCTATGAGACAATTGTGTACTCTCAGAAAGTAGGATAGAAAGAGAACAAAATGATACACAACTTGCATCCATGTTCAAACCTGGCTTCTACCTCTGGTCCCCCTGGGATAGCTTGGGCAAATCTCCATGAGTGGCTGGATTAAAGTAAATATGTGAGATGTAGGGTAGGGCTTCATAGCCTGCTACCCTGGTGTGTCAATAGTCACTCTGTGTTGAAATTAGAAATTGTAATGCATTCCTTTATGGGAGGGAAGGGATCATAATTCTGGCCAGCCTAGCAATCTCTTTCCACTTCCTGGCCTGCCTGCCACCCTCCCCCCATGCTCCCACATTATGTAATGTGTTACCAGGGAAAATGCAGGGACACACCTCATACAAGTCTATGGGGCTTGTTTTCAGAACTTTTTTAAAGAACCTTAAGCTACCTTTTAGTAAAAATGAAAGCCTCTGCTTAACTATTAGGGTTCCTATTAGTTAAGCAATGGCTTTCTTTTTTACCAAAAGGTAGCTTAAAGTTCTTTAGATGCATTCTGAAAATGAGCCTCCTAGACAAGTATGATGTGCATCCCCACGTCCTCCCTGGTGACACGTCACAAAACGTGAGAGCGTGGGGTGGGGCAGGCAGACTGGGAAGTAGAAAGGGATTGGCTGGCTGGCATTTTGGCCAGAATTACAATCCCTTTCCTGCCATACAGGAATGCATTAAGATTTCTAATTTCAACACATAGGGGCTATCGCCACCCCAGGGTAGCTGGCCTTGAAGCACAAAACTTTATTACAATATGTCACACCCTCACTTTAAGTAGAAGAAGCTACTGTTCTCAGGATCTGTGGGCAGCATTTCTTAAGGTGCAGTTGGGGACAAACAGCAGTGTGTTGCATGTGCCCCAGGGTCCTGGAGGAGATTCAGCAAGCTGGAGCTCCAAGGACAGGTAGGTGGCCCTGTTGGGGACAAACAGCAGTGTGTTGCATGTGCCCCAGGGTCCTGGAGGAGATTCAGCAAGCTGGAGCTCCAAGGACAGGTAGGTGGCCCTGTTGGTAGGCACCACTGTTGGTAGCTGAAGGAGGTTCAATAGGGTGAGGCCACGTGTAATAAACTGAAGTGAAAAAGAAGCATCTAATTTATGACATGTATGAGTAATTATTTTTATTAGTTTTCTTTATTATTACAACATTAACCTACTGTATAATGGCATACTAAGCTGAGAGCAGCTCCTTTTCATAGATGTCTGGGGTGATGGGTATAGGGGAATGCATAAAACAATATGCTGTATAACAACCAGCATCAAACATAATTACACAGTGCTATAACATACAAAGCAACCGTACTGTATATACTGTACACAAGAAAGCCTCTGAAGGGCTAGTAAGTAAAAAAACGTACTACAATAAAGTGAATGATGTAATGACCAGACTAAGTTGTGAATACTGTAAATCCCACAGTAATTCCCACAAATTTGATCATTTGACTTGCAGAATGTCCCTCAGGCTCCCTTTTTAAAATAAAGTATCAGTAATTGAAGGGTTGCCTTGTATAACAGCTGCAATATCTACACTGATATCCAGTGGCATGACGCAGTATATCCAGATAAATGAAGATATATCACAAGAAATCCTCATTCTTTTAAATTGGGTTTCTGTGATAGTTCCCAACATATACAGATATATAGTGCTTCTTGTCACTGGCTACTACAGTACAGTCCGAGCATGCTTAAGCACACTACATTTCTGAGACTTTGAATTCAGGTTCAAGAAACAATGCCTGTAATATGAACATCTAGCCTTTAAAAATGTGTGTGTGTGTGTGTGCATACGCTAGCTCCAGCATTTAAATACAAGGTCTTTAGCAATCTTTTTCTTTAGTACACAAACTAAAAATGATTATTTTCTAACAGATACCATTTGATTGAGACATAGACTGTTGAAAGAAGATTTAGTCCTCAGAGAAACCTGTCACAACTCCCCCATGCCATATCTATACTAGCACACAAGCAATTCCACTCTAATCATTACCAGGCTAAGGCCAAACCATCAGTGGGCATGCAACATGATGAAAATTCATCTTAGCGTGTCACTGCTCTGCACCCAGGGCTAACAAAAATTTATCACTGAAGAGAGATAATCCCACCAACATACAGATGAGCTTACTTTATATCCCAAACACTTTCAGAATGAAAGACTCATGGTTTGCTAGTGGCACAAACTGTTCAATTCTTGTTGGTCTTAGTAGATATAGAAAAGAGTAATAGGACTGTACTACGAGGAATAGACTATGCTGGTGATATTAAAGACTGTGTAGCAGCGATTCATTCATTCTGATCGACTCTACATTGGAGACCACTGCTTAGTTACATGAGTTTAGATTAAAAATATTAAAAATAAATAAACACATTATCTTAAAAGGGACTATGCAACCTGGGACTGTGCAACCTCTCTTAGACCTATTGTGGCTTGTTATACCAACAACAGTTATCTGAGTCCTCATTTACAAAAGAAAAAAATGTAATTTTATTTCTAAAACAACAAACACGATGCATTTATATTCCTCAGGGACAACTTGTTCTCTTTTAACTCTCCTCTGTTCTTCACTCCTCCTCCTCTATTTTTACCCTCCTCTGGTCTGGTCATAAGAAGTAATACTCTGCTGCCACCTCAGTCCTCCAGCTCACCAATTCCATTTTTAATGCAATGGACCAGAGCTTGCTAACCTCAGCCATCTCTGTTTATCTGGCAAGACCCTTTTACATTGCTGCCTATCCCCTTTTCCTGGACAAGCATAAAAAGAAAGGACTATCAGATCACTTTGTATTGTATGCTTGTTCTGTTCCTACCTAGACAGAAGGTCCCAAGCTGTCTATGTAGGTGAAGTACTCCCTTGATTCCCCATTTGCAAAGGACTTCTGCAAGGCTCCATTTTTGGCCCTATCCTGTTTTCCATTTTTTTGGAATGACCTCCCTCCTTTAGGCCTGTATCAGCTCCAACTTTCATATGTATGCAGATGATGTTGTGATTGTTGCTTCTGGCCCATCTGATCCAGACCTGGCTGCTAAGCTCCAGATGCATTTTATTGACATCTAAATTTCATTTTACATGAATCAATTGATCCTCAATGTGAAAAAGACTGTTTCTTTGTCCTTGGCACCAGGCAGCAACTCGCCAGCTTGTCTCCATTACATTCCTATAAACCCTGGATGATGCTTCGGTTGAAGAGGTATCTTCTTTCAAATATCTTGGTGTTTGGTTGGACCATCAGTTTGACTTCTGAAACCATGTGTGTTCTAGTTACCAGAAGCTCTATCCTAAACTAGGTGTTCTATATAAAACGCAAGTATCTGGCTTCATACCCATAAAGAGAGCTTCCTTAAAATGATCTTCCTTAACTTTAACTACGGTAATGTTGTGTATAGTGTTGTGCCCACTTCCTTGCTGGCCAGTCTGGACTCCCTTTTTCACTGCTTCTACCAATTCCAAGTTGATTGCCCTTCCTATACTCACCACTGCTCCCTTTACTCTTCTCTTACATTCTCATCTCTTGTAGCCAGACTTCTCTCCCACTGTGCCTCTTTTATCTACAGATTCTAGCTTGGTTCTCTCCCCACCTTGAAACATAGAAAATATTGGCAAAAAAAGACCATTGGTCCATCCAGTCCACCCAGTTTTACCCTACTATACTCTGACTTAATATCTAGATGGGGTTTTCACCCTATTCTCTCATACCCTCATTCCCCACCTTACCTTGCTTTACCTTACATTACCTCCTTCCCACTTACCATCATCTACTCACTCCCTTAGAAACTCTGACATTAGTTCACGTTCCCTTCTTCGGACTAAGTCTGCTGCAGCTCAAGCTGCATTCATATTTTGATTCTGTAAACTTTTTAACCTCCCCCTTGCTATCTGCTCTGCTTCTTCTCCTTCATCTCTAAAACCCCTCCTCTATGACTTCCAATATCTTTTTTTTTTGTAACTGCTCGCTTCTAGTTGACACCCCCTTCACTGTGCCTTTATTATTTTTCTTTCTCCTCTATATTGTTTCATACTTTGTATCTTGTACATCACTATCTTTTTATGTTTTCACTGCATCTAATTGTATTTTGAATTGTTTCTATTTTCATTACTCTTACTATCTACTGCCATTAAATGCTTGTGCTGTGCCACTTGGCTGGAGCTCCCATCATCATCTCTACTCACAAATGAACCATTGGGACCACACCCCTGTGCCGCCTGGCTGGAGCTCCTATCATTATCTGCACTCACAAATGAAGGTAAGCTGAACCATGATCTTCCTGTCAGTGCTAGACCCTACAGCCCTCTTTTCCTGCAGCCCATTCTGAACTTGGTGACTTTTGAACCTCCTCATCCTGTTTTCTATCTGTTTTACCTAGTTTAATTATTTTGAAGCATATCTGATTGACAGCTTGCTTATCATCTGTTTAGAGATTTTGTCTACTTCTCCATTTGCAAACTATACTGCATTGCCATTAGAGGGCAACAACTCAATTAACTTGCTGCTGGCAACTGTCACTGTACACCTCTTCTCACAGTTAGATTACCTCTGTCACTGCCACTTATCTTCTCCTTACTATTGATTAGTATACCCTGTTCTATTCTTGCTCCACTGATCCATACAATATGCCCACCCTTCCTTCACCACTTCCCCGCATTCTAATTCATCTATCAATTTTATCTACCTCAGCTTTGCACTCTCCTCAGTCCAGTAAACCTTTCTCACCTTTCTCCTATGTTCTTCTATCCCCTAACTTTATCCTTGCCATAACTCCTACACCGCCTCAATTACTCTGTTCTCACTTCCCTCACCTCCCCTTTGCTACTCTATTCTCAGCCCCTAGCCACCTAGCTTTTCTTCACCATCTTATTTTCACCTCTCCTTGCCCCCACCCCAACCAAATACTTCCAAAATCCTCAGCCCGTCACAAATGCTATAAACTCCACTCACTCATAACAGCACTCCTTTTACTCGCATCAGGAAATGTTCATCCCAGTCCTGGTCCCACTACACGCATCCCTGCCAGTTGCAATCCTTCCACTAATCTACCAATGTCCCCTACCCCCTCTGCCCTCCCCAAGGGTCTGAAAATCCTCCACTTTAACATCTGCAGTCTTGTGTCAGAAATTGACCTTTTATATCCTATGGTAATCTCTCTCACACCTGATACACTAATTTTAACAGAAACTTGGTTAAATGCTAAAATACCTGATCTCACCATTAATATCCCAGGTTATTCCATAATAAGGCAGGATAGGACTGGCAGGGGTGGTGGAGTAGCCATGTATATCCTGTCCTCACTTCAGTTCTCAACCATTCTATCATCCTCAATACCCTCCGCCTGTGAAGCACTTGTAGTAAACATTACCTTGCCTTTTTCCTCCCCTATCTTCATAGGTGGCATCTACTGTCAACCTGGTTCCAAGTCATCCGATACTTTGGATCTCATAACCTTCATAACCTCCCTGTCACATAATGGCAAGCTATACATCCTGGGTGATGTAAACCAAAACTGGCTGTCACCAACAATGGCCAAGACATGAAATTACATCATGGCACTCAGTCTCTCCCAACTCATCCTGGAACATACTGCCTAAATCATAAAACTCTTAACCACTTCCTGATAGACTGGGCTCTCACCTCTCACCCCCACCTAGTCATTAAATCAGGCATCCTCTCAGATGCCCTCAGTGATCATCACCCTATCTTCATAGTCAGGAAAGTCCATAGACCTACAGTAAACCACCTCACAAAATTCTACATCTCTGCTCCTTTAGCTCCTTAGACCATAATCCCCTTCTTAATGAACTGGCCAGCTCTGATTGGTCCCCTATTGCCTTTGCCCCTTCCATTGACCAAGCCCTCACTTATTTTAAATATACATTTCTAACTACATGGAACTCCTACACTCCATTCAAATGCACTAGATTTCATGGCAACCATCATCCCTGGGTCTCCCCTGAGTTAATGACCTGCCTCAGGGAATGGGACAAAGCTTGGAGGAAACATAAGGCCTCCCAGCTTCCCCTAGACCATGCCATGTTAAGAAATGCCTGCACAAAAGCTACCAGACTTGCCAAGTCTGAATATTTTAAGTCATATTTTATCAAAAACATCAATTCCCCTTCCAAATTCTGGAAAGTAGTCCACATCCTATTCTCCCCTACCTTCACATCTACCTCCCCCTGTGCTTAAAATAAACAACTCATTGGTCTCAGAACCATGTGCAGTGGCTCAAGAGCTTAACTCCTATTATACCTCCTGCACCACAGCACTTCTAAAGTCACTCCCCTCTAACCCCCCCTTCTCATCCTCCCACACCCAGTACTCAACCCATCCACGGCCATCCTTCTTTCTCTTTTTCTGCAGTCTCCCCAGAAGAAACACTAATGGCCCTTCTCTCTCTTAATCCTTCCAAGGGCTCATCATTGGATGATCTTGACCCTAAACTCCTCTACCTTTCAGCTTCTGCTATAGCTTACCCTCACTCATTGATCTTGAATCTTTTCTTCTCATCCTCATTGGTCCACTCATCCTGGAAACATGCTGTGGTCCTCCCTCTCCCAAAGGGGTGGTGATCCCTCCTCCCCGGCAAATTTTCGACCAATCTCCCTACTCCCTGCCCATGCTAAACTCCAAGAGCACCTGGTCCTCTTTCAGCTAACCTCCTTCCTTGATGACTTTTCATTTTTTACCCCATTCCAATATGGTTTTTGGAAGAACCACTCCACTACCACCTCCCTACTCAGGCTCACTGACTCCATCATCACTGGGATGGATAATAGCCTCATTAACTCTGCCATCTTTGTCGACCTCACCAAGGCATTCTACACAGTCTCCCATGTCCTACTTCTTGACTCCATTATGGCTGCTGGGCTGTCTACTTCTGCCCAAAACTGGTTTAGAGCTTACCTCTAAGGCAGAACAAAATCAGTCAAGATCCAGGATACAATCGCTCTCACCTTCTCTGTTTCTACTGGAGTTCCACAGGGTTGGTGCTTGGGCCCATTCTCTTCTCCATCTTCCTAAATGACTTGTCCTCAGTATGATCCCCCTTCACCTCTATCCATATGTATGCCAATGACACTGTCCTCTTCTCATCTGTCAAATGCCCTGCTGATCTTTCAGCCACCCTTCAGCTTGACTTCCGCCAGGTTCAGTTATGGATTGCCTCACATCAACTATTCCTAAATGTCAAAAAGACTGTCTCCATGACCTTTGGCACTAGGCAGAGACTCTCTTGGCTCCACCCTTTACTGCCTTTCCATACCCTTGATGGGAGAATATTAGAGGACACCTCCTCATTTAGATACCTTGGGGTTTGGTTGGACCAACATCTCAACTTCTCTGGCCACATTGATGCCATCCTGAAAAAAATTGCGCCCCAAGCTTGGTGCCTTATTCAGGAACCATAGTTGCATCCCTCTTACAGCACAATGTGAACTAGTCCAGAAGATGATCCTTCTCATTTTTGACTACTGTGATGTAGTCTATGGTGCCACTCCCAAATCCTCCCTAGCCAGATTGGACACTCTAACTCCTTCTGTTGATTTCCCCTTGATGCTCTATCATGCACTCATCACTGTGACCTCTACCACACCATTTCCCTTCCCCCGCTTGCCAACAGGTGACTCACTCATTGTGCCAAATCACTTCTAAATTTTGGTTAGGAGAACTTCCCTCCTACCTCTCATGTTTGCTCTCTTCCCCACCTCAGCTCTCCCATTCCCTCAGATCCTTTGTCACTCGCACTTTGTTGGTCCCCCATCATACCACTCTCATTGGACAGTCAGGCTTTACCCATTATTTCCTGCAAGTCTGGAACCCTCCCCCCCAATATGGCACTCCTCCTCCTCCCACTCCCTCGCCTCTGGCTTACATAACTTTCTCTCATTTAACTGCTCCTGCTTTAACCCTCCTTAACTGTCCTCCTATGCCTCTACTCCTCTCCATGACTCACATCACCTATTAAACCTTCCACCGCCCCAGCCTGCATCTCAGCACGCTCCCCTCCCCCTTTATCACTATGTACTATGTTCCTCAGATATGCCACTTGTAATTAAATGCATATTTCACAAGTATGATATAGTTTATTGTATGTTATGTTACAAATGTGACTGAATGATTATTTATATTTTTTTAACTGTCTTGTTACAAAAGTAATTGAATGTTTAATTTCTTGTATGTTTTAAATGTTAAACTGTATGTCTAATTCTTTATTCAATAGAACCTCCCTCCCCCAGGTCACACCGGGAGATGAGCAACTTGTTGTTCAGTGTGCCTTCCTGGTGAAACATTTAAATAAATAAATAAATGAAAAAGTACTGTTGTTTGCAAGTGTATGAAATATTACATAGAAACATAGACAAAGACAGCAGAAATGACCAAAGATCCATCCAGTCAGCCAGAGTTCCCTATTTTGCCCTGAGACTTACTGATCATCCAGGGTGATGGCCCTCCCAACCTCATTCCCCATTCTCCTCCCCATATCTGATGCCCAAAGCTACCACAATACTCTTCATTTTGTCCCAGTTATGCTCAAATCCTCTAACAGTTTTTGTACCAACCACCTCAGCCAGTAGCTTCTTCCATGGCTCCACCACTCTTTCTGTGCAATATTACTTCCTCACATCCCTCCTGAACCTCAGTTCTGTTAGTTTTCATTTGTGAACATGTGATCATGAGCCAGTATTCAAATTAAATAATTCCCTGTAGTTCACCCTGTTAATTTCCTTTAGGAATTTGAAGGTCTCTATCATGTCATCCCTCTCTCTTTTTGTTTCCAGTGAGTATATTAAGTGCCTTGAAGCACTCTTTGTAGGACCTGCCCTTCTGACCCAGGATAATTTTTGTTTCCAGGTGCTGCACCATCTACAGCCTATCTCTGTCTTTCTTGAGGTGAAGACTCCAGAACTGGGCACAGTACTCCAGATGTGGCCTCACTAAGGATCTATACTGGGGTATTGCTTCTTTTTTCTGCTATCAATACAATTCCCAATATAACCAAGCATCCTACTGTACTTGTTTTGTTATATGACTTGTTGCACCAACATCATTGGTTTATGGAGTCACATATGAGAACTCCAAGGTCATGCTTTTCATTCATGGTACTGAGTCTCACTCCTCTCATGCAGTACTCCATCCTAGGGTTCCTATTCGGCAGGTGCATCACCTTGCACTTTCTGGCATTGAATTTAAACTGCCAAACCCTTGATCACCCCTCCAGCTTTTGCAAATCCCTCTGCATTTCCTTTATTACCTCATCACTATCCAACCTTCCACAGGGCTTAATGTTATCTGCAAAGAGGCACAACCTGCCCAGTATCTCCTCACCAATGTCACTGATGAACATGTTGAAGAGAACTGGCTGAAGGACAGATCCCAGTGGAACCCCACTCATGACCTCCCTTTCTTCTGATCTAACCCTTTTGACCACGACTTTATGCTGCCTCCCATTTAGCCAGATTCTTTCCCAGTTTACTATTTCCTTAACCACACCTAGATCCTCCATTTTCTTCAGCAAGCATCTGCGAGGCAACAAGTCAAGAGTGTTACTGAAATCAAAGTACACCAATTACATAGTGCAGCTCCTATCCAATTTTCTTGTCACCCAGTGAAAGAAAAATACCAGGTTATTCTAACAAGACCTTCCTGATACAAATCCATGCTGTTTACTATCTTGGAGACCATTATTCTCCAAATAGTACACAAGGTCCTCCTTGATCAATGCCTCCATCAGCTTCCCTACGATAGATCAAAGACTGATAGGCTTGTAGTTCCCCACATGTTCCTTGTCCCCACCCTTATAAAAATGTAGAAACATAGACTTTGAAGGCAGATAAGGACTGCTTGGTCCACCTACTCTGCCCATTTCCCTACCTATTGGATAAGCTGCAGATCCTAGTTAACCAACAGCCTACTTCCTCCTACCCCCTCTAGAATTGTCACATGTCTGTCTTATGCATTCTAAATTCCCCCACTGTTTTTAACCACACAACCCCCTCAGGAAGGCCATTCCATTCGTTCACCAACCTCTCCTTGAAATAATACTTCCTCATGCTGCCCCTGAGCCATCCTCCATCTATCTTCAAATTGTGGCTGCTTGTTCTTGCACATCTCTTTTTCTGAAAGATGCTACCCTCTTGGACTTTGTTGATTCCCTTGAGGTACTTGAAAGTTTATATCATGTCCCCTCTCTCCCTCCTTTCCTCAAGGGTATACATATTAAGCTCCTTTAGTCTCTCTTTGAATGGCTTCTGGTGCAGACCCTGCACTATTTTTGTTGCCTTTCTCCAGACAGCCTCCATCCTATCCATGTCCTTGCAGAGATGGGTTCTCCAGAACTGCAGGCAGTACTCCAGATGGGATCTCACCAACTGTCTGTATAGAGGGATAACAACTTACCATTTTCTACTGGTGATGCCTCTCCCTATATATCCCATTATACCCTCAGCCCTCCTTACTGCCTTCTCACATTGTTTGCCTACCTTTAAGTCATCTGATATGACTACCCCAGGTCCATTTCCATTTCTGTTGCTGTTAGTACCCCCCCCATTGTGTGCTGTTCCCCTGAGTTTTTCTTTCCTAGGTGCATTATGTTGCACTTCTTTGCACTGAATCTAAGCTGCCATACTTTAAACCATTCTTCCAACCTTGCCAAGTCCCTTCTCATCCTTTCCACCCCCCACGTGTATCAACCTTGTTGTAGATCTTTGTGTCATCTGTAAAGACGCATACATTTTCTTCTAGTCCCTCTGCAATGCCACATATAAAGACATTAAAGAGGACCAGTCCCAGTACTGAACCCTGCAGTACCCAGCTAGTAACCCCCTTTTCTTCGGAATGGACTGTGTTAACTATTACCCTCTGTGTCCTGTTGTCCAGCCAGTGTTTTACCCAGGTTAACACCTTTTGACCCACTCCCAGGCTGGCTAACTTGTTTTGTGTGGGACTGTGTCAAATACCTTGCTAAAGTCTAGGTAGGCCATGTCCACAGCCCCTCCCTGGTCTACTACTTTGGACACCCAGTCAAAGAAGTCTATTAGATTTATCTGACATAACCTTTCTTCTGTGAATCCATGCTGCCTTGGGTCCTGTGCTCTGCTGGCCTCTAGGTACTCAATAATTCTTTCTTTCAGAAGCTATTCCATCATTTTTCTTACCACTGAGGCCAAACTAACAGGTCTGTAGTTTCCTGCCTCTGTCTTGCTCCCACTTTTGTGAAGGGGAATCACATTTGCCCTTTTCCAATCTTCAGGTACCATACCATCATCCCATGATTTGTTAAAAATGGTAGTCAGTGGTGTCACTAGTTTTCCACTTAGTTCTTTTAGAATTCTGGACTGAATCCCATCAGATCTCATTGCTTTGTCCACCTTCAGTTCTAGGAGTTCTTTAAGGACCCTTTCTTATGTGAAAGGACTGGTATTGACCCCTATTCAGAGTGCTTTTATTGTGTGGTTTAGATACCTCCCCTCCTCTTGTGAATACTTTTGTGAATGTGGAGCAGAACTATGTGTGCCACACTCCAATCCTTTAGGACTACCTCTACACTTAAAGAGATGATAAATAGACCTATCATGGGATCAGTCAGTACCACTGCCAATCCCCTGAGTATTCTCGGATGCAACCCGTCTGGTCCTGGGGCCTTATCACTACCCATCTGGTTCTGGGGCCTTATCACTCTTAAGGGCTGTCAGCCATTTCAGGGCCCTTTTACTAGTGAATACTGACTACTTCATCTGTGAAAGCCCCTTGGAGGCTGCTTTGATGCTACTCTGTGGCAATGGCCCACTGTCCTCCCTAGTGAAAACTGAGCAGAAGTAATCATTTAAGATGGTGGCCTTTAGTCCATCCTGTTCAATCACTCTATCTCCCTCAGTTAACCTTACAATTCACCCTTCTTTGCTTCCTTTTTTCAGTTACATGCCTGAAGAACTGTTCTTCTCTAGCCTTAATCCCCCACCACACACAATATGAAGCTCTGTGTCTGCTTCTGCATCCTTAACGACCCTTTTGCCTCCTTATTTTTTAGTAAATACAGTACTCCCTCCGTTATCCACCCCCATCTCCCACCATCACTTAACCCCATTGTGAGCTCTTGTCCCATTTTTCATCAATGCTATCTCCTTCTTTAACTGCCATCCTCTATTATCCATTAGCACCTTTCATCTGACATAATTATTTAGGATGTGCAGAGGCTAGCAGACAAAAGAGGGAGTACTGTATTCCCTCCATTCTTCTTCCCCTGGTTTTCTTTAAATTCGCAGAAGCCTTTTTTCTTGGCCCTTACTGCTTCCTTGATTCTTCCTTCTTACTGAGAACCATAGTGGCATCTTGAACCTATTGTTCTTGGTTATTGTTCTCATTCAAAGCTTAGATGCCCTGAGTATGGCCCCCTTAATTGCCTTCCATCTCTCATCCACCCCTTCTATGTTGTCCACCTCTGCTGAGTTATCCCTGACCAGCTCCTTCAGCCTATTGAAGTCCACCCTTATGAAATCAACGACTTCGGCTCTTGACCATGGTTTACCAGACCTGAGGGCTCATATATTACTACTCCCTGCTCCCCTTTCCACCAGGATGCATCTGCAAATAAGCTGGTATTGGCTCACTATATCAATCCAGGTAAAGCATGTTAAATAAATAAATAAGCAAGCAAGCAAACAGCAGTATGTTAAGTCTGTGAGGTAGTTCATAAAAATAATCTGACTATACATACTGTATATACAGTATATACATACAGTGTGGTTGTATGTATGTATGTATATTATAAAATTGATAGGGAAACATATATATACTGTATGTATGTATTTTTTAAAATGGGTAGGGAATTTCTTGCATCCTGATAAGTCCAGAAGATTCTGAAGCAGTGTGTTCCAGGAATAACCACACTGGCTCACACTTTCTCAGGCAACCAGGATGCAGCATGACATGGTATTCATGCCTCCCTTGATTTTTCTTTTCTTTTAAAGAATCTACATCAAACATCTTTCTGTTGTGAAAGAGGTTTTTGTTTTTAACCAGCCTACTTGCTACACATGCAGCTCCTCCCCTAGTCCCTTGCAGCTCCCATGTACCTCCTGATCCCTCCTGCCTCCAGTCCTGAGCACTTATCTCCATGGAGCCATTGCATTACCCTCAGGGGGTCAGGGTGGGGAAGTATTCACCCGGATATCGAGTTGCATCAGTTGGTGCTGTGGAGTTGCTGGAGACAGGGGAACCCAGGCAGACTGGGGCTATCATCATCACAGAGGTGCTAGGGGTTGCAGCAAAACTTTTCCCCTGTTTTACTCCCTACAGGGATGTTGTGAGTGCTGACATCAATGTGTATCTGAGCACACTGTGTGTGCATACACACACTAACATCTACGATAGCCCTCCCTCCTACCTCCTACCAACTGCATTGCCACCTGTGAATTCCAGGTGGCAGTATCACTGCAGAACTTGGAGCCCTCCCTGGAGGAGGACAGCATTGGTTGGGATGTTCAATCCTCCTCTCCAGCCTGGCCCTCGATGATCCAAACTCATTCCCAAACTCAGGTTGCCAGTATCGAGAGTGGTAGCACTACCGCTGCACTGAATGGCTGGCACTTGTTGTGAAAGAGTTTTCCACCAACAAACTTTCCATTTCTACATTTCTGTCCAACATAAAATATAGATACATATTTTGCAAACAACCACCCTCATATGCAAAATGTAGAAACTAAGTACTAGATTCTCAGGCTTGTTCCACAATGAACGGCACAAAGTGCCCCTCACGAAAAATGATACACCAGGAATGATTCTCAAAGGTAGCCTATGTCAACTGCAGGCTGTCTGCCTCAAATAGGGCTTGCACCACCCATGTGCCATAAAATGTGGGGTGGAATGCTGCAAGGGGGCATATGGCAGACACAAGCTTCCACATCCCCAAATGTCAGATTCTCAAAACTCAGCCAGAGGAACAATTTCTGAGTACCCTTAAACCAGCCAGAGATGGTCTAAGGGTACTTAGAAATATCCCTCTGGGAGTGTTTGGCACAGTATGCCAACGTGCAGTGGTCTCCCCTCACAAGCCCCTATCCCCATCATGAAAATGACAAATCCCTGGTAGAATAGAGGATTCTCCCCTCCCCGATCCCCAATTTCAGTAAGAGTAATACATATACATGTGTTCTAGTGGTCTAGTGGCCCTCTCTCCCCGATCCCTGATGTCACTAATAACTTTACTTATACAGTACATATTTTCTGGTCTTCTAGTGGCCCTCCCTCCCTGGTCCCCGATGTCACTAATAATTTCACTTACATATATTTCCTAGTGGTCTAGTGGCCCACATTCCCTGATCCCTGATGTCACTAATAGCTTTTCTTATACATATTTCCTGGTGGTCTAGTGGTCCTCCCTCCCTGATCCCCAATGTCACTAATAGTTTTATTTATATATATTTTCTGGTGGTCTACTGGCCCTCTCTCCTCAATCCCCAATTTCACTAATAGCTTTACTAATACATATTTCTTGCTGGTCTAGTGGCCCTCTCTCCCTGATCCCTGATGTTACTAATAGTTTTCCTTATACATATTTTCTGGTGGTCTAGTGGCACTCCCTCACTGATCCCCACTTTCCAGTTATGCAATATTATTATTGTCATCAATGGTATAGTGGACCTCCACCCCAGCAGGCAGAGTACCACTACCCCATTTCCCTACCATGCCCAAACCAAGCCAGTGACTAGCACAGCCCACCACTCACCACCATGGCCAGTAGCTGACTGAGCTCTCAATAAGTGCTGTACAGTATTCATTACATGCCCATTGGGTGATAGTGAGCTGTCACTCAATGGGCGTGTACTGAATACAGTACATGCTCATTAAGAGTTCAGTTGGTGGCTGCCAGTGGTGGTGAGTGATTGGTTGTGCCAGTCACAGGCTCTGCTTGGGGTTTGTGGGGATGGTATGGTGGAACACTGCCTGCTGGAGTGGGGTGGTGTGGGGTCCACTATACCAATGATCATCATAATATACATAAGAGGGATCAGGAGGGAGGAGGGCACTAGACCACCGGAAATACGTATCAGTAAAACTATTAGCAACATCAGGGATCAGGGAAGGAGGGCCACTAGACCACTAAGAAGTTTATGTAAGTAAAACTCTTAGAGCCAGGGATCACGTGATCTAGCTGAGCTGAGAGAAGCTTGACTCAATGCACTCTTCCTTCTACTTGGTTAATCTACAGTAATCTGTGCCTTAACTACCCCATTATTGGATTATGAGTTATCAGCCAGCCACTCTAGAGATCAGGAAGATGGAATCTCACGTTAGTTCGGAACTCAGCATGCCGTAAAAGTCCAAAACTGAATATCCACCTGGCAGCACCAGGAACCCTTCCACTATGATGGCAGCTTCTTAGTTGGAAACAGAAGCAAACTCTATCACCCAGGAGCTCTCTGAAATCAAATCTTTCATGGGTAACATCACTGTTCAGCTGTCCAGAATGAACCTTGTGTTGGAAGGGAGCAGTAGACAGCCTTGGATCCCGGATTGCTGAAGCAGAAGAGAGGGTCGGCAAACTTGAGGACTGGGCCTACCTGACGGAATGCTGCGTGGCTACTTTGGAATGAGAGATTCACTAAATCTGAGACAAGCTTGATGACCAGGAGACTAGAAGATGGTGGAACAAGTTGTGGCTCCTGGGGGTTCTGAAACAACTGAGGGCTCCAACACAGTTGAACTTCTTCAGCGTTTACTTTCCCAGCTGATTGACTATTATTGGGACTCCCCAGTAGAGACTGATTGGGCCCACTGGGTCCCATCTGGTGCTCTTCCGTCCCATGTGGATGGCTATCCATGGCCAATTGTCATTAGACTCTTGCCATATCAAGACCAGGAGTTAATCTTAACTAAGACTCGACAGAAGAGACAGCTTTTATGGCAAGGCACTAGAGTTCTCCTTCAGCCTGATTATCCTATAAGGGTGGTGGACCAGCGGAAATCCTTTGACAAGGCCAGGGACCTTGCTTGGGAGCATGCAGTTAAGTGTATCCTTAGCCCCACAGCGATACTCCATATCTTTATTGGTAAAAATGTGGAGTCCTCCACCAACCCTTCTGATGCCAGGCAGTACATTTTACATTTGGACTCTGTTTCAGGACAGAATGGCAAGCTCAGAGGAGGTGCCCCTTCCCCAGCACCTAAGCCACAGTGTACCTTCAGTTTGGCTTCTCTTTCTCGCTGGCATCCTGAACCTCTTCAGATTGTCATTTCTCCTGTGGGATCATTATCACCTCAAGCTTCTGTGACACTGCAGCCTAGAATGGAGGATTCAAACTCTATAGACATAGCCCTTGATGCTACTTGGGGGACTGATGGACTTTGGACTATTATGTGAGCCAAATTGAAGCCGGGTTTCTGGCTAGTTCTTAATTTCACTGTTTTCCCTTGATAGCTTCACTTGTTAGCCTGGGTGCCCAAGGTTGATGTTAGTTTGTGTGAGAGATCTGGTGTCCCTCTTGATGCCCCAAGTACAGTATATTACTGGAGGAGTTATCTGTTGGTGTCTTCGGGGTATTTCATTTGCTTTTTGATATGGGCATGTGTTATTTCTTTTCGTCTTCTCGAGGTGGGGTGCTTTGCTAGGGAGGGAGGGAGAATTTACTTTCTTTTCTTCTTTTGAGATGCTGTGTAGTTTGGGTTCTGTTGGCCTGGTACCTCATACTCATTTTTGCTATTGAGGAGCCTTTGGTGGGCATAAAGGAGCCCATTGCTAGGCATCTGTACATGTTCCCCCTCGAAGGTGTGGTGCTAAGGTAAGTAACTGTGACTGGCCTGTATCCTTGCCAGTTCTCACATTGGTCACTAGAGGGAGTGTGCCCCTTTAATCTGGCATGGATCCCTTGCCTCCCAGGGGAAACATCCTGACTACTTGATTGGTGGTATGGGCTCAATGGACAGTGTATTCAGCTTGGTTTAGATGAGCCAGCAGAAGGGATGCTGCTCTCTGTGTATTTCTTTAATAAAATTGTGGACTGCTTAAATGGTTATTTCACTGTTTGGGCTCGTTGGGATTTGATATTATGTTTGTGCTTCTTACTACTGTGCTATTCAGCTGGAGATGCATCATATTGAGGGAGCGTTTACATAAAATGCCCATGGGCCCTGTCTTACTGTTCTTGTGCTCTACTTTGTCAGTCAGAAAATCTCAATTAACTTCCTCCTTGGAGTGGATAAAATTATCACAGTCAGCTTGATGTACCTGCCACCCTCCTCCTCACCCCATGACCTTGACCTCTTCCTCGATATCGACACCTCCCTCCCCCAAGAGAGAGACTGGATCATCCTAGGGGACTTCAACCTAAACTGGCAGTCCCCTCACTGTGACTCCACCAAGGAATCCATACTTGGCCTTGGCCTACACCAGCTTATCACTGAACCTTCCAAAACCAACTACAAAACTGGATCTTAGGCCCTCATTGATTAGGTCCTGGTATCACACCTCTCCAATGTCACCACCTCCAGAGTTCTTCAAACTCAGTCAGTGACCACTGTGCTGTTTTCTGCCGGTGGTCCACAAAAACAGCCCCCTGCTCAAACACATTCATCCAAACCAGGCAACTATAGAAGCTGGATGCCTCTGAGTTTTCCAAAGCCACCCTAGCCCGAGACTGGTCCTTCACTGAAAACATTTCTGACATCTGCAAAATGCTTGCAGCCTTTAGCAATAAGTTCCTTTCCCTCTGTAACCATTTCATCCCACTTAAAAAAATCCAGGTTAAGGATTCTAGCCAAGAATGGGTCACCCCTGAGCTTTGCAAACTAATGAGGGATAGGGACCAAGCCTGGAAATTGTACAGAAAACACAAAACTTCCCAACTCCTCCAAGACTTCAAAACCCTCAGGAACAGGTACAAATCTTCCACAAGATCTGATAAATCCTCCTTCATTCCAGAAAAACAATGTGCTGCCCAGGGCAACCCCTAGAAGGGCCTGGAACATTCTTAACAATCTTATTGGTAGGGGAATTTCCAAAGAACATGTTTGTCTCACCTCTGAAGGGACAACCACCACCGAGCCAAGCGACATAGCCTCCCTTTTCAAAAAATACTTTAATGACCTCAACCAGTACAAGCCCAACTCCACTCCTACCCCATTTTACCCCACACCACTCTCAGTCTCCCACCCTAAATTCCATTTCAGGCACCTAATTCCTGATGAAGTAGTCAAGTTAATCAGAACAAATGACCCAAGACCATCCAAGGGCACCGACAACATTGACTTCAGAGTTCTCAGTCTTGTCTGTGACTCCCTGGCCATCCTTCTTACTGACATTCTCAACCACTCCCTCTGCATGGGGTCCTTCCCGAAAGCATGGAAGTGCACCATTATTAAACTTCTTCACAAATCCGATTCCAAGGATCTAGTATCCAACTATCATCACATTTCCCTCCTTGCCCCTCTCTCCAAAATTTTAGAGAAAATGGTCAACAGGCAAACCACGGAATTCTGTTCCAATTACAACCTGCTTACAAAGGCCCAGCATGGGTTCCATGCTTGACACAATACCAAAACTGCCCTCATCAGGTTCACCCACTCCATAGACAAAGCTAACAACGAAGGCCTCAACATCTGTGCTGCTTTCGTAGACCTCATCAAAGCCTTTGACCTAGTTGATCATGAAGTCCTGCTCCGTACCCTGGCTGGCCTCCATTTCTCACCTGAGGTCTGCCTCTGTTTCAAGGATTACCTAACAGGCAGATCCCATTGCACCATTTTTGGTGGTGTCCTCTCTGAATCCTGCCCCATCAAATACGGTGTCCCTCAAGGGTCCATCCTGAGTCCTCTTCTCTTCTCTTTGGTTGTTAACTCACTGCCTGACATCTTCACCTCCTCCGAACTCATTCTGTATGCTGATGATGTAGCCATTTTCTATCAGGACAAAAACCCCAAGGCTCTCATTAACAGACTCCAATTTGATTTCGACAGACTTCACATCTGGTTCACGTCCAAAAGTCTTTTACTCAACTGCGAAAAAACTAAGTTCATGGTCTTCTCCAGCCTCCGCAAACCCCTTGGCTTTCACCTCTCCCTTTATGACAACCATGGTAACTCCATTGAAAGAGTCAGCGGATTCAAGTACCTTGGCTTACTCCTGGATAGCCACCTCAATTTTGATGCTTACATTAGTCTCACAATCAAAAAAGCCCACCAACGCCTCAGTATCCTCCACAAAACAAAGCATTACCTTAATAGGGTATCCAAATCCCTCTTAGCCTCCAGTTTCCTCCTTCCTGTCTTTGACTATGGTTCACTTGTCTCCCTTCCCCTCCTCTCCATCAAAAATTTTTCCAGACTTACCACAATTCTCCCAGTCCCTTGTCCCTGAACAGGGCTGCTCCAGCTCACCCACGGTCGGCCGGCACCCAGCCAGCCACCGACCAAGACAAGGACACCCGCCTGCAGCTCCTTGGAAGCTGCTTGTCCCTGAACAGGGCTGCTCCAGCTCACACACGGTCGGCTGGCACCCAGCCAGCCACAGACCAAGACCAGGACACCCGCCTGCAGCTCCTTGGAAGCTGCTTGTCCCTGAACAGGGCTGCTCCAGCTCACCCACGGTCAGCCGGCACCCAGCCAGCAACCGACCAAGACCAGGACACCCACCTGCAGCTCCTTGGAAGCTGCTTGTCCTGAACAGGGCTGCTCCAGCTCACCCACGGTCGGCCGGCACCCAGCCAGCCACCGACCAAGACCAGGACACCCGCCTGTAGCTCATTGGAAGCTGCTTGTCCCTGAACAGGGCTGCTCCAGCTCACACATGGTCGGCCGGCACCCAGCCAGCCACCGACCAAGACCAGGACACCCGCCTGCAGCTCCTTGAAAGGTACGGGACAGTGCAGCAAATCGGAACATGGGTGCTTCCAGCAAACCCACTCTGATTGGCAGTTTTCCCCTGCTATAGACACCTGGCACTTTGTTAGATTTTCGATAGAACTAAGCACATTTCAACTGTGTTATTAGGAGTTTTTCAACTGTATTAGCTGGATTGTAATTTCTACTACTGTTTTAAAGTGTTTAAACCTCTTCTGTCTGACTGCTCTTCCTGCAGCACCCCCCCATCCAAGCACTCTGCCTTGGTGCCGATAAGTCTATCTACAATTTGTCTGACTAAACTGCTCAAATCTAACCCCCTTTACCTCTATGCTATTTAAGACCTGCTCTGTCTTCTTCTCTCTAGCTGCTTGTCCCTGAACAGGGCTGCTCCAGCTCACCCACAGTCGGCCGGCACCCAGCCAGCCACTGACCAAGACTAGGACACCCGTTTGCAGCTCCTTGGAAGGTATGGGAGAGCGCAGCCAATCGGAACACGGGTGCTTCCAGCAAACCCACTCTGATTGGCAGGAGTTTTCCCCTGCTACAGACACGGGCACTTTGTTAGATTTTCGATAGAACTAAGCACATTTCAACTGTGTTATTAGGAGTTTTTCAAATGTATTAGATGATTGTAATTTCTACTACTGTTTTAAAGTGCTTACACCTCTTCTGTCTGACTGCTCTTCCTGCAGCACCCCCCCATCCAAGCACTCTGCCTTGGTACCGATAAGTCTAACTACCTTTTGTCTTACTAAACTGCTCAAATCTAACCCCCTTTACCTCTATGCTATTTAAGTCCTGCTCTGTCTTCTTCTCTCTAGCTGCTTGTCCCTGAACAGGGCGGCTCCAGCTCACCCACAGTCGGCCGGCACCCAGCCAGCCACTCAGCAAGACCAGGACACCCGCCTGCAGCTCCTTGGAAGGTACGGGACAGCGCAGCCAATCGGAACACGGGTGCTTCCAGCAAACCCACTCTGATTGGCAGGAGTTTTCCCCTGCTATAGACACCTGGCTCTTTGTTAGATTTTCGATAGAACTAAGAACATTTCAACTGTGTTATTAGGAGTTTTTCAACTGTATTAGCTGGATTGTAATTTCTACTACTGTTTCAAAGTGCTTACACCTCTTCTGTCTGACTGCTCTTCCTGCAGCACCCCCCCATCCAACCACTCTGCCTTGGTACCGATAAGTCTAACTACCTTTTGACTTACTGAACTGCTCAAATCTAACCCCCTTTACCTCTATGCTATTTAAGTCCTGCTCTGTCTTCTTCTCTCTAGCTGCTTGTCCTTGAACAGGGCTGCTCCAGCTCACACACGGTGGCCGGCACCCAGCCAGACACCGAAAAAGACCAGGACACATACCTGCAGCTCCTTGAAAGGTATGGGACAGCGCAGCCAATCGGAACACGGATGCTTCCAGCAAGCCCACTCTGATTGGCAGGAGTTTTCCCCTGCTATAGACACCTGGAACTTTGTTAGATTTTCGATAGAACTAAGCACATTTCAAATGTGTTATTAGGAGTTTTTCACCTGTATTAGCTGGATTGTAATTTCTACTACTGTTTTAAAGTGCTTACACCTCTTCTGTCTGACTGCTCTTCCTGCAGCACCCCCATCCAAGCACTCTGCCTTGGTACCGATAAGTCTAACTACCTTTTGTCTTACTAAACTGCTCAAATCTAACCCCCTTTGCCTCTATGCTATTTAAGACCTGCTCTGTCTTCTTCTCTCTAGCTGGTTGTCCCTGAACAGGGCTGCTCCAGCTCACCCATAGTCGGCCGGCACCCAGCCAGCCACCCAGCAAGACCAGGACACCCGCCTGCAGCTCCTTGGAAGGTACGGGACAGCGCAGCCAATCGGAACACGGGTGCTTCCAGCAAACCCACTCTGATTGGCAGGAGTTTTCCCCTGCTATAGACACCTGGCACTTTGTTAGATTTTCGATAGAACTAAGCGCATTTCAATTGTGTTATTAGGAGTTTTTCAACTATATTAGCTGGATTGTAATTTTTACTACTGTTTTAAAGTGCTTACACCTCTTCTGTCTGACTGCTCTTCCTGCAGCACTCCCCCCATCCAAGCACTCTGACTTAGTACCGATAAGTCTAACTACATTTTGTCTTACTAAACTGCTCAAATCTAACCCCTTTACCTCTATGCTATTTAAGACCTGCTCTGTCTTCTTCTCTCTAGCTGCTTGTCCAAGAACAGGGCTGCTCCAGCTCACCCACGTCGGCCGGCACCCAGCCAGCCTCCGACCAAGACCAGGGCACCCGCCTGCAGCTCCTTGGAAGGTACAGGACAGCGCAGCCAATCGGAACACGGGTGCTTCCAGCAAACCCACTCTGATAGGCAGGAGTTTTCCCCTGCTATAGACACCTGGCACTTTGTTAGATTTTCGATAGAACTAAGCACATTTCAACTGTGTTATTAGGAGTTTTTCAACTGTATTAGCTGGATTGTAATTTCTACAACTGTTTTAAAGTGCTTACACCTGTTCTGTCTGACTGCTCTTCCTGCAGCACCCCCATCCAAGCACTCTGCCTTGGTACCGATAAGTCTAACTACCTTTTGTCTTACTAAACTGCTCAAATCTAACCCCCTTTACCTCTATGCTATTTAAGTCCTGCTCTGCCTTCTTCTCTCTTGCTGCTTGTCCCTGAACAGTGCTGCTATAGCTCACCCACAGTCGGCCGGCACCCAGCCAGCCACCGAGTAAGACCAGGACACCCGCCTGCAGCTCCTTGGAAGGTACGGGACAGCGCATCCAATCGGAACACGGGTGCTTCCAGCAAACCCACTCTGATTGGCAGATTTCCTCGGCTATAGACACCTGGCACTTTGTTAGATTTTCGATAGAACTAAGAACATTTCAACTGTGTTATTAGGAGTTTTTCAACTGTATTAGCTGGATTGTAATTTCTACTACTGTTTCAAAGTGCTTACACCTCTTCTGTCTTACTGCTCTTCCTGCAGCACCCCCACCATCCAAGCACTCTGCCTTGATGCAGATAAGTCTAAATACCTTTTGTCTTACTAAACTGCTCAAATCTAGCCCCCTTTACCTCTATGCTATTTAAGACCTGCTCTGTCTTCTTCTCTCTAGTGCTTGTCCCTGAACAGGCTGCTCCAGTTCACACACGGTCGGGCCGCAACAGCCAGCCAGCCACCAAGACCAGGACACATGCCTGCAGCTCCTTGAAAGGTAGGACATGCAGCGCAATCGGAACAAAGGTGCTTCTTTCAAACCCACTCTGATTGGCAGTTTTCCCCAGCTATAGACACCTTGCACTTTGTTAGATTTTCGATAGAACAAGCACATTTCAACTTTATTAAGGAGTTTTTCGACCGTATTAGCTGGATTGTAATTTCTACTACTTTTTAAAGTGTTTACACCTCTTCTGTCTGACTGCTCTTCCTGCAGCACCCCCCATCCAAGCACTCTGCCTTGGTGCCGATAAGTCTATCTACCATTTGTCTGACAAACTGCTCAAATCTAACCCCCTTTACCTCTATCCTATTTAAGACCTGCTCTGTCTTCTTCTCTCTAGCTGCTTGTCCCTGAAGAGGGCTGCTTCAGCTCACCCACAGTCGGCCGGCACCCAGCCAGCCTCCCAGCAAGACCAGGACACCCGCCTGCAGCTCCTTGGAAGGTACGGGACAGCGCAGCCAATTGGAACACGGGTGCTTCCAGCAAACCCACTCTGATTGGCAGGAGTTTTCCCCTGCTATAGACACCTGGCACTTTCTTAGATTTTCGATAGAACTAAGCACATTTCAGCTGTGTTATTAGCAGTTTTTCAACTGTATTAGCTGGATTGTAATTTCTACTACTGTTTTAAAGTGCTTACACCTCTTCTGTCTGACTGCTTTTCCTGCAGCACTCCCCCATCCAAGCACTCTGCCTTAGTGCCGATAAGTCTAACTACCTTTTGTCTTACTAAACTGCTCAAATCTTACCCCCTTTACCTCTATGCTATTTTAGACCTGCTCTGTCTTCTTCTCTCAAGCTGCTTGTCCCTGAACAGGGCTGCTCTAGATCACCCACGTTCGGCCGGCACCCAGCCAGCCACCGACCAAAACCAGGGCACCCGCCTGCAGCTCCTTTCAAGGTACAGGACAGCGCAGCCAATCGGAACACGGGTGCTTCCAGCAAACCCACTCTGATTGGCAGGAGTTTTCCCCTGCTATAGGTACCTGGCACTTTGTTAGATTTTCGATAGAATAAAGCACATTTCAACTGTGTTATTAGGAGTTTTTCAACTGTATTAGCTGGATTGTAATTTCTTCTACTGTTTTAAAGTGCTTACACCTCTTCTGTCTGACTGCTCTTTCTGCAGCACCCACGCCATCCAAGCACTCTGCCTTGGTGCCGATAAGTCTAACTACCTTTTGTCTTACTAAACTGCTCAAATCTAACCCCCTTTACCTCTATGCTATTTAAGACCTGCTCTGTCTTCTTCTCTCTAGCTGCTTGTCCCTGAACAGGGCTGTTCCAGCTCACCCACAGTCGGCCGGCATCTAGCCAGCCACCGACCAAGACCAGGACACCAGCCTGCAGCTCCTTGAAAGGTACGTGACAGCGCAGCCAATCGGAACACGGGTGCTTCCAGCAAACCCACTCTGATTGGCAGGAGTTTTCTCCTGCTATAGACACCTGGCACTTTGTTATATTTTCCATAGTACTAAGCACATTTCAACTGTGTTATTAGGAGTTTTTCAACTGTATTAGCTGGATTGTAATTTCTACTACTGTTTTAAACTGCTTACACCTCTTCTGTCTGAATGCTCTTCCTGCAGCACACCCCCCCCGTCCAAGCACTCTGCCTTGGTACCGATAAGTCTAACTACCTTTTGTCTTACTAAACTGCTCAAATCTAACCCCCTTTACCTCTATGCTATTTAAGTCCTGCTCTGTCTTCTTCTCTCTAGCTGCTTGTCCCTGAAAAGTGCTGCTTCAGCTCACCCACAGTCGGCCGGCACCCAGCCAGCCACCGAGCAAGACCAGGACCCCCGCCTGCAGCTCCTTGGAAGGTACGGGACAGCGCAGCCAATCGGAACATGGGTGCTTCCAGCAAACCCACTCTGATTGGCAGGAGATTTCCCCTGCTATAGACACCTGGCACAATGTTAGATTTTCGATAGAACTAAGAACATTTCAAATGTGTTATTAGGAGTTTTTCAACTGTATTTGCTGGATTGTAATTTCTACTACTGTTTCAAAGTGCTTACACCTCTTCTGTCTGACTGCTCTTCCTGCAGCACCCCCACCATCCAAGCACTCTGCCTTGATGCTGATAAGTCTAAATACCTTTTGTCTTACTAAACTGCTCAAATCTAACCCCCTTTACCTCTATGCTATTTAAGACCTGCTCTGTCTTCTTCTCTCTAGATGCTTGTCCCTGAACAGGGCTGATCCAGCTCACTCACGGTCGGCCGGCACCCAGCCAGCCACCGACCAAGACCAGGACACATTCCTGCAGCTCCTTGAAAGTTACGGGACAGCGCAGCAAATCGGAACATAGGTGCTTCCAGCAAACCCACTCTGATTGGCAGTTTTCCCCTGCTATAGACACCTGGCACTTTGTTAGATTTTCGATAGAACTAAGCACATTTCAACTGTGTTATTAGGAGTTTTTCAACTGTATTAGCTAGATTGTCATTTCTACTACTGTTTTAAAGTGCTTACACCTCTTCTGTCTAACTGCTCTTCCTGCAGCACCCCCATCCAACCACTCTGCCTTGGTACCGATAAGTCTAACTACCTTTTGACTTACTGAACTGCTCAAATCTAACCCCTTTACCTCTATGCTATTAAGTCCTGCTCTGTCTTCTTCTCTCTAGCTGCTTGTCCTTGAACAGGGCTGCTCCAGCTCACACAGTACGGCGGCACCCAGCCAGACACCGAAAAGACCAGGACACATACCTGCAGCTCCTTGAAAGGTATGGGACAGCGCAGCCAATCGGAACACGGATGCTTCCAGCAAGCCCACTCTGATTGGCAGGAGTTTTCCCCTGCTATAGACACCTGGAACTTTGTTAGATTTTCGATAGAACTAAGCACATTTCAAATGTGTTATTAGGAGTTTTTCACCTGTATTAGCTGGATTGTAATTTCTACTACTGTTTTAAAGTGCTTACACCTCTTCTGTCTGACTGCTCTTCCTGCAGCACCCCCCATCCAAGCACTCTGCCTTGGTACCGATAAGTCTAACTACCTTTTGTCTTACTAAACTGCTCAAATCTAACCCCTTTACCTCTATGCTATTTAAGACCTGCTCTGTCTTCTTCTCTCTAGCTGCTTGTCCCTGAACAGGGCTGCTCCAGCTCACCCACAGTCGGCCGGCACCCAGCCAGCCACCCAGCAAGACCAGGACACCCGCCTGCAGCTCCTTGGAAGGTACGGGACAGCGCAGCCAATCGGAACACGGGTGCTTCCAGCAAACCCACTCTGATTGGCAGGAGTTTTCCCCTGCTATAGACACCTGGCACTTTGTTAGATTTTCGATAGAACTAAGCGCATTTCAATTGTGTTATTAGGAGTTTTTCAACTATATTAGCTGGATTGTAATTTCTACTACTGTTTTAAAGTGCTTACACCTCTTCTGTCTGACTGCTCTTCCTGCAGCACTCCCCCATCCAAGCACTCTGACTTGGTACCGATAAGTCTAACTACCTTTTGTCTTACTAAACTGCTCAAATCTAACCCCTTACCTCCTATGCTATTTAAGACCTGCTCTGTCTTCTTCTCTCTAGCTGCTTGTCCAAGAACGGGCTGTCCCATCACCCACGTCGCCGGCACCCAGCCAGCCTCCGACCAAGACCAGGGCACCCGCCCTGCAGCTCCTTGGAAGGTACAGGACAGCGCAGCATCCGAACATCGGTGCTTCCAGCAAACCCACTCTGATAGGCAGGAGTTTTCCCTGCTATAGACACCTGGCACTTTGTTAGATTTTCGATAGAACTAAGCACATTTCAACTGTGTTATTAGGAGTTTTTCAACTGTATTAGCTGGATTGTAATTTCTACAACTGTTTTAAAGTGCTTACACCTGTTCTGTCTGACTGCTCTTCCTGCAGCACCCCCCATCCAAGCACTCTGCCTTGGTACCGATAAGTCTAACTACCTTTTGTCTTACTAAACTGCTCAAATCTAACCCTTTACCTCTATGCTATTTAAGTCCTGCTCTGCCTTCTTCTCTCTTGCTGCTTGTCCCTGAACAGTGCTGCTATAGCTCACCCACAGTCGGCCGGCACCCAGCCAGCCACCGAGTAAGACCAGGACACCCGCCTGCAGCTCCTTGGAAGGTATGGGACAGCGCAGCCAATCGGAACACGGGTGCTTCCAGCAAACCCACTCTGATTGGCAGATTTCCCCGGCTATAGACACCTGGCACTTTGTTAGATTTTCGATAGAACTAAGAACATTTCAACTGTGTTATTAGGAGTTTTTCAACTGTATTAGCTGGATTGTAATTTCTACTACTGTTTCAAAGTGCTTACACCTCTTCTGTCTTACTGCTCTTCCTGCAGCACCCCACCATCCAAGCACTCTGCCTTGATGCAGATAAGTCTAACTACCTTTTGTCTTACTAAACTGCTCAAATCTAGCCCCCTTTACCTCTATGCTATTTAAGACCTGCTCTGTCTTCTTCTCTCTAGTTGCTTGTCCCTGAACAGGGCTGCTCCAGCTCACACACGGTCGGCCGGCAACCAGCCAGCCACCGACCAAGACCAGGACACATGCCTGCAGCTCCTTGAAAGGTACGGGACAGCGCAGCCAATCGGAACAAGGGTGCTTCTTTCAAACCCACTCTGATTGGCAGTTTTCCCCAGCTATAGACACCTTGCACTTTGTTAGATTTTCGATAGAACTAAGCACATTTCAACTTTGTTATTAGGAGTTTTTCGACCGTATTAGCTGGATTGTAATTTCTACTACTGTTTTAAAGTGTTTACACCTCTTCTGTCTGACTGCTCTTCCTGCAGCTTCACTCAAAGCACTCTGCCTTGGTGCCGATAAGTTCATCTACCATTTGTCTTACTAAACTACTCAAATCTAACCCCTTTACCTCTATCCTATTTAAGACCTGCTCTGTCTTCTTCTCTCTAGCTGCTTGTCCCTGAACTGGGCTGTTCCAGCTCACCAACGGTGGGCCGGCACCCAGCCAGCCACCGACCAATACCAGGACACCCGCCTGCAGCTCCTGGAAGGTGCAGGACAAGCGCAGCCAATTGGAACGAGGTGCTTCCAGCAAACCCACTCTGATTGGCAGGAGTTTTCCCCTGCTATAGACACCTGGCACTTTCTTAGATTTTCGATAGAACTAAGCACATTTCAGCTGTGTTATTAGCAGTTTTTCAACTGTATTAGCTGGATTGTAATTTCTACTACTGTTTTAAAGTGCTTACACCTCTTCTGTCTGACTGCTTTTCCTGCAGCACTCCCCCATCCAAGCACTCTGCCTTAGTGCCGATAAGTCTAACTACCTTTTGTCTTACTAAACTGCTCAAATCTTACCCCCTTTACCTCTATGCTATTTTAGACCTGCTCTGTCTTCTTCTCTCTAGCTGCTTGTCCCTGAACAGGGCTGCTCTAGATCACCCACGTTCGGCCGGCACAGCCAGCCACCGACCAAAACCAGGGACCGCCTGCAGCTCCTGAGTACAGGACAGCGCAGCCAATGGGTTTCTGGTGCTTCCAGCAAACCCACTCTGATTGGCAGGAGTTTTCCCCTGCTATAGGTACCTGGCACTTTGTTAGATTTTCGATAGAATAAAGCACATTTCAACTGTGTTATTAGGAGTTTTTCAACTGTATTAGCTGGATTGTAATTTCTTCTACTGTTTTAAAGTGCTTACACCTCTTCTGTCTGACTGCTCTTTCTGCAGCACCCACCGCCATCCAAGCACTCTGCCTTGGTACCTATAAGTCTAACTACCTTTTGTCTTACTAAACTGCTCAAATCTAACCCCCTTTACCTCTATGCTATTTAAGACCTGCTCTGTCTTCTTCTCTCTAGCTACTTATCCTTGAACAGGGCTGCTCCAGCTCACCTACGGTCGGCGGCACCTAGCCAGCCACCGACCAAGACCAGGACACCAGCCTGCAGCTCCTTGAAAGGTACGTGACAGCGCAGCCAATCGGAACACGGGTGCTTCCAGCAAACCCACTCTGATTGGCAGGAGTTTTCCCCTGCTATAGACACCTGGCACTTTGTTATATTTTCCATAGTACTAAGCACATTTCAACTGTGTTATTAGGAGTTTTCAACTGTATTAGCTGGATTGTAATTTCACTACTGTTTTAAACTGCTTACACCTCTTCTGTCTGAATGCTCTTCATGCCGCACACCCCCGTCCAAGCACTCTGCCTTGGTACCGATAAGTCTAACTACCTTTTGTCTTACTAAACTGCTCAAATCTAACCCCCTTTACCTCTATGCTATTTAAGTCCTGCTCTGTCTTCTTCTCTCTAGCTGCTTGTCCCTGAAAAGTGCTGCTTCAGCTCACCCACAGTCGGCCGGCACCCAGCCAGCCACCGAGCAAGACCAGGACCCCCGCCTGCAGCTCCTTGGAAGGTACGGGACAGCGCAGCCAATCGGAACATGGGTGCTTCCAGCAAACCCACTCTGATTGGCAGGAGATTTCCCCTGCTATAGACACCTGGCACAATGTTAGATTTTCGATAGAACTAAGAACATTTCAAATGTGTTATTAGGAGTTTTTCAACTGTATTTGCTGGATTGTAATTTCTACTACTGTTTCAAAGTGCTTACACCTCTTCTGTCTGACTGCTCTTCCTGCAGCACCCCCCACCATCCAAGCACTCTGCCTTGGTGCTGATAAGTCTAAATACCTTTTGTCTTACTAAACTGCTCAAATCTAACCCCTTTACCTCTATGCTATTTAAGACCTGCTCTGTCTTCTTCTCTCTAGCTGCTTGTCCCTGAACAGGGCTGATCCAGCTCACCCACGGTCGGCCGGCACCCAGCCAGCCACCGACCAAGACCAGGACACATTCCTGCAGCTCCTTGAAAGTTACGGGACAGCGCAGCAAATCGGAACATAGGTGCTTCCAGCAAACCCACTCTGATTGGCAGTTTTCCCCTGCTATAGACACCTGGCACTTTGTTAGATTTTCGATAGAACTAAGCACATTTCAACTGTGTTATTAGGAGTTTTTCAACTGTATTAGCTAGATTGTAATTTCTACTACTGTTTTAAAGTGCTTACACCTCTTCTGTCTAACTGCTCTTCCTGCAGCACCCCCCCTTCCAAGCACTCTGCCTTGGTACCGATAAGTCTAACTACCTTTTGTCTTACTGAACTGCTCAAATCTAACCCCTTTACCTCTATGCTATTTAAGACCTGCTCTGTCTTCTTCTCTCTAGCTGGTTGTCCCTGAACAGGGCTGCTCCAGCTCACCCATAGTCGGCCGGCACCCAGCCAGCCTCCGACCAAGACCAGGGCACCCGCCTGCAGCTCCTTGGAAGGTACAGGACAGCGCAGCCAATCGGAACACGGGTGCTTCCAGCAAACCCACTCTGATAGGCAGGAGTTTCCCCTGCTATAGACACCTGGCACTTTGTTAGATTTTCGATAGAACTAAGCACATTTCAACTGTGTTATTAGGAGTTTTTCAACTGTATTAGCTGGATTGTAATTTCTACAACTGTTTTAAAGTGCTTACACCTGTTCTGTCTGACTGCTCTTCCTGCAGCACCCCCATCCAAGCACTCTGCCTTGGTACCGATAAGTCTAACTACCTTTTGTCTTACTAAACTGCTCAAATCTAACCCCTTTACCTCTATGCTATTTAAGTCCTGCTCTGTCTTCTTCTCTCTTGCTGCTTGTCCCTGAACAGTGCTGCTATAGCTCACCCACAGTCGGCCGGCACCCAGCCAGCCACCGAGTAAGACCAGGACACCCGCCTGCAGCTCCTTGGAAGGTATGGGACAGCGCAGCCAATCGGAACACGGGTGCTTCCAGCAAACCCACTCTGATTGGCAGATTTCTGCCTATAGACACCTGGCACTTTGTTAGATTTTCGATAGAACTAAGAACATTTCAACTGTGTTATTAGGAGTTTTTCAACTGTATTAGCTGGATTGTAATTTCTACTACTGTTTCAAAGTGCTTACACCTCTTCTGTCTTACTGCTCTTCCTGCAGCACCCCCCCACCATCCAAGCACTCTGCCTTGATGCTGATAAGTCTAAATACCTTTTGTCTTACTAAACTGCTCAAATCTAGCCCCCTTTACCTCTATGCTATTTAAGACCTGCTCTGTCTTCTTCTCTCTAGTTGCTTGTCCCTGAACAGGGCTGCTCCAACTCACACAGTCGGCCGGGCAACCAGCCAGCCACCGACCAAGACCAGGACACATGCCTGCAGCTCCTTGAAAGGTACGGGACAGCGCAGCCAATCGGAACAAGGGTGCTTCTTTCAAACCCACTCTGATTGGCAGTTTTCCCCAGCTATAGACACCTTGCACTTTGTTAGATTTTCGATAGAACTAAGCACATTTCAACTTTGTTATTAGGAGTTTTTCGACCGTATTAGCTGGATTGTAATTTCTACTACTGTTTTAAAGTGTTTACACCTCTTCTGTCTGACTGCTCTTCCTGCAGCACCCCCCCCCATCCAAGCACTCTGCCTTGGTGCCGATAAGTCTATCTACCATTTGTCTGACAAAACTGCTCAAATCTAACCCCCTTTACCTCTATCCTATTTAAGACCTGCTCTGTCTTCTTCTCTCTAGCTGCTTGTCCCTGAAGAGGGCTGCTTCAGCTCACCCACAGTCGGCCGGCACCCAGCCAGCCTCCCAGCAAGACCAGGACACCCGCCTGCAGCTCCTTGGAAGGTAAGGGACAGCGCAGCCAATTGGAACACGGGTGCTTCCAGCAAACCCACTCTGATTGGCAGGAGTTTTCCCCTGCTATAGACACCTGGCACTTTCTTAGATTTTCGATAGAACTAAGCACATTTCAACTGTGTTATTAGGAGTTTTTCAACTGTATTAGCTGGATTGTAATTTCTACTACTGTTTTAAAGTGCTTACACCTCTTCTGTCTGACTGCTCTTCCTGCAGCACTCCCCATCCAAGCACTCTGCCTTAGTGCCGATAAGTCTAACTACCTTTTGTCTTACTAAACTGCTCAAATCTTACCCCTTTACCTCTATGCTATTTTAGACCTGCTCTGTCTTCTTCTCTCAAGCTGCTTGTCCCTGAACAGGGCTGCTCTAGATCACCCACGTTCGGCCGGCACCCAGCCACCACACAAACCAGGGCACCCGCAGCGCCTTTCAAGGTACAGGACAGCGCAGCTAATCGGAACACGGTGCTTCATAAACCCACTCTGATTGAACAGGAGTTTTCCTACTATAGGTACCTGGCACTTTGTTAGATTTTCGATAGAACTAAGCACATTTCAACTGTGTTATTAGGAGTTTTTCAACTGTATTAGCTGGATTGTAATTTCTACTACTGTTTTAAAGTGCTTACACCTCTTCTGTCTGACTGCTCTTTCTGCAGCACCCACCGCCATCCAAGCACTCTGCCTTGGTACCTATAAGTCTAACTACCTTTTGTCTTACTAAACTGCTCAAATCTAACCCCCTTTACCTCTATGCTATTTAAGACCTGCTCTGTCTTCTTCTCTCTAGCTACTTATCCTTGAACAGGGCTGCTCCAGCTCACCCACGGTCGGCCGGCATCTAGCCAGCCACCGACCAAGACCAGGACACCCGCCTGCAGCTCCTTGAAAGGTACGTGACAGCGCAGCCAATCGGAACACGGGTGCTTCCAGCAAACCCACTCTGATTGGCAGGAGTTTTCTCCTGCTATAGACACCTGGCACTTTGTTATATTTTCCATAGTACTAAGCACATTTCAACTGTGTTATTAGGAGTTTTTCAACTGTATTAGCTGGATTGTAATTTCTACTACTGTTTTAAACTGCTTACACCTCTTCTGTCTGAATGCTCTTCCTGCAGCACCCCCGTCCAAGCACTCTGCCTTGGTACCGATAAGTCTAACTACCTTTTGTCTTACTAAACTGCTCAAATCTAACCCCCTTTACCTCTATGCTATTTAAGTCCTGCTCTGTCTTCTTCTCTCTAGCTGCTTGTCCCTGAAAAGTGCTGCTTCAGCTCACCCCCGTCGGCCGGCACCACAGCCAGCCACCGAGCAAGACCAGGACCCCGCCTGCAGCTCCTTGGAAGTGCAGGACAGCGCAGCCAATCCAGACCGGGTGCTTCCAGCAAACCCACTCTGATTGGCAGGAGATTTCCCTGCTATAGACACCTGGCACAATGTTAGATTTTCGATAGAACTAAGAACATTTCAAATGTGTTATTAGGAGTTTTTCAACTGTATTTGCTGGATTGTAATTTCTACTACTGTTTCAAAGTGCTTACACCTCTTCTGTTTGACTGCTCTTCCTGCAGCACCCCCCACCATCCAAGCACTCTGCCTTGATGCTGATAAGTCTAAATACCTTTTGTCTTACTAAACTGCTCAAATCTAACCCCTTTACCTCTATGCTATTTAAGACCTGCTCTGTCTTCTTCTCTAGATGCTTGTCCTGAACAGGGCTGATCCAGCTCACTCACGGTGCGGCGGCACCCAGCCAGCCACCGACCAAGACCAGGACACATTCCTGCAGCTCCTTGAAATTACGGGACAGCGCAGCAAATCGGAACATAGGTGCTTCCAGCAAACCCCTCTGATTGGCAGTTTCCCCTGCATAGACACCTGGCACTTTGTTGAATTCGATAGAACTAAGCACATTTCAACTGTGTTATTAGGAGTTTTTCAACTGTATTAGCTGGATTGTAATTTCTACTACTGTTTTAAAGTGCTTACACCTCTTCTGTCTAACTGCTCTTCCTGCAGCACCCCCCTTCCAAGCACTCTGCCTTGGTACCGATAAGTCTAACTAGATTTTGTCTTACTAAACTGCTCAAATCTAACCCCCTTTACCTCTATGCTATTTAAGACCTGCTCTGTCTTCTTCTCTCTAGCTACTTGTCCCTGAACAGGGCTGCTCCAGTTCACCCACGGTCGGCCGGCACCTAGCCAGCCACCGAAGAACCAGGACACCCGCCTGCAGCTCCTTGAAAGGTACGTGACAGCGCAGCCAATCGGAACACGGGTGCTTCCAGCAAACCCACTCTGATTGGCAGGAGTTTTCCCCTGCTATAGACACCTGGCACTTTCTTAGATTTTCGATAGAACTTAGCACATTTCTGCTGTGTTATTAGCAGTTTTTCATCTGTATTAGCTGGATTGTAATTTCTACTACTGTTTTAAAGTGCTTACACCTCTTCTGTCTGACTGCTCTTCCTGCAGCACTCCCCCATCCATGCACTCTGCCTTAGTACCGATAAGTCTAACTACCTTTTGTCTTACTAAACTGCTCAAATCTAACCCCCTTTACCTCTATGCTATTTAAGTCCTGCACTGTCTTCTTCTCTCTAGCTGCTTGTCCCTGAAAAGTGCTGCTCCAGCTCACCCACAGTCGGCCGGCACCCAGCCAGCCACCGAGCATGACCAGGACCCCGCCTGCGCTCCTTGGAAGGTACGGGACAGTGCAGCCAATCGGAACACGATTGCTTCCAGCAAACCTACTCTGATTGGCAGGAGATTTCCCCTGCTATAGACACCTGGCACAATGTTAGATTTTCGATAGAACTAAGAACATTTCAACTGTGTTATTAGGAGTTTTTCAACTGTATTTGCTGGATTGTAATTTCTACTACTGTTTCAAAGTGCTTACACCTCTTCTGTCTGACTGCTCTTCCTGCAGCACCCCCCCACCATCCAAGCACTCTGCCTTGATGCTGATAAGTCTAAATACCTTTAGTCTTACTAAACTGCTCAAATCTAACCCCCTTTACCTCTATGCTATTTAAGACCTGCTCTGTCTTCTTCTCTCTAGCTGCTTGTCCCTGAACAGGGCTGCTCCAGCTCACACACGGTCGGCCGTCACCCAGCCAGCCACCGACCAAGACCAGGACACATGCCTGCAGCTCCTTGAAAAGTACGGGACAGCGCAGCCAATCGGAACCTAGGTGCTTCCAGCAAACCCACTCTGATTGGCAGTTTTCCCCTGCTATAGACACCTGGCACTTTGTTAGATTTTCGATAGAACTATGCACATTTCAACTGTGTTATTAGGAGTTTTTCTACTGTATTAGCTGGATTGTAATTTCTACTACTGTTTTAAAGTGCTTACACCTCTTCTGTCTGACTGCTCTTCCTGCAGCACCCCCCCCTTCCAAGCACTCTGCCTTGGTACCGATAAGTCTAACTACCTTTTGTCTTACTAAACTGCTCAAATCTTACCCCCTTTACCTCTATGCTATTTAAGACCTGCTCTGTCTTCTTCTCTCTAGCTACTTGTCCCTGAACAGGGCTGCTCCAGATTCACCCACGGTCGGCCGGCACCTAGCCAGCCACCGACCAAGACCAGGACACCCGCCTGCAGCTCCTTGAAAGGTACGTGACAGCGCAGCCAATCGGAACACGGGTGCTTCCACAAACCCACTCTGATTGGCAGGAGTTTTCCCCTGCCATAGACACTTGGAACTTTGTTAGATTTTCGATAGAACAAAGCACATTTCAACTGTGTTATTAGGAGTTTTTCAACTGTATTAGCTGGATTGTAATTTCTACTACTGTTTTAAAGTGCTTACACCTCTTCTGTCTGACTGCTCTTCCTGCAGCACCCACCCCCCATCCAAGCACTCTGCCTTGGTACCGATAAGTCTAACTACCTATTGTCTTACTAAACTGCTCAAATCTAACACCCTTTACCTCAATGCTATTTAAGTCCTGCTCTGTCTTCTTCTCTCTAGGTGCTTGTCCCTGAACAGGGCTGTTCCAGCTCACCCACAGTCGGCCGGCACCCAGCCAGCCACCCAGCAAGACCAGGACACCCGCCTGCAGCTCCTTGGAAAGTACGGGACAGTGCAGCCAATCGGAACACGGGTGCTTCCAGCAAACCCACTCTGATTGGCCGGAGTTTTCCTCTGCTATAGACACCTGGCACTTTGTTAGATTTTCGATAGAATTAAGAACATTTCAACTGTGTTATTAGGAGTTTTTCAACTGTATTAGCTGGATTGTAATTTCTACTACTGTTTCAAAGTGCTTACACCTCTTCTGTCTGACTGCTCTTCCTGCAGCACCCCCCCACCATCCAAGCACTCTGCCTTGATGCTGATAAGTCTAACTACCTTTTGCCTTACTAAACTGCTCAAATCTAACCCCCTTTACCTCTATGCTATATAAAACCTGCTCTGTCTTCTTCTCTCTAGCTGCTTGTCCTTGAACAGGGCTGCTCCAGCTCACACACGGTCGGCCGGCACCCAGCCAGACACCGACCAAGACCAGGACACATGCCTGCAGCTCCTTGAAAGGTACAGGACAGCGCAGCCAATCAGAACACGGATTCTTCCAGCAAGCCCACTCTGATTGGCAGGAGTTTTCCCCTGCTATAGACACCTTGCACTTTGTTAGATTTTTGATAGAACTAAGCACATTACAACTGTGTTATTAGGAGTTTTTCAACTGTATAAGCAGGATTGTAATTTCTACTACTGTTTTAAAGTGCTTACACCTCTTCTGTCTGACTGCTCTTCCTGCAACACCCCCTTCCAAGCACTCTGCCTTGGTACCGATAAGTCTAACTACCTTTTGTCTTACTAAACTGCTCAAATCTAACCCCCTTTACCTCTATGCTATTTAAGACCTGCTCTGTCTTCTTCTCTCTAGCTACTTGTCCCTGAACAGGGCTGCTCCAGATCACCCACGGTCGGCCGGCACCTAGCCAGCCACCGACCAAGACCAGGACACCCGCCTGCAGCTCCTTGAAAGGTACGTGACAGCGCAGCCAATCGGAACACGGGTGCTTCCAGCAAACCCACTCTGATTGGCAGGAGTTTTCCCCTGCTATAGACACCTGGAACTTTGTTAAATTTCGATAGAACTAAGCACATTTCAAATGTGTTATTAGGAGTTTTTCAACTGTATTAGCTGGATTGTAATTTCTACTACTGTTTTAAAGTGCTTACACCTCTTCTGTCTGACTGCTCTTTCTGCAGCACCCCCCCATCCAAGCACTCTGCCTTGGTACCGATAAGTCTAACTACCTTTTGTCTGACTAAACTGCTCAAATCTAACCCCCTTTACCTCTATGATATTTAAGTCCTGCTCTGTCTTCTTCTCTCTAGCTGCTTGTCCCTGAAAAGTGCTGCTCCAGCTCACCCACAGTCGGCCGGCACCCAGCCAGCCACCGAGCAAGACCAGGACCCCCGCCTGCAGCTCCTTGGAAGGTACGGGACAGCGCAGCCAATCGGAATACGATTGCTTCCAGCAAACCCACTCTGATTGGCAGGAGATTTCCCCTGCTATAGACACCTGGCACAATGTTAGATTTTCGATAGAACTAAGAACATTTCAACTGTGTTATTAGGAGTTTTTCAACTGTATTTGCTGGATTGTAATTTCTACTACTGTTTCAAAGTGCTTACACCTCTTCTGTCTGACTGCTCTTCCTGCAGCACCCCCCCACCATCCAAGCACTCTGCCTTGATGCTGATAATTCTAAATACCTTTTGTCTTACTAAACTGCTCAAATCTAACCCCCTTTACCTCTATGCTATTTAAGACCTGCTCTGTCTTCTTCTCTCTAGCTGCTTGTCCCTGAACAGGGCTGCTCCAGCTCACACACTGTCGGCCGTCACCCAGCCAGCCACCGACCAAGACCAGGACACATGCCTGCAGCTCCTTGAAAGGTACGGGACAGCGCAGCCAATCGGAACATAGGTGCTTCCAGCAAACCCACTCTGATTGGCAGTTTTCCCCTGCTATAGACACCTGGCACTTTGTTAGATTTTCGATAGAACTATGCACATTTCAACTGTGTTATTAGGAGTTTTTCTACTGTATTAGCTGGATTGTAATTTCTACTACTGTTTTAAAGTGCTTACACCTCTTCTGTCTGACTGCTCTTCCTGCAGCACCCCCTTCCAAGCACTCTGCCTTGGTACGATAAGTTCTAACTACCTTTTGTCTTACTAAACTGCTCAAATCTTACCCCCTTTACCTCTATGCTATTTAAGACCTGCTCTGTCTTCTTCTCTCTAGCTACTTGTCCCTGAACAGGGCTGCTCCAGTTCACCCACGATCGGCCGGCACCTAGCCAGCCACCGACCAAGACCAGGACACCCGCCTGCAGCTCCTTGAAAGGTACGTGACAGCGCAGCCAATCGGAACACGGGTGCTTCCAGCAAACCCACTCTGATTGGCAGGAGATTTCCCCTGCTATAGACACCTTGCACTTTGTTAGATTTTCGATAGAACTAAGAACATTTCAACTGTGTTATTAGGAGTTTTTCAACTGTATTAGCTGGATTGTAATTTCTACTACTGTTTCAAAGTGCTTACACCTCTTCTGTCTGACTGCTCTTCCTGCAGCACCCCCACCATCCAAGCACTCTGCCTTGATGCTGATAAGTCTAACTACCTTTTGTCTTACTAAACTGCTCAAATCTAACCCCTTTTACCTCTTTGCTATTTAAGACCTACTCTGTCTTCTTCTCTCTAGCTGCTTGTCCTTGAACAGGGCTGCTCCAGCTCACACACGGTCGGCCGGCACCCAGCCAGACACCGACCAAGACCAGGACACATGCCTGCAGCTCCTTAAAAGGTACAGGACAGCACAGCCAATCGGAACACGGATGCTTCCAGCAAGCCCACTATGATTGGCAGGAGTTTTCCCCTGCTATAGACACCTGGCACTTTGTTAGATTTTCGATAGAACTAAGCACATTTCAACTGTGTTATTAGAAGTTTTTCAACTGTATTAGCTGGATGATAATTTCTACTACTGTTCTAAAGTGCTTTCACCTCTTCTGTCTGACTGCTCTTCCTGCAGCTCCCCCCATCCAAGCACTCTGCTTTGGTACCGATAAGTCTAACTACCTTTTGTCTTACTAAACTGCTCAAATCTAACTCCCTTTACCTCTATGCTGTTTAAGACCTGCTCTGTCTTCTTCTCTCTTGCTGCTTATCCCTGAACAGGGCTGCTCCAGCTCACCCACGGTCGGCCGGCACCCAGCCAGCCACCCAGCAGGACCAGGACACCCACCTGCAGCTCCTTGGAAGGTACGGGACAGCGCAGCCAATCGGAACTCGGGTGCTTCCAGCAAACCCACTCTGATTGGCAGGAGTTTTCCCCTGCTATAGACACCTGGCACTTTGTTAGATTTTCGATAGAACTAAGCACATTTCAACTGTGTTATTAGGAGTTTTTCAACTGTATTAGCTGGATTGTAATTTCTACTACTGTTTTAAAGTGCTTACCCCTCTGCTGTCTGACTGCTTTTCCTGCAGCACACCCCCCCCATCCAAGCACTCTGCCTTGGTGCCGATAAGTCTAACTACTTTTTTTTTTTTTTAAGTGGCTCGTTTTCCATTAGCAGGATATACATACCTGCCACTAGAGGGATTCTTGGTCTTCTACATAAATCACTGTATTCATTCGTGGGCAATATGGCCTGCATTATCATTCTACTTCTTTCCCGGTTCTTCTACAAGGGGACTTGAGTCTGAAGGGTTTATGGCCACTAACTAAGCTGCTCCTGCTCTCCTTGTTCCCCTTTCTGCTGTATTTTCTCATCTAGGTTTTAAGTGAGTACCTAGGTGGGCAAATTTCTTGTCTAGAAAATATTGCACTAATACAAATCACAAGACCACTCAATCTGGGACCATGGCTCTCCTTATTGTGTTTTTATTGCTCCTAAGATGCAGAGTTTTCAGCAATATAGTGCAATTCGAAGTACCTCAATGCAATTCAGTTCTCCAATGTACCTTATCAATACCTAATGTTATAACAGTCTACCGTGCAGACACTATGTCATTCTCCTCTCCCCTTTTAGCCTATTCCCCCAGTTAGCCTACACCCCCTTGCTACTGTCCTCACCTATGTCCACCCAAGCACTTACATTGATCACGATCAACTGTCATTACAGTGGTTCCGCCTCTTGCGCAGCATGATATGGGTTGCCGCAAAGAAATAAAAAAGCAGTCTTCATTCTTATAAGCTCCTTAAAGAAAGTTATACTTCTTCTTCTTCTCTGCTCAGAAAATGTGGAGCTCAACCCTGGCCCCCCTCCAACTTACCTCGCCTATCGATTTTGCTGAGGCCACAGGTCTCAAAATGATGATGGTCAACATTTTAAGCCTGCCTAAAAACTTGTACAGCTGCAAGCCTGGGCTGCACATTAACCCAGACCTTATCATAATTACTGAGTCGTGGTTAAAAGATGAACACTGATCAACAAATATCACTGCAGGGCTACAATTTATTTAGAGCAGATAGAGAGTCTAGAGGTGGGGTGTGGTTATCTCGCCAAATCTAAGTACTTGGTCACCAATATTAGTTGCAAATCTCAGCCAAGGAATTTGAGTTAGTTTCGCTGAGCCTTCATCCCCTCCTCGGAATGTAGCACTATCCTAGGTGGCTATAGACCCCCATCTGGTGGTGATGAAGTCCTTAATCTTTGAAATCCATGTTCGTAGATGCAAAACTGAAACAATATTTCTAGGAGTTCTAAATATGGACTGGCTGTCACCTAAATCACACGCGGCCTCAAACCCTTTGTGACGAGCTAGGTCTTGGGCAATTAGTCAGTGAACCTACTAGGAACAACACTCTAAATACTGCCAACAGTTCCATTCTAGATGTGGTACTAACCACCCATCCACACAAAATATCTAATTTGGCAGTGTTTCACAATGACATGACGATCATGGAATTGTTGCTGTATAAGATCTCAAATTAAGGCCCGTCCGCAACCCATCTTTATAACAAAAGATCCTTTCGCAATTCAGTGCAGTAAACTTCCTATCTGACCTGAGCATGATCAGATGGCAAGATCTTTACCTAGCCAAAGATGTCAACAAGGCAGCTTGCATCCTTAATGACAAACTCACTACAATAATAAATAAGCATGCCCATTTCATCAAAGTAAAGGTACGGAACAATCCAACCCCTGGTTCACCTCGGATCTCAAGGCAGCCCTTATAACTCGAGATAAGCTCTGGGCTAAAGCTAGACATTCAAAGAATCTTTGGATTGGCAGGCCTTTAGAACAACCAGGAACTAACTTTGTGAAAAACATCGCTCTGCTAAAAGCTAACTATTATATTTCTACTCTCGAAACAAGCTAAAGTAAACCTCATAAAATATGGAAGACTATCAAAGCTATAGAAGGAGCCATGGCCCCTCTGTCCCAACAAAGATAGTTGCAAGTGGCAAGATTGTGGAAAACAAGTCCCTAATCCTGGAGGTTTAACTCCCACTTTGCCACAGCTGGATTACTTTTGACTCGTCACCTTATGCTGGTGCTGTGGTGAGCCAGCATCCCTCCGCCACATCTAGTCCTGCACCCAGCCCCTTCCAACTGCGTGAGATAACTTATAAAGAGTAGAAGATTCTTCTTAACTTAGACACCAAAAAGCGCGGGGACGATGGCTTGGAACCCTTTTTCCTAAGGTCAGGCTACGCCCATCTCACTGCCCCAATTCTCCACATCTTCAATCTTTCCATTACATCTGCTACTGTGCTGTCCTGCTGGAAACCAGCACATATCCTCCCTCTTTTTAAATCTGGTGACCCATGCGATGTAAACAACTATAGGCCTATCTCCATATTGCCTATCCTTTCTAAAGTTCTCGAAAAACTGATCCATATTCAGTTAAAATCTCACTTGGAAACCTTTCTCTCATTAACCCAGCTCAATCTGGCTTCTGGCTAATCATAGCACAATCACTGCACTAACAAAAGTAACCAATGATTGGATCTCTGCCATAGATGCTAAGAAGGTAACTGGTGCAGTCTTTTGGACCTCAGCAAAGCTTTTGATACTGTTGATCACAAACTATTAGTCAATTGCCTTGCAAAGTTGGGTGCCACATACCATACCACCCAGTGGTTCTCTAGCTACCTAACTGGAAGATTCCAAAAAGTAAAGGCAGAAGGCTTTTTTTCTGCTGCCTTTCCAGTTGTAAGAGGAGTCCCCCAAGGATCCATCTTAGGCCCTATCTTGTTTTCTCTGTACATTAATGACTTAGATGCTAACATATCTATCCAATCTGCACTTTTTGGAGATGATACTGTGTGTATACTTCTGGCTCATTGTTATCTGAAGTCAAGGGAGTGCTTTAGGATTCTCTCGCACAACTTGAGCATAATCTAATAAAGGCAAAGCTTCTGCTCAATGCTAAGAAGACTAAAGCAATGATATTCTCCAGCAGTGCTGTCTCAGGCCCCCAATACCCTTGCCCAAGACTTCATTGTCACCACGCTAAGCGAGCCTCTGGAAGTTGTAACCAAATTTAAATATCTAGGTATCTGGATCGACAATAAATTTTCTTTCAGTGACCACGTCAAGATGTCTCTAGAAGGTTAAAAGCAAGGTTAGGTTTCTTCTACAGAAATAGGCCCTTTCCCCTTGAAACTCGAAACAAGCTTGTACAGACCACTTTTCTCCCCACTCGACTATGGCGTATGTAATCTATTCCTCCACCACTCTTGCAAATCTAAGTAAACTGGACATCCTTTATCACCGTCGTTACGGTCATTACCAACTTCCCTCACCGTTCACACCACTGTGACTTATATGCAGCTGTTGGTTGGACATCCCTTACTACTAGACGCCTGCTCCATGCTGGGCTATGGACTCTTAAACTGCTCCTGCAGAAATTGCCAAGCTATCTCTCTTCTCTTATTAGTATCTCACATAGTGCATACTCGTTAAGAAAATCTGACTTTTTTATGTTTGACATACCAAGGACGCGGACTTCCTTTGGTAAACGTGCTATTGCATATGCCCTTCCCTCCATTTGGAACCAATTACAAACTGTACTGAAACTAACTAGCACAGTTTCAATAAACTTCTACAAAGTTCAGCCAAAATAAAAGACATCTGTAACTGTCATTAAGTCTCTTCCTTCCCCATGTGTGCCATATTTATCCACTGGTAAGGTATAATTGATTTGTCATATTAACTGCTTTCCCTTCCCCTTCTACTCCTGGCTTTATCTTTGCTTATGCTCCACTGCTACTCTATCACATCACTCCTCCCCCCCATATCAGTTGTAGACTGTTGTTTGTTCTAGTTGCCAAAATATTGTATATGTATTGCACACACCAGTCATCATGTTTCATTTATCAGTATGCAACCTGTAAGTCGCTTCCCTGTCTCATATCAATGTTTACCACCTGCAGTCACCCTATGTGGTATCCTTGTATGTATATCCAGCCTGTATCATGTAACGTGCATTTCATGTATATACTGTTATTACCTATCTGTGTTTGTACTTTAAGTGTTTATGTCACAGGACCTCCTTGTGAATGAGCTTGCTCAATGGAGTTTTCCTGCAATAAACTTGAACAATGCTACCTGCTTTGTCTCTGGTCTCCCTAAACTCACACACCACTGTGACCTTTATAAGCTCACCAGTCATCCCTCCATTGAGGCCCACCTTAACTGCAAGATGGTCACCTTCTCCTTCAAACTCTGCTGTGGACTGCTCCCTGATTGCCTCACCTCTCTCTTCAAGACAGCTGCCACTACCACTGGGACCACTGGACTGTCCTCCACTCTCTCTTTCACTGTTCAGTTCTGCCAGACCACTTAAGGCCAGAAAACACTCCTCTTTATGGGACCAAAGCTCTTCAACTCTCTCCCCCTGGAAGTAAAACTCTGTCCCTCCACAAATGCCTTCAAACACAATATCAGGAGACATTTCTCCCTCACCTGTACCTGCTCGCAGCCCTAATCTCGCTCCCCTCTGCACCCTTTTCCCCTCACCCTGTGGTTATTCACCTCTGGGACTTACCCTCTCTTTCTAGCACCCGCAGTATTATTAATCCACCTAGGCTAGTTTTTAGATTGCACTTACATTTTTTGTTTCTCACTGTTATATTATATTATTGTTAAACCCTCACTGAATGCTTAATGTCACCTTGTATTTGTTAATTCACCAAGTCTAGTCCATGGTTTGCCCTTTAGTCTATATTATCCTGATTGTATGTACCATTGTATTAACCCTCACTGTAAGTTAAATGTTTTAGCCTATGTCATGTCTCATGATTGTAGTATGTAACTGGGCACTTGTCTAAACGGGCAGCAGTGCTCACATGCCTTTCCAGTATAACCAATAAAAATAAAAAAATGAAATGGAATGAGTTCTGGCTTTTTGATTGAGGTGTGTAGGTAGGTAGTCAGACCACTTAGTCTCTATTATATGGCAGTAGTCCAGTGGCCACCATGTCTTTTGTGTCATGATCTCTGGGGTGTTTTTGCCAAAGTGTCTTGTAAATAGTTCACCTTATGTGATATGCTGTTTAATGTTGCTTGTTAGTCAGTTCTTTTTTGTAAGTTCTCTGCAGTTTTGTATAGCGAGACAGAGTGATGTGGCCAAGTATTCTGTATCCCGGGCTGGGTGTGGGTGTGGATGGGAAGGAATCCGAATGGTATTAAAATGTGGCCTATAAAGTAGTTTCATGGAATATTTGAGGGCTAACAGCCCTATCAAGAATAAGAGGGTCCTCATACACCATAAACATTTGGGGGGCACATAATATTTCTGCAGGAGACCCACCTCATCAAGAAGGAGGAGGATACATTGTGGAGGCTCTGGGGGCGGCTCAGTATATGAGTCCTCTTATTCCTTTAAGAAGCATGGGGTAATTATTTCATGCCATCGGGGAGTTAATTGGATATTTGAACAGCTCAAGTGGGACAAGGAAGGAAGATGGCTCTTTGTCAGAGGGAAACTGGATGTGCAACCCCTGACTTTGGGTTCAGTTTATGGCTCTAATTCTGATGATCCCCACTTTTTTATGATATTTCTCAGATCCTGCAATATATGGAACTGTCCCCAGTCCTGTTGGGAGGGGATATGAATACATAGCGAATCCCTTATGTGATCAGAGTGGATCCCCCTCATCCTCACCCTCCACAGGCAGCAGAGCCCTTAAGCTGTGGATGCAGGATCATGATCTTCAGGATGTCTGGCATTTATAGAACCCTTCCGACTGGGACCATACAAATTTATTTGCCCTGCACAATGCCTGTAGCAGACTGGATATGATCCAAGCTTCTGGATTTGCTGCCCACGGAGTGCTTCACTCTGCTATTCAACCCATCCTAATCTCTTATCATTCCCCAGTAACTTACAGTTTCTGTCCTGGAGCCTCTGCATCCCTAGCCAAGCAGTGGCATTTTGGTGCTAATTTGTGTAATGACACCACTTTTGTGACTTGGCTTCATCAGGAGATCCAGGCTTATCTGGAATTCAGTTTCCCTGGGGAGACTGCAGAAAGATGGACCAGGAAGGGATTTGAGGCTTACATTTGAGGCCGGGTCATAGCTTGTTCTTCGGCCAAGAAAAGAAAGTGAGTCAGACTTGCAATCTCTGGAAAAGTAGCTGTCTGAATTGCAGCAGTGGCATAAGACAGACAATAACTCCCCACTTTGCTTCAAACAATGAGAAACCTCCCGTATAGAATTAATGCTATGTATTCTCAACAGGCTGTATTTGTCTTGTGTTGTACCTGTCATGCCTCTTGTGAAGGGGGGAAAGGCAGGTCGCCCACTTGCCTACCAGCTGAAGAACATCAACAGAGACTAAGATACTAGTAATTCAAGGAGAATCTACTCTCTTAACAGCTTCTGAGGCAATAAATGAAGCTTTCTGTACTTATTATGCTGGGTTATACACTTCTAAATTGGCTCGGGGGATCAAACTATTGAGAACATCAGTACCTTCTTAGATTTGGTTTACATGGACACATCCTGATTTACATATCTTGGGGTTTGGCTGGACCAGCATCTCAACTTCTCTGTACACATCGACACCATCCTGAAGAAACTGCACCCCAAGCTTGGTGCCCTGTATAGGAATCCCACCGACTGCAAGGCGTGAACTTGTTCAGAAGATGATACTCCCCATGTTTGACTACTGCAATGTAGTCTACAGTGCTGCTCCCAAATCTTCCCTGAACAAATTGGATACTCTCTTTAACTCTTTCTGCCACTTTGCCCTTGATGCCCCTTCTAGTACTCATCACTGTGACCTCTATCATGCCTTAACTTTCCCCCCACTGTCTAACCGGCAACTCTCCCACTGTGCCAAACTGACCTCCAAATTCTGGCTTGGTGAACTTCCCCCTTACCTTTCATCCTCTCTTTCTACCCCTCCCCTCCCATTCCCTGTGATCTAGTGACACACGTACCTTTATGGTCCCATGTCGTTCTACCCTCATTGGCCATTCTGGCTTTTCCCATCGCTTCCCTAAAACCTGGAATGCTCTGCCCTCACAAGTATACATCACTCTTCTTCCACCAATTCTCTTGGTACTGCACTTCACAATTTCCTCTCTTTCAGCTGCACCTCCTTTTTTTTTTGACCATCTCCAGAAGATGGCAGCCACAATGGGCCAGCAGTTAGGAAGCAGAAATTAAGCTGCTATTGGTGTTTGTCTTAGTTTATTTTTTACCTTAATTTTTTACTTTATTAGTAATAAGTACATTTTATTCATTTTTAGTAGTTGTCTGTAGTTGCATTATTGCTGTTCCAACTCACTGCTCAAGTCTGGAGGATTGGGGAGCTTGGCCACAACTTTCTCGGACTGGTGGTGAGTTCTCGACGCTCATAGCCTGTAGCTGACTTTTATCAAAGGACAAGTTAAAGGACTTGGCTGAAAAGAACAGGGACTGTTGTCAGGATTTGTTGCACTTGGACCGTGCTGGTGGAGTTCTTGAACTGTGAGGATGCCGTTCCAATTTGTGAGCTCCTGGGAAAGTTGATTGCCAGAGAGTTGTACTGGGTGAGGGACCTAGCTGTGCTTCTGGAGGCTGCCGCCCACTGTTCTGTCTGGAACCAGGAATGAGTCACCTTGTCTAGCATCTGGGGAACCAGAGGGGAATTGGGGCTTCTCCTAAGCTGCCTTGGAGATTGGCCAGGGGGTTGGTTCACCAGGGGGCCTGTAGCCACAGCTTGTGGGTCAATGGGGGTGTGTCTAGCTCTGGGTGGTGCAATTTGGGGGGTCTATCTACCTCCCCTGTTATTGCACTCTCCAAGCTCTTTACTCACCACTGGCCCCACTGGAGTGACTAAAGAGGATTACTCAGAGTGGGCAACATCAGCTTGGAGCTGTTGCTGAGGAGACTTTTGGAGGAGTTTGTTGACTTGGCTGTGAACTTTACCATCCCTCACATCCTGTGTTAAGTTGGATTACTTGTAGGTTCGTCAGGCCACTCTCCTTGGTTGTGAACTGTTCTCTTGAAAGTTCGACATGCCTCCCTTCCTGGCTCTTGTTACTCAGCTGCATGGGTGGTGAGAGTGCTGTGCACACTGTTTTCTTTTTTAATGTTCCAAGTTACTTTGTTTAAATTTGAGTTACTGTGGATTCACCGTGGATTCCTCTCCCAATATGTTTGAGGCGGTGTTGGGGCTAAACTATAGATATCAACCTGACTGTAGGACACTTTTGAGTTTTCAGAACTCAGATTAGACCAATATGCTGTGGTTACTATATTGTTTTTATTATATCTGATCTACTGCTGATTCTTCCCCCACTGTGTGAGAGGTGGTGCTGGGGTCGAACAATTTTTGGATTATTTAACCAGAGTGTTGAGAGCGCTCTAGTTTCAGACTCAAGCAGTACTGCATTACTGGGACATGGTTTTCCCCTGTCTTCCATTTATTCTGGGCAGCTATAATTTTGGACTGATAATTTTGCACAATTTTTATTTTTGTTCTGTTTTATTTTTAGGAGTGTGCTGAGTGTGATTGTGGAGTGCATGCGTGTATATGTGTGGGTGTGTGGAGTTTGTATTGGCCTGTAGGTTAGATTAAGTATTTATTTGATTTGTTTGCAGCTTTTGCTGAGATGAAGATGCGCTGGTAGGTAGCTCTCTCGGTAGTGCACTACTCATCCTCTGAACTTCGGGACTTCCACCCATTTGATGCCCCTTCTCTACAGTTTATAGTGTATCAACATTGTAGAGCATTGGGAATTGATCATGGTGGCGGGGTAGGGCTGGAGGTTCCGAATGTCAGAGGGTGAGCGAGCGGGGTGCTCATATTGGGGTTGTGAGGCCCAGGAGACACCCCGGGGTGAAATGAATTCTGGAATGTGGTCTGCCATGCCTGGTCTCCATACCCAAAGGCTCCACTATCGGTGGTCAGATAGCTCTGGCTGCCGTGGAACTCCATCTGACTCGAATGGTGCTATGCAATACCAGATCTATTAAGAATAAGACTGCAATAATTGCAGATCTTGTTGGGACAGCAGATCTGGTCTGCATCACCGAGACCTGGCTGGATGATAATGCTGGCCCCATATTGGAGGCTGCTGTTCCAGCTGGGTACTCGGTGATACACCGCTTGAGATTAGACTGCAGGGTTGGGGGGGTCACTATCTGCTTCAAGATGGAACTGGACCTTGCAGGTGTGCCAGTTGAGGAAGCCAGCTCATTTGATTGTACCTTGGTTGCAGGTGTAGTCTGTAGGATCGTTCTCATCTACTGTCCACCTGGGGGTGAGAAGCAGTTCCTCCAGGAAGTAGCGGACTTCATGATCGACATGGTGTTTGAGTCATTCAGGTTGATGGTCCTGGGCGACTTTAATGCCTGGGTCGACAATGAACTATCACAAGATTCTGCTACTACAAGGGACCGTATACATGGCCTATACCTTACTCAGATGGTTACCCAGGCTACAAGGCTGAATTACCACACTGGCACAAGCACGCTCATAGACTGGTTTCTTGCTACCAACCCTGAGCACATCAAAAACATTTCTATTCTGCCCCACAACTTTAAGAGGTATCTGAAGGATGCAGACTGGTCCCGACTTTCCGGCTGCATAGACACTAATAATGCCCTGGACGACCAAATATCTACCTTCAACAAGGCTTGTGGCATTTTTGCCCCTGTCAGAATTGTCAAAAAAGAAGGAGCTGTTAACTCCTGGCTCACAGGGCCCTTAATTCACCTGATGAAATGGCGAGACAACCTTTGGCACATTGCCATGGAGACAGGCAGGCTTAGTGACATTGTTGCTTATAAAGAGGCTAGGAACAAATTCACCAGACTAATAAGAAATGCCAAAGCTACCTACTATAGAGAACAACTTAATAGAAACTGAGGCAATGCAGAGAATTCTGGAAAAGCATTAAGTCCCTCACCTGCAAAGAATCCACAGCTCCACCACATCTTATAGTAACAACAACGGGCCCCTTACAGCAACCTATTGACCTGGCTTATGCCTTTAATAATGCCTTCACTGATCTCAGCTCCATCCTCCCATCTGAATTTCTTCAGACCCCGCCAACCACAGACTCTACAGACCCTAACCTTCCACACATCTTCAAACCAGGCCAACCACCATTCTTCCTTAGGCAAATTACTAGGGCCCAGACCATTAAATATATTAAAAAAGTCCTAAACAAAACACGGGTCAGGAGTGACTCTACAGACATGAAGTTACTAGCTCTAGCTTTGGACGAACTTGCCTACCCAATAACCCTAATTTTCGACATCTCCCTGCACTCCGGAATCTTCCCAGATAGGTGGAAGACTGCCTTGGTCACCCCGGTGTTTAAAAATGGGGACAGAACTAACTTGGAAGACACAGGAAAAACAGTGGGGTCAATATTTATAGACCTCACTAAAGCCTTTGACACCGTCAACCACCAAATCCTGCTTAGACATTTAAGGACCCTGGGCCTGTCTGTAGATACCATTTCTTGGCTTAATAGCTACCTCTCACACAGGATGCAGTTTGCGAGGATAGGATGGGGGGTTACCTCTGAACTCAGAAAGGTAACTCTTGGAGTTCCCCAAGGATCGATCCTAGGACCACTTCTCTTCTGCCTCTTCATTAACTCCCTTCCCTATGCCTGTCCCACTAAAATGCTACTCTATGCAGATGATGCTGTTATCTCAGTACCTGGCAGCAACTCACCAGATATAGCACAAAACCTACAACATTGCCTTGCTATGCTCGAGAACTGGTTCACCAACAACAGACTTCTTCTAAACTATGAAAAACCAAAAATGATGCACCTAACCTTACCATATGCCAAGAGGAAGACTGAGGGCCTAGCTATCTATAGTAATAAAGGGGATTGTATTGAACAAGTCTCAACATTTAAATATCTCGGGGTACACATTGATGACACTCTCTCCTTTGTGCACCATATAGACCATGTTGTCAAATCTGCTAATATTAAACTAGGAATCCTCTATAGACACAGGCAAGCCTTGACCCATGAAGCTCTAAGCCTAGTTACTCAGAGCTCAATTCTGACGGTCATTGACTATGCCCTCGTCATATACAGTGCTGCCAATGACTCAGCCCTAAATCGAGTAAAAGTACTAATCAATAAGACCTGCCACTTGGTCCTGGGGACTAAACACCGAACTCATACTTGCGCTTTCTACTCCTTTACTGGTTGGATCCCATTACACCTTAGAGCAAAGTATCAAGCATGCCTTACTGGCAAAAAAGCCCTACTGGGTCTCACTCCCAACTCCACTGCCACACTGTTTCAGCGTGCCAACTCCTCAAAAGTCACCAGGAGCTCAACTAAGGGTGCTCTACATGTTCCATTCAAAAGAACCTGCCTTGCACAGCGTTCACTCTCCTATCGAGGGCCCACCTGGCTCAATGAACTCCCTACTTCCACCATGGAGCACACAAAAATTGGACCTTTCAAATGATAACTACTAACCCTTCTGGCCCAAAATAACACATGTGATTGCAGGTAAAAATTTTCCGTGACTACTCTTCTCCATAACCATACACCCCTCTTTTCACCTCCCCTTGCCTTCTTCCTCCACCCACTTCTCTCCACCCTACTCCCTGACAAAGCCATATGGCCACTGCCCACCCAACCCAAATCTCCCCTCACCTCCACTTTCTTCACTCTGTGACAAAGCCCTTCCAAGCTGCTCCCACATTTCCATGTGAATAACATCTGTTTGTCTCCTTCCATGTTTTGTTTTTTATTTTATTTAACTGAGGCCTATTTGCCTGCTACCTGGATTTCCTGTAATCTATTGTGAACTCCGAATGTTCAGAAACCGACTGTGTACCCCGAATGCTCAGTAACCTATTGTGTACCCCTAATGTTCTGTAACCTATTGCGTACTCTTACTGTTCCGTAACGAGTTTATGTACATTTGTCTCTCGTCCATTTGACATGGAACCTTTGTAAAAGAGTCCTCCCGGCTTAAAGGTATTAATTTGCAAACTGAAATAAAAAAACAGTAAAAAATTTGGGCAAGACTTCCTCCAGTTGATGACATCACTGGACTTGACACAGGTTGTTACCTCTGTCACTCTCTTGACCTGGTTTTCCTCCTGGGGATTGAAACCTCTGACTTTGTGGTGGAACCAGTCAAATGGTCGGATCATCACACCGTAGGGTTCAGTTTCTATGCCCTCTCGTATGGGCCTGCTGCTGTGGAGATGGTCAGATACTGTCCTTTGCAGGATGTGAACCCTGATGGTCTATCGATGGTATTGGACCTATCGGTAATTCCGGTGGCATGCAGGAGTCCAGAGAGCCTGGTTCAGGCCTATAAAGAGGATGTTACTATGGCCCTGGACTCTGTTGCTCCTGTCTGTGTTCATCCTCTCTCCCTTAATCCTCTGTCTCCATGGTTTAATGGGGCCTTGAGGGAGTTGCAGTGAGTTGGACGAAGGTTACGACATCACTGGCAGAAATCCACCCTGGCTGCTGACCAAACTAGATTGATGGAATGCTATCTGGTCTGTCAATCAGCAATCACCCATAAGAAAGCGGAATTCCTGTCTGGGGAGATTGATGCTGCTCAGAATAGAATGGCTCAGCTCTTTCAAACCCGGGACAGGTTGTGCAACCAAATCTGTCTTCAGGTTCAGACAGCCTTTTCACAGATTGAGTGTGATGAGCTTGCTCACTTCTTTGTGGATAAGGTGGCCAGCATCAGGGCGGAGATCCATTCTGCTCACTCTATGGGATATGTTAGTGGTCGCTGCATGGTCCCTTCTCCTTGGTTCACCTGGAGTTCCTTTGACTGGCTGGAAATTGTGGATGTTGTGTGGATAGCCCACGGTATGCACCCAATGTGCTGTAGTTTGGACCTGGGTCCAACTTCCCTGATAATGGGTTGTTGTGACATCATAGGCCTGGTCCTAGCAAGTATAGTTTGGTGCTCGTTAGAGTCCAGTGAGTTTCCTAGCTCCCTGAAGGAGGCGGTAGTGATACCTCTCCTGATGAAAGCTGCCCTAGTCCCAAGCTGCTTTGCAAACTACAGACCGATCTCAAACCTCCCCTTTGTTGGGAAGGTAATTGAGAAAATTGTGGTGCTACAATTGGAGAACCATCTGACCATCCATGATATCTATGAACCCCTCCAGTCCAATTTTCATAAGAGGCATAGTACTGAAACCACTCTAGTTTGGGTGGTCAATGATCTTCTTATGGCGAGAGATCAGCAGCGCCGTTCCATCCTAGTACTTCTTGATCTCTCTTCAGCCTTTGACACAGTGAAGCATGGTGTTCTTCTTGAGCATCTGAGGTTCATCTGTGGCCTGTCAGGTACAGTTCTCAGATGGTTTAAGTCTTTCCTCACTGGCAGAACTCAGAGGGTGGTGTCAGGATTCCTCTGATCCATTCTCTCTGCCATGTCGGTGTTGTCCCCCATGTTGTTCTCGGTTTATGTACTGCCCTTCGGAGACATTGTAAGATGGCAGGGACTGAGGTGTCAGTGTTACTGATGACACCCAGCTCTACCTGTCTTTTGCACCCGACCAGGATAGTACATGCTTGGTATTCAACAACTGCCTCGCAGAAATCCAGGACTGGATGAGCACCAGCTGGTTGAAGCTGAACTCTGGAAAGACTGAAGTAATGGTTGTGGATCCAGGTCACAGGACAGAGGGTTGGGGACTGGGCAACTCACCAGACTTTGTCTCAGGGGTCTTCAGATTCCTTCCTCTGAATGGGTGCGAGACCTGAGGGTGATTCTTGATGGCAGGCTAACACTGTGTTTGCAGGTGTCGGCAATTGTCAAGTCCTCTTTTTACCATCTGAGGAACATCACCAGGGTTAAGGCCAAGGCATTTGATACAGTACACCATGGCCTACTTATCACACAACTACTATCCCTAGGGCTCTCGCAGGGTCCTGGTGACTGGGTGAAAAATTACCTTGCTCAGCGCTCTCAATCTGTAAAAGTAGCTGGAGTTCTCTCAGACTCAAAACCAGTTCGCTCAGGAGTTCCCCAGGGATCCATCCTGGGCCCCCTCTTTTTCAGCCTTTTCCTAAACTCCCTCCCCAAATCCTGCCCTGAACAAATAATCCTCTATGCCGACGATGCCGTGATTCTTGCCATCATAAAGATCCGAACCTCTTACGCCTCAACCTTCAGCATGCTTTTTCCAAAGTTGAGATGTGGTTCCTTGAACATAAGCTGGTTCTAAACCACAAAAAAACTAAATCCATGCTCTTCTCTAACCCGCAAAACAAGAAACGGCAAGTCCCACTCACCATTAATACATACCTGGGAAATACCCTTGAACAAGTGCCAATTTTCAAATATCTTGGAATCAACTTTGATCAAGGCCTAACCTTTGCAACTCATATTGATAGTACAGCAAAACTATTAATCAGCGAATTGGGATTCTGTATCGGAACCGACAGCTCCTTACACATTCTGCACTGAGGATTGCCATCCAATCCTCTATCATCTCAGTCATTGACTATGGCTTAGTTATATATGGATCTGCCACTACTACAGCACTTAGTCGCAATACAACATCCCTAAATAAGGCCTGTCGGCTGCTCACTGGTGCACATAGACGTACCCACACATGTGAACTCTATGCTGACTCAGGTTGGTTGCAACTCTCAAACCGGATAAAGTACCTTACCTGCCTGATGGCGAAAAAATCCACTCTGGGCCTCACTCCACCTTGTATCCAAGACCTGTTATGCCCGAGCGCTAGCACCCATTTTACCAGAAGATCAGAACACCAGCCTCTCCAAGTCCCCCGATGCCGGACTTCTCAGGGACAAAGATCATTTGCCTATCATGCCCCCAGCTGGCTAAATGCCCTCAGCACTCATATTACTGCCTCCACCTCTCTAGGTATTTTCAAATCAAGGCTGTTCTCTCACCTTGCCATCTTCAGCTCCTGTGACTGCCCTGATTAAACCTCCTATTTTCTCACTACCCACCCTGTTCCGTTATTTGACAAAGACATGTTTGGGAAACCTTTTCTACTGCTATTGTCTGCTCCCCACACCTTTCACTTACCCTCTCTGTTCTGGACTTTTTCCCTATTTGTTTCTCCTAATCTGGCATGACCTCTTTCTTGTAATAATAATGTGATTATTGATATCTCATGTCCTTTTGCACAAATGATTTGATATGTATTTGTATATGTTTTCTCGCTCTTGACACAGCACAAATTGTTATGTTATTTATGTAACCTTTTTTTTGTACTGTACCTAATTGACGTGGAACCTTTGTAAAAGAACCTCTGGCTCAAAGGTAGTAATTCCTAGAACAATAAACTAAACTAAACTAAACTAAGCACCTTGTTCCATCTGGTGACCTTCCAACATTGAGCCATGCCTTTGTGACCTTGCAACTTAACTACTGCAACTCCCTTTACCTAGAGCTTCTAGGGGTTGCTATCCACTGCTTGCAGCTAGTGCAGAATGCTGCGGCACGGTTGTTGATGGAGACCCCTCAGTCGAGTCGCATCATGCCGGTGCTGCATGAACTGCACTGGCTGCTGATTCAGTGGTGGATCACCTTCAAGGTCAGGCTTCTGATCTTTAAGGCCCTACATGGACTGGGTCTGGTCTATCTGCAAGAGCTCCTGTGCCCCTACTGCCCTGGGTGACCAATCCGCTCAGCTGATGAGGGGTTGCTAGAGATTCCCAGGGTACGTTTTAAGACATCAGGGGCCAATGCTTTTATGTATGTGGCCCCATCCCTGTGGAATTCTCTACCCCATCAGATATGTGAGTGCACGACTGTGGATAGCTTTAAGAAGGCCTTGAACACTCATTTGTGGCTTAGTGCCTATCCAGCTTGAATATTTTTAGCCATGTCGATATTTTTTCTATTTTGTTATTTTGCTATAGTGCTATGCATTTTATTGTTTTTACATGTTTTTATTGTACAGCACCTTGGTTCATGAAAGACGCTTTAAAAATAAAGTTTATTATTATGTTATTATTATTATCCTCATTAATTCCTCTTTACTTTGTTCCTGCTCGTCAGCACCCTGATCCCCGTACAGGGTTCTCAGCATCCTGAAGGGGAATTAGGTTTGGGCTGGCTGCTCTCAGCATCCTTATTTTTCCCTTTAACATTGTTCTAGCTTGCCAGCTCCTTGTCTTCCTTGCTGGGTTCTACACATTCTGAAGGGGAATTAGGTTGTGGCTGTCTTCCTCCCCTCCCCTTCCTTCTTTCTCCTCCTCACCTCCTTTCCAGCACTTCTTAGCTACCTTCCTCCCTACTTTATCAATGGTAATTGCCTTCTCCTTCCCGACTCCTTCATCAGCACTTGTTTACTGCCTATGAGTCTAGCACTTGGAACGTCATTGCACCATGATTGTTTTGTCACATTACTGATCTGTCTTTATTATTGCATCATGATCTGTGACCAGCCATTGACTGTATTAATTTTATAAGCTGTAATGTCTGTACTGCTTACCAATTGTGATTTATATTGTCTAAATGCTCCAACTTAATTGTAACTGTCCTTACCTTTTATTATCTGTATACTCTCCATTTTTCTTATCCTTACCATGAGATGAGCAACATGTTGTTCAGTGTGCCTTCCTGATGAAACATTTAAAAAATAAATAAACTCTCCCTAAGATCTCTGACAAGCAGGTTAGCTCTTTAGATGCTCCTATCACTTCTCAAGAAGTCATGGCTGTAATTTGTTGGACTTCAAGTGGCAAATAGCCGGGCCCGGATGGCTTCCATACTGAATTTTCCAAGCAATTTGATGACTTGCTTAGTCCTTAGCTGCATCTACTTTTCTTTTCAAGAATCCTGGAAGTCTCTGTCCCTGCTAGATTCTATGACTGAGGCCATCATTTCTGTCCTGCCTAACAAGGGTAAAGACCCTTATTAATGCTCAAACATGGAAGCGTTTAAGCCAATGCTATTTTTTTTTCAAATCTCTTTTATCTCTGCCCCCTGGAACTCTCTTGGGCAGACCTCACTCTCCACCAACTGCTCTACCTCCCACCAGAAGCTCACCCCACTGGAAAATTGGGGGGCAGACACTCCCCACCTACCTTAGCCTGTTGAGTCTCACCCCACTCTCCAGAACCAAGGAGGGGTAGAGGATCAGGAGAGCCAGTGATTTAAGCCCAGCATTGGGTGTGATGGTGGGGCATGAGAGGTTGCCATCACCTATCCAGGGAACAGGGCTTTTTCGATATTGTTCGGATTCCCCCTGGGGCACAGACGTGCACTGACATCTATGCACTAACGTGCTGACGTCCACCACTGCACCACTTTTTGATACAGCATCACTTCTTGCAGTGCTCCCAGTCTCCATTGTGGGTCACTGCAGAATGATGCAAGGCCCACTACCTACCCCTGGAGAGGAGAGCAGTCCTCTGGATGCTCAATCCTCTCTCTTCCCAAGCAATCCCCAGCAACCCAAGTCAGTTCCAGAACCTGGGTCGCCAGCGTGGTGTGAGGAGTGGCATCCAGCATCTCAACCTTCAGCACCACAGGTCTGGCAAGCCAATGATATTTGCCGACAATATCCTGATTACCCTCTGGAATCCAGCCCAGTTGATTCCAGTATTGGTGGAGTTATTAAATTATTTTGCAGAACTCTCTGAACTCTGCAATAACTGGGGGAAGACAGAGGTGTTTGCATTAAACTCAAAATGTGATCTATCACCTTCCAAACTGTGGAATTAGCTTGGGCTGAACGTCCGTTAAGATATTAGGGTATACTTATCTTCCCCAATGGGAGGGACTGGGTCCACCTTAATTTTTCTCCCTTACAAAGGCTGTTAAGAGATAACATTGACAGGTGGAGGCATCTCCATCTGCCATTATGGGGCAAGTTTCATGAATTGCAAATGACGGTCCTCCCCAGGTGTTGTATATCATTCAATATTTGCCTTTTTGCCCATCCCTGAATCTCTCTGGAAATCTCTGGACAAACTAGTTAGGTATTTTCTGTGGGAAGGAGGAAAACCTTGAATTTTGTTACTGTGGTTAATAGCCTCTTTGGCTAAAGGAGAACTTTGTGTCCCCTGGTTTAAACGTTATTATTTGACATCCATTCTCTGGCAGGTTTGGATGTGGCTATATGTAGATCACTGTAGGAGTATAGTTCAGTGGATTACCCTTGAAGATTATTTGGCTCAGGGTAAAGCC